>OU565284.1:0-600000 GCA_913789915.3 Sphecodes monilicornis
ACCTAACCCAGACCTAACCCAGACCTAACCCAGACCTAACCCAGACCTAACCCAGACCTAACCCAGACCTAACCCAGACCTAACCCAGACCTAACCCAGACCTAACCCAGACCTAACCCAGACCTAACCCAGACCTAACCCAGACCTAACCCAGACCTAACCCAGACCTAACCCAGACCTAACCCAGACCTAACCCAGACCTAACCCAGACCTAACCCAGACCTAACCCAGACCTAACCCAGACCTAACCCAGACCTAACCCAGACCTAACCCAGACCTAACCCAGACCTAACCCAGACCTAACCCAGACCTAACCCAGACCTAACCCAGACCTAACCCAGACCTAACCCAGACCTAACCCAGACCTAACCCAGACCTAACCCAGACCTAACCCAGACCTAACCCAGACCTAACCCAGACCTAACCCAGACCTAACCCAGACCTAACCCAGACCTAACCCAGACCTAACCCAGACCTAACCCAGACCTAACCCAGACCTAACCCAGACCTAACCCAGACCTAACCCAGACCTAACCCAGACCTAACCCAGACCTAACCCAGACCTAACCCAGACCTCTAACCCAGACCTAACCCAGACCTAACCCAGACCTAACCCAGACCTAACCCAGACCTAACCCAGACCTAACCCAGACCTAACCCAGACCTAACCCAGACCTAACCCAGACCTAACCCAGACCTAACCCAGACCTAACCCAGACCTAACCCAGACCTAACCCAGACCTAACCCAGACCTAACCCAGACCTAACCCAGACCTAACCCAGACCTAACCCAGACCTAACCCAGACCTAACCCAGACCTAACCCAGACCTAACCCAGACCTAACCCAGACCTAACCCAGACCTAACCCAGACCTAACCCAGACCTAACCCAGACCTAACCCAGACCTAACCCAGACCTAACCCAGACCTAACCCAGACCTAACCCAGACCTAACCCAGACCTAACCCAGACCTAACCCAGACCTAACCCAGACCTAACCCAGACCTAACCCAGACCTAACCCAGACCTAACCCAGACCTAACCCAGACCTAACCCAGACCTAACCCAGACCTAACCCAGACCTAACCCAGACCTAACCCAGACCTAACCCAGACCTAACCCAGACCTAACCCAGACCTAACCCAGACCTAACCCAGACCTAACCCAGACCTAACCCAGACCTAACCCAGACCTAACCCAGACCTAACCCAGACCTAACCCAGACCTAACCCAGACCTAACCCAGACCTAACCCAGACCTAACCCAGACCTAACCCAGACCTAACCCAGACCTAACCCAGACCTAACCCAGACCTAACCCAGACCTAACCCAGACCTAACCCAGACCTAACCCAGACCTAACCCAGACCTAACCCAGACCTAACCCAGACCTAACCCAGACCTAACCCAGACCTAACCCAGACCTAACCCAGACCTAACCCAGACCTAACCCAGACCTAACCCAGACCTAACCCAGACCTAACCCAGACCTAACCCAGACCTAACCCAGACCTAACCCAGACCTAACCCAGACCTAACCCAGACCTAACCCAGACCTAACCCAGACCTAACCCAGACCTAACCCAGACCTAACCCAGACCTAACCCAGACCTAACCCAGACCTAACCCAGACCTAACCCAGACCTAACCCAGACCTAACCCAGACCTAACCCAGACCTAACCCAGACCTAACCCAGACCTAACCCAGACCTAACCCAGACCTAACCCAGACCTAACCCAGACCTAACCCAGACCTAACCCAGACCTAACCCAGACCTAACCCAGACCTAACCCAGACCTAACCCAGACCTAACCCAGACCTAACCCAGACCTAACCCAGACCTAACCCAGACCTAACCCAGACCTAACCCAGACCTAACCCAGACCTAACCCAGACCTAACCCAGACCTAACCCAGACCTAACCCAGACCTAACCCAGACCTAACCCAGACCTAACCCAGACCTAACCCAGACCTAACCCAGACCTAACCCAGACCTAACCCAGACCTAACCCAGACCTAACCCAGACCTAACCCAGACCTAACCCAGACCTAACCCAGACCTAACCCAGACCTAACCCAGACCTAACCCAGACCTAACCCAGACCTAACCCAGACCTAACCCAGACCTAACCCAGACCTAACCCAGACCTAACCCAGACCTAACCCAGACCTAACCCAGACCTAACCCAGACCTAACCCAGACCTAACCCAGACCTAACCCAGACCTAACCCAGACCTAACCCAGACCTAACCCAGACCTAACCCAGACCTAACCCAGACCTAACCCAGACCTAACCCAGACCTAACCCAGACCTAACCCAGACCTAACCCAGACCTAACCCAGACCTAACCCAGACCTAACCCAGACCTAACCCAGACCTAACCCAGACCTAACCCAGACCTAACCCAGACCTAACCCAGACCTAACCCAGACCTAACCCAGACCTAACCCAGACCTAACCCAGACCTAACCCAGACCTAACCCAGACCTAACCCAGACCTAACCCAGACCTAACCCAGACCTAACCCAGACCTAACCCAGACCTAACCCAGACCTAACCCAGACCTAACCCAGACCTAACCCAGACCTAACCCAGACCTAACCCAGACCTAACCCAGACCTAACCCAGACCTAACCCAGACCTAACCCAGACCTAACCCAGACCTAACCCAGACCTAACCCAGACCTAACCCAGACCTAACCCAGACCTAACCCAGACCTAACCCAGACCTAACCCAGACCTAACCCAGACCTAACCCAGACCTAACCCAGACCTAACCCAGACCTAACCCAGACCTAACCCAGACCTAACCCAGACCTAACCCAGACCTAACCCAGACCTAACCCAGACCTAACCCAGACCTAACCCAGACCTAACCCAGACCTAACCCAGACCTAACCCAGACCTAACCCAGACCTAACCCAGACCTAACCCAGACCTAACCCAGACCTAACCCAGACCTAACCCAGACCTAACCCAGACCTAACCCAGACCTAACCCAGACCTAACCCAGACCTAACCCAGACCTAACCCAGACCTAACCCAGACCTAACCCAGACCTAACCCAGACCTAACCCAGACCTAACCCAGACCTAACCCAGACCTAACCCAGACCTAACCCAGACCTAACCCAGACCTAACCCAGACCTAACCCAGACCTAACCCAGACCTAACCCAGACCTAACCCAGACCTAACCCAGACCTAACCCAGACCTAACCCAGACCTAACCCAGACCTAACCCAGACCTAACCCAGACCTAACCCAGACCTAACCCAGACCTAACCCAGACCTAACCCAGACCTAACCCAGACCTAACCCAGACCTAACCCAGACCTAACCCAGACCTAACCCAGACCTAACCCAGACCTAACCCAGACCTAACCCAGACCTAACCCAGACCTAACCCAGACCTAACCCAGACCTAACCCAGACCTAACCCAGACCTAACCCAGACCTAACCCAGACCTAACCCAGACCTAACCCAGACCTAACCCAGACCTAACCCAGACCTAACCCAGACCTAACCCAGACCTAACCCAGACCTAACCCAGACCTAACCCAGACCTAACCCAGACCTAACCCAGACCTAACCCAGACCTAACCCAGACCTAACCCAGACCTAACCCAGACCTAACCCAGACCTAACCCAGACCTAACCCAGACCTAACCCAGACCTAACCCAGACCTAACCCAGACCTAACCCAGACCTAACCCAGACCTAACCCAGACCTAACCCAGACCTAACCCAGACCTAACCCAGACCTAACCCAGACCTAACCCAGACCTAACCCAGACCTAACCCAGACCTAACCCAGACCTAACCCAGACCTAACCCAGACCTAACCCAGACCTAACCCAGACCTAACCCAGACCTAACCCAGACCTAACCCAGACCTAACCCAGACCTAACCCAGACCTAACCCAGACCTAACCCAGACCTAACCCAGACCTAACCCAGACCTAACCCAGACCTAACCCAGACCTAACCCAGACCTAACCCAGACCTAACCCAGACCTAACCCAGACCTAACCCAGACCTAACCCAGACCTAACCCAGACCTAACCCAGACCTAACCCAGACCTAACCCAGACCTAACCCAGACCTAACCCAGACCTAACCCAGACCTAACCCAGACCTAACCCAGACCTAACCCAGACCTAACCCAGACCTAACCCAGACCTAACCCAGACCTAACCCAGACCTAACCCAGACCTAACCCAGACCTAACCCAGACCTAACCCAGACCTAACCCAGACCTAACCCAGACCTAACCCAGACCTAACCCAGACCTAACCCAGACCTAACCCAGACCTAACCCAGACCTAACCCAGACCTAACCCAGACCTAACCCAGACCTAACCCAGACCTAACCCAGACCTAACCCAGACCTAACCCAGACCTAACCCAGACCTAACCCAGACCTAACCCAGACCTAACCCAGACCTAACCCAGACCTAACCCAGACCTAACCCAGACCTAACCCAGACCTAACCCAGACCTAACCCAGACCTAACCCAGACCTAACCCAGACCTAACCCAGACCTAACCCAGACCTAACCCAGACCTAACCCAGACCTAACCCAGACCTAACCCAGACCTAACCCAGACCTAACCCAGACCTAACCCAGACCTAACCCAGACCTAACCCAGACCTAACCCAGACCTAACCCAGACCTAACCCAGACCTAACCCAGACCTAACCCAGACCTAACCCAGACCTAACCCAGACCTAACCCAGACCTAACCCAGACCTAACCCAGACCTAACCCAGACCTAACCCAGACCTAACCCAGACCTAACCCAGACCTAACCCAGACCTAACCCAGACCTAACCCAGACCTAACCCAGACCTAACCCAGACCTAACCCAGACCTAACCCAGACCTAACCCAGACCTAACCCAGACCTAACCCAGACCTAACCCAGACCTAACCCAGACCTAACCCAGACCTAACCCAGACCTAACCCAGACCTAACCCAGACCTAACCCAGACCTAACCCAGACCTAACCCAGACCTAACCCAGACCTAACCCAGACCTAACCCAGACCTAACCCAGACCTAACCCAGACCTAACCCAGACCTAACCCAGACCTAACCCAGACCTAACCCAGACCTAACCCAGACCTAACCCAGACCTAACCCAGACCTAACCCAGACCTAACCCAGACCTAACCCAGACCTAACCCAGACCTAACCCAGACCTAACCCAGACCTAACCCAGACCTAACCCAGACCTAACCCAGACCTAACCCAGACCTAACCCAGACCTAACCCAGACCTAACCCAGACCTAACCCAGACCTAACCCAGACCTAACCCAGACCTAACCCAGACCTAACCCAGACCTAACCCAGACCTAACCCAGACCTAACCCAGACCTAACCCAGACCTAACCCAGACCTAACCCAGACCTAACCCAGACCTAACCCAGACCTAACCCAGACCTAACCCAGACCTAACCCAGACCTAACCCAGACCTAACCCAGACCTAACCCAGACCTAACCCAGACCTAACCCAGACCTAACCCAGACCTAACCCAGACCTAACCCAGACCTAACCCAGACCTAACCCAGACCTAACCCAGACCTAACCCAGACCTAACCCAGACCTAACCCAGACCTAACCCAGACCTAACCCAGACCTAACCCAGACCTAACCCAGACCTAACCCAGACCTAACCCAGACCTAACCCAGACCTAACCCAGACCTAACCCAGACCTAACCCAGACCTAACCCAGACCTAACCCAGACCTAACCCAGACCTAACCCAGACCTAACCCAGACCTAACCCAGACCTAACCCAGACCTAACCAGACCTAACCCAGACCTAACCCAGACCTAACCCAGACCTAACCCAGACCTAACCCAGACCTAACCCAGACCTAACCCAGACCTAACCCAGACCTAACCCAGACCTAACCCAGACCTAACCCAGACCTAACCCAGACCTAACCCAGACCTAACCCAGACCTAACCCAGACCTAACCCAGACCTAACCCAGACCTAACCCAGACCTAACCCAGACCTAACCCAGACCTAACCCAGACCTAACCCAGACCTAACCCAGACCTAACCCAGACCTAACCCAGACCTAACCCAGACCTAACCCAGACCTAACCCAGACCTAACCCAGACCTAACCCAGACCTAACCCAGACCTAACCCAGACCTAACCCAGACCTAACCCAGACCTAACCCAGACCTAACCCAGACCTAACCCAGACCTAACCCAGACCTAACCCAGACCTAACCCAGACCTAACCCAGACCTAACCCAGACCTAACCCAGACCTAACCCAGACCTAACCCAGACCTAACCCAGACCTAACCCAGACCTAACCCAGACCTAACCCAGACCTAACCCAGACCTAACCCAGACCTAACCCAGACCTCAACCCAGACCTAACCCAGACCTAACCCAGACCTAACCCAGACCTAACCCAGACCTAACCCAGACCTAACCCAGACCTAACCCAGACCTAACCCAGACCTAACCCAGACCTAACCCAGACCTAACCCAGACCTAACCCAGACCTAACCCAGACCTAACCCAGACCTAACCCAGACCTAACCCAGACCTAACCCAGACCTAACCCAGACCTAACCCAGACCTAACCCAGACCTAACCCAGACCTAACCCAGACCTAACCCAGACCTAACCCAGACCTAACCCAGACCTAACCCAGACCTAACCCAGACCTAACCCAGACCTAACCCAGACCTAACCCAGACCTAACCCAGACCTAACCCAGACCTAACCCAGACCTAACCCAGACCTAACCCAGACCTAACCCAGACCTAACCCAGACCTAACCCAGACCTAACCCAGACCTAACCCAGACCTAACCCAGACCTAACCCAGACCTAACCCAGACCTAACCCAGACCTAACCCAGACCTAACCCAGACCTAACCCAGACCTAACCCAGACCTAACCCAGACCTAACCCAGACCTAACCCAGACCTAACCCAGACCTAACCCAGACCTAACCCAGACCTAACCCAGACCTAACCCAGACCTAACCCAGACCTAACCCAGACCTAACCCAGACCTAACCCAGACCTAACCCAGACCTAACCCAGACCTAACCCAGACCTAACCCAGACCTAACCCAGACCTAACCCAGACCTAACCCAGACCTAACCCAGACCTAACCCAGACCTAACCCAGACCTAACCCAGACCTAACCCAGACCTAACCCAGACCTAACCCAGACCTAACCCAGACCTAACCCAGACCTAACCCAGACCTAACCCAGACCTAACCCAGACCTAACCCAGACCTAACCCAGACCTAACCCAGACCTAACCCAGACCTAACCCAGACCTAACCCAGACCTAACCCAGACCTAACCCAGACCTAACCCAGACCTAACCCAGACCTAACCCAGACCTAACCCAGACCTAACCCAGACCTAACCCAGACCTAACCCAGACCTAACCCAGACCTAACCCAGACCTAACCCAGACCTAACCCAGACCTAACCCAGACCTAACCCAGACCTAACCCAGACCTAACCCAGACCTAACCCAGACCTAACCCAGACCTAACCCAGACCTAACCCAGACCTAACCCAGACCTAACCCAGACCTAACCCAGACCTAACCCAGACCTAACCCAGACCTAACCCAGACCTAACCCAGACCTAACCCAGACCTAACCCAGACCTAACCCAGACCTAACCCAGACCTAACCCAGACCTAACCCAGACCTAACCCAGACCTAACCCAGACCTAACCCAGACCTAACCCAGACCTAACCCAGACCTAACCCAGACCTAACCCAGACCTAACCCAGACCTAACCCAGACCTAACCCAGACCTAACCCAGACCTAACCCAGACCTAACCCAGACCTAACCCAGACCTAACCCAGACCTAACCCAGACCTAACCCAGACCTAACCCAGACCTAACCCAGACCTAACCCAGACCTAACCCAGACCTAACCCAGACCTAACCCAGACCTAACCCAGACCTAACCCAGACCTAACCCAGACCTAACCCAGACCTAACCCAGACCTAACCCAGACCTAACCCAGACCTAACCCAGACCTAACCCAGACCTAACCCAGACCTAACCCAGACCTAACCCAGACCTAACCCAGACCTAACCCAGACCTAACCCAGACCTAACCCAGACCTAACCCAGACCTAACCCAGACCTAACCCAGACCTAACCCAGACCTAACCCAGACCTAACCCAGACCTAACCCAGACCTAACCCAGACCTAACCCAGACCTAACCCAGACCTAACCCAGACCTAACCCAGACCTAACCCAGACCTAACCCAGACCTAACCCAGACCTAACCCAGACCTAACCCAGACCTAACCCAGACCTAACCCAGACCTAACCCAGACCTAACCCAGACCTAACCCAGACCTAACCCAGACCTAACCCAGACCTAACCCAGACCTAACCCAGACCTAACCCAGACCTAACCCAGACCTAACCCAGACCTAACCCAGACCTAACCCAGACCTAACCCAGACCTAACCCAGACCTAACCCAGACCTAACCCAGACCTAACCCAGACCTAACCCAGACCTAACCCAGACCTAACCCAGACCTAACCCAGACCTAACCCAGACCTAACCCAGACCTAACCCAGACCTAACCCAGACCTAACCCAGACCTAACCCAGACCTAACCCAGACCTAACCCAGACCTAACCCAGACCTAACCCAGACCTAACCCAGACCTAACCCAGACCTAACCCAGACCTAACCCAGACCTAACCCAGACCTAACCCAGACCTAACCCAGACCTAACCCAGACCTAACCCAGACCTAACCCAGACCTAACCCAGACCTAACCGAGCAGGGCCTAACCGAGCAGGGCCTAACCGAGCAGGGCCTAACCGAGCAGGGCCTAACCGAGCAGGGCCTAACCGAGCAGGGCCTAACCGAGCAGGGCCTAACCGAGCAGGGCCTAACCGAGCAGGGCCTAACCGAGCAGGGCCTAACCGAGCAGGGCCTAACCGAGCAGGGCCTAACCGAGCAGGGCCTAACCGAGCAGGGCCTAACCGAGCAGGGCCTAACCGAGCAGGGCCTAACCGAGCAGGGCCTAACCGAGCAGGGCCTAACCGAGCAGGGCCTAACCGAGCAGGGCCTAACCGAGCAGGGCCTAACCGAGCAGGGCCTAACCGAGCAGGGCCTAACCGAGCAGGGCCTAACCGAGCAGGGCCTAACCGAGCAGGGCCTAACCGAGCAGGGCCTAACCGAGCAGGGCCTAACCGAGCAGGGCCTAACCGAGCAGGGCCTAACCGAGCAGGGCCTAACCGAGCAGGGCCTAACCGAGCAGGGCCTAACCGAGCAGGGCCTAACCGAGCAGGGCCTAACCGAGCAGGGCCTAACCGAGCAGGGCCTAACCGAGCAGGGCCTAACCGAGCAGGGCCTAACCGAGCAGGGCCTAACCGAGCAGGGCCTAACCGAGCAGGGCCTAACCGAGCAGGGCCTAACCGAGCAGGGCCTAACCGAGCAGGGCCTAACCGAGCAGGGCCTAACCGAGCAGGGCCTAACCGAGCAGGGCCTAACCGAGCAGGGCCTAACCGAGCAGGGCCTAACCGAGCAGGGCCTAACCGAGCAGGGCCTAACCGAGCAGGGCCTAACCGAGCAGGGCCTAACCGAGCAGGGCCTAACCGAGCAGGGCCTAACCGAGCAGGGCCTAACCGAGCAGGGCCTAACCGAGCAGGGCCTAACCGAGCAGGGCCTAACCGAGCAGGGCCTAACCGAGCAGGGCCTAACCGAGCAGGGCCTAACCGAGCAGGGCCTAACCGAGCAGGGCCTAACCGAGCAGGGCCTAACCGAGCAGGGCCTAACCGAGCAGGGCCTAACCGAGCAGGGCCTAACCGAGCAGGGCCTAACCGAGCAGGGCCTAACCGAGCAGGGCCTAACCGAGCAGGGCCTAACCGAGCAGGGCCTAACCGAGCAGGGCCTAACCGAGCAGGGCCTAACCGAGCAGGGCCGGTAGGAATTCTCTGTTGATATACCCGTAATAGCACGACACCGTTGGAAGGGGGGGGGCAGCGCGGTGGGGTGGAAGGTATGGTAGAAGGTCCTGCTATGACGCATTCGAATGCTGTCGCCTCGTGAATTTCAGTTGTGCTAGAGGATTATCGATGGTCGCATTGAAATCGGTCCAACGGTTTCGATCGCAGGTAGAAACCCTTCGAAATATTATTCCAATAAACAGCGCGAGGAATTTTATTGTCCGTGAAGCAAGCAACAACAAAGGATGGATCGGAATCGAGTTCCAAATAAGGATATAGGTAACGCGGTGTTGATGCGGTGGTATATCGTCGTTACAAGGGTCGATGTATGGAATGTGGCCTTGACCGTACGATGGTACGTGGGGAGTCCCTTCTCCCCCCTGGTACCATCGTTAATTAATTAATTAATTACGGTTGTACCAGAGAATTATCGATGATCGCATTGAAATCGTTCCAACGGTTTCGATCGCAGGTAGTTGAAATATTATTCCAATAAACAGAACGAGGAATTTATTGTTCGTGAAACGAAGCAACAATGAATGGATCGGAGTCGACTTCGAAATCAGAATAAAGGTAACGCGTTATAGATGTGTTGATATTTCGAAACCTTTGTTTACTATCTACAGTCCATAGACGTTCACAGCAAACGAAACGTTGAACAAAAATAGCTTAACCAGAATATAAAAAAAAAAAAAAAAAAAAAAAAAAAAAAAAAAAAATTAATTTATTCCTGAGCTTCAAATCTCAACATCAGTAATTAAGATTTATTGCATACACAATATTCGGTTCTTGCTAATGCGCCTAAATTCGTTAACTAACTATCGGTAATATCGGGCGCAACTATCGGTAATATCGGGCGCAACATCGAAATGGTACTATTCCGATGTTATTAGATCTCTATTTTACCGACAATTATAATATCGATCTCTATCAAAGTATGTTAAACTATTTCCGACAAAAGGAAACTACGAATAAATGAATTAATATTCTTGGAACATTATCATTGTCGGTAACACAGAAATCGGGTAACAAAAAAAAAAAAAAGAGAGAGGTAAGGTAAGGTTAGGTCTGGGTTAGGTCTGGGTTAGGTCTGGGTTAGGTAAAGGATAATCCAATTTTCTATTAAGGTTCTTTTTTTTTTTTTAGACTTCTATTTTACCGACATTGATGATATCGATCTCTTTCAAATTATGTTAAAACTATTTTGAACACATTGTAAATATTAATTTATACATAAATAATTCAAAGCTAATTTATTTAATTTAATATAAATAATTAAAATTTAATATATTCTGGAACACGCGCCACTGGCACTTGTCGGTGGCGCCATCAATTGTATAAAGTGGAACTAAAGTCGGGGACAAGCTTGGGCGTTTTGCCACTACCTTCTTGTGGCGCTGCGTGGAGAATTTGTTGGTGGCGCCGTCTAACGGACAAAATGGAAACCATACATTATGTAGATAACAACAGTTATCAGATATTGTGTTCTTTATTTCTATTTTTTACATTGATGTTAGCATCGTTCGTAAGGATAGAATGCAAATATTTCCTTCGATTCCCTCGGTCTGGTAATTTGTAGTTAACGACGAGTACAATTCTGCTGTTTTTTACAATTTTTTAACTCTATCGACATTCGTACGAAGGCAAACACTTTATTGAGTAAACACTAAGATTAATTTCGGCGAAGTCGCTGTCGGAATTCGAGACGAAATTGTGTTTCATTGTTAGGACAATGAGGACGCTGAGATTTCGACCGCTCATTGTCAGTGAAATTGCCTGGTGTGTACAGAATTTTTTTTTTTCTTTTTTTTACGTATTTGGTAATTATAACGAATCATGTCGCTTACACGAAGCATTACAAGAAACGTATTTGCTTTTTCTAACTATGGTTTGTTCATCTACACTGCTACCGAAGGTCCTTTCGGTTTGATCATCATTGTGGCCCGTTTCAACGTATAATCCCATCCTCTCCAACGGAACCACACGATACCTATTGAAAGAAGAGAGACGCTTTTATTACTGTTTAGGATTAAGGATTCTCGGAATCGCGCGGAGCCGATATGAATGATCGATGAGAATCACCGGTGATCGCTTCATTACCATGGCCGAACTTGAACTTGATTGTCCACATTATTGTCGTTTAACCGAATGCGTACAATAAATCGTATATTTTTGTTACACACGTGCGAGATCGACCAGTTGATTTTCTCTCGTCCTTCCGGCCGTTATCTACCGTTCCTTCGCTCACGTTTTCCGCCTGCTTGAAAATCCCGAAACCCCGTCCACTCCCGAAAACTATCGTCCCGGGTTCCCGAACAATTACCTATCGAATTTACGATCGAAATATTGTCTTCGAAATACCTTGCCGAGCAGTCAAATCTTGGGGATCGTTCAAGTAAAGTCCGTTTAACCCGCGTCCACACGATTTCCACCACCAGCCACCCTTTAACATGGACGCGCAGTTCAATGACGATCTATCGTTGTCTCTGCAACGATCAAAAGTATGTATTAACCAGCAATGTTCTGTAAAACGATCCATGTAGTATTTACCTGTTGTACGTCGAGAACGGACTATTGTTTGAACCGTACCAAGGATCGTTCAATGAATCGCCCGCGTTTCCATCGTAGCCATCGATTTCCAATTTGTAATACTCTGCTTCCGAGTAGATTTTAAAGTGAGAATATTGCGCGTACCTGAATAATTGTTCACCAATTATCGACCTCGTACTATTCTGAATATCGTCGGATGATTACCTTTTGTTGCCTTCGAAATCTTCGAGTTCGACCCTAAGCGTGTAATCTTCGTTGTTCGTTAACATATATATGTTCTCGTTACCGAGCCAAAATTCTCTGGCTGGATCGCCAAACCCATTCTTGTAGTCGGCCCAATCGCGATTAAAATTTTCTCGAGGTTCTCCGAAATCGTCTCTTCTTTGAATAACCGTCCAACCTCCATCGGCGATATCTTGTTCGCAATAGACTTTCAGGAACCAGTAAGTGGTACCACGTATTTGAAGATAATAGACACCGTTGTCTCTCATGCCTGCGTTCAACAAGTCAACGCACGAGTAACCCTGCAACAATTTTCACGCATACGATTGTTAATGTTTCGAAATACAATTTAGTCTTTACGGAGATTGTGGTTGTTTCGTTTGCGTTTATAGTTATCGTTCGTGTAGACCTTAACGCTGTTTCGTTAAGACAAGTAGTCGTTACTATAATTGCGCTAACATTCGAAAGGTACGTTACCGTTGACAAACAACACGGCGCTTGTCGGTAAACGTTGAATCCCTACCCACCGTAATACTTGTGACAGTTGGTAAACGCTCGAAGCGCGATGATTCGTGTTGTTCACGGAAGAGACTTTCACTTTCTCTAACATCCATAAAATGGTCGATATATGGTGTGTACCTACTCGTGGCAGGTGGATCGAAATGTAGAAAAAAAAAAAAATTACGCGTTGGTTCCCCGCGAAAAGGGATGATTGAAAGAAAGAAAAGAACAAAAAAAAAAAAAGAGAGAAAAGCTGGTGGTGTGGCGATTTTCGGTGATCGTCGTCAAAGATACTTTTGGATACGTTGATTTTCGATTATTCGACGTGACCGTTTAAGCGGGGTAAACGAGTAAATCCAGTGTAACGACTTTCACGTCACGGTTAAAAGTTGTCGAGACGCGCGATTACGAGCGACTATAGGTCGTGCCTACGTTCAAATGAAATGTCCGTAATGGTAATCGGTTCGTTGCATAATCGATTTTTAAGCATGAGGTTCCCTTTCCTTGTCGACACGTTTGACTTCGCGTACCGAACAACAACAACAACAACAAGAACAACGATCTGCGATCACGGCCTCGTCGTTGTATTTGTATCCGAATTATTGTTTCTATACGCGGATCCTGGAAGGAGGAAATGCATCGTGCATCGTGGTTTACCGTCTTTTGTACAAAGCGGAAAACACAACCACGATGAAATAATAATACAAACGAACGAGCGAACCGATTGTTTGTCGTCAAGAAAGATTCGGATGGAGCGCGCGCTGTCACGGTCGTACATGTACGTATGTTTGCATATGCGCGCGCGCGCGCGTGTGTGTGTGTGGGTCCGTGCGTGAACAACGCAGCATGATCGAGTGTCGCCTCGTCGTCGCGTCGAACCGCGTAGAACCGCGTCGAAAAACGTGTACTTACTATACATAGATCACAGCAGGTAGGTATGTAAGCACGTGTATATGCGTATATCGGTTGCGAGCGACCAATTCGGACGACAAGCCGTCATGCACGAACGCGCAGAATCCAACGAATATCGGGCGACATCGTTGGAGACTGTACGCGTTCGCGTGTATCCGGTCGAGACGACCGGATACGACTAACTTTCTAGACGTTCCAAGACAGACTTGGAAGTTGACATGCTGACCAAACAATTAAAAATTAATGTAGATAGAACGTACGCGCGGAACAAAACTTTTTCCGGCGTTTCAAGAAATGTTAGGTAATGTCAAAAGTCAAACGTATCCTATGTATCCATGTATTTGTGTATACGCGAAACGTTACCTTCACGTCCTTGTAACTGAGAAATGCATCCGTGGTAAATGTCGAATTCGCCGGGCTCGGCTTATTTTTGACGCTTGGAAATATGACACCACGATTTTTCGTAGAAGACCTTTGAGCACTCGTCGCCGTCGTCGATAAACCGGAAGGCGCGGTCGAATTCGAGAAGCCATTCGAGCTACCGATAGTGTTGGTAGAATTGCTGAAATTATTCGACGGTATAACGTTGGATGAAGTCGACGAGGACGTCGACATAGATACCGATGAAACAATAGTAGTTGGCGTCACCGGTGCAACGGTGGTCTCTGGTGTAACATCTTCGGACAACCCAACGTATCTAAATAACAAAGAAAAAAAAAAAGGGTCGAACGGAAATCGCACAGAAACGTCGACTATTACATTCTCGAAGGAAGGATAAAGAGGTCTGGGGGGGGGGGCAAGTAGATAACAATAAGATGAACTAACCTGGTCGAGTCGTATTCGACTAGACGGTCGATCGTAGGATCGAGTAAAAGTTCTGCCGGAATTGGACGCTGAGCGAGATTAGCAACGTCGTCCTCTTGTTTTCTCAATCTATTCTCCACTCCTTCCAAGTTTTCGATAATCTTATTGGTTTTCGAACGTAAATCCGCATGAATTTCACTGATTGCTCTCTCTTGTCTTTGAGTTTGCGTGAGCAGCTCGTCCGATTTTGGTAAAAGGTCGTCCACAGAAGTTTTCGTGCCGACCTGTGTTCGGGCGTTTAGAAATGCGAAATATGATGAAAGCTATAAATTATCTTAAATACGGTCATCCTATATCGATTGCTAACGTTGCTTTTTGTACAAGTTTTTCATCGACAAAAAAAAAATATGAACACGTGTCTAAATCTAGATTAATGATCGTAATTCGTAATACGTAATTTGGTGACATGTAAAAACGTTTTGCCGATGTTCCGTTGCCGAGGTTCCCGTATTTCTATTCTATCGGATTCTATTGTACATGAATATATGTATATATATATATATATATATATATATATATATATTCAAAATCTAATGCTCTAAAAGACAACAAAATTATACGATATAAGCGTTCGTGTATCTAACATGTACGGCATACGTAGATATCGTATCGTCGATGTCTACACAATTATCGTCTATTCGCGTGTATCGTTTAATTTGGTGTTTTCTAGGTATCAAAGGGGAATGTATCGAAAGAGAATTGGTTCCCGCGCCTAATCTGGATCTCGATCTTTTCGATGATCGATTTGTCGGCTTACCACGACATTCCAAACTTCGTCCATCTTTTCGGAAACGGTCAACATAGGATACATCTGTTCGACGAGTCGATCGATCTTACTTTGCTTCGATGATGGTGTTTCCGTGGTTGTAGTAGTAGTAGTAGTTGTTGTTGTTGCTGCTGCTGCTGCTGTTGTTGTTGTTGTTACGTTGGAATTCCGTTGTTCGTTTGCATTTCCCCTGACAATTATCGCGTCGTGCACATCTGTCATCATATTGTAAACACCTTCCAAATGTTCGGAGACCAAGTTCATGTGGAATTGTAATTTTCTATCCATGTTACCGGTGGTCTGTCGAAGATTGTCTATTTCGATCGATATGTGATTCATCACTTCGTTGCTCATCGCTTTCGTGATTTCGATCACGCTCATGCTAACCGGTTTCTTTTCGCTTGCTTCGGCATTGATATCGTCGTTTTGTAAAAGGTTATTGTCCAGTTGGTTTTTTAAATCGATCAATTTATTGTCGATATCGGAGACTTTTTGATCGAGCGACAGTAATTTCTCACCAAGAGCTTCGGAGGACGACGAACCGTCTCGATGATGAACCGTTTGCGTCGTACGAACTGTTTCATCAAAGAAACACGAATGATCAAACGATGGTACAAACGAACGCCTCTAGCAAACAGGTAAACACGCGTAATCAATGGTTTCTTCCTTACGAATTGTATTTTTGCAAATTGTTACGAAGCGAATGGAAGTTGCGATCGGGATACGTACATATGTACCTAAATGAAACTCGTACAAGCGTACACACGTGCGTGTACACGTGTGCATGCTCGTTGTCTGGATCGACTATAAGGAAAGAGGAATAAAACAAGACGGTCGAAGACGGTCTTTTGAACGGAGAGTTGGCATATAGGTGTTCGGTATACGCGTATGTATTACTCGTACAACAGAATATCCAACACCGTGCACCATTCAATGTCGGAATGTCGTAAGGTCCCTTACCTTACGAGAGATTCAGGAATCTAGCCAAGGTTTTCGCTAGAGAATCGGTAATAATTCGGCACGTAAACGCGAACCTAAACGTATACGTATACGTACCACCTTTGGTTTCACTATCGGTTTTATTGTTCGATATTCCAGGCGAGTAGACAGCATGATCGGTTGGCATATAGGTTGCTTGAGAATTGAACAGTTTCAAATCCAACGTTCGAAGCTTCGTAATAACGGCGTCGGTTTTATCGATGTTGTCGTTGACGCGCGAATCCAAAGCTTCCACTCTTCTCATTAGATGTTCCACGGCTTTGTCCAAATTTTCGATACGTTGTAATTTCGATTCTAGAGTCGAAACTATCACCTCGAATACATTGAAGAGATATTGCTCCCTGAAAGTGGTATTTTAAACGAAACGATGATCGATTAATAGCAAACTGGTAATAGCGAATAGCGTTTTTCTCTTTTCCTTTCTCACTTTGAAAACACAGATTTTCGTAGCAACGATAGTCGTCGAGCTTTTTAAAATAGAGCTTTGTCCATGTTTTCGGTATTCGGAATAAGATAACAGCTGGAATAGTTGTTGGTATCCTTTCTCTCGTTGCGGCGCGGCATAAGCTGCGAGCGTACCTTGAATTTTACGCAATCGGTTCGCGGACAGGTCAGCGGCGATACTTTTACCTATTTGCCAGGGTCCTTTCGAATCGGAAAAGCAGATTTACCGTGGCATCAAAAATGTATTATTATTATACGGTGGTAATCGTATAGGTTTATACAACGCTGCTTTGGTACTTTGAGATCGACAAGATCAACGCGTATATTATATTGGATTTTATATTACACGCAGAATGTGAATTTGGTGATAATACGATATTAGAACAGCTCTGTGCGATACGAATGGGGACAAAATGAAAACTGGGAACTAGCACCGAGAACGTGGAAGCGGAACGATCCAAGGCGCACAACAAACGACATTCCGCGACCGGAAATATCTACAAGAATGTTTGCAAAAAGGTACAAGAAATTGTAGGGCGAAAGCGACGGTTACGACACTCGGATAGTCTAAAAACGATTCCAGATTCGAAGCAACCTCTGGGAAATCGTAATTTTACGTTATAGGAAACTTTCGATCTCGAGATACCGATCCGCATGTATACATGTATAGGTATGCGACAGCTCGGCGCACTGGTATTCGATGCTCGAACTTCGATACGGTGTGCGCGTGCCGGTTCCTATTTTTCCTGATACTCGATCGAATTATGTATTTCCTACATACGGCTTACGGATCGGATCCAAGCATGCCCTGATTATCGTTCTTTCGTTTCTTCCGAGGAATCTGGTAGAGCTTGTGCAATGGCATTGTCATAACTGGAGCTCGTATTTGTTACGTAACCAAAGGAGAACTAGTACCCCGCTATAGCGATGTCGTTCTATCCTCGTGATCCAATCGGTTCTCTTTCCGTTCCCTTTGTGTCCTTCTTTCGAATCGTGCTAGCCGAGCGCGCGCGCGCGCGCGTAGGTGCATACGTGTACGTACCACATACTACATATATACGCACCCCCGTATATGGGTACATAATACATATGTACATATACGCGTACGTCCGTGAAAGAAGAGAGATCTTCGTATATGTATTTATAAGCCAAATAACACGAATACCTACGAATCAGGCAACTAATTTTGAATTTTTCTTACGTATTCGTATACGGTACTGCCTATGTCTTCTTGTTGGTAGCCTTTTTTTATTTTTCTACCGTGAATCGGATCGCGTGATTCGGCAACGGTTCTTTCGTTCCATCGCGAAGCTTATGAAAATATCCTCTACCTCGATATTGCCGGTTTTCAGAGAAAGTGGTCTGCGATGCTTCGTAAGCTTGTTCGAATTATCTGCGTTGTATCGTGTTGCGCGTTTGCACGCATAATCGCGCGTGTGCACAGTGCACTGTGCGCCAACGCGTCAAGCGATAAACGCGATTTCATTGAAGAGCACTGGAAACTGAAAATAATCTACGTACCTACATAGGCAAGGATAAGGTGAAAGGAAAAAGTTCTTGAACCCTTTCATTTTTGCAAGGTACGCGCGCGTGAGAAAGAATGAGAAAGAGAAAGGGTGGGGCGCGAGGAAAAAGATGGTGGGAGGTAGGAGTGCGAGGGGTAGGGGAAGCGAAAGCAGAAACAAATTATTCTCGTAACTGAAATTTAATGAACATCGATTCGAGACGAAAGAAAACGGAACGCTTTCGCGTGTTCGTAAGTTCGACTAATTCTTTCTTGTTAAAAGCGTAGACTTTGCGATCAAGGAATATCGAAAGGATCGAGAGATTTTTCGGTTGAAGAAGAAGCGTGATTTCGTATGTCTGTCGATGAAAGTTTCACGTTTCTTCTTACAATATTGTACATACGTGTGTACAGGTGCAAAATTATAGAACGCGTTGTACTTGTTGCGTACGTTCGAACGAGATCCGCCCAAAATCTGACCACATCTGTAATCTTTTATTTTTACAAGGCAATGTAAGCCCGTGTTTGCGAACAAACGTTTAATTTTCAAAATTTGCACAGGCGATTTGGTAAAAAGATTGTATGTAAACGTACCAACGTTTGTGTCTAAACAATAATGTTTATATCCTCTCCGATAACATAAAGGAGAAAGGGGAAACGACTTTCTAATTTGAATCAACGTATAAGTACGTCTGTTTGTATTACCGCATGCCGCATACCGCCGATATCGTCCGAAATCAATTTTTAGTGCAGAAGAAATGTTTCAACGCTAATTTCGTGGATAATGAATTTATACAATTGGTCACCGAATACACTACTGTATTATGAATACGAGTGCGTAGGTAAATCAGCAGAAAGTAAACGAAAAAAAGAAGTGGAACATTTGTAGATCGAATAACTGTGAGGGGTCCGCTGGAGAGATTTTGTTATCTCGAATGTTTCCATAAGCATCAAAATTATAATAGTATCGTATAATAATAACATATAATAGCGCTACAGTTGGAAAGCTGTCGTTTGAATCGAGACTGATGCGTTCCCCACGATTTTAATCTCGCTATCTCTAAAATTGACTATTTTAATTTACTCGATTGCGCTCGTCGATCGAGTAAAATATAAAATTCGATTATGTAATTCGTATAATTGTATAAGTATGCTTTTTACAATGTATGTATTGTCAAGTGCTAAATGGTCTACGGTCTCCGGCCTACGGTATCTGCGGAAAGTTGTACGCGTCGCTCCTATTAAAAGTCCAACTCCTTTCGATGTTTTGTCAGGTTATATAAGCAACGAGCCAATGTAAGCCAACGGTATGACAGGACCAACAACATAAGAGAACCGCGCGACACAAGAGGATTTATAGTAGTATATTGTAGGTGTACGTTGCTGCATACCATGCGAATCGAGAGGATGAAAAGAGAAAGCGAGAAAAAGGAGAGTACAAACCTGTTCCCTACAATAGCGGAAATGCTTACTTTAATTTTTTGCAATTATAATGGGATCACAGCATTCGCGACACTCTCGTTCCGTCGTACGTAATATCGATTCTCAAACTCTGGCAGAACCATTGTCGCCGTACAGATTGTCCGACACCGTATACCGTATAGACTAATTAACAAAAAAAGAAAAAGAAACAAAAAGAACCGAATCTCGTGGACGATTCGTAAAATATTGGCGTTTCAACCAATGAGAGTTGAACGGTACATCATGATTCGACCAACGCTGACATCGCTCGACCTTAACCATCGCTAATACCAAAACATGTGTTTTCGAATTTCATGAAATTTTGATGTAGTTTACAAACTTTATCGTTACCAACGTTGGTAGCAAGTTGTATCGACTTACCTATTGCGTTGAGGATTTCGAGCTGGTGCCGGCACCGCGTTCCCAGTGACGTTGTTTCCATTGTTACTGACATTGCGGATGTTACGCTCATCGGCAGAGGTCCTGGGCAATCTAGGACTTCCAGCGAACACGAAACCCAACAGGCACGTGGTAATGATTACAGCCTCTCTCATAATCGAAAACTCGTAGAGAAGAAGAAGTAGAAGAAGTAGAAGAAGAAGAAGAAGGGCACGACAGA
Organism: Sphecodes monilicornis; assembly: GCA_913789915.3. Taxonomy (NCBI): domain Eukaryota; kingdom Metazoa; phylum Arthropoda; class Insecta; order Hymenoptera; family Halictidae; genus Sphecodes; species Sphecodes monilicornis. Next base: position 20,838 of record OU565284.1, read on the forward strand.
TAAGGAAGCAGATGGTGGACAAGTCGGGACAGCGATGCTCGCAAAAATAAAAAAGTAGAAAGAGAAGAAAACAAAGAAGACGAAGAAGAAGAAGAACAAGTAGGCGGAAAGGGAAAAGAAGGAAATAGCGAAGAAAAAGGGAAAAGAGATGCGCGATTTTAATAACACGTACCGACACTTCCAATGGAGATCACTCTCCCGGTTAGGTTCGATTAGCTGTTCACGTGCAACAAGTTCCTCTTTCCTCGTTCCTCGGCGGAACAGCCATTTATTATCGGTATACACAAAGTAGAGAGAAATGCACCGAATCGAACGAATTATCGCAACTTTCTGCGATACGCGGGTATACGGATTATTAGGTGTTGCGATTGTTTCGTCGAAAAATAAAAGATTCGGCAATCACAAATTAGACACGCGTGCACACGCTCACAGGTGGACACATGCGTACGCACAGGCACGTTCCCAAGGAAAACTGTAGTTATCACAACCGTAAAAGTAACTAACAACGGGTTTGTTCTTTTCAAGAGTTTCTATTCGGATTCAATGATTTTCGGCTGTCGATGATGTTTTTCCGTGAATGCCGTTCCTTTGGTCTTTCACGAATCGAAGTTGAGCCGATACGTAATTTTCGATAAGACCTTGATACAGAATACAGAACGAGCAATTGCGAATTGTGTTTGTCCAATGAACGAATATGCGAGTACCTCTCGGTTTTCCGGGCTTCTCGTTTTCAGCAAAACTATAAATTTTCATACAGTTTTGAACATTGCCAGCTCTCGAGTTTCCCGCACTCGTTTACATGGATCTGTCGATCGCACGGCTTCGAATCACCGCCAATCATCGAGACAACGCCGACAAACACCACAGCGCGGAGGTAGAATTATCCCTGTCCAATGCGTTCGGTGGTATTTCCTATTAACGCTGCTCTATAATTTCAGAGATGGAACTAGACAAAGAAACGGATCGATCGCAACGCTACGCGACAAGCACGTGTACCGCTCTTCTCGGGACACCGTGTATGCCTGTCGAGTTGAATCGAGTTTTTCGAAGAACGATAATTCGATGAACGATCGAAACGATATAAGGGATTCAGTCGGGCGATAATCTACGCGACAAACGAAAATTGGTACAGCACATTTCCATGTTATCCCTTGTCGGTCGAGATCGTCGAAAATATATTATTTATCCGTCGTATTTGTGTATCGACGATCACGGCTGGCTGATCCACCAACCAGTAAACACTCGCGTACGCGGATACACATAAGACCAAAAACACACGGTGCCGCACAAAGGTGCGCGAGCGCGCGCACCGTCAAACGTACGTCTCCGATTCCGACTTTCCGAGCGCGAGCGCGAGCGCGAGCGGAGCGGAGCTCGATCTCTGATCGTTAAGTACGTTCGATGGTCCTCTACCGGTACGGATCGGAGAAGACTGGAGCGCGTGCCATACTCACGATCACGATTCCATCGTCCCTACTCGATTCGGTGTTTCTCGGTTGATCGCTCCCTCGATCGTCCCCCGACCGACAAAGTGTGCAACGATATACGGGAACGAGCACCGTGTTTCTACTTTGTGGTGAACGACGGGACCACCGACACCATAAAACACCGACAGGCATACGATTCCAGCTGAACCGTAAGAGTTACTTTCACGTACACGCGCGTCCACGTTGAAGGAGTACCTACGCCTCTCCCCACTGATCAACCGACGACCATTCTGGTCTCTTTCCGTCCTTTCCCCATGTAAAGCCGTGATCTGATCTGAAATCTGATTCGATCCGTTTCAATCCGTTCTGTTTCGTTGCGAATCGCTCTGCTACCTTCTCCTCTTCCGACCAACGCGCAACGGTACGAATCGCGTTGCTGAGAAACAAACGGGAATAATTTGACGGAAAAGAAAGGTAGAGTAGCCCCGAATCATAGATCCTTACCGTACTACCGCATAAATCTTGATCGGTCGGCTGCAACGGATACGTTTCAAAAATTTTACTCAACTTCGCCGTAACGAATGTTGTGGAAGAATTACATTAATTTTGATCGATCACCGAGTCGATCGGAACCTACAAAACGAAAAACGAACCTACAGCATTATGTACCGATAATATTAAATACGCGCAAAATGCTCGTGATGTATCGCATGTATAGTATATGTGTATGCATGCGTGCACGCAGTATGTATGTATGCACGCGGTATGATACATGTATCGTACCATACTCGTCTACAATATATTATTTTATATTTCGTTGGATCGAATATGTATTACAAGTTACACGTGCAACTTTGTACTCGTAGAATCTATAGAAATGTCCATGGAACCGTGAATTGGCGGGGCTCGTAACGATTCAAGAATATTATAGTATGCGTGTGTATGTATACGTGTGTATATCTGGGGTCCTCGCGATCGATAAATGTATCTATTCGAAATATGTATGAGATAATTGAATACGTGCATGTAGTATACGCAGTCACATATTCGATCTTACCATGTAATGTGCATTCCGTGATTATTAGGCCGCATCGATACCAAGTATGCATTGAAATTCCAAAGACGACCTCGGCAGCAAATATAGAAACGGAAAAATCACTGGAAAATGCAAATAAATTGGCGTGGTACTTTATGCGCAGCGAAAGGATGGAAACAAATATCGCTTATAAATGTCAAAAATGAGAGAAGAACGCGAAACGGGAAAGAAATGAACGTCTTTCGCGACTAACCAGTGAAAAGCAAGTACGTGGCCGTTCGATTGTCTATAGACTACGATCGGTAATCATTTTGAAAGGTATTCGAACGTAATGGTAGAGAGTAGAGACCGTAATAAGAACAAGAGCGAGCGAGGTCCATGGACAGGCCGTTTGGTGTATGCGATTCGATCGTTACTCTGTTTACTCGTTCATTAATGTCGTCTTGTTTTTCAATCTAACTGTCGTAGCGATCGTTCAACGGAAAAAACCTTACTCTCGGTGTCTGCTTTTCGCATTATGAACGGCAAAGCTCCTCTTGCAGAGAATATTGACATTACGATTAAATAAATGTTTTCCGAAACGTGTTCGCAACGCGTGGAAGGGTTCGCCATTTATACGGGAAGATAGGCGGACGAAAGGAGCCGGAGAGGACACAAAATACACTGCCCGCACCGTGTACACGTATTTTCATATTTCGTTTGTTCAGCGGTTAAATTTTCCCCTTATCAAAATTAATTTTATTAACAACAAAGAAAAGGAATAACGGAACACTGTGATGTGGTAAGAGTTGCATATAAATTAGATTTAACCAAGTATATTCTATGGTAAATTTGCTTGCTCTGCCAATATTACAATCAATATGTTCGGACGCGTTTTACCTGGAAACAGGTGCGGATAATGGACCGTGGTATATATTCGTGGTTTGCGTATTGTATGTATATGTATACATATACATGTACGAATACAAATGCAATTACAAATACAAATACAGTATTTAATCGATAAAAGTCGCAACCACGGGTCCGGCCAGCGACACTTCGTGTTCAAGTATACTATGCTTTGACTTGTGTCGAACGTAGAAAAGGACAGCGAAGCTCGAGAGGCCTCGGTCGCCGAGAAGCGTAACATAATACGGGTCGAGTATGCCGGTGTGAAAACAACACCTAACCCAGTGGCAAAACTTCTTAATTTTTTATTATTTTTTGATGGAACTGTCACCAACATATTCGTGGCATTTTTCTAATGAAAATGATATCAAATAAGATATAATTGCGATGATATTTACTTGTGTAAATATGGACGATGAATGTTTAGGAAAATTCGTGTTTGGTATTCATTTAATCAGAAAAATGCCACAAATATATTGGTGAAAGTCTCATTAAAAAATAAGTAATAATAAAAAAGATTTTTTATTGGCATTACGATGTGCGAAGATACACGGGCCTTTGAACTATGCCGGCGACCGCGACTCTCCGCGTCTCTTTCGTTCCCATACGCTGTCCTTCGTATTATATCTACGTACAAGCTGTCCAATTATATCTTATTTGGTACCATTTCCATTAGAAAAATGCAACGAATATGTTGGTGAACGTTCCATCAAAAATAATAAAAAATAAAGAAGTTTTGTCATTGGATTAGTAGTGGTCTCACCGATATACTCAACCCGTATTATGCTACGCTTCTCGGCGACCGAGGCCTCTCGAGCTTCACGGCCCCTCACGGGATATATACCGCGAAAGTGGGGACACTTCTTGTTCAGAATTTGGCGACACTTATCGATTAAATACTGTACAAATACAATTACAAATACAAATACAAATACAAGTACAAATACAAATACAAATACAAATACAAATACATATACATATACGTGATATACAGAAAATGAAACTTAAAATATTCGGTTTATTGAATTATACGTATGTGCCCTGTTACTTGTCGAGCAAATGACACGATTTAAGCGTAAGTCTGTACGCTTTCACAGTTCTCAATATACAAAATAATGACGATTTGTTTGTTCAACTAAATAGAAAATTGATATCCACTTAATGCCACAAATACAATCCAGTGATACCAGTATTTTCAGTAATACGGTCTCCGGGGGTTATTCTGAAAAAAAGAAAAGACAACATTCGATGCGGCGTCCATATAGAATGTTCAGCTATTCGAAAAGGGCTGTTACCAAAGGATTAGGCCTAAATCTGTACGCCAACATCATTCGTTTTCTATAGGCATCGAATTCGTCGTCGTCTCTGGATACGCCGTCTGGTCTTTCGGAACCTAAGCCAGCGCTATCGAATCTGTTGGTCGCCCTGTAGAATACAGTGATCTTGTTCATCTCGGGAAGGTAAATGTCGCGTACACCGACAAAGATGGACGAGAAAGGGAAGGACGGAATGATGCGACAAGTAAAACGCAAAAGCGTGAAAGTGAAAAGCTTACTTGTTAACGGGTTCGATACGACCATTGCCCTCGCTACCCAGACCTTGCCCTTCGCTCCAACCAAGTTTCTGCAACATCTGAAACCCTGTGCGAACGAAAAATTGAGGATCTCGTGATCGAACGGTCGACGAAGGTCGCGGCCAAAAGATCGTGTTGAACAAGATGCGCATACCTATGTTATCTTCTTTGAGCTTGTACTCTTTATAATCGCTAAGATCGGGTTCTTTTCCTTGCTTGACCGCGTTGTATTGTTCCATGAATTTTTTCAGTTCGTCCGGTGGTAAAAAGTCGCCGATATGATGTTTTCCCTCCGCCTGAGCAGTCAATTCTTCCGCCCACATTTGAGTGGCTTCCATTTCGGCGGATCTAAGTTTATGTTCCCAAGTACCGCCTTCGGTTTCTTCGTCGCTATCGTATTCGTACTTATGCTTTCCCTGTGCCTCCAAACGTTTCAATTCTTCCCTTTTCTTCAATAAATTTTGATAGAGCAGATTGATCTGAACCACAAGCACAGTCGTCATGGATTTAAGAGCGACGTTTACAAACGATTGCGCGAATAACAATGAATTCTATGACTAATGGTAAGTTTAATAAATAATTCACCGCTAAAAGTCTGCTGACCTTATAATGATCCTCCGCTTTTTTCCATTGTTCTTCGGTAAGATCCAACGTGCCGAACGTTTGTCGGGCGTATTGTATCAAAGCTGGATCGTTTCTTGAAATTTTGGTCAACATGGGATTTTTCGCATTAGCATGTTGCATCTTCGACGATGGTATTATGACGGCTGGTTGCCCGATCTGTCCAGGAATCGCGATACCAGGCTGCGAAAGGCCACCGCTGTTTTGTTTTTGTACAGGCAACGTATTGATTTCGGCTATGGACACTTTGTTGTCCGCATCACCCCAACGACTACGTCTTTTTCGTTTACGTTCTTCTCTGTTTTCCTCTTTTATTCGATCTGCAGAATTATCAACGAATCCTTTGTTCGGTTTTCTTTCTATTTTTCTTTTTTTACGATTTCTTGACGTACGTGGGAATTATTGCGTGTATTACTCACCTTGCATCGAAAAAATATGCTTGTTCGCATGAATTTGTTCACTGTCGTCGTTATCGCTGAGAGCTTCTTCTGGACAATACGGTTCAGCACCACTGTCCTTCGATTCTTTGGTCGACATATCAGCACGGAACTTGGCCACTAACCCCCTGTACTGCAGGTACGCTGCACTTTGCTTTTGGTGCAGAAACCTTGATTAAAACAGTACTTAAGACTCTGGCAAGTAACGTGTTCTCCTAAATTAGATTCCTTTCTTTAAGGAGAGGAATTGAAAGAGAAAAACGAAGAACAGTGGAACAAGCAAGAAAATGTAACGAGAGAAATATTCCTATTATTTGTAACGAAGCAAAAAATAGCGGTGCGATTGGAATAGAATTCCTTTAAATGTTAACCGCATGGAAAAGATTTTTCAAGAAGAACGAGCGACGAAGTTTGGTTTACAGGACAAGTTTGTTATTGCTAGTAAATTTACGTTTGTTCGCGTCGTTGATCCAAGTACTAATGGAGCTGCTGCTACTACTGCTACTTCTACTGGTACTACTAGATACTACTGCTACTGCTACTGCTACTACTAATCATATTAATATTACCGTTACTACTTGTACTATTAATTCTACCACTATTACTACCATTACTATCGGAACATATATGCATCTGTTGCGTGAAACGCGCACATATGTATATCTGTCGTGTGAAACGAGTAAATTGAGGGATAATGTTGAAAACAATATGCAGGTTTTAATAGAAGGGAAGCTCGCAACGCGACGCATTAATACGTGAGACACGGGGACCAGTGAGGACAGTAGTTACCATAATTTAGGATCTTGTGCATTCTTCTCTCGCGCTTCCTGCTCGATTTCATCCCCGCAATCGGCGACGATTCGTGCCAGCTGCTCAGCCTCTACGGGACACACTTAGAAGCCTTTGTCAGACACACGTAACAACGCTACTATTTTTATTTTTTATGTTTCTGTACCGTAGAACGTACGTATGTCTACGCGGATGTTTTTGCTACACGGAAGTATGCTTTTGCACATCTCGTGTTTGCCTGTGTCTTTTATTCGGCGTATCGCACGCGTGTCGCACGCGCTATCGTGTACACCGTATCGTACGCGATCTCATTCTTGGTTGTGTTCGAACAAGAGATTATTCTGGTCTCGGCAAAAACAATTGAAATCTTGTTAATTGAGAATCGAGACGCGGCGATACGTCGAAACAAGCAATTCAATTTGTACATAGAACTAAAAAATAATCGACATGTCGTACCTAGCTGTTCGGTAGCTTGTAGACCAGACAATAGCCTTGTCGGTGGTGGCACTTGAGTGTTGGGTGGCCCCATAGGTACTTGAGCGACTTGATTGGGAAGAGGATAGCTTGTTGACATGAGAGAAGGGGGTGGTCCGGCACTTTGTATAATGGAAGGTAGTGGCACGTTTGGAGGCGGAATATTTAAATTCGGTGGTGGAACTGAATTTATACTCGACGGAACATTGTGAACCGGAGGCGGTGGAGTTGACATCATCACGGACGCTATCACGTTTGGCGGAGGAATATTGGGTACATTGGATGCGTTCGGTACAGTGACTACAATCGTCTGGGAAGGTGGCATGGACATCATATTTGGCGGCATTTGCGTCAATGTTGATAACAGATTAGGAGGAGGAATATTTGGAGGTGGTAGATTTCTGGGTTGCAGAGTTGCGGGAGGTAGTATACCGCACTGACGTCCGCACGAAATTATATGCTGTTGCGTGCCCGATACCGCTGACGTCGACAATATCGAGGCCGACGATGTCGCTGTTGACGACGACGACGACGACGACGACGACGACGACGATGACGACAACTGTGGTAATGGTGGTGGTGGTGGTGGCGGTGGTGGAGGTGGAGGAGGTGGTGGTGGTTGTTGTAGTATCGATGAAGTTGAACACGAGGACGAAGAGGAAGATGAACCCGAATTCGAACAAGAGGAAGATGATGACGACGACGACGACAACGATGACGCCGCCGATGCCGCCGACGTCGACGTCGACGAAGACGACGACGACGACGACGACGACGCCGCCGGCGCCAATGCCGATGCCGATGCCGACGCCGGCGACAATGCTAGTAACGATGCGGATGTAGAGTGTGTAGGTGGTGGTAAATTTTGTAGATTAGATGATATCGTCCGAGAAATGTGAATGTTCGGTGGAGGCACATTGGTATTGGGGTGTATAGTTTGTACAGAGGAGGGTGACACTGTGTGTAACGCATGCGACGACGATATCTGCATTCTAGCATCTCCGGATCGATCGTTCAATCCAGGATAAGCATTGACCAAATTCTTTGGAGGAAGCATTTTTGATAAGTTTGGGGGAGGAATGTTGGTTATGATATTTCTTATATTTGGCGGAGGTACGTTTGTCGGATGCATCACGGATTGAGACACAAGAGGAGGCACGAGAGACGAATTTCCATTTCTGGGAAAATACTGTTGCTGATTATGTTGCATGCGTTGTCCGTTAGAAGGTAATTGGTTAAAGTTACGTCGAGCTTCGGGGCTTCGAGACGACGCGTGCCTGGTAGGAGATGGGCTCGAAGAAGAACTATGCCTCTTGTCGGAGCTTCTCTCCCATCTAGAATCGACTCTTCTACGGTCTCTCCTATTTTCGTAATCCCTGCTCGTGTCATTGGGTTTCTTTCTTTCCTTATCTTGCATAGCCTCAAAGTACTTGTCCTCTCTCTTTTCTTCGGATTTCGAAGGAAATATCGACTCTGTTCTTACTGTTCCTTTGTTACTCGCAATTTTTTTAAATTGATCTAAAAAACTGCCATCGTTGGCAAATAGATTAATTGTTTGCGACACGGCCGGCTTCTCTTCTTGTTTCCTGTAACAAGTTTCGCTCCTTGTTTTATAGACACGAGACAACGTTTAAAAATAATTCAAGTCCTTGATCATTGTTTTTGGCGAGAATAATGCTTGCATAACATAAACCCGCCGTGTTTGTTGTCGATCGACACGAAACTAATTGTAAAATTTACCCGATAACAAAATAAATGTTTTGCAAATCATTCTCCAATAAATGTCAATGCAAGAACATGTGTTTATCATTTCAGTCAATTAAGTCGGTCGAATCGGTTGAAACTACTTGGATAATGACAAGTGTCAAATTATAGAAACAAGATTGTTTTCGCGACACGACATTTACCAAAGTATTTTGCTACGCGAAAAAAGTATCGCACAAATATTGTCATTAAACGACTACTTACTTGGCAGTATTAACTCTAACTGTTCTTGAATTCGGAATTAACGTATTGCCCTTTCTTAAATTTTCCACGGCTTCTTTCGCTTTCTGTTCTTGCATTTTAGCTTGTATCTCGAGCTTCTTTTGCTGAATAATCTGTTCTTGTTTCGACATTTGCGCGAAACGTTCATTTCGAGATGTTTTCGAAACAAACGGATCAGAACCTTTCACACCACGATACGCCATATTTGTTGTGTCGCAGACGACGAGACGACTCTCTAGCGAGTTCGGAACATATTTCCATTGAAAGTCGAGTAACTCGAGGCCGAAAACTGTTCAACTCTGGCAACCCATGGCCTACAGTATGTAAGTAAGTACCACACAAGTACAAAGTTTTTCACGCACTTCAAAAACCAGACAATCGCAAAACTAACCGATACAAAAGCTTTCTTTTACTGTGATATTCAATGGTACAAAAAATACTGATCTATATATGTAGTTCGAAAACACAATGCAAATGGTGACAAAGATGACAAGAGAATGAAACATTTGTAGCAAGAAAGCAGTTTGTTTGACCGGTGGCGCCGTCAACGCCAAAACGCCGAATCCATTATGTAATTACCTTAGACCACTTATAGACCCGGCTTTAGATCGTTACCTAAAAGCCAAGATTAGATCATCTACGAAATATCCCTTAGATCGGTCTAAGAAATAACCGTTGTTGGCAAAGTGAAGTGTCAAGAAGGTAAGACGTTAGAGGTAATAGACGGTATTATATATTTTATTTTATTATTTGTTCATTTCTACTTTACTATTATCTTTTTAAATAGTGCTAAATCTTTTTGTCAATTATAATTTGGAAAAAGTGGAATTTTATATATATATATATATATATATATATATATATATATATATATATATCTTGTATGGTCTAAGGTGCTTACTAACATACATATAATCAGAGAGGAATTCTCTGATATAATCAGACTTGATCAGACTCCCCTCTGATATAATATAGGCTAAGTGCCAACTTGAACTAGTCAGTGTACTTATGATAAAACTGAATCATATTGTAATTTGTAGCAATCAGTTTATTACGAATGTTACAAATAATTACCAATAAATACTATATACATCTCAACAAATTGATTATTATAACGAATGCCAAGTAAAACGGAACCTCGCGAAGGACGAATTTGAGAACAAAGAACTCGTTCATTGGTTGATCCCCTAATCGAACTCCTACGACCTTAGACCAGTGATGGAAACTCCGTGGGCGCTGGGCAAAAATACTATCACCACTCTGACGTACCGTCTTCCCCTACTTTGCTTCTATCGCGCACGCGCTACACGCAAGCGTACCTCTACTCTGTCCGTGTAGAATTGTAGGACTCGTGCTGAAGGGAGAATGAGAGTGGACGTGGTGGGGACTGCCTTGCCGAGCGGGCGAAGGAGAAAAGTAGCAACATGTGTTTTTTGAGCCAGCGTCGCCCATGCCTGATCTAACGTAAGCCTACGACTGACGCCATTGTTGATAATACCATTACTACCGTGTGTTCGTAGCGCAACGTTCAGAAAGACATTATTATTATGACATGACATGATGGATAATATGCAAATAAGAACCGCATGAGAGGAATCAGAGGAAGATAAAGACGACACATATGAGGAATATTTAGATGAAGCATTCAGTGATCCTAATTCTGATGTCAAACCGGTTTGAGAGGTTAAGACGACAAAAATCACACATTCGTGACGTTGTGAGTGATCGAAAGGGGTTCCTTCTTATTCGGCGTTCGCTAGAGATATTTTCTTGATCTTTTCGAGAAACGAATTGTACATAGGATACATATGAAGTTTCTTCTGTAGGAAAAACAATTTTCGTATATATATGTATATAGATATACAGAGGGAGAAAAATTTGCATTTTCCGACGTTTTGGGCATTTTTCGTTTTTTACGGGCACAGTTTGAAAGAAAAAAATCTGAAAAAATTCTCAAAAATGCGTCCTAGGACCCAAAATATGCCACATTTTTTTTAGAATTTTAGAAAGCATCAAAGAGCGGAAAATGCGTGGAAATGCGCGAAATCTATTTTACTCTGAAATTTTACTCAGAGGGTTTTTTCTTGGTCAGCCTTCGAATGGTTCAATGGTCTTCGAAAAACGTCTAAGGGCACTTTTGACCACCTTAATCGGCTAGGCCCTTTCGATTGAAGTCATTATAGGAAGGCAAAAGAAAATCCAATGATCCTTTCTTCATAATTCTCTTATATGTGTATAAAATATGCATGTGATACAAAAATTAATGAGTTAGCTTTATCGATAACAAAAATATATATCATACATTATTGCAGCCATCGTGAACATGTATTAAAAACTGCAACGAAAGATTAGATATTTTCGTTCTGTTGTAGTTAACGTTCCTGACGAGAAATCTTAGTTCGTTTTTATATAATTTCGCTTTTCTGCACCGGTTCGATTTGCAATATAGTACTCTGTTGTAGTCGGATATATATATATATATATATATATATATATATATATATATATATATATATATATATATATACACATACACGCGGGAGTCGTTCAGCATCAAACACACGTTACAAACGATCCAACAGAAAGACGAGCCAGCAAATCTAAGTACGGCGAAACGTCAACAAATCGTCGAGTTTAATGCAACACTCGACAAATATGGAGTACAAAATTCCGTCGTCGCAATCTACATTGTATATCGTTTGAATATAACATGTTATACGGAAACGTAATGCACGCGCATATTGCAACAAAGATCTTCGTATCTTTTAATTATTACTCGTTCGCTTGATTTCTCACATTTTATTCATTGTACGAACTTACCAGATACTAACGTATTCGTTAATGTTTACAAATTTAATTGTTGGAACGTTTAAAGGAGAATAAATGCTAATTCCGAAAACCGTACTAAAACCAGTCTTTAAATTTCAAATGTAAGTATTTCTACAAACGAAACATGTATCGCCGGACTCGAATGTACGAAATTTCCAAAGTTTCCTTTTATTATTTGGCTGCAAGAGGTTCGACGCAATGAGAGTGTTGTTGACACATTGATTCCGATATCGAACTCGTTAAATCAGTGTTCTAGAAATTCAAACAAACTTTCCGAAAGACTAACAGCAACTAACAATTAACAAAAACCAAGGAAAAGTAAGTAAAATGTTCAAATTATTGTTCGTTGTCTTCCGTCTTTACTGTACTCCGTATACTTATTCGGTGTAACACTTCGACGATACACATACGTTTCTTCACAGTCTAATATATCGAAAGTAAGTAACTACATAAGTATAGATAGGTATACGAAGCCTGTTTATGAAAAATAGATAAAAAGAGGGAGAGAGAGAGAGAGAGAGAGAGAGAGAGAGAGAGAGAGAGAGAGAGAGAAATGATGTACTAGAAAAGCAATCGAATTCGCTGATACTTCTTCGAGAATAATACATTGTTCTGTGACTTTATCATCGTGTTACGGATCTAGTTTGTTGAATTAACATTGTTTGCTATTCTGTTTATTTTGTATTGTAAAAAAAACTAAATGATACACGATTATTACGCTCCAAAGATTTTCTACAAAGTCTGAGAAAGAGATAACGGTACATACATGTCGATAGATGTAAATACGTGTATATGTATATAGACGATACGGACGAATATAATAGAATCTCGGAACAGCATCGTTACTAGCAATGATATTGAAACGTGTATGTAAGGATATGTGTTGAAGGGTATATGAGAAATCATTGGTAAAAGTGCGACGAAGCTGAGCATGTCGAGTCGCTACGAGAAATAGGTAAGGAATATAACTAGGACGATGCTAATCTCTTTCAGGGCTGTCCAGACCATCACGACTGCACGAAGAAAACTACGAAACACGATTTCGTGCAATCGTGTTGGGACAAGCAAGTATTATACTCGACCGTGTATGAAACTCGAGGAAACTATTAGGGTACGAGAAAATTACACTTATCATACTAATCGATTACCTATTTATCAACATTGTAACCACTTGTATCGAAGAAAAGAAATAATTATTTTGAAACTGACCGACATTCGGTGTCAAGCGATTTCTCCTCGTCTCCGAATATAGATCCATCGTCCGACAAGTGATTCGGTTCGACCGTTGCTTCGTACTTTTTCTGATCGCGGACTTTCTTGTGTGACCGTTTGATAGACGTTTCGCGTAACAGTCTGATATAAGTTTTTGTTTTCAAACAATTCGGTGGCGTAACATTTTGCACTATGATGTCTACGTTCGGGTTTGTGTTGGACGTATTCGCCGTCTGTTCGCTCGCGTGAATACGACTCGGCCCTTGTACGTTATCGTCTTCGCTCGATATAAGATCGATCGCCAATTGGTTTCCATCGTATTTCGATCGCGAGAGCTCGAATTTCTCCAGAGAATCGTTTCCGATTTCGGTCGATAAACTCTGCCAGCCTCTTTTCTCGCAAGCATCGTCTTCGATCGGGTTAAAACCCAGTTTTCGCGAATTATTGCCGCGTTTATTTTTTTTGTGAGATTTCTTTATAGAATCTAGATTCGAATACAATTCCGTGGTTGACATGTTTCTAGGTGTTGACCTGCCAGTTCTATCGTTCGAATCGTAATCGTGATCTTGATCGGAATCCTGCACCTCGAACGTCTCGGATTCGTTATCGGACGTTGTGGCCGCCAACCGATGCCCGCTCGAATGTTTGCAATGTTCTCGGGAGCTTAGAACCGGCGTTAAGCATCTCAATAAATTCACGTTTGCGAGATCTTCCTCGGAATATTCATCTTTCCCAGGCGGTAAATCATAGAAATGCGAGTAATCTTTGGCGTTCGAAACGATTAACGATCGCTTTCTTTTTAATGGCGTGAAAATTTGAAATCCCCTCTGAGAGGAGTCACTGTCGTACAGTTCTGAATTGCACGATACGCTTGTGTCGTCTCCCAACGAGTCGTCCAATGGAATTTTTCGTTTGCTTGGAGACAACTTGTCCGAGGGTACGTTCAACGATTGACTCAAATCGGTCAAATTCGCCACTTCGTGTGCTTCGATGCCCAAGCAAGAGTACGTTTCCATGCTCGCTGTATGTTTGGGCTCGGGTCCGACATCAAACCCAACATCAACATCCGATCCAAGATTTGTACTGTCCTTAGCCGAGCCCATTTCTTTGTTAAAGTACTCTTGTCGTTTCAGAAAACCAGACAATATGCTGGCGTGTTTATCTTTCTTGTGCGACTTTTTAACAGAACTAAATTGCGGGAGCAACAGTCTGCTAGAATTCACCTTTTCAGGAGTGCATGCTCGTTCTGATAGATCAGGATGATTTTCTTCCGTATCTACTAATTTATTCTCCGCGATGCTTTCATTTTGGTCGGTAATACTTTCTCTATCGTTTTCATTTTCCTCCTCGGCTGTTTCCACTTTACTTTGTAGAATTTTCACACCAAACAATTTCGTTTTGTTTGTTTCTTTGTTCTTTTTATGGGACTTTTTAATAGAATCCTCGGCGACTCTTCGTAAAAAATGTATACGATTCTCTGGAGTAACGGACGTTCGAGGTTCTAAAACAACATCAATCGTTAATTCCGGAGTCACAGATCTGTCTTCCACCTCTGTGCAAACATCGTTGCTGGATAAGTCATTGGCGTCAACGCTATCGATTCTTAGCTCTTCTACTCCGTGTCGATCCGCAATTTCGGAGATATTTTCTACGGTTTCTTGCGATGTCGTTTCTTTGACGACGATTCCTTGAAATTTGGTCAACGAAACGCTATCGCGATTCGCCAAATGAGTCGATTCTTCCGCATAGTCGAACAGCGAACCGGTATCTGAAATATCGGCTTCCGAATTATCGAGCGATAGTCGTCCCAAATGCGGTTTGCCCTCATTCTTTTCGCACGTTAGAACCAACTTTGTCGTATCTTCGATGGCACACGAATCTGGAAAACCGTTTGCAAGTTGCGTTACGCAGTGTCCACTCCGTCTCGATGATCTTTCCTACATGACAAATTGTAAATTAAAAAACGTTTCGAAACAATAATCTGAATTGGAAGATAAACGATTCGCAAAAATTAGATTCACTCACCTTTTTATGACTTCTTTTGATAGCGCTCATACTCTCAGGAATTATAGTAATTACGTTTTCGGGTGTTTGAGGTCTATCAACTTCATCCTCGTGAAATTCGTGAAATAAATTTCTCGATGTATTCGTCATAGAATTATCGAAGCGTTTCGAACTGACTTTAATACATTTTAATGGCTGCGAATCAGGTGTCGTTCCGTTAACGTCAACAATATCAGCGATAGTTTCTTTCAACCGACTACGTAATAATGGCGTGAAATTGGCCAAACGCAAAGATTTTGTATTCAACTTTGCATTAGGCGTAGAGTAGTGTAACATTTCCCCTTCTGTCTCATTTTGATTTTCATCGATGGAATCGGACAGACTAAACTCAAAACTACTGTTCGTAGAGTCGTTTTGGTCTTTAAACGAGTCTGGGAGCTTATTCAAAACTGACAAAGGCGAACTAAAATTTAAACTCGAAGCTACTTGCGCCCGTTTTTTTGCAGAAGGAAATCTTTTCGGGCTTGGAGTCGAATTGAAATTTAATGATTTCTTTATTTTTGTTTTTCCATAATGCGACAGACTTGTGTGAAAATTTAAAGCTTTCATTATTTTAGAAGATCTAAACATATGTTTGTCTTCTTCGAAAGAACCATTCTCCAGGCTAGAGCCACACATGTTTCTGTCACAATTTAGCGATCGACTCATATTGTATCGAACAAAGTGTTTATTTCTGCGTGGTACGGATCTACTGCATGATACATATGCGTGTCTCGTGACGAATTTGTTCTTTTCCAATGGACTCCAGGGCAGGTAACGTTTCTGTTCAATTTCTGAGCTACAAATCCTGTAACTGCCCTTCATTTTCTCGTCGTTCGTTTTCATAGCTTTCGCACGATCGTCAAATGTTACTTTACTTGTTATATTTTAAATGTAACAATTATAACTGTAGACTATGGTTTTTTCTTTTTCGACAAAGCAATAAACTCTTGGTCACTTTAAAATATCTACGCAAACGAATTGAGTCGGCGTAGCGTATTCCATAACGAGCTCCAAATACATTAAACATATAGTTACTTTCTATGTTCTCCTAAAATACATAAATGCGGTTTCATCTTTACAATGCTGTAACAAATAAGGAAAACGTATTAATTATCTTATTATATTTTACTATACCGTTAGTATTTTTATAAATCCATAACAATCAATGATTTTGAAGATTCGCAAAGCCTTCCTATTTCAAAATGAATCTTTTTATTATTTTCGAATTTCGTTCACATGTACTTTGCCTAAAGTTATCAATACATTTGTGTTACACGCATACATATGTCGATAAAAGAGGTACGATATAGTTAAATCTGTTTACATTGGAGATGCGCTTTGATATATATTAAAAAAACATTAGAATGAATTAGAAAGCGATTTACTTACAGACTTAATCGACGAATCCTTTCGACGTAATATTAATTAGTCGTCATGGCTTCACAGCTCGAACACGAGTCATTGAACATTAACAGCGTCCTGTTACTAAATAGTATCGTATACGTGTAAATGCATACATGCAAGATGCGTATACGAATATATGTACACGTTAAATCACAAAACTGCAATTGTTAAAGTGTACGTAATAAAATTGGAAATGCACAACTATTTATATAAATATCTTTCAAATTACGCATTGAAAGTGTACACGCGGCGACTCAGCATGGCTTCTTCGCTCAATTTTTACGAGCGTTCCAACACACGTTGTTCCGAAGTTGCGAAACATGGACAACAGATGGCGTAATAAACTATCAAAAAATATTTGGAAAACCATATCACAGCCATCTCTGTCACAGCCTACTCTTTGTGCCAACGTGCCAATATGTATTACATTCCTCTCTAGTATTACCAGGTATTACCATACCACCTCTGGTATTACCAGATATTACCAGATAGTACTTACATTTGGACTATACCTACGCGACGAGATATCGTTGGCTTTGCTGTATGTTACCAGAGAAACCATCTGATTGGTCAGGCGATTATCGCTATTCGCTGAGATTATCACTACTACTTCAGGTGTATCGCATCGTCGGTAAACTTGACACCCCCTTGCCCCTCTGCGGTCACGGGTGACCGTCAGTGATGGGAATTCTGTGGGCGCTGGACGTGAAAACTACCACCTCTCAGCCGTACCGTCTTCCCCTACTTTGCTTTCACCGCGCATGCGCTACACACAAGCGTACCTCTACTCTGTCCGTGTCAGGCTGAGGTACGCTTGTGTGTAGCGCATGCGCGGTGAAAGCAAAGTAGGGGAAGACGGTACGGCTGAGAGGTGGTAGTTTTCACGTCCAGCGCCCACAGAGCACCACAGAGTTCCCATCACTGATACCAACTGATACCGGGCTGCCTGGGGTCAGAGTTGGGCAAAAATTTAATCAATGATTGACGACTAAATTTCTACTTTAGTCGTAATTGCGATTGACGACTAAATTTCTACTTTAGTCGTAATTGCGATTAACGATTAAATTTCTACTTTAGTCGTTAATTGCGATTAACGATTACATTCCTTTAAATTGTAATCCTCAATCGAATAATCGATTAATGATTAACTGTTGAAATTTCGGAATGAAATACGAAATCAAAACTGTATGAATACTGAGAAAAATGTAAACTGAGTTTAGGTGTATTCTCATTTGGTCTATAATACGAACTCTGTTTATGTGCTTACATGTTTGAAGTTATTATTCCTGGAAAGCTACGACCATCGTATTTATAAGCTACAAAGCGTAAGATTTAACTGATTTCATATTCCTATCGAGTACCACTTTGGCTGTTCCCAATAATACATACATGGATAAATGTATCTACTGAATCCGGTGACAGACTCCTCCTTCTTGGACCCAAACCAGACATGCTGCTTTTGTTACCACACTATACATGTGATTTTAGAAAGTTCTCTCTTTTCCTCTCTCCCTCTTATGACTAATTATAATGGGCATAAACAAATAACAGTAAAACAAAAACTACACATTCTAAATATGTATAAAAATACGAGTTGCTCAATTATTTGCTCAATTATTGGCTTAATTATTTTTAATGTATCTAAATATGAAAATGTATACAAATTATCAACAAAATACATGATAATACACGTGGTTCTGTTCAAGTACCATTTTCATTGTCTCATTCTCTAAAAATACGCATTTGTATAAACAACCGCTATCTAAATGTAACATATATACATATTCGTGTCTGTGTATTTCGAGGATAAGATCTGATGAACGTTAAATATGTAACGCGAATAGATGAACTATTGATAATACCGGTAGTAAACTTGGCGTTGTAAACCACAGAACATCACAGTATCGGGGGACAGCTTTCTTTTCGACTGTTACTACTTAAAGTTTAAAGGATTAAATTGATGCGAATGTTAAAGTCCATTCGCAAAGTATTCCGTAGAAAGCTGTTGTTAATCTATCGAATCGTTTGGTGAAACAAATAACGTTTTCATCTAATTAATGTACTTCACGGTTCTTAACACTTCGTGTTGACAATTTGAAAAGCGATAGCGGAAACTATTGTATAAATCCAGTCGCTTTTAATAGCTTCTGTAAAACCGACGGCATTAGAAATATTTCAGGAATATTTACACTAGTTTACACGAGATATTCAACAGATTTCTAAAGAAATCTTATCGACGCCGTGCAACGAGATCGTTTGAATTCATTGGAACGGAAAAAACAGGGCATGACCGGGCGTATGATCTACTGTAATCGTATTATGTATGGATTATCATGGAATTGTACAAGTTTCGATAAAATCTTAAACATGCCTGACGTGAAAACTGACGATGTATTCGGCGTTTGTTCGCTGAACAGAAATAGCAAACGGATCGGTTGGATGAAAAGTAAATGCAACTAATCGCCTTGCAGTCGTTGGTGTCGTACGGCCCAACATTCCCGCGTACATTCGAAACTTCAAAAGACCAGAATCGCGAGCGTAAAACCTACAAAACAGATATATGCGGACGCATTATCTAATATGTTAACGAACGTATAGAATGTTTATGGGCATAAACGAATTTTAAAACCATTTTAAAACGAATGACCGAATCGACGTAACAAGAGAATTCGACATTCATAAATTATACATAATAATTGTAATTGAATATAGTTACTACCCGTGTTTGGGAAATTTCGGTTTTGATATTATAAAAAATTCAAAGTTGATACCGTATGGGATGTTCTCCGCATGCTTTGGGTCGCTCCATCATTGATACCCATTTATCGTCGTAGCAAAATAGCGACAGATCTAGGTACGGAGAACTAGAGTAAGACTGAGCGCATATCGGTAATTGAGCAAGTAGTCTTTTCGTAGCTTCCGTAACGCCACCGTACCTAGCACTCACTATCGTTTGTTTGAACCTTTGCTGTAATAATCTACAACAAAATAAAAAATTCATTTGAAAATTGGTCACAAAGTGTTAAAATTTACACTGTGAATATATATATATATATATAGTCGGTTTCGAAATTTTCAAATTTTATTCACCAAATTATTCTTTAGTAATACGCTGCTATACCTTGCGTATATATTATTAGATGGGGAGCACATGTATTGACAGTCTGTACTCATTCTTGCATTTCTGAAGAAATCGCTAAAATTCTCAAATTGCGTCAACAACTGTGTAGACGCGTTATCGTATGCAGCCAATATTTTCGCTGTAACCATGTCGTAAACTACCAAAAGTGCAGGTTGTGCGTTTGGTTCGTTTGCTTGAAGAGTTGCTACCTCTTCGCTTGCAAATCTTACGAGGATATGATTTGTATCTAATAATTGCATCTTCCACATGCGTAATGCATTCAACTAAAATTTCGAGCGACGAGTTTTAGAAAGACTTGCAACCAAGCATAGTATGCTATTTGTAAATTTGATAAAATACCTGATCAAAATATTGATAAAAACGTCTTAATTCGTAAGGATCTTTTGTTGTATCGCTAATGTATGTTGCTCTTTTATGTAGGTAAACCAATAACTTGTGTTTGAGACTGTTTATCGTAATGTCTCTAAATGGACGGCAATTTACTCCTGGACAAGCACTTGTAACCAAATACGCGTCATCTTCTAAACAGAACCTGTCGTAAATTAAAAACATCTTGTAAGAATACAGCATGATAATTGCGTCTACTTTGAATCATGGGAAGACATCTTCTAGAAAATAATCAAATAATACCTTCCTATAGTTCTGACATTTATAAACATTCCATCAAGAATTTGAAATATATGTATAGTTTGATGTTGTACCGACAAAACTGCTAGTATATCTTTATATAAATAAAGACCTGTAAAAGAAATGTATTCTTATCGTTTGATTTATTAAATACAATATTTTGAGTATATAATTTTCTACTACTTGATCTGAGATTTATACCTTGATTATGGGATAAGTATATTTTGTCTACTTTAAAATGTCTAGTATCGCATAACTTTCCTCCACGTAAATCAACAAGATGTAAACTATAATCCTCGAGAGGTGATCTAGGATTTGGAGTTAGCGCTTCGTTGTTGGAGTAAATCTGGAACCAACAGTTTTCGATTATTCGAATTTAATGCAAATGATTAATATAACAAAGAAAAAGGGGAGCCGACAAACCTGGTAAAAGTGAGGTCTTAATTCATCCGGGATATGAGCAGCAGAACCCACGATTACATATCGACCATCATCCGTAAATAAACTGCATTCCCTGTTTAGTTGCTCGTTACTTTGAACTACATTGACTATCCATTTAGTCTAAAAATATTCAAATAAATGATTACTATAACAACGACTATTTACTAGTTAAATAGAATTTAACGTAAAATATACCTTAAAGAAACGATTGAAAATATTACTTCTAATTTGAAAACTATATTCGTCGTTCTTATGACCAATGTATTCGCCTTCGCAATTTGCTAATAAATCGGCAGCTGCGGATGCACCACGATATTCATAAACTTCTATAGAAGTTTGATCAGCGCTAAAAGCTATTAAATAACGTCCATCGGGGCTAAATTTTCTAAGAAAACAAGGTGGTTTTTCTACATTCATAATAGTGAAATTTGGAAATACGTTTTGATAAAACTGTCTGGCATTGTGTACATGTGTTCCTGGGTAGGGACAACCGAACGTTTCGCGACGTTTTAGACGAACAACAATGTTCTGTGGTCCTATTTTTCGAGGTTTTATTGGACAAGGTTCTGTCACATACTCGATCTTTGCCTCCTTCTCGGCCATTCCTTACGACTGTTCCAAATATACATTAAAATATACATTTCACTCAATTCATGTCACTTATCGCACAAATATCTTCACTTTTTCCTACTCAGTCTGTTTTAAACTTTTCCATTATATTTTTGGTTATGTTCAACGTTGCTCAAACGGTTGTACGAATATAAATTCGAAACCACTTTTAAGCTATTCACTATACACATTACTCGCTGTGGAATTTACAAACAAGAAGGATTTGTTATTATTTTGTTAAGAATTTTATTATACCGATAACGAGTGTGTATTCTCGAAAAGACTTCAATTCTTTCGTACTTCACTATATTTATATTCCATGTATCTGCATGTATCACACAATTTATACTTGCCGAGCAGAGACATTCATCATAATATTCCTTTTACTATATATGTATACGTGCCGTCTTATTTTAATGCATGTCATTGGATTTATCATTTTATACACGAATTTATGAAATCACATGCAATCCTATGCCTCATTCCATAATATAATATATACATGCGATACATGTACCTATATGCATACATAATGTGTGTATATGCACATACGTCACATGTATGGATATATATATATATATATATATATATATATATATATATATATATATGTATTATGTATATCGGGTAAAATAACATTTTCTAATAATATACAAGGTAATGTTTCACTATATATATGTATATTCACTATATTATTGAAATGTTGTAAAAATCCATTTCCAATAGATTAGTTATACTTATGCACGAACTTCGAACAAAATATATTTATTTAGTTTTTATAAATTGTTTACATTTGTTAGCGCCCTTCTTACAATTATGTTAGAAACATCGCGGTAAATATCATGTTGAAACGAACGAAATTTGATCAATTTGTCAGATTACGATACATGATACATGTATACATACTTCACAATGATTTGGCTAATAAGACAGACTGAAGGAGAACTTGATCCTGTAACCGTAATTTAGAACTTCAGTCATGTTATGTGTTACTAATGTAGTGAAATTATAAGAAATATCCTGTTATTTCTAATCGTTAATTAATTACAGAGTTTATTACAGTTATATATATTCAATACACATAATTGTTCTGAAACGGGCTGTGACCTTTAAATCAACAGAAATTTTTATCCGTTATTCGTATGGTAATTTTAGTAGTACACACAACAATACATTGTAATGTATTCTTCTGTTGTAGCAAATTTACGATTGTAGTTATAAATTAAAGATTTTACTATACTAGTGCGAAGATTGAGAGTAATTTGCGCAAGCGGGCGGGAACAAAAAATATTTCGAAGCAACGTAAATAAGTGTTGCATATTGTCCTACGTATGGACGTACAAATTATTCAACAATTTTCTATTTCTCGTATTTTCTTTCTCTTTAATATATATTTTTCCATATAATATTGTATAATAAAGTAAATAGTCTGCAGTACATCATCTATAATTTCAATGAAATTTGTTATACAGTTAGATGTATTTATGTTGCACAGAAATTTCTGAGGGAATTGTACAAAATTAAAATTAGTAATCTTTACCCACAAATTTGTCTACACGATACAATTTCCGTACTTGACTCATTACAGAGTTTATCTTTATAAGTAATAGTCAACTATAATATATTTATTAAACATCAAAAGTTGAAATTTTGTAAGTAAACGCACATATTTTTAAAAATTTTCGATACGTTTGTTTAGGGTGTTTGTCAAATTGTGTTTCGTTTGAAGTTTTAATAGTGTCTGTATACAGCAATCAAGGAAATTATAATTTGAAACATGTATGCGCATACTCGTAGTAATCTGCACCTTGATATATTTATTCAAAGTAACGTAAGCAAATTTTAACTTGATAATTCATTATTCTTTATGATTTGTATTAAATTGTTGAGTACGGTATAAAGCTTGGAATTTATATTAGCATTGGGGGTACAATATTTACGTAATGTAGAAGCATTGCTGAAGTCAACAGTGGCGGAAAATAAATTGGAAGTGAAAAACATGTTTGTGTGTTTGTATGCCTGTGTACTTGCGTGTCCTGTTAGGTAAAGAATATGTCAAGATTGAACAATCAATCTGAACTCTAACTCGTTGAACTGTTATCACTGGAGTTACTACTATTCGAAGATGATGTCGACGATGCTCTTGTATTGTTTGTTTCATTTGTTGCCCTAAAAACAAAGAAACATATTTACATAAAGTATGTACCTTTTCTAACAAGATTTCAGGTGTACAAGAATGTATAATATAATATAATATAATATAATATAATATAATATAATATAATATAATACATTCATGAATTGTGACATTTTAAAAGTAAGAGATTTCGTTATCTGCAATATTCATCGTTACTTTGAAGTCAATATACAAACATTATGTGTAACAAGGCACGTCAGTGTACCTAAAACGGGCAGCTAGACTAGGTCTAACAATATCCTGATTTGCTTCCACAGTGTTTTGGTCTCCTAAGTTTTGCCTACAAATTGGGCAAGTTCCATGCTAAAATAAAACAAAAAGAACGATTACGGAAACTGTGTTAGCACGTTCAATAGCATGGGAAGGTTTTCATTCGATTATTTCAAAGAAATTTCATCTTTTTAACATACCAGTTCTAACCAAGGTAAAATACATGGTGCATGATATAGATGCTGACATGGAAGTTGCTTAACTGGTTCTGAAAGCTTGAAGTCCTCCCAACAAACGGAACATTGCATTTTACTATCTGTGCAGAGAAAACATGTTTAATTAGAAACGTGGATATACATAGGTTGTCCACATTTCGTACTTACCAACTTCACTTTGGGTTACAGTCGTGGTTGGTATTTTATCTATTTGTTTCTTCGGTAAAGGTGGTGGACCAGCAGTTCCATCCAGTTGATTTAACACGTGTGTTACAACAGCGTCGAAACCAGCCTGGCCCCAAATATAATCTTGAGGATTTGCATAGACCAGTCTAATATTGAATTTTCATTAGTTTATGTTCGTTTAATAATATACTAGATAAGGAGTGAAACAACAAGCAATAAAATTTATCCTTATTAACACACCTACAAGAATGTTTTAATATTTCTTCCTATTTCACATTTTTTACCTAATGCAATGGAAATTATTTGAATGGCGAATGACCAAAGACAAGTACGAATTTCTATATAATGATCACCATATTTCAACAAATACATGCTTGATTTTTGTAAAACAGCTGCACTGGATAGGATAAACCAGAAAAAGAGGAAGAAGACAGAATTCCTACATATGCTGAACAATACATTCTTGTGACAGTATTAAGAAATGGCCAAGGAAATGCTTGTGGTAAGTACATTTCTTCTGTGTAATAAATTTCCGCGTTTTTTGTATTTTATTTTTTCCCACAATTTTGTGATTTGTTAAGTGAAATATATATATATATATATATATATATATATATATGCATTCGCAAGTCCTTTTCTTGCTCTACAAACCTATCTGCTTCAATTTTTCGAATTAATTAATTTTAATCAATTTTCAGGCTTTTGAAATGTAAGTTTCAGGAGGCAAAGAAATTCATTTTTGTCATTGGCTGTACAACATTTTGCCTTCCGTAGCTGTTTGACCACGACGAAAGGCAAAATGTTGTAGAGCAGATGTCAAAAATGATTTTTTTTGTCTCCTTGAACTTCCATTTCAAAAGTCTGAAAATTGATTAAAATTAATTAATTCGAAAAATTGAAGCAGATGGGTTTGTAGAGCAAGAAAAGGACTTGTGAATGCATATATATATACTTTACTTAACAGATCACAAAATTGTGGGAAAAACTAAAATACAAAAAATGCGGAAATTTATTACACAACCCAATACTTTTTTTGAGTTCACTCGGGATTAATCTTTCTAATGTGTTCTATGTAACAGTATGTATTGCTCACTACAGCCAAAGTAGTACTCGAGACGGCACAGGGGCAAGAGGAGTGAAGTTCACAGACACAATGCGATACACCGGAAGTAGAATTGGTAATCTTCTCAATGAACAGCGAGAAGCCTGTGACTCAACTGTGTGCACCTCACTAATCAGACGGTTTCTTTGTGAATTCCTTTCGCATTCCTTCCAAGTATCACTTTGGCTGTCGTGAGCAGTATATACTCCATTGGTGAGTTATATTATTCAAGTATCACAAGCGAATCATGGAAATTTAATGTTTTACATACACGGGTGGTTGATTATCTTGCGTTACATGATAACCCAGAGTTGCTTCCGAGAGGGCACCTAGAAAATCTTGTAGGAAAAGCTGTAGGGACATAGGGTCATCTTGTGTTCCACGACCGCTGTTTAATATAAGAAGAATTATTTAACTCTATTTGTTAACTTTTGTATCATCTTAGTACGCGTAAATGATATCTAAGCAAATTCTATGACATTTAAAAATGTTATTTACTTGTATATATATATATATATATATATATATATATATATATGTATATGTATACGTTGATCGTAACAGTTATATAATTTGAGAAGAGAATAATCTTGAGTTTTCCAATAATTAAATACAACTTACCCATAAGAATGACGATTGTCCCGAATATTTAAATAATTAACATTATTCAAGTTGATTGGTACATTATTTCTGTTAGATGCACTTGACGTTTGTCCAATACCATACATTCCTAGCAGGTCTAAAATATCACGTTCTATCGACTATACAAAGAACAATCGATCGAAGTTAGGTTTGTGAACCACATTGAAAAGTAGAACATTGGAAGAATAGGTACAATTAAGAGGTTTGAAATTCATGTTTACATTATTTATCAGCTGATACTCGTAATCGCTTGTATCTTCATTGACAAGATCCATGCCTGTGCAATTATCAGCATTACCACTTTGTAATTCTTCTATAAAACCACTCGCGCATCGTGGACACGTATAATCCTGAAACAGAATCACATATTGTGCTGTCTCGTAAATATGTTGGTATGCTTTGGCTGAAAATAATTCTAACACAAAGATTTGATGCCAACGTTTCCTTATCAAATAACATTTACATTCAACAGCTACAATATTTTTACAACATATAAATGTCGAGCGACTGTAACATCATGGTTATAGAAAAGAACAAATTGATAAATTGTCCAAGAATAACAAAACAAATCGTTGTGATAGTAAAACCGATTGCCTATTTTGAAACGAGATGTGAGAAGAATTACTTACATGTTATCGAATGACAGATCGAGAGAAAATATATTTAAAGTTGAAACGAGAACCGCATCCAATTGATAGCTTACGAAATAAGAAATGTACGAATATACTTACGGGTAATAAATCTTCGATTTCAACGCTGCATTTGTGACAGAAAAATCGGGACGTTGGTGTCCCGTCGACAACGGCTTCCGCCATACTTTATGTATCCTCTTTGCTCTCCTTACCTATTTTTGACTATTTTCGCGAATTGCGGTGTTCCGTCACAATTGTTCGTGTAGGTACTTGATTGCGTTTAAGCAAATGTCGAATCTGAACTGGAAAACTACTGATTTTAGATGATACCTTCGTATAACACGAGATGGCGTCCGATTAAATGTGTCGATTGCGTATCAACACCTCGTTGTTGCGTTCAACTACAATTCTTTCTAATTATTTTCTCTCTTCTGTCGGTGATTGAAATTTCTTTCTCCATTCGGCTACGTATTACCCATCGTATTGTTTTCTTTCTATTCTTTTCCCTGCAAACTTGTAACCGTAAAATCGTCTCTACGAAACCGTATTTTAGACACGAAAATATTTTTCAGGTAAAAACGTTTTGGCAAAAATTATTAAATTAACAATGAAACGTATGTATTTTTTGTTAACTCATATTAGAATCATTTTATCTTTCATGATACGAAATGTATCGAATCAGTAAAGTTGTGTTTTTATTGATTCTCACATGTACGCATATTGTAAATTCTAAATATGTATTTATATCTTACCGAAAACGGCGTTTAATAGGTTATGTCTGGACACTCGTTTTTCTCGGCTACTTACCAAATATGTAGGAGGGACCCTAGGTTAGTTGCAGCTTCTGATTGGCAGAATGAAATAGCGCATGTTGAAAAACCAATCGGAAGTCTTGTCCCGGCAAGGAATATAAGTTGCATTGTAACTATATACTTATAGGTAAATAAATAAATACTTACCCAGTTATTTCTTTGTGTAAATGCACAAAATGAAAAGAAACGCAAGTCAGATGGGACACGCATTCGTAGATAAATACACAGGTACGTGCATATACATTACATACATATCGATACTTAAATGGGTATGCATATATAACAAACAGTCTCTGTAACAAATAAACATGCATTACTTGATTAGAAATCTCAAAGATTTCATCATTCCGTAAAAAGATAAAACTTTCCTTGCGCTATGGAGGATGATTTATGAAAGTAAAAGAAGAATGTATTCAACTACACAACACTTGGCATGTACGCGTGTGTGCATTGTGTATTTAAGGAAATACGTAGTTATTTATAACACACACATAGATACATACTTACTTATGTACATTGTTTGTATATACATACTACATACTCATGTAAATTGTTTGTATATACATGCACTTAATATGTACAGCAGAGATGGGCAATTTTGCCTCAATTGAGGCAAAACCGTCAACACCGTAGCGCCCTCTGTCCCCTCCCAGCAAGCACGGTACAATGGAGCAACGGAGACACGAGACATCGGCGTACGCAACGAACGTGCGCGCTGTATGAAAGAGAGGTTGGTGGGAGAAGCAGGCATTTGAGGGGCTCCACCCGTGTCCACCACTGATGTACAGGGTCTGGCAGTGAAACGGGATGATTTGAGGTGGTGTTGAGAGCTCGTAAGGTGGTGGTGGGGATCAGGGTTGCTATCTAAGGCGTCCCGCCAGGCCCCTTACCATTCCGCCCACTGATATATATATACGTGGTTCCGCCGCTCGCCTAGCTGCGCTGCTAAGCTAAGCCGGCCTTCGCCTCCCCCACTCTTCCGCCTGTGGGACCGAGTAGGGAAAATAACGGGTGCTCTTTTGTTTCTTTCGCACAACGCGACGCCACGGACGGCTTGGTTTGGGTAAATTTGGGAAACTCTTTAGTGTGCTCCATGCGGTACGCGCATGAATCTTACTTCATGGGTACGCATGAGCGTTCGTGCCACGAACTTCGAGGGAGGAGTGGAGGAAGCAGGAGAGGAATCGAAGACTGGCTTAGCAGCGCAGCTAAGCGAAGAGCGGAAGGGTAAGGGTCCCGCACATGGCAACCGTAGTGGGGACGAAGATCGGTGACTCTTCACCACCACTCTGACGTACCGTCTTCCTCTACTTTGCTTCTACGCTTGTGTGTAGCACGTGCGCGGTAGAAGCAAAGTAGGGGAAGACGGTACGTCAGAGTGATGGTAGTATTTTCGCCCAGCGCCCACGGAGTTCCCATCACTGCAGTGATGCCAGAATCGTGGAACCGAGGAACTTGCCCCTCCGGTGGCCCCTCCGGTGGATCCTCCGGCTGGACCCCCCACTCTGACGTACCGTTGTCGCCTTACGTTGTTTCTTACTGCGCACGCGCTACACACAAGCGTACCTCTAGTCTGTCCGTGTGAGCTGCCTATTCGACTCGACGGCGTCGAGGTACGCTTGTGTGTAGCGCGTGCGCAGTAAGAAACAACGTAAGGCGACGACGATACGTCAGAGTGGGGGGTCCAGCCGGAGGATCCACCGGAGGGGCAAGTTCCTCGGTTCCACGATTCTGGCATCACTGCATCACTGCTCTTCACTCATCATCAGCACGGTTCGAAGCAGTGTCGCCAGATCGGTTAAATCGAGGGGAATACAGTTTACCACCTCTCTGATGAGCAGAGTAATATGTAACACGTTGCGCGGCATGTCGCGTGACCAGTCTACGGCTTTAGTGGGGGACGTTGGAGTGTGCTCATGCAGTGGAATGGGATTAACCCAGTTTTGGGTTGATCTGGCGACACTGGTTCGAAGTTCGAACTTCGAACCCCTGAAAACATCGAAGCTGTTCGACAGGCGGCGCAAAGAAGTCCACGCCGATCGGCCATACCTTATGCCGCACGCCTTGCAACTGCTTGCAATAAGTGACAGATCGGTGAGAAGGATTCTCCATCAAGATCTTCAATTTCACCCTTACAAAATTCAGATCATGCAATCTCTTAACCCGGGTGATTATCAACAACGAATCCGAGTTTGTGAGGATATACTTATATAGAAAATGAGAATCAAGTCATAAGAAAATAACGACCAAGTGAACAACTTGTGGATGAGCGATGAGGCGCACTTTCACCTCTCTGGTTTTGTGATAAACAAAACTCAGATATTGGGCGGATGCAAACCCTTGTTTACTTCATGAAACGCCCCTTCATTCTCAAAAAATTACAGTATGGTGCACGATTTCGGCAAATGGAATCATCGGCCCATTTTTTTCGAGAATGAAGCTGAAAATGAGGTTACGTTGCAATGATTCGTAACGTTCTCACACCACAACTTGCCTATTTTATAGTTAATGGAAACACTCTTTTTCAGCAAGACGCGGCAACGCAAGTCACACTGCAAGAATTTCAATAAATGATGTGAATGTTTTGTTCCCGGGCCGCGTCATTTCTCAAAAAGGGTATATCGCTTGCCCCCCCTCGCTCTCTTGATTTGACGGCTTGTGACTTTTTTTTTATGGGGGTACCTGAAAACAAAAGAGTTTGAGGCCGATCCACCCAGATCTGTCCAAGCCTTCGAGCAACGCATTCGGGACTAGATTAAAGTAATACATACCCGTCAATATGCTGCGTGAGTTCATGCAAAACTTCCAGGTTCGATTCCAAGAATGCATAAATTTTAATTTATATTTATTTGTGATAAATTAATAAAAAATTAATTCTTTAAAAAATAATTAAATTTTGAAATCATCCTGTTTCACTGCCGGACCTTGTACATCGTTTGTATATACATTACGTTATGTATATGAATTTCGTTTATTATACGCATGCGCGTGACACGTGACGTATGATGCATGGTGTATACATATATGTATGTATAGGCAGAGGTCTCTGGTATAGGTATGTATTTATGTAAGTAAATTATATAGTACATACGCAACAATTGTTTTTGAAAAGGGTAATTCATGCGTTTGAGCAACTAAAATACAAACTAGGTACATGCTTGTTCAAACGATTCTATATATGCCTACTTTATATTTACTTAGTATTTATACGAATGCGCGTGTAAGTATGTAGTTGGACGTACGTTTTTATCATCGATTATATTGATGAAACTGATTTCGGCGCAAAGGTTCGATCTTATTGAAATTCAGCAAATTTGCAATTTTATTATTATCCCAACGTTTCGATCCGTATGCGGATCATTCTCAAGAGATTTTATGCGTTTGCTGCGCACTAATTACAATAAAAGCAGAACAAAAAGTTTTTATAAGTACGAGTTACGATGGCAGTTACGTATCTGCCACGACGGTTTCAACCACGTGCCATCGTAACTCGTACTTATAAAATTTTGTTGTTCTGCTTTTATTGTAATTAGTGCACAGCAAACGCATAAAATCTCTTGAGAATGATCCGCATACGAATCGAAACGTTGGGATAATAATAAAATTGCAAATTTGCTGAATATCAATAAGATCGAATCTTTGCGCCGAAATCAGTTTCATCAATATAATTCAAATTTCGATCGAAAGAGATTACATTTTTTATCATCGATGTGTGCATAGGAGTGGGTCTCCGCACAAAACAATAATGGTCAAATTACAGTTGTTGCAATTTTAAAATATTTTAAAGATTTTAATATGTACTATAGTAAATATTCGATCTAAGCAAAACCCTTGGGACTTGGGACCGTGCCATTGCATGGATCGTACAGATCGACTATTTTTTTGTGACCTTGCTGTGCGCTTCGAAAGTAGAAAACGACAGCGCGTGTAAACAAAGAGGATCGCTATCCTCTTCTACGTCCAAAACTTGCTGTACATACCGTCAATTAAACCACTAGATACAGTTCGAATTATATCACGTTTAGTGTCATTTTGATTAGAAAAATGCCACAAATGAATTCGTGAAAGTACCATAAAAAGTATTTAGATGTAAAGAAATTTTGCAATTGAATTGGTAGTGGTTTCACTCCGATGTACTTACCTGACCCCGTATCGGGTTACGCGGCATGTTACACTGCTCGGCGACCAAGGCAGCTCGAGCTTCTTGGCCTCTCGCGCTCGCGGGGCATTCCCCAGTGGAGGAGACCGGGGCGCTTTGAGACAATCGTACAATTCTCATTTGCTTATATCGAACATTTACCGTATTACACGATTATACAATCGAATAAAGATAAATCAAAAGTTCGTTATGCATTTTCTTTTCAGACAAACATTTACGAACAATGATTAGTTTATGGAAGGTACTGATTTATTACAATCGAATAAAAGTCTATCGACATAAATTTTTTATAGGACTCTTAATATTACATCGTAATGTTTTACTTACACAAGTAAGTGCAATAATGATTCCTTTTTAGAACTATTCAGTTAAATATATTACAATGCTACAGATCACTAAACGATCGGTAATGTATTTGAATCTTTTGTACCTTTCGAACTACAAGAACTTCAAAGGTTGTCTCAAATTTCTTGCGAACTGAGTCTGTTGTACCATTTTTCATTAGATAATTTTTACATATTATAGAAAGAGATATCTTGTATAATGAACACATTTCTCTCAGAAATGGAGTATAGTCGTGCTTATTGAACACACAAAATGCATCGACTTGAATAGGAAGAGATTCCAATTTGTCGGAATCCGTGCTTACACAATAAGTATGTATATATGTTATGTATATGTATGTATGCATGTACATATGTACATATCATCTTTGCATTTATTTGTGGGCCGCTTTCCTCAGATAAAATTCAATTAGTGTTGTTTTTTTTTGTTTTGAAACTTCGTATTTGCAAATCATCATTCTTTAAATATGTATGGTCGATATAATATTATCGTTAATATACCTTCTTCCGTCGTGAGCTGCTTAGAAAATCAATTCTAGTTATAGGATTAAAAAAATTATTATTAATTTTTAAGAGATTATAATATTTTCCTTATAATCTGATAACGGAACACAGATTTTGAAAGAACGATCCAAAAGACACCGAAAATTAAATTGTATAACATTTGTTGCGGACAATCGTTTGACGTCTGTCGTTGTTTATATGTGTATAGATCATTGACATTCACATTTGAATAAGATGCTTTGTAAGTTGACATGAATGCACATATATGTAGGTATGCATGTATGTATATGTTTCGTACGATTTATAAAGTCAGAAACATATCAAGACAGGTAATTGAACAACATCAGAGTCGTTAGCGAGGAATTTTACGAATTACGTAGATGTATTTTCAGTTTTACTTTGAAAATATTTATATGTATAGTTTCTGTCGCATCGATTTTCTTAGTAATCGTAATTAAGACCAAATCACATAATATGGATTACGATAACACGTTATGTTTTATTATTAACAGTGTACCAACACTTTGGATACTTTTCTCGCTGTTAGTTTAAAGTTTAAAATAACAGTAATTCTGTAAGTACCGTCGATGCATGTTATAGAATTTTAGGACATTATACGAGTATAATAGGTCCATAGTAATCGTAATTGCGCGATGGAATGATCGTGCAATAAGAGATTATTTGCAGAACGTTACGCATTTTGTTTCTTCTTTGCTATTGTTAATATTGTGTCGTTTCATTTTGCTCATAAATATTCCGATGAAACATCAAAAACCAACTTATATATATATATATATATATATATATATATATATATATATATATATATGCCTTTCATTTATTGATATTTATATTATATTATGAAATAGTAGAATACCGATTGTCAATGGTTCAAATATTTACGGGTGTTCCAAAAAGATGCATTCCTTTTTTTAAATAAAGAATTTCTAGGTAAAGGTGTCTCGTGTCTATTAAAGGTGAACGTTAATCATTTGATCGTTTAGTCTATTGTGGTTGTACGTTTTACAAGTACTGTCATCGAATGAGAATTTATAACTAATTCAATTGTACTCGTTGAAAATAAACAGTTATCGAACATTATCTTCTCTTATTTACAATACATAAAATCAATGTTAATATTAACGAATAGCGTGTTACCATAACACACTGACAATGAGATGTCTGAAAAATAAATCGCAATATACATTCTTTATACTATAGAAACGAATATCACTGATTTTAGAGATATCCGCGATCTCACTATAATTCACAAGCAATTATATTCTTAATGCAACGTTTCGATTGCCTATTCAAATATTTCAAGTACTTCGACGCGTACGATCGTATGAATCGGTAAACCGGTGACCGGTAGATGAAATGTATACTGGATCAACATGAACCACAGATGTTGTCGGTATTTATCAGCATCTGGTAAAATTTGCCGTACACATGTATAGACAGGCCATGCAGAAGTGTACATATGTATTATACGTTCTGTGACTTTTCTATCATCTCAATTCTGATACGACAATGAAGGAAGACTGTCTGGTGTATCGCATAATGTTAAAAACAGAGAAAGAAAATAATGAATTAAAGAACCATAGTCTTCGGATGCTTCTACGAGGTATAATTTCACCTCGGTATATACAGAAATCTTTCGTAACTGGTAAACTTAATTAGTGAGACTCTTAAATGCTATTAATCCAATAACTAGACATCGGAATTATTATACATATTTATGATTATGTGATCTAAGAAATTATATCTTTCATTTACGTCCAACACAGCTTAATGGCGTGTAATTGTGAATGGTAGACTGTAAACAGTTTGTTCACTGTGCGCGCACAGCAAATACTAAAAGTATGTAGGTATTATCGTATGATCCTAAAACGAATATAATTTTCCTTATAACTGTATGTAATATTATTCCGCACAGACTAAAAACGTTTACTTTTACGTCGAACTTTGTAAAGTCGGTAGAAAGTTTTACGATAGAGTATGCGATTCGATTAAACGACTCGTCGAATGAAAAAAATCAAAAGACCGATTGCACTGTATATCTTTGTAAAAAATCTGAAAAGATACCAGTATTGGATAGAAAAAGCGAAAGATATCGTTTTCCTGAGTTCCAACACAAGATATAAATACTTATGTATATATGTATTGTGTATGTTTTCGCACGCAAATACGTGCAAAACACGCGAACACAGACGTACTTACGCACGTATGCAGCAGGCGGAGATACCGCAGGTGTACGAACATAACGACAATGAATAATGATCTATCTCTGCCATCGTTAGCTAAAAAAAGATAATTGTATAGAAATATGTATACAAATATGCGCGAGACGTACCAAAATTGTTTCGACGCTTTTTAAACGAATGGAGTTGCTTCGAGTTTTCAATGAGTACGTTGCAAAGATTCAACACAGACATCGTTATAGAATGGTGCAAATTCGGTGACACACGTAAATTGACTGCGATAGAAAGTCGTCGTATTCACGCAATTTAATATGACCTTATAATTTCCACTGATATGTATTGTCTAAAGATTTTAGAACATGCACATCTCACAAATCGAATACGACAGTAGACATGTAGTAAAATTATTATATGTATATGTATATATTTCTTTTTTTTTTGGTTTTAAAGAAATCTATGGACTATGAACATTATCAACCAATGCGAAATGCGTAATATTTTGAAGCATTATGGTGGACGTAACTGTATAAAGTATAGGTAAAATGTAGCAGTCGACAATGCACAAGTTCAAATATATCACATTGATAGAACAGTCATTATAATTGTAACGATATTACGATAAGAAATTCGATTGGCACTGGTTTGTAACTGTAATTCTTCATTCAGTGTATTACGTTCGATTTTTCGCAATCTTGGCTACAATATACTTGAACTGAACGAATTGTCAATGCATTGGTTATTTGTAACAATATGTATTTACAGAACGTAAATCGATCTACTCTTCTCATATCGGTTAAATGAGTTACCAGATTACTGAGAACATTGGCACAGATTTCTTTTTAAACCGACGGGGGTACGTGAAAGTCTGTGTTTTCCAGTACAACACCAACGAAGGTAAAGGTGGTAAAATCGATTTTCCCATGCTTTTTGTCAGGATAAATACGTAATAAATTGGAAACGCTGTAAAATCATTTTCTTGTTCAGCGTACGTTATTTCGAACACGTGAAAATCAAAATTAGCGAACAGAATGTCGATCGCGTGTACTTGCGTGTGCGTAGCAGGGTTTGACCCTACAGCATAATAACGTGTAAAAAATAACTGTGAAAGCAAAAATATGACCGACTTTCATGGTATATCGTGCACCGTACACATACATACACGCGTGCTTGTATGAATTACGTGAACGGCACAAGGTTAAGAGTGAACAAAATCGTATAAACAATAATAATGAACTTCTATTGTAATGTAATGTAACGTGACACAACGCAATCCAGTGCATCTCAATAAAAATAGACTTGTCGTAGTTTGTTATAATACTGAATTTGAATAATGGTAAATGCATCGTAAATCATCTTAATACCTACGCGATGCGCGAGAATTTTAAAACCTATGTCTTCCCGCGATTAATTTTCATCCGATGATTCTGTAGAACTTTGTGGCATGGTGTTGAACCAATTTTCTCGAACTCCAGTACTCCTGAAAAAAAAAAAAAAACAAAAACTTATATTAAATATTATTAAAGCACTGTAAAGTTAAACAAGGTAAAGTTTCGACCAATCAGTTTATGGTTATCTAATCTTTTTGAAGCGTCTAAACTTTGTTAGGCAAGTATCTACCTGGCTCGTTGACGAGTACTTATGGGCAGTGTAAGCGAAGTTCTGTAGTACTGAGGGGTAGTACTCGAAGCTGTTTCATCCGGTCTTCTGTGCAACGTCATAGTTTCATGTGGAGATGTAATCAATTCGTTCTCATTGTCCAAATAATAACGAGAACCTGTCGCGCTTTTACAATTTTCACACTCGCTTCTATAATCGTCGTTATCATCGTGTAGAGTAGGAAGGGCTTGCATGCTACACACGCACGCTACAGACTCGAAACTTCCCTCTTCGTTAATTTCATTTGCCACGTTCAACGGTGGCTGAAAGATGGATCAGAGTTAGCATCGTGCAACGATATTCGTAACGTCATAATCGGTGTCGTGTGTATACGGATACGTCCGCAAACAGATATGCACGTACATATCGGCTGAAATACCTTGTAATTATGAGATTCCTCGGATCGATGTTCCGATTGGTGGTGCCTCTCGGTTTGTCGTTGCCTCGACGAGGATGGAGTAGAGGAAGGTTGTATTTGCGCGTCCTGATGATAAAACGTGCTTGAATTTTTGTTTTCTTGATCGGTCAACGAGTCTTGTTGCGCAACAAGTGGCAAATTTGGCGAAGCATTTGTCGGCGAGGGTCGTAGCAACTCGTTCTTGGGGTAATCGTTTATAATGCCCTGCAGCCTGGTAGCGGTACGAGCTGTGGTTAAAGTCCTTGGAATCGTACGGTGGGCAGATATATTAGAATTCGACAAGGTCGCGGATATCGTAAACGCTCCGGTTTGACGGGGAAGAATAGTGTGTGTTTGATAATTTTTCGGAACGGAACTTTGCAAGTTCGAGGGCATGGGTTGTACGGTTACGTCCGCATGCTGGTTAGCAAAATTTGGGATTCCGATCGAAGCGGGTAGATTCTCATAAGTGTTTGTCCCCATGGTGAAATTTGTAGTGGAAGTGCCCACGCTCACCCCTTGAGACGTTTCGTTTTGATTCGATTGACGATAACTGGAATATATGTTCGGATTTGAAATTGGTCTGTTTGGCGTGGATGTCAATCCACTCGAATCGGCGATACTGGCGTCGCATATCAGTGTCGTCGCGTTGCCGTTTATGCTGTTTATGCCGTTTATGCCGCTTTGCGTGCTTCCTACGAGCGATATATTGGTGCGACTGGTGGCATTGGTCAAATAGCTGTTCGGAAAATTCATTTGTGGAAGCGCTTGTGGATTCATCGACAAAAGGGCCTGTTCTGCTCTTGCCGCCGCGACAGCTTCTTCGTACGGCGGTGGAGCCTCTCCGCGCGGAAAGTAATTACTGGGTGGCTTCCACAATGGATAATTGGCTCCGCACGGAATGTCGTCCATAGGAACCCCGTACGACAGTCTATCTCGCTCTAAGTATCCCATACTACCTAAATTTCTTTGGTCCTCTGCCAATTGTCTGTTCTGTCTTCCTGCCACGCAAACTTTTACAAGATAATCAGCATTTCTGTTGTACTATGGATGTAAGAAACAAACTAGCGCTACATCGAATAAGATAAAATACCTCGTATCTTTCTTTGGCGCAAGCGATGTATTAAAAAAAATAGTAGACTCAGCGACAGCACAGCTGTTACAAAACTAGCAACAGATCGTAATCCTATATCGTAATTTGGAGTTGTATCGGTTGCGTTGTTGCCAATTCCATCCGTTTTGTAATTCAATATAGACGAAAGCCTGTCGTCCAGGCAAAGGTACTGGCAACAGGTGTCCGAACGCAGGAAGGACTTACAATCTTCCTGTCCAATGGAAAAACATGTTTTAGTAACGTGTTGTCTATTCCGGTGATCGTGTCTAACAAAAACTAGATTTTATTGTATGAAATACCTCTGGGAACTTGGTGCAGACGAACGCTTTGCACAATTTTGGATTGCCATTATCGCAAATGCACAATGTACAAGGGTTTGAGCCAGGAATGTAAGATCCGCCGGTTTCATAAGATCGTCCTTGATGATCTTTGCAAGGGGCACCGCTCTCCGCACGAGTGACTGTA
Source organism: Sphecodes monilicornis (assembly GCA_913789915.3). Lineage (NCBI taxonomy): Eukaryota > Metazoa > Arthropoda > Insecta > Hymenoptera > Halictidae > Sphecodes > Sphecodes monilicornis. Next base: position 59,215 of record OU565284.1, read on the forward strand.
AAACATTTCAAACACATGGTTGGTACTATTCCTGTGACAAACGCTCCCTCCTATATCATGTATCGTGTATTCGTTGCAGCGGGTGTACCGTGTAAATGTGCTCGTACGTACAAATGGTTTACCGATTACAGATGCGTGGGTCTCTCGACTGTTGGAAAAATGTCATCAATTTCCGTAATCGGTACATAAGTATTTGTACTCTGTACTCTGTAAGTACGCGGTTGATGCGTGGGCACGTGTGCGCGTATGCACGAATGCGCGTGCGCATCCGCGCGCAATCGCGCTAAACGAGCAACCAGGTGAGCGACAACGACACATACAAGATATGCACATTACGTCAATCGCTAAATCGCTTGGTCCAACTCGAGCGAGATTTTTTCGTTAAAAGAATGTTAACGCTCGATACGAGCATTAACCAAAAGATATTCCCGTTTCCAGAAAATGCGATCAAAAGTCGGGGTCGGAAACGAGAAGGGAAAGGGAAAGGGAAACGAAAACGCAAACGCAAACGCAAACGGAATCGGAATTAGAATTGACGCGCGCTACATAGTCGATATTTTTTAGGAATGGATGAATAACGAGTAACGGGCCGACAAATGTTATTTGCCGACTACGTAAGAAGCACTCGTCGAAAAATGGAAATGGAATCGAGGAGGAGTGTGGGAAACGGTCTGAGATGAAAAATAATGTATCTGTAATGGACTTACCAGTAAAAAATAGAATAAACACGGAAACTGCATAACCGAGAAGGTTACTGCCGCTGTATCTCATTCTGCGTTCGTTATCTCATCATAATCATGACCATTTGTCGTGGTAAGAGAAGGAAGCGATCGCAATAGTAGTCTGCGGGATTTCAAACGATGTGTCGTTCCTTCGATTCCTCGTTGCTCCTCGTCGACATGTTTTCGAACGCAGTGCCAGTCAGCAGCATCTCGCACCAATACACCTGTATCACGGGTTACTTATGCAGGAGCAACAGTTACTTTCGCACACCTGCATATCTTCGAAACTCTTCTTTTGCTCGTAAGTGTCCTCGCACAGTATGCGTCCTCTCAAATAGGCACACCAACTGTCACCTACTCGCACCTACTTGCACCAACTCCCGACACTCGACACCCGACACCCGGGATGATCGATTAGTAAACGGAGTAGCTATCGGTGTCGAGCACCAATACCGACACCACCGCCATCTTCGAGCGTTTTCCAATGTCTTGTCTTTCTCGTTGGGAGCCCTCCGTATCTACTTACCAGGACCGCAGGTCCAGGACGCGAACGAGTCTCGTTACAAATGAGGTATAGGAGTAGACCAGTCACCATATGGGGTTTCGTGTTTCACGATCTGAAATACCGACACTGCTAAAAATCACTCGATTTTTTACGCCCTCTAAGCTGAAGAACGATAAATGTTGGAACTAGATCCACGCGAATGACCAAATCTGGTCAAATACAAATGGTTGACGAATTGTGTCTGTAATGGTCTGACTGCGACGGCAATATGCCCCCGAATCCCGAATCAGAAACGCGAATGCCAGTTGATCGAATTTTACTTTTATTACGTTATATATCTATAATTATCTTTATCAATACAATATTAATAAATATATATATATATATATATATATATATATATATTTATATATAGATATTTACCACGTTTACAAATTGTAGAAATACAAAGTTCATTTATTCTTGAACGTAAATGATATTACGTATACATTTATTTTATACATTTTACTTATACATTTCTCCATACGTATAGTATTCTTATTCGTATCCCTACAATTTTCTAACACAATAACTATATTAACATGAGTCTTTTTGACTATGCCCTGTAATTGAATGAAATGTCGATTATTAAACAAAGTTATTCGAGGATAGCAAATGCATGTTCGAATAAATCGTATGAACGTGTTATAATACGGCTGAACTAACAAAATGCAAGAGTATTTAACGAAAATATTTTAATTTGAAAAACAATTTTTTCTCAGCATTTATTTTAAAGAAATGCAATGTTTGAAAATTGAAAAATTTGAGAAATAAATTAGAGTATAGCAACAAGTGTCCCCCTTTTGGGACCCGTTTGCTTAAAATGCGATCACTTTCCAATTGGCGAAATGAAAATGATTTGAAATTATTCGATATAGATCGGTTCGTACCCTATATAGTAGCATTTATGGTCGGCTAACGGTGGTCAACGGTTAGGAGCAGCGTTGTCCAGCGTAAGGGCCCCTCACGCGCCTGCTTCCACTTCCTACTGTCAGTTTGCGCAGGCGCAGTGTGTTCTCACCCCGCCGATCAAGAAACCGAGTAACCGACCCGCGTGTCATAAAACAATCGACGATCATCTTTTTAACGCGGGAAGCGAAACATATTGGTTATCGGTTCGTCGCGTCACGGCGCTATCAGTGTTCAGAGTTCAGCTCCCGGAGCCGAGTTTGGACATTGCTGGTTAGGAGTTGCATAGTTGGGATATGGTTAGTGGTTTTGCCTACGGATCTCCAACGTAGGGCCTACGACGAAAAATTATGACAATTTACCAACGAATATCCAACGTTGGGCCTACAGATATTATGCTCGATTAAATAATCGTACAATCTATTAAGTATTCATTTTTATAAATAATGGTTATTTTTTCGTTATGTTTTTTTTTCTTAGTACCACTATATTAAGCGACTGTATAAATGTAAACAAATAAACATATTTACAAAAAAAGAAGTAGCGTAGCAACTTACTACGCACAGGATTCAGGTTCAAGGCCGTCGAGAGTATGAAATTTTTTTTCTTTCTTCCAATTTTTACAATGGAGATACATTGTTTAAATATTATTTATGATGTTCTGTGAAAAGAACCGTAAAAGAGAAGATCGGAAGACGCGTATTATAGCGACGTAGGCTCCACGTTGGGTATGATCGTTGGCCCTACGTTGGGCGTAATCGTTGGCCCAACTGCATAAAAGAGCGACATTCCTAATGGTTTGCCAACCAATACCGCATTGTAGATACAACAAAACGCCAACCATAAATGCTACTAGGGCAATTGTTTTATATTTTTTGATTTTCAATCGATGTCTTATATGTATACTTGCGCATGGAACGGCAATAGGAAAACAACATAGAGAATCGGCACCTGGTCGGTAACCGAGTTTACATTTTTCCCATATTCTTGTTTACAAATGAAAACAAGTAAAAAGTTGAAAAAAAGACTAACACCCGTATCGAAACAAAATAGATCTTCGTATTCCGTTAACCTGCCGTACGCCGCGCCGTCCATACTTTCATACGTCGCGTCGTTTGACACGACGACGTAACGATTCATATTTCAATCAAATTCTTTAGCAAAATGTCATGAAAATTGTCACTATCATCAACCCCGTTGTTCGTCGTCTCTATCGTATAAGCGAAAAATTGAAACACATTTAACAGCATCGTTGCTGTAGCGAGCCAAGATAAAAATAAGAAAAAGCAGAAAAAAATAGAAAAACTAATAACGGATATTTTGTGGAATCGCTGGTAGGTGTTGCAGAAAAGAAGGGAAGAAACACGTGTTTTAATGCGATGAAAATTTCTTGATCGTGGGAGAAGTATTATCGGTTTGGTAACTGCGCGAAACGTTCATGGAAAAAAACGACGATTCACCCGAAGATGTCAAACGGGCTACGTCTATCGAGCGCGAAATAAAACGAGGTGAGAAGGATGATGCTTTCGAAGGATATCTGCATCACGAAAAGAAGAAAAGATGGGAACATTGCGGCAAGACTTCAAAGAAATTAAAGGCACATCGAAATTGTTTACCTTTTACCTTTTACCTTTTGCATGTTGCATTACTACATAATCCCTTCATCCCTTCCTTCGTACCGTCTTCCTATTTTACATAGCGTTGGTTTTATTCCAAGAAAGAGAGAAAACGTGACTTTGAACATCGTCGTGTAGATTTTCCGAGCTTAAGGTTTATAGACATTATTTTTAGAAACAAAAAACAAAGTCGAATGGGGATTGCTGCGAAACACGGAATGGCGAAAAGGGAAAGGCGAAACGGTTTATGAAGATTTCGGTGGCAGGGGAACCGTGTACGTTCCCAAAGGTGGACATAATACCTAGACATTGTTTGACGAAAGAAGATTACATCGAACTGTTGGCAACACCGAGGTGACAATCCAATCGTTCGTTTCACGCGAGTTCGTCTCATTGTTAATTCGTTTCGGACGCTTACGATTAAAGCGATGCTTGCGCCGATAGAATTGTCGTTGCTCCGTTACAACATGTTTTATCGACCTCGTAGCTCGGTAACTGGCCAGACAATCTTTGAAACGGCCGGTGATATTAACCTTTTCTAAATGTTTTTCTTCAGTCGCAAATGTCCGCCAGATTGCGAAAAGAAAACTGTACTGAGAAGGTTACGGCCTATCTCGCGACGAATCAAGGAATTGGCTCAACCGCCGAGGCAACGAATGCTGATAAGCTTGCAACAAGGTGCGGCGGTGTTACCACCGGCGCTTTTGGACAATCTCGCGCGAACTTTGGAGAACGAAACGTGCCTGAGTCCCGAGTAACGTATCGGTCGCAGACACATTTTCTTCTGTCCTTTTTCTGTTGTTTTTCCGTCTTTCTATCCTTTCTATCGTTTGTATCCTTTCTATCGTTTGTATCCTTTGTATCCTTTCTATCCTTTCTATCCACTCTATCCTTTCGATCGTATACGGTTTTCGATGGAACAAACGATCATTTGTTCGCACTAATCGGTCGAAAGTACTTCGACCTTGTTACAATTTTCAATTCGTGGGTTCCTCGATCGGTATCCTCCGGTGTGGTATCGAAGTGTCGTTAAATGGTATTCGTGAAAGTTTTGAGAGGTCGAAATGTTACGTTCGAAAGTGTAGTTTTTTCTGAAGCCTACTTTCTCAAGAACGGAATCGTCTTTGCTCTACACTTTACGACACTCTTCGTTGAAATGATTTTTCTGGCAGGTAAAACCGCCGTGTCGTTCGAGTGCAAAAGATAGACTGATTTTTTCAGGCAAGCGGCGATCGTTTCGAGAAAAAAGAAATTGGCGAAGAAGCGCAAAGAGAAGAATCAGAAGTGGCGGCAGAAAGAAACGAGTAAATCGAGCAAACCGAGCATAGGCACTGCGATCGCGGGATCGTTGGACAAGGACTCGATCTCCTGCCAATACTTAATGGCCGAGCGTTTCGTCAAAAGTATTTTAAGATGGAAATGTCCAATTCCTAAGTCGGAATTCAACGATATCTCGAAAGTGATCGTCGAACGTTTGGTCGAGGTTCTCGAGTACACTCCTTCGCACAACGAAGACCGTAAATGGCAGCAAATACGTGCCTTGGCCGACATGATAGCCTGTTGGATGTCCGGAGTGCTGTCGGACGTTGCTCGTCTTCAAGAGGAAAAACTTGAAAATATATGCAAAAAGAAAGCAGAAGAGTGGGCCGCGGCGGAAGAGGAGGAAGACGAAGACGAGGACGAGGACGAGGACGAAGATAAGGACGACGACGATGACGAGGAGAAGGACGAAGACGAGCACGCGGATGCGAAGGAGGACGAAGAGGACGTGCACCTGGAGGAAGATTCCACCGTAGATACGAAAGACGAGGAAGAGGATGTAACGGAAATGGAGACGCAAGTGGACGAGCAAGATTCGAAAGCCGTTGAAACGGAGCAAGTGGTCACGGCGGAAGCAGAAGTTGAAACGGACCAGATTACGGCTTCGGAGGCAGAAGTGGAAACTGGAATAATAGAAGGTGAATCGGAGCGGGAAGCAGGGGCGGAAACAGAAACAGAGACAAAAGTGGTAGCCGAAGAAGAGATAGAAGCTCCATCAGAGGCAGACGCGGAAGCAGAAACTGAAGGGGAAGCAGAAACAGAAGCAGAAACACCAACTACGGAAGAATTACCGGCAGACGGTACGATCGAATCAACGGAAGATGACGCATCGGCGGCTAAATCGCTGGGTGAAGGGGATCTCGAAGAAAAAGGAAAAGAAGAAGAAGAAGTAGAAGTAGAAGTAGAAGTAGAAGATGAAAAAGAAGAAGCAGAAGAAGAAGAAGAAGAAAAGGGAGACGGCGACTTGCCGGAAGGCGTAGGAGTTGAAACGGACGTTTCAGCTACTCCACTGCCAGAGGAGAAAGTTGCACCCGAAGATGAGAAATGGAAAGATATATTGGTTGGGGGAGACTTGGAGGAATTATTTAAATCCGATATTCCATTTGTTACCTTTGGTAAAATTATCGATACAATTTACAAGATGATAGAATGTACTCCGGATAATACGGGCAAAGATCCAATAACGAATGCTATACATCGTGTAATTTACGAAAAATTAACCAACATCGTCATGTTGGAGGATCCGAATCTATTGACGGAAGAAATGAAAGACGTTGTGGACGTGGTATGTGGTAAAATTGCAAACTGGTTGAAAACTATTCTGAGCAAATCCCAAGTGGCGTTCATGGAACAATGCATGCCGGTGGTTGAATCGAAAGAGATCAGAGATTGGACGAAATGGCTCGAACACATTAGCAACGAAGCTATAGATTGGAATATATGGTTGCGAGGTGTGATCGAGAAAATGTTTGAGATGAGATGCTCGAAAATGACACGGGGCGAATGGAAAGATTGGACGAAATCCGTTGACACCGGAGCTTTGCTTTGGAGAAGATTTCATCTGCAAACTATACACCAAGCTCATCGCAATATAACAATGATGATTGGTCGTCGCATCGTCAAGACTGGAACCAAAACTCCTTGTACTACTTCGGAACAGTTGATAGCCGCAACCGAGTTGCAAGCATAATAACTCGAACAGTCGGAATAAACGAATGCTCGAATTATCAAATACTCGAGAGTGTACAGTACTGTACAGTGTACATGGATACGGACTAGTATGTACTAGACATAGACAAACATATACTATTAGTCTTTTACGATATATGTACGTCGTAACAAAGAATGCAAAGACTCGTATACATATTCGGACTTTGTGACTCTGAGCTTTAAGAAGTCTCTAACAACGGAATCTCTAACAGAGATAATCGCAAACTATTTATCAAATCGACATTTATCACGCGACATAGCGCAATGCAAAAAGATATTACACAGGTATCTATATATATATATATATATATATATATATATATATATATATATATATATATATATATATATATATATATACATATAGGAAAATTATTGTTCAACGTTTTTGCGGGGCAATTTTCCGTTATCCGAATTTAAATGAAGTATATAATCGCTTCGAGAGAAATGAGAATGATAACCGAGTTTACAAATCTGTACTCGCAACTCCACGAGCTTGTACTGAAACGTACTTGCAATGAATATAAAAAATTGTTAGATTACGTCAGCTTTTTTCAGTCAATTATGAACATATTTGGATACGATCGGACGATCTTTGGAACTCTTGAAGAAAGAAAGCAGGAAAAGTGTTTGAGTTTACAATTATTCTCGGTACTGTACAAAGTTTCTACAATTGTTGCAGAACGAAGAAAAAACATAATACATATTTTAAATGCAAACAATAACGTTTCTACGTATCGCTTCGTATGCCGATTGGGTTTTGATATCGAGACAATGGTTTCCAACTTTGAACTATTTGAAATATTTTGCATGCCAACCGAGTTACAATTAGCAATACATATATTCAGTCCCATGCTCCCTACGCTTTTCTCTCGATTAATGAACGCTGTATACGATAAACGAATGGGTTAAATAAATTTCGAAGAATATTATAAATGGTCTAGCATCGATGTTTTCCAGTTGAATGTATTGCAGTGATACGTGTTACACGAGAAGCGTAGTAAGCATGGGAGTAAGTGTGTCAAAGAAAGAATCGACCGTTTCTCCCCTCCCGTCGGAGGAAAGGTGGACTCGGCGACTTTCTTCTCGAACGATAGCTTGGCCCTGACATTGTCCTCGCGACCACGCATCTACGTATTGCCGATCAGCGTTCGAACTCGTTCACGGACATTTTGCATAAATTGGTTTCCGCGTCCAAAGTCCTATCTTTTTTGGCTCTATATTCGTAGTAGTAATCATATTCACCTCCGTGTCCGGTGTCGCACTCGTGTTTGTGTTCGTGTTCGTGTTCGTGTTCGTGTTGCGCCCGCGCAGACTATACTACCCGTCTCGACATCGACATCGACCGTGTTTCACGATATCGTGTCTTTCCGTTTTTCCGTTTAGGCTTTCACCTGTCTATCCCCCTTCCGCGTTGATTACCACTTTGGATCCGCTTTCTCCTTCTCCTCCCATTTTTCCTATGTTTAGGTTCCTATTTTTTGTCCAAACATCCAGTATAGTCTGTTTGCATCCGCATTATTCGACAATTCGCGAAGCCAGACGAAACGAAACGAAACGGAACGGAACGGAACGGAACTAAACGTTCGGCGTCGTTTTGAACCCGAAGGGACGCTTCGCAGACGAGTACGACGCCGCGCCATACCGGCTACGTTGGCCACCTTCTTTCGAATAATTATGACATTTTTGTACGATCGCATGCGTTTTATGTAAGTTACGTTGTATTTATTTTATCGTGCAAAAATTCATTGAATCTGGAAGGATCGAGTGCACAAATCCGATCGTAACTGAATCGAATGCACAGGTAAGTCGAAATAAAATAGTGTATTTCGCGATCGACTGCCATTTACTTACGGCTTACGGAATCGTTGTAGACGCGATTGCGATGCTACTTACGATACGTTTCTCTCGATTGAAATCTCGCGTATGTCAACGATTGGATACCTTGCACTCCTATTATACGTAACCGGAGTACATGTGCCGAGTAATTTACAATTCGCGTTTACTCGTTCAAATTGTCGAGGAGTAATAAGGATTCCTATTTTTCTTTTAAAATTCTTTCTTTTTAAGAGGGTGGAGATGGGAGAGGTCAAGTATTAGAGAATACGATAATCGTACTAAAATATCGCAGTTGATTACCCGCGAATCGCGAATGTTTAAACACACGAAATATATTGTATACGTAAATAGTCAAAGTATATGGCATCCATTCGAGTTGAAATGCGATGAAATTAGGTTGCAAAGTTAAATACTATGCGATCGAATAGTTACGGTTGCGAAATGAAAAGCGCGAACGAAATAATTTATTTTTCCTCGTCAGCAGTGACGTTAGCAGCAAAGTCCAGCGACCCTGAATAAGACACGGTTGGCAATTTTTCGCGACCCCGAATAAGACACGTTCGATAATGAACATTTTCCGGATCGAACCAGTTGTGGCGGAGGGTGGGGAGGGGTAGGTGTCAACGGGTCAACGCAAAGGTGTCGGAAACGGAAATGACCGACCAATCTAGTCGATCCGAGTACACTCGAAGTGGCAGGGAGTAGACGTGCCAACGACGAGTACGACGAGTACACGGTTTGGGGCGAACGATTCGAGTTAGACCGAGACCGGCGGCAGTCGATCGATTCTTCCATTGTAAGCTCGTTCAGTTTTCTCGGGTGTTTTCAGGATGACGCTAACGTGCAGCGAAATAGTATCTCTCGTCGTATTGGCGGCGATAGGTATACGAATTTTACTTAGAGTAGGCTTGCTCGTGTGGAGAAAGCTTATCGCGCCTAGTTTCGGTTTGGCGATCGATTTGAGGACGCAGGGCAGATGGGCGGTGATTACCGGCTCCAACAGTGGAATCGGGAAAGCGTACGCGGAGCAACTGGCGGCAAAAGGTATCGACGTTGTATTGGTGGCACGGAACGGGTCGATACTCGAGGAGGTCGCGACAGAGATCAAACAACGATACAACGTACAAGTTCGAACCATCGTAGCGGACTTGACCGAAGGCGAACTAATTTTTGCAAAAATCGCTAAAGCAACCGAAGATCTCGAGGTTTGTTTCATCTACAATTTACATAATCTAAAATCTACAATTTACAATCTGCTATATTATATTTTTTCCTGACCATGCGCATTGTATTTTCAAATGTTGTAAAAAAAATCTTTTCCGAGCAGTGTAATTTTAACGAGAAAAAATCGTAACCGAATTTAATTTCGATTCGTTTTCTCCTTCGACAGGTTGGCGTAGTAGTCAATAATGCCGGATCCAGTTACGATCATCCAGAGCTATTCACCGAACTATCGGCCGAGAGTCTGTCAACGATTTTGCAAGTGAACGTGACAGCTATGACGGGAATTACGAAAATATTTCTTCCGAAAATGTTTGAGCGCAGAAAAGGAGTACTCATAAACATTAGTTCGATGTTGGCGTGTATACCGAGCCCTTATTTGTCCGTTTATGGCGCGAGTAAAGCTTATGTGAGAAAGCTTAGTTTCGATTTAGCCGCGGAAGCTGAACCTAGGGGGGTAACCGTTCAATGCGTGTGCCCAGGAATTGTGGCGACTAAAATGACAAAGATCAAGTAAGCGATTAGCTCGCGAACGACGCGATCGTGTCATCTATTTTTGGCTCTACGTTCTTTCGACCTACACTTTTCTCTTCTGTTTAGTATTTTCTTTACATTACCATTTTCTGATGACTTTTAGGAAAGCATCGTGGATGGCGCCCACACCCGAGAAATTCGTCGAGGCGTCGTTAAAGACTATCGGTATCGAGGAGTGTACAAATGGTTATCTCACGCATTTCTGGCTCGCCAGCTTTATACAAGGAATGCAGTGCGTATGCGAGAAGGGTACTATTTGGTTGATCTCGAGGACAATGTGCAATTTAAGGGCACGTGGTTTAAAACACAGTGCGAAAAGAATGAATAAGAGTGAAAAGGATTCTGTTGCCACCGAATAATTCTTGGCTATACCATCTTAGCTCGTCTACGTTGAAAATCATTCTAATCGAAGGACATTTCCCGTTCGAAGCTTCCGACGAATTTATTGATAATTTGGTTCCACCGTTGTACGTTGTACGCGTATGCTTCCAACTTCCAAGTGTTTATCGTATGTTGTTCTTCCTTCGGATTATTCGTTGACCCCTTATTATATGTAAATGCGTTTGTATATATAATAATATGTTATACGTTGTAATTGTTATATGTTATGTGGTACATTGTTGCATTTCGTAACGATAAGTGTTACTGTATGAAATACAAAATTACGATAGTCAAACTGACTATCTGTTGGAATTGAAACACTCTTTCTGTTGGATTTCGATGATGATTGGTGATTGGTAGTGAAGGCACCGACGAGATACTATCCTGATACTACCAGACAGGAATGAGAGTGCTCGCGCCCGGGTTTTTCCCGTGCCCGGTATACTGCTGCCCCCTAGTCTAAATCTAGCCTGGATCAGCTCCTGTCTCCATTTTTGACCCCTCTAACGCCCGAATCGGAACTAACTTTTATGTAGTCGGGATCAAAACCTACTTATGGGTATCGTCTGTGGTATTGCCATCGTCAACAATATCTGCAATTTCCCACTTTGTTAGCTACGATTATTATTAACAAAGTGTGAATATCTCTGTTACCAATAATGAAAGATAAAATCTAATTTTTCCGATAAACATCGGTACACCTATTACAACCAAATGTTACGAATCTACTTCCAACATCGCCGATGGGTTCAAGTGTAGCGTTCCCGTCATCAATGATAGGATTCCAGATTTTTGCGGCACTAATAATATAATCCCCGAAAACCAATATGGTTTTATAAGACACCACTCCACAATACATGCTATCAATAAATTAACATCCGACGTCAATCTAGCCCTGATAGAGGTTCCTGCGTGGTTGCCTGTTTGGTAGATCTGGAGAAAGCATTCGACACCGTCTGGACAGGCGGATTGTAATCGTTAAACAAGCAGAGATAATAAATTCATTAATTACATTTTCTCGATTGATTTATGCTTAGTAATATTCATGTATCATAAATTATTTTGTATCTCGAGTTCTATTGCCTACTTCTCTTAAAAAATAAGATGGCAAGATGGTCAAGAATTGTTGCAAATATTAACCAGCTAGACATAATAAATTTATCAGTGAATTGTGTTCGATAAATTAATGCGCGCGAATATTCATGTGTTAGAAAATATTCAATATCTCGAGTTCCATTAGATATTTTTATTTATTATTATTATTATTATTATTATTATTATTATTATTATTATTATTATTATTATTATTATTATCATAACAGCCAGAGATAATAAATTTATTAATTACATTTGCTTCATATAATATTGTTTGGTGATATTCATGTGTTAAAAGTTACTCTGTATCTCCAGTACTATTAGCAATTTTTACTTAAAAATAAGATGGTAGATAGTCAAAAGGATGCTTGTCGACATCGTTGGCAAATGGAATTGTTATAAACATTATACAGCCAGAAATAATACATTTATCAATAATTATTATCACAGCGATCGAGATCTACCAAAATTAGTTGGGGTGGGGAGCGTTGCGCATCACTGCTTACCTAAGCCCGCGGAGCGCGCTCAGTCAGTCAGTCGGGCCGGGGGCTCCGGCAGGAGCGGACGAGCTCCGGGACCAGAAGAGTCTTCGGCTACCTTGGGGCTGACCAGGGGTCCTCCAGAGGTACCCTGGCCTCTCCTGCCTACCTTGGGGATGAACAGTGGTCCTCCAGAGCCACCCAGGCCTACCCTTACCTACCTTTAGCGGCTTAGGGTTGACCAAGGGTCCTCCATCAGTGGACCACTCTGGAGTTGACCAATGGTCATCCACAGTTACTCTGGCCTAGCCCTGCTTATCCTCAGCGGGCTTAGGGTTGACCATGGGTCCTCCTCCAGTGACCTAACCTGGGCTTGACCAGTGGCCATCCTGAGCTACCCTAGCCTACCCCTGCTTACCTTCAGCTGGCTTAGGGTCGACCAAGGGTCCATCACGAGCGGCCTACCTTGGTTTACCCTTGCCTACCCAGAGGTTGACCAGTGGTCATCCAGAGCTACTCGGGCCTTTCCTTGCTTACCCTGAGGCTGACCAGTGGTCCTCCAGGAGTATTCTAGTCTACCTTGCCTACCTTCAGTTGGCTTAGGGTTAACCAAGGGTCCTCCACCAATGGCCTGCCATTGCTTATCATGGCCTACCTTTAGCTAGCTTAGGGTAGTCCAAGGGTTATTTAAAACTTCCTTGGCCTACTTTAAGCTAGCTCGGGGGGGGGGGGGGGGGCATGGTCTCTTCAATGCTGTCTTCGTTTACCTTGGGTTCTGAGCCGGTCCAGTTTCAGTATCCGGCATGATGTCAGTACCGTGCTGATCGGTTCAGAGAGGGCAATCATTGCAATATCTTCGCATCTTCGAGTGAGTCATTACGTCACTACTTTGTCACTGTACTCGTCTGTAGAAGTAGTAGTATAGAGTAGTAGTAAAGTGTGAAAGTAGTTAGTTGCATGCATGGGCAAGCCTGGCCGCCCCAACGATCAGCCGAGATGGGAACGTCCGCGATTTGCACTAGCGTTGCGAGAAAACCACGCGTTGCATTTAGTCAATTTTGAACAGAGATCAAAGTTAGTTATCCTTCCAATTATAATCGCAGCTTCTATCAGCGATATAGCTTGTTTAAAGTATAGCGTTGCGAAACAAATAGTCGCGATTCGTTTTGCAGAAACTGTAGAGTAAACTTTTTTGGATCTCTGTTCATTGAATTAGCGTTGCGCAGCAAAAGTTCGCGTTTGTTTTCGAGTCATTCGACTTTCCAGGCTCCCATGCTCGAGCTGCAACGATCAGCTGTGAGATGGGCACATCCGCGATTTCAAGTAGCGTTGCGAAACGAATTAACATACGCGTTGTACTAGTATCTATATTCAAAGTTGATTAAAGTTCGAGATAATGTTGTAAATAAATATTCGTCATTTAAAATAGTTCTAGAGATACCGATCTACAATTTTAGACGTTAGAGTTTTAAATTTCTTATTTAAATAGCAATTTGAATTTCGATTTGTTGAATTAGCGTTGCGCATCAAAAGGATCGCGTTTGCATTAGAATCTTTCGACATTTCAGGCGCCCATGCTCCAACTGCAGCGATCAACTGTGAGATGGGCACATCCGCGATTTCGAGTAGCGTTGCGAAACAAATATTCACACGCGTAGCATTAGTATCAATTCTTAAAATTTATTAAATGTCTAGTTAATGTTACAAATAAATAGTTGCAATTTAAAGTAGTTCTAGAGATACGAGTGTAGAATTTTAGACGTTAAAGTTTTAAATTTCTTATTAAAATAGCATTTTGAATTTCGATGTGATGAATTAGCGTTGCGCATCAATAGGATCGCGTTTGCATTAGAATCTTTCGACATTTCAGGCGCCCATGCTCCAGTTGCAACTACCAACAATGAGATGGGCACATCCGCGATTTCGGATAGCGTTGCGAAACAAATTATCAAAGTTGACTTACTGTTTAGTTAATGTTGCGAATAAATAGCCGCGATTTAAAGTAGTTTGAGAGGTACCGATTTAGAACTTTAGACCTTAGAGTTTTAAATTTCTTATTGAATTTGTAAGAATCGTAAAACTTAATTTGTAAGAATCGTAAAACTTAATTTGTAAGAATAGTAAAACTTAATTTGTAAGAATGGGAGGCAGACTTCGTTCTGATTCCTTTTCGGGTCTCTTTTGCCGCAACCTCCTCGTGGTGAGATCTTGGCAATCGATATTATCCACAATTCGCAAAATACTATAACTTATAAATTGTAGTATCTTGCATGTAGTGGATAATATCGAGGTAATAGCTGCACATTTAGAATTTTCGTTAATAAGTATTTTATAATAGAATGTAAGACTTAACACTTTCTTCGTTTTCCATTGTCTCAGTTTCAGCATTTCTTTTCAATTAACAATCCACATACAGAGTTTCTATTTTAGAATACATGTACGTTCAACAAACAGCTTCAATATTAATTTTTGGATTTGTAATTGAAATCTCTTCTTGAACTTTCAAAGTTCATATTTTTGTCTAGAAATTGATATTTTTGTCTAGAAATTGATATTTTTGTCTAAAAATTGATATTTTTGTCATGAAATTGATATTTGTGTCTAGAAATTGATATATTTGTCTAGAAATTGATATTTTTGTCTTGAAATTGATATTTTTGTCTTGAAATTGGTATATTTTCAGAAAATTGATGTTCTTGTCTTGAAACTGATATATTTCCAGGAAATTGATATTCTTGTCTTGAAATTGATATATTTTCAGGAAATTGATATTCTTGTCTTGAAACTGATATTTTTTCAGGAAATTGATATTTTTTTCAGGAAATTGATATTTTTTCAGGAAATTGATATTTTTTCAGGGTATTGATATTTTTTTCAGGAAATTGATATTTTTGTCTTGGAATTGATATTCCTTCGATCGGAGTTCCCTCAGGGGATCACTCACGGGATGGGGCCCGTGAGTGAGTACGGGGACTCGCGTCCCCGGGGGCACCCGAAACGCCTATAGGTCGTTGCGTTCACAATTCATTAGATTTGGGCTCGATTCGATGTCGACTTTGTTTCGACTGGTTTTATTTGGTGCCGATTTTGTATCGACTGGTTTTCGATTTTATGTCGATTTGGGTACTTCGTTCTACTCTTGTTGGTTACGCCGCACTCGTGTGTGGGATTAGATTTGCGCTCCTGTGGGGGATTGATTCGTTATTAAAACATTTTATATTCAAATGACATAATTGGTTGAAACTAGTTCCGATCCATGCCACAGAGGGGGTAAAATGATGAGACAGGTTCTGTTCCAGGCTAAAAAAGTTAGTTCCGTTCCATGCATTAGAGGGGGTCAAAAGTGGAGACAGGTTCTGTTCTAGGCTTAAAAGAAAAAAGTTGGCACGGCCAAACCCCGAGCGCGAGCACTCTCATTCCTCTCTGATACTACATATTAACAGAGAGGAATTAAAGACTGTCAGCCCTTGGACTGCCACCTTATATTTTAAGAGAACAAAAATATTCCTTTAAAAAAACGCTAGTTAAAAGACTAGATAGAAAGAAAAGGGAAAATAAGTTCTGTTTCGTTAAAATCTGCGTAGAAAAGGTTTTTGGGGGCACGGTGGCCGAAGGCGGAAGCAGGTCTTGCGCTTTCTCGTCATCGTCCGCGACAATATAACGCGAGCTCCTAATTTTAGCTGGTTGTTGCTCCTGGCGCTGGGCGCAGCAAGGCCGAAAGTCGAGTGCCGAGGATCGGTACCAAGAACGTTGGGGTGCGTGGGTTGCGAAATCAAGAGTACCCAATATGGAAGCCAAGGTGATACGTTCGCGATACCATCTCCGATGTATCATTGCCGAGTGCGGGCTTCTTTTCTGCAACATGTTCCCTGGAACGACGATTTTAGTCCGCCTACCATGCACTCGGATGTATCTCGCCTTTTTCTATTACCATCTATAAACCATACCATCTAGCGCTAGAAAAGTCTACTTTATATGTACGCCTTGAACAACATGGCAAGAATGCATTCGTTCAGATTTTGCACATATTTTATCGTAACGAGGTCCCGAATAAGGGTATTTATTCAATAAACTTTCATAAAATTCATGGCCTGTTCTCGATTCAATGTTTTTACAAAACAGAGACAAACTCAACAATTAAGATATATTATGATTATTATCTTTTCGATAATTCTGTATTTTACAGGTTGTAAACAAAGGTGATCTTGATATACGAATCAAGGAAAATGGATTTACAAATGTGAGTAGTACCTTCGTCATCAAGATCATTAACGATGACACAACAGTTATCGTGTGAACATCTTCACCGTGATTATGGTCACCGGTGACCGTCGATGAGCAACGTGTTAACGTTAACATATTCGTTCGTACAGTGATCACCACTAACCATGCACCGCGATGTGCTAGAACATTTGTTCTATTTTGACGGTCACCGGTGACCACCGGTCACAATGATAAAAACGTGTTAACACGTTCGTTAACGCGGTGATCATCGGTAACCACAGGGACAGTCGTCGTGCTAGATCATTCGTTATATTTTGACTGTCACCGGTGACCTTCGCTATTATCAACGTATCAACATATCCATTAACGTCGAGATCGCCACCGTATTCGAACGATTTTTCTTCTTACCGACGATCAATGAAGGCGTTTGTACTTCCGTCGTAATGGCGGACATCGGTGACCGTCGCTATATGTATATCGGTTCTATACAGCGAGAGTCGCGTTCTTCGACATCCATAACTTCGTTATTCTTACGCATCGAAACACATTCGTTGACAGACATATTTTTAGAAACATGCTCTGAGAAAATGCGGTAAGAGAAAAATCGATTTCTCAAGGTTCCAGACCAGACGATATTACAATCATTATTTCTAATAGTTTTGATTTGAAATGTGCCTTGCTCCGGAGAAGAGTGCGCCAGGACAACGGCAAGCTGCGCATGCGCTCGTTAACCCGAATCACGGATGAAATTCAGAGAGGGGATAGAGAGACGCGCATGCCTGTCCTGTGATCTGTGCTGTGATACTGCGACGCCGCGACGCTTGATTTTCAGTCTGGAACGCGTCTTTGGTGCGAGCACGTTGATAACTGGTGCTTCCGTGTTTTCTTTGCGAACCGTTCGAACGATTAAATCTGTGATTCAATTGGTTACCTTGCTACTCCTTCGCATCATCCTTGCACCATTTAAGGGAGCTTCGCTGCCACATAATATACGCAGGTGATTCAAATTTCAAATTAATCGCGAATCGAACAGCGATGGCTGAAATATTGTTTCGCACGTAGAATAACGGTATGTACGCGTTTAGAAAGACTGACAGGAGCTCGCGTTTGTCCGTGTCGTATCAGGAAAAATTTTTTTATGTAAATACAGTAATATTTTAAATATGCACGATCGAATATTGAATTGAGTTAATTATGTACAAATTCATTACGTAAAAATACGCTACAATTGCGGCGTATAAAATATTTTAACTTGGATGATAATCCGAAGTGCAAAGTGAAATACTTTAATCTTACATCGCAAATATGTGCTCGAGACATTCCGCTACGATAAAAATGTATTTATCATTGTAAATATAGTAACGCGGAACATTGATATTTGTTAAAGCGATCGAAACGCTGCTTTCGAAAATGAAAAGCCACGTTAGGCTTTCTATATTTATAGTTAGACTATGATAACCTCGCGTTTTGCTAAAATATTTTATTATCCATTTTCAAGGATGTTTGGCAAAAGGTAGGGTATGATCGATTTTAAATGGACATTCGGATACCTGAGTACTCAAATGCAAGCTTAAATGCTCGAGTACTAAGATACAAGGTCAGATATACGAGTACCGAACATGGAGTATTCAGATTTAAGACTAATTACCGGGTTATTGAAAATAAAGTTTGGATACTCGTGTACTCGAATTCAAGTTTGTATACTCGCGTATTCAGATTTGTGTTCAGTTACTCCGGTACTCGGATTTAAATTACGATCACTCGACTAATCATTGTACATTCGCGTACTGGAGTATTCGGCTTTAAATTGTGGTGCTCGAATACTTTTATATTGAAATTGGAGTACTCGTATAATTATTCGAGCGTCTTGACTTTAAGACAGCATGAGTCATCGATTTATTACGAACGATAATAGACGAAGTCTAGAGATAAATTGCCATTTATGTCTTTCCGATCCCGGCGACGACGAGAGCGGTACGGCGGTGACATAATATTTGTTTACGGTACACTCCATTACTCAGAATTACTCATCGGCCGTTCCTTACGGTAACGGTAGTGTAATCGAAGCCGAAATATCCTTGACGGTAACGCCTTACCTGACCCTCTGAACGAAATTTCATGTACATACCATTGTTGCCTTCACCCAGATATACGGGCGAACTTTTATCCAGCATCTTTTCTTTTCTTGCGAAATTAGGTCGGATTTGCCCCTCTGATGCAAACGAGACCGATTAACTGGATTTCCATTTCGTTGTTAGATATATGTATAATAGTATACAGTGGTACACGAAGGCGTTTACGGTTCGTTCGTGCTTAATTTTTGATTAAACATTAATACTCGCATTGATATTTCGAGTAAACGATGGTACGGGGCGTTACATCCGAATTAATTCTATCGTATAATACATCTATGAAAATGTTGATATTGTTGGTCCTACTCTCCTATCGACGATGGTACAGGTAATGTTCTAGTACTATTCGGATCCTATTCGTATCCTATCCGGAGCGTATTCGAATCCTATTCGGATCATATTCAGAGATCGGTACTGCTCGGGTGATACGTATTCGTGAACGGACACTATCGAGGTCCTGCTCGGATGCTATTCATCTACCATTAGGGTTCTATAATATTACTAGAAGTTGTTTGATAAAATTGATGGCTGTATTCAACTCCTACCGTTGTATACGGATACGATATTGTACATACCGGTCCAACGATAGAATTTTTATGCTTCTATGTATTTAGGTTCTATTTATATGTTCTATCTAGCTTCTGTGCAGGTCCTGTTTATGTTCTTTTCAAGCTTCGTTCGTGTTCTCGTCAAGGACAATGTTGGTTCAATAATTATACCACCGAGGAAATGAGAGTGTTTACGCGTTTTCAGTTTGAATGCTTTAGCCTGGAACAGAACCCTCGTCATTTTTTAGCAGAGAACAGAACCCGCTCGATCACCGAACAATCAGCGACACCTAGTTTACTGAAATTTTTTAGCAACAAAGAGCCCGTGGACCCACTGATCTATGCGTAATTGGGTCATTTACCCTAGGCGCGGGGCAAGCGCCGACGCGCGCGCACGATCCACACCTAAACGAGCGCAAGCGGATGATTCGTGGAAGACGAAAAATCATCGCCTTTTACGCGCGACTCTTTGGCTCTCGCTGGTCCGTGGCATTTTTTCTAGTGATTTTCCTCGAGGAAAATCCACCGTCGCCTCGCGCCGTGGTAAATCGGATCTCGAGGAATTATGTTCTCGCGGGGAAAGCGTTGCTTTCGGAGCAAAGTAGAAATTAGAAAATGCCGCCTGTCGTCGGATATTTATTCGAAATTATAAGGAGAAAGCGGCGATCGCAGTTGGAACAAACCGAGATCGCGACGAGATCGAACAATTGATATTTGCACTGGTTACGCTTCGCTTCGGGGGAGCAAAAATATTGGACTTTTTTGTACATACGTAATACCGTAGATTTTGACGAGATAAACTCAAAAATGCAAGTTCTAAAATCAGGAATTCACTGGGTTAAAAGTTATACAGGGTGTCCGATAAATGTTGTAAATCCTTGAAATGGGCGGTTCCTGAGGTTATTTCAAGGATTTACAACATATTTGCGACACCCTGTAGAGTCTTCGACGAATAACGAACAAATTGGCGGATCCGAATTAAAATACGAAATTTAATAAGAGAAAAAGTCTTAACTTCTCCGGATGAAATAGGAATTGCATTTTATTAAAAAATGAATTAATTCTGGTGTTGTATAAATACAATGTTTTTGATCCGGAAGAATATAATGAAACCTCCATAATCATTTACCCTACTACGCGCGTATGTATTCGGATAATGAATTATTTTCACCAATGCAGATCGGGATCGTGCGATTTGCCCGTTATTGTTCAACATCCGTTTCGTAACGCACGCGTTGCTGGTTCACCGATCCGTGCAAAGGAAATACATAACGGGCGCGTGAAATTGATGGTGAATCGCTCGATTCCCATTTTTAGCTCGCACCTCTGCCAGTTGATTGATTTCGCGGTCGACTTTCTGTCCGAAGCCGGTCTGGGTGAGGTTAAGCGTTAAATGTACACAGGTGGGATCGAAGACACGAGCAGGATTTAACGTATGGAAATCGATACTGGAGCTACCTGGGAGTTTGAAATGACTCGCTTCAGAAATGTTGTATTTATCGACTCTTGAATGGACCGTTGAATGGTCTTCGATGATGCAACGAGTCGATCGATACGAAGATCGCAGGCTGTAGTCGTAGAGTCTGGTTAGATCCTGTTTTGATTCTACTCGAGATTCACGGTTCACGGTAATAATCGATTATTTTTTTATTACTTTTATAATTGGTTACGAATAAAGTAATCGTGGCAATCGTAATCGTTACTCGAATAAATTAGCGTTCACGATTCCAATTGGGAATCTGTACTTATTAATCGGTAGAGTGCGGATCTTTATGCGTTTACGGCTTCTGGAAATTTTCAAAAAATACTAGAACATAAAATTCGCCAGAATTCAATACGATTTTTATTTATGTCGGATCTACGAAGGCTACTACCACCGAAGGTAAGATTTTATTTGAAATTGCAAATTGCATGAACTGCGGGTGTTTATGCATATTTACATTTGGTAAACCAATGCCTCTAATTACTCATCGAAAGGGAAGTCGGGTCGTTTGGTCCAATTTTGGGAAAGTTAGTCTGTTTTAAAGGAAACTCGCGTACGGTGTATCCTAATCATTTTTATCGACTCGATAATTGAAAAGTCGATATTGTTTTGCGAGATACGTAACGAGATACGTAGCGAGATAATGAAAGTTTATCATTAAAATCACTCGAATCGCGCGATTAGAATATCGTTTTCAAACCACGCGACGATACACCACCAATGGAACGCTTAAACCTTACCCAATCATCGACGATCGTGAACGGCGAAATACCATTGTGTAGATGTAAAGGGATGTGATCTGCGTCTACAACGACACAAGGGACGATAACGCGGTTCACAGCGAGCACAGTGTCCGCGAAATCGTACAAAACATTAGGCGTGCGCGAAATTAGAGTTATTTGTCCGTCGTCGTCGTGAAATATTCGCATGAATCTCCATAATCCTGATCCGGCTCGAGGATCGTTCCAAATACAATTATTACCGTCACACGATGTACGTGCGTATACAGCGCCGGCTACAAAAGCGCTATAAGTATATACCCGCGCTACAAGTAGGCCATGAGTCATCTGGTTCGGCCCGTATTTATTCGGATTGTTTGAAAACCGTCGTACAATTTGCGATATTCATGTTTTATTCGGTCCAATGCCGAATGGTGGGCGATTCTGGCTGCCCACCATGGACATACGCTTATATGGAACTTCGCGAGACGTTTCTGTGGCCCGGCTTTCGAAGGCCGTGCGTGTTGCACAATCCCCGAGCCCGAGGAAAGCTTGCTTATTTTCTATACGTATACCTTGCGAAGGAAAAAGGATGCAGCTGGTGCGAGACAAGCTCATCGAAGTGTCTTTCGGTGACTATGTTCGCGTTGATCGGGATCGAGATCCGGAGTAGCGAGTAGCGAGTAGCGAGGAACGAACGAACGCGGTTCGGATAGGAGCTGGTGGAGCGCGATCAACGAATTGCTTGGAACATCGTTTTCGAGATTAATTAAACCGTCGATCGTCCGAATAGCTCGAACCGGATCAAACGCCGATTGAACTAGACTCGGTCGTTTTTTGTTCATCAACGCGTCAAATGTCGCGCGAAATTTTGCGTGTTTCACACGCGTTTCATTTATTTCATTCGTAGAAGCGATCAGCGTTGTTAACAGACAATGGTTACTTGCTGGATAACGACGCACTCGTCTTGCACTATAATCTAGTTCATTTTGGCAGGAACGAATTGACGTTCGATGCCAGTCATTTTACAACAATCATTTTTAAGCTATACGATCGCGCTGATCACCGGTGAACACCATGGTATTCAACGTGTTGAATACACAAGTTCCAGCTTGTATCTACACATCGTCCAACGAATCCAGTCAGCAAAAGTAAACAAATGCGCGTTGCGGTTAATCGACGGCGACAAAGTTGAGGTTGAATTTTTTTACTTTCTGCTACATAGAATCTCGATTATCCGATCTAAGTAGGGAAACACGAATGTCCGAATAATGGAACAATCAGTGACACAGTGCCCGAATCAATTACTTCCGATAGACTGCAGATTTTATGGATTTATGATTATAATATCGAGTAGCCGAAGTGTATACGATTATTCGATATTTAAACAATTATTCGTTATTTAAACAATTATTCGCTATTCAAGGTCTTTAGGTCTGGATTAAATTAGAAGTGTATATGGGTTAAGTAGGAAGACAAAAGAATTTAAGAAAGGTTCGTATATTATCTTCGATCTATTCAAATTAATAAAGATGGAGAGAACTTTCTATTTGGTTTCTGTCTCCTGCGGTTGATATAGAAAATTTTTATTTTGCATAAAAATCAGCTGTCCATGCTGTAGGGATAATAGAGAAAAGTTCGAGATCCTACTTATATGTAGTTAGCAAAGTACGCGCGTTGGCGTTTTGCTTATCTACGCTGACTCGTCTCATTGGATCGATTATAATCTCTATAATTATAGAGACGAACCTGTTGAATCTTCGCTTGTCCATCCCTCGGCATTCTAAAACGATACCGAGAGCAGCCAGTAATTATCGTTGAAGATTTTAACCAGTTCTCGTCGTTATTTCTATGTTTTACTTTTTTTTGATTTATTGTTGTCTTTTACCGTTGATCCAGAAGGAGAAAAAGTATCGCGCAAAGAATGGGCGGTATAACTCAAAGACCGTGGACACCGACGAAAAGGCGAGGTCCCATCGCAGCCGAGTACACCAGCCCGGGTCCGGCATGCGTCACCCTGCCGCCATTAATTGGTACTTGCGATTTTTCTTGTCGCGCGTGTCCTCCCGAGATGCGGACGAATACACTTGATCAATGAACTTTCAGGAAAGACCGTTCCCGACTCGAAGCGAGGCAGAGCTCCGGCCTTCTCTTTCGGAAGCAGGTGGGTACATATTACGTATAACGGAGAAGCTCTCGGGTCGAGTAGAATTATAACACACCGATTTCACGGTGCACGCTAATGTCACTTTTCGTAACGATTCTAAGGCACTCCGCGAAAAACGACAGCCCCGGACCAGGCCCCGGCCAATACAACGTTTCCGGTCTCAGCGCAAAAGGTGAGAATTTTCCATTTTTTTTCTTACCAATCCACGAATCCACGTATCAAACTACCAATGCGTTCATTGGTCCGTTCATGAATCTACCAACGCATGATCCAACAATCTATTTATCAATTTACCAATAAATCTAACGATCTATCGATTCGTCGATTCAACGAATCAAGCAATTAACCATCCCACTAATCTACTTATCAATTTAACAATAATTCTATTTATCAATTTGCCAATACATCTATCAATTTGCCGATAAATCCATCAATTTACCAATAAATCCTTCAATTTACCAATAAATCCACCGATTTACCAATAAATCTATCAATCTAATAGTCTACCAATCTATATATGAATCTTCCAATCCGTTTATCTATGAATCTACCGATCCGTTTATCTATAAACCACCGATCTGTATATCCATGAATCTACCAATCTATCAACACGGTCTCGTTATTTACCAGTCATCGTATGAACCAGTTTTGCCAATCACCGGCTCTATCGTCGATTAATGACTCCGAAGCGCTATCGGTCGCCGCTGATCGCTCTATTTGCGAAACAGTGTCCGAGTCGGTTCCTTTGAAAGGGAATTCGGTCGATGCGATGATATTGCGAGCGCCGGTGGTATTCGCTATGCATTTGTACACGTACAGATGAGGTTATCGATCAAACTCTCCGGAGCAGCGTTATTTCGCAACAGTATAGGCCTTTTAATGGACATCGTTCACGAAATTCCTTCACCGATCGCGACCGATACATTTATACGTTACCTCGTCCGCAACGCCTCATTTTTCTATTATTATTTTTCTGACCCGATGGAACCCTTATGGAAAGTACTAGATTTCCGTTTCAATTCAGTTTCCAGAAATTACCGTACAAGAGTTTGTACTTTCGCGGAAATCCAGATTTTTATTCGAATCCAGTTTACATAATTACCGCATAAAATATGCACTGCCGCGAAAAATCCAATTTACAGAAATAAATGTATAAAAATAATATTTTATAATCATTGTCCAGTAATGGTTTCAATGATCTTAAACGATGAAATTCCAAACGGATTATTCGAATCTGTACGGTAGGACGAATTTTCAAGTTGAAGGTGCGTGATTTCATGTCGGATTGTTTTGAATTCGAAGGGAAGGACGCAGCGCCTGCATCGTCGTTGCACGGCCGCAGCAAGTCGTCGAGACAAGAAGCGACACCGGCGCCGGGCGACTATAATCCAGAGAAAGCGGAGAAGATCGTTCTCGACAGCTCGCCGAAGTACTCGTTCGGCATCAAAACGCAAACCGAAAAAGTCAGCTGTACGCCTGGTAAGCATTCTCGAAATCCTATAATGTGCATCGAATTCGATAACGGAGAAAGAGAAAGAGAGGGAGAGAGAGAGAGAGAGAGAGAGAGAGAGAGAGAGAGAATGAAATATCAAAGAAAAATGATTTTTCAACATTTTCACTTGCTGTTAAATCTAGTTTATAATAATCTAATCGCATCTTGATCGTAGCGCCGAGCGACTATTGCACCGAAAAGGTGAATCTCGACAAAGCCCCCGAGTATAGTTTCGGCTTAAAGCCGCAGTTGGACAAATCGAGCGATGCTCCTGGTAATTAGTAATTATACACCACGATCGAGCTTAGCAACTCCATCTTACCTTACGGGAAACGCTAATCGACAATTGGTTAAAACTACTAATCAAAAGTATATCTAGTTTACCACTTGAAATCGCTTTGAGTAATTTTAACTTAACGAACGGACAGCAATATCGTTTCCGCAATATTAACGCTAGAACTACCAGAAACGAATCATCGTGTTACACTATTCTCGGATCTATTCTTCCATCGATTTGTTAATTCCAAGTTCATTTTTATTCGCTCCAAGTACACTTTTATCAATTCGTTGATCATTTTAGGAGACCTTCGTACAGCGTTTTTGCATATAATTACAGTTCTTGGTTGATTCAGCAATCCACTAATGTTCCATCTATCGATGTACCGATCTATCGATCCCTCGGTCAAAGTATCGATGCATCGATCTATCGATGTCTACATTGGTTAAACTATCCATCCGACCATTTATTACCCTACTAATTTATTAATCTAATTATTGATTCTAGTGTTAAGCGTTAATCAGGGGAAGAAAGAATGACATTGAATCGCGGAGTTAATTTCGAAATTTTTATACAGTTGTTAACGAATTAAAATAAGAAATATGAATTGGCACTATTTTAATTGTTTCTTCTCCAGCCGCAGGTTAAACTCGAAGTAAATTGTTAAAAAAAAAATTGTTAATACACGGCAGAAGCTATGAAATTGGCCTCTTAGGAAGAACGATGAACCAAGACGAGCAATCGAGGAATAAAACCTCGCTGAGCTTTAGGTATATTCGACTGTTAATTTCGTTATGTTTGTATTCTAAACTTTAGAATCTAAAGGGTGACCTACGATGTATTACTCTCGCGCGACCTTTTGCTCAGCTACGCATTCGATTTCGCAGCTTGGTAAACTATTAATTAATTCGCCTGCCGGTGCTCGATGCTTTCTCTTTGAAGTAGACTATTAATACCTTGTAGGTGTAGTATCGTTTGGATCGACAATGCATGAACCGAATCGTATGAAATGCATGCATTACGCTTACCAAGGTTGTTTTCCAAAGAAAGTATCACATTATTTTCGATGGTATACCGTTACGAACTCCAGCCAGAAATCATTTCTGTTTTCGATCATTCGGTTGTAGTATCGTTGTATCGGTAGTTCGGTAATTCTTTCAAAGTTGTAACGGAACTTATCGATGGCTCAACGGCAGCCAACATTTTTAAACATTTATTTTTGTTGTGGTACGCAGCACCCGGAGCTTATTGTCCGGAAAAGGTAAGATTGGACAACGCTCCGCGATTCAGCTTCGGGCTCCGACCTCCTCTCGATAAGCCAAGCGACGCTCCAGGTAATCGAAAAATTCGCCAGATCGGCGCTTCGCCGATCAAATGGTCGTCCCAAGGACTCTCGACGAATAGCAATCGTGGCACTCGACGTTCCTCGTATTTTTTCACTCGACTCAACCGTTACGTCACCGATATTATTGAAACGATTACGCGAAACACGCTTTCCGAAACTTGTTTACCGATCGCTCCCAAAGTTTCATTTCGTCGGAAACGATGATGTTGAATGGTGAGGTACGAATTGAAACTTCCGAGAGCCACGCGAAATGTAAATATTATGTTCTGTTGACGTTTGGTTGGATACTATGATGATTTAAAAGTAAATATGTACATAATACGCGGACGATGCGATGGTCGGCGAAGCGACTATGCAATAATATAAAGAGTGTTTCGTTTAACTTGTCCACGTAACATCTTTGTTATTCTTGCGTGTAGAAAAAACTGTACCAATAGCAAACTCATCGGTTCACAGATAATGTACAATAATACGCAAGTTCTTCCGAGAATTCCAGTTTTTAACATTATTGGTGATGATGTCGTACTTACGTGCGTCACGAGTTTGTTCCCGCACACGCGTGTAACGATAGCGACAGATGACCAAGTGTCTGTAAGCAAAACGAAACATTCTGCGGAATCGCGTGGCTCGTATAGTTATCGTCGCACGCTTACTTATTCTTGTAGCGCCTGGCACCTACAGCCCCGAGAAGGTGAATTTGAACAAAGGTCCTCGATACAGTCTCGCGGGTAAAGGGCGCACGGAAAAACCGGACGACACACCTGGTACGTCGATCCCCTTTCCTACAGCTTATTCGTTCCCGGAAAAAAGATATAACTGATATCAATTTCAAATAAATAAAGTATATCTACGTATACGTATATTTCAAAGACATAACGTCAACTCTGTCGCACTGTTTTCCTTTGCCAACCCCTTGTGCTACAGGTAATACCAAGTTAGATCCGCGACGAAGATTTCGAATAGAAGTAGCTAAATACGGTGATCCCCATAAATATTTGGATACTTAAAAAGACGACAACTTTTTTAATATCGAATCCTACGACTTGGATTTTTTTGGGGAAGTTAGAAGTTAAAAATATTTAAAGGTTGCTCGTGTATGTTATTAATTTCCTTTACATTGAAATTAAACTCGATTTTATCGTAGACAATATCTAGCCATTGGAGAACATGTGGGTACAGGATAAACATAAATTATCTTTTTTTTCGTAAATTATAAACATCATAGAAGTAGTTATAATCATAGTAGACGTAAAATAAATTGCAAGGGGTTAACTCGACTCGTTGGACGGAGTATAGTTTCGCGAGTGGGGCGGCTTATAGATTAGGATGGTTTTCTTTGCAGCTCCCGGCACTTACAGTCCAGAGAAGGTCAACTTGGACGGGGGTCCGCGGTACAGCTTGAGCGGCAAGGCTGCACACGAGAAACCGGACGACACACCAGGTTTGTAAACAGCTGTGAATGCAACACAATCTAAGAGAAAGAGAAACGAAGAGTTGTCGCGTGAACAACAGATTGGTATTCGTCTCGATTTATATCTCAAAGTAGCTTGGAAATGGTTATGGAACGAATAAGAATCGATAGAGAGTATAGAGACATCTTTCGCATTCGCTTTCCCTGTAAAAGCATTTTTCCCATTCGTTATGGTCCTGGAATTTTTATAAAGCTTCGCAGATTTGTAGAAAAGCAATTAACGGAAAAGTGTAATCACAGCATAAACGCTGATGCGTGTTTAAACAAAAAATTAAAAAAAAATAGAATAGTATAATCTCCTAAGGTAGATTTCAATTGTATATGACTCGCAGCACCTGGAGCATACTCCCCTGGGAAAGTAAACCTTAATAGATCACCCGAGTATAGTTTTGGACTGAAAACATCGCTATACAAGCCGAACGATAATCCAGGTAGAAGAGTACGACCATAGAATATTTTCTTCGTGTATGCCTTGTTTTAATTGGTAGAGGAATAAATACGAGTAATTTGTAGCGCCTGGCGATTACTGCCCGGAAAGGGTGAATTTACACAAGGGCCCAGAGTATAGTCTGAGTGGTAAGGGCCCGTCTGAGAAACTGAGCGACACTCCAGGTTGGTATCAAAAATATTTAACCCCTGCAGCGATTGAATTTTTATTTTCATTTTTTGTGTCGTAGCACCGGGAACGTATAGTCCCGAAAAAGTAAATTTACACAAAGGCCCAGAGTATAGTCTGAGTGGTAAGGGCCCGTCTGAGAAACTGAGCGACACTCCAGGTTGGTATCAAAAATATTTAACCCCTGCAGCGATTGAATTTTTATTTTCATTTTTTGTGTCGTAGCACCGGGAACGTATAGTCCCGAAAAAGTAAATTTACACAAAGGCCCAGAGTATAGTCTGAGTGGTAAGGGCCCGTCTGAGAAACTGAGCGACACTCCAGGTTGGTATCAAAAATATTTAACCCCTGCAGCGATTGAATTTTAATTTTTATTTTTTGTGTCGTAGCACCAGGAACGTATAGTCCCGAAAAAGTAAATTTACACAAAGGCCCAGAGTATAGTCTGAGTGGTAAGGGCCCGTCGGAGAAACTGAGCGACACTCCAGGTTGGTATCAAAAATATTTAATCCCTGCAGCGATGGAAGTTTTATTTTTATTTTTCGTATCGTAGCACCAGGAACGTATAGTCCCGAGAAAGTAAATTTACACAGAGGCCCAGAGTATAGTCTGAGTGGTAAGGGCATGTCTGAGAAGCTGAGCGACACTCCAGGTTGGTATAAAAAATGTTTTATCCCAGCGGTAATCGAACTTTTATTTTGTTTTATTTTGTTTGTGCTTTAGCACCAGGAACATATAGTCCAGAAAAAATAAACTTACATAAAGGCCCACAGTACAGTTTATCTGGGAAGGGGATGCTAGAGAAACCCAATGAAAATCCAGGTGATTATTATAAAAATAAACGATAATGATTCTCGCGATGATATTGATATACGTATTGCATCTGTTATGGTAGCACCTGGCACATATAGCCCTGAGAAGGTAAATTTGGATAGAGGTCCTCGGTACAGTTTAACTGGCAAGGGATCGCCAGAGAAGATCGATAATAACCCAGGTAACTAACCGAATAAATGTGGAAAAATACTGGTCGAGTCGCTTAACCGCGCCGCATGAATTTTCTCGTAACCGCTACTTGTTGCATCAAAAAATGTTCTAACAAAAGTTGTTGGACATTCACCGATCGATGCGATGTAATAATTAGATTTTTTTTATATGTATACATATATATATATATATATATATATATATATATATATATATCACTTTGTTATCGAGATAC
Source organism: Sphecodes monilicornis (assembly GCA_913789915.3). NCBI lineage: Eukaryota > Metazoa > Arthropoda > Insecta > Hymenoptera > Halictidae > Sphecodes > Sphecodes monilicornis. The sequence goes on from OU565284.1 coordinate 89,278, forward strand.
GAAGGTGATCTTGAGGTTTTCTTTCATAATGCGTAATGTTTGAATATGCAGTTTGAAAGAGTATCGAACGCCGACTGCTAAAGTATTAAGGTATGCGGGGTGAAAAACTAATAATTACCGAGATATTCGTTAGTTAATCTCCGGTGGAACTATGACGACGGAACTTTTTTCGCTTTGTTTACTTTTTTATGAAACTTTTATCAACATATTCGAGACAATTTTCTGATTCAAACGAGCCCAAACACGACACAATTTGGATCATATTTACTGTTCTATTATTCGAACATTTTTGTGCTATTAATTGGTTCGCATAATCGAGAGTCTACTCTATCGTGGATTAAACGAGCATACATGATTCGAATTGTGTCGTATTTGGACTCATTTTAATCAGAAAAGCATCGCGAACATGTTTGTGAAAATTTCATAAAAAAATAATTAGTTACAAACAAACTATCGTTGAATTTGACTAAACATGCACTGAAAGTTCCATCAACTTTCACTGAACAATATCTCGGTAACTATTGCTTTTTCACCCTATGCACCTCAATACTTTTTTACTCGACATTCGATACTCTTTCGATTCACATAATTAAATATCACACATTATAATACAAAAACTGAAGGTCGCCTTCGCATCTCGATAAAATATCAAGTCGTCAAAAAGATAATGATAACATTGCATATCTTATTTGATATAAAGAAAGTTTTGTTTGAAACTTTTTGTTGTGCAACGAGTAGGTGACGAATAAATTCAGGTGGTACAGTTGAGCGACCCGTCCGTCCTGTATATTATAGCAAACGAATTAACATTACGCTTATCGTTGTAGCTCCAGGGACGTATAGCCCTGAGAAAGTAAACCTAAATAAAGGGCCTCGGTATAGCCTATCCGGGAAAGGATCGCCGGAAAAGCCCAATAACAATCCAGGTGAATTAATTCGGACTGTTGCTGGAGCTTGATACATTTGGAAAAGTCCAGTTGGTATAGGTTTAACAGTTGGTATGCTCGAATACTAATGTTTTGATTGCCTCGGTAGGCCCTGCTGATTACTATCCAGAGAAAGTAGTAAATTTGGAACATAAACCTTATTTCAGTTTTGGTAACAGAAAGCCATTGGATAAGCCTAGGGATACGCCAGGTAATGGTGTGGATTAACAACTTACTAATCAAATTCACTGTAGTTCAGCTTAACATCTAGTCAATGTTGGTGCAGCTATCAATTACGATTAGAACCCTTACTATTCGGACATACAGGCCACTTCAGCTAAATGGAATCACCTGAATATCCGCATCGTTTGCTCATCGAATAACTACAGTTATTACAGTATTGTCTCTGCAACTGTGAAAAAGATCTCTACTCGTAACTGTAGTCGCAGGCCTCTGAACCGTGCCGGCGGCAGCGACTATCCGCGTCTCTTTCTTTTCCATACGCTGTCTTTCTTTGCATCCGAAATTTTCATCGTTCGTTGCACAAGTAAATATTATCAGAATTATATTATATTTGGTATCATTTTCATTAAAAAAAAATTCCACGAGTTGTTGGTGAAAGCCTCGTAAAAAAATAATGAAAAATAAAGAAGTTTTGTTATTGGATTAGCAGTGGTCTTCTGATCTCGCACCGACACACCCGATCGGCGACCGCGGCCGCTTAGCCCCTCACGGGGTATATCCCACGGTAATAGGGAGAGTTTTCGGTCGATTACGGGTCAGATCTTTTCGGCAATTGTCGACAATTCACTGTATTTACCTGCGGTTCTTACACGTAACAAAATTTCACTATGGAACATAGCTTTCGCTTGGAGCCGGAGTGTATTAATGACTACGCGAATGAAACATCTTGACAGTATGTTGGTATCGTACCTTTAATTTTGTAGCTCCTGGCACCTATTCCCCAGAGAAAGTCAATTTAGATAAATCTCCGGAGTATTCGTTCGGTGTGAAGGCGTACGTCGACAAACTGGACAACCATCCGGGTAATAAATATTTTTCATATGCTTCTCATTAGACTGCGGATTTTTTGCATTTATGAGAAAAGTGGACAGGTTCAAATTATAATAGTAAAATGATAACAAGAGTTTACTAACATCGACGCATTATCTCAAACCTATTAACATTATTGGAAGAAGAAAGACAATTTTTATCTTGCTACTGCTACTTGCAATCGAGACAGATGTTTTTTACTTTGCATAAAGACTCGCGGTCTATTCGTTATTGTCAGTATAAAATGAAGTTCGTGTTTGTGAAACGCTTTTGTATTAAATGCAGCGCCTGGAAGCTACCACCCAGAAAAGGTAAACCTAAACAAATCTCCACAGTACAGCTTCGGACTCAGGACCAACGTACACGAAGCTGATTCGACGCCAGGTACAGAGACACACTGAAATTGATCTCTTTATTCTTGCCTGCGGTAATATTGAATTGCGATAACTCCTTTTAAAGGTCCAGGCGAGTACAGTCCAGAGAAAGCTATGCTTTTGTTGGAAAAAGCATTGCGATTTACATTTGGTCTCAGGACGAACGTAGACAGACCGAACGACATCCCAGGTACATCTGCGAACTTGTCTTGTCAGCTTCTTTGACGCGTTAATTTGCTGTGTGCCATCGATAATCTGTTAATATCAAACTCAAACTAATAACTGAACTGCGGATTTTATGCATTCATATAAAAAATGAGTAGCCGCAGTTTGCAACAGGAAAAAGATTAAAAGCATCGAAGAGTATCGATATACGCGATGGTGTCTCGCTGGACATAATTCCTTAGAAAGTGAAATTTTTTCTCTTTTAAACTGTTTCAGCCCCGAACGTTTACAACATCCCATCCACACTCGGCGGCACAAAGGAAGGCAACAAAAAGACAGCGCCAGCCTATTCGATTTCCGGTAGACAAAAGGTGTTTACCGACGACAGCGTTTTAGTTCCCGGACCTGGGACCTACGAAGCAGTGAAGCCTGACGCTGTTAGAGTGAAAAGTCCCGCTTACAGCATGAGCGCCCGCTTTCAGCTGCCCGACGATCATTCGCAAATCCCGGGACCCGGAGCACACTGTCCAGAAAAAGTATTAACAATTTCCCTACTGCGTAGACAGTTGTGGACAGCGCTTCGAAAATTTTCCCTCGTGGTCTAAGAATTTATTTCCTCGTTATCGGAAACTATTTTTCTTAATTTCCCGTAATTTTCCTGCGGCGTAGACAGGCTTCCTAAAATTTTTCCATCAGATTTAAAAATTTACTTCTTCGTTTAAATTTCGAAAATTATTTTTCTTAAAATCTCTACAGCGTAGACAATCGTGGACAGCCTTTTGCAAATTTTCTCTTCTAATCTAAAAATTGATATCTTAATTCAAATGTCGAAAATTATTTTTCTTTCCTTTGTTTTTATTTTTGAGTTCCAGAAATTCGTTTGTAAAATCAGTGTACATTGTCGTTTGCAGGTAGTTCTTGATATTCCTCCGGCACATTCATTCGGCATTAGACACTCACCATACATATGCAACCTGAAGGACGTTGTTTATTAGCATAAGTGTCTCGCCTGGAGCCCGATGTTCATTATCCTACTCCGACCGAGAGACTCGCATACCATCGACGTAACAGTAATAATATATCATTCGCAAAGTGGCGAATTCACGCGCGAGCATCCCGTGATTACCTTAACGCTTCGCAAAACTGACTGCAGAACGCTACTCTAACTAATTCGGTATCAGCTGTAGAGACAACAAATCGGCGTACTTTCACACGAGACAGACACACTCGGTGCGTGCGCGCGCGCGCTATAAATTGTAATAATCGTGTTAGTACGAGTACTAACGGTTCTCACTTTTTACTCAAAGTACATGCTAAGTATTACTATGCTGAACATACGACAGACAAATAATGTAACTTTTGTAATAAAATTTGCATTTTCGTGTAACGTATATATTCATTGACTTCGATGAATCGTCATTGGACTGCGGATTTTGTACGTCTGTGACAAAAATTAGGTCAAATGCAAAACGATGGAGTTATTTAACGCTAGATTTACGAGACGCGTTCTAATATTTTGAATTCACGATTACCGAGATTGTTCTTTGGATGTATATTATTTGAAGGATAGCACCAACTTTGGATAGACGCATTCTCGTTATTTTTATATCACTATTTTATACTTCATATTCAAGAAAGCCACTTTTAGTGCTCCGTAAACCTTAAATCAAATTTAAGTATATACAGGGCGAGTCACCTAACGTTTGCACTTCAAATATCTTTGTTGTTTCTAAAGATACGTAAAATATGGTAAAGACAAAGTTGAATGGTACAATGGGGCTGACACGATGCCAAAAAAAATTTAGTTCTTATGTCAATTTTTTAGAGATATCAAGGTCACCTTATACTTTTTAAATGGAACCACCCTTTTTTAAACACCTACAATGATAGTCCCTTTCATTACGAATTCAGTCACTATAATTACTCAAGGTCATTCAAGGTCGCGGACTGAGATAACATATAAGATTTAACATCGATACATGCCTGTAAACAGGCTTTGAAGGAATGTTAAACTCTGTCTGTGACCTTGAATGACCTTGAGTAATTATAGTCACTGAATTCGTAATGAAAGGGACTATCATTGTAGATGCTTAAAAAAGGGTGGTTCCATTTAAAAAAAGTCAAGGTGACCTTGATACCTCTAAAAAAATGACAAAAACAAATTTTCTTTTTGGCATCGTGTCAGCCCCATTGTACCATTCAACTTTGTCCTTACCATATTTTACGTATCTTTAGAAACAACAAAGATATTTGAAGTGCAAACGTTAGGTGACTCACCCTGTATGTAGCTTCTATGTGTTGCAATTGACGAGCACAATTGCTATTGTGCTTAAATACCCGCAATCTAATCATCATTTACCAAGGAAAGTGTCAGAAGGATGTTCTGGTAATTTGAGAAAGCCTCGGCTTATAGAAAAGAACGTTTGTTTATTGATCAACATCGAGATTGTTTATCAGTAAATTCTCTAAAATTGGAAAACATTGTTTTATATATATTTTTTAGATGTATATACAGGGTGTCTTGTTTAAGCGAGTACAGCAGGATATCTCGGAAGGCGTTATCGTTATCAAAAAAGTATTCCTACAAAAGTTGTTTGGTAGGGCTGGCTACATCATGTAGTATTAATTGTTTTCTTGTGGGTGGAGTAGTGTTGGAAATCTGTAGGTCAATCTACTTTCCTTAAATGGAATGCTTTGCTTTTTTCTTCAAAAAGTAACAGCAGACACCGAGAAAAATCCAAAGAGGTGCTACATGATATTATTCTAATTTTGATAAAGGTAAATTGTTAGCTTATGTCAGGTATGGACAGAAGTTGCTCGATCGGAGGCGATTTACAAGCATTACCCCCACTCCACCCGTCCGTGCGTCTCGCTCCCCGTGATGGTCGTAGTTCTCGAGCCACCTCAGGCCCGTACCGTATGAACTAGGACACGGTCGCCCGCCCTACTAACCAACTTTTGTACGAACACTTTTTTGATAACGACAACGCCTTCCGAGATATCCTGCTATACTCAATTAAACAGAACACCATGTATATACATAGGTATATAAGTGTATATAAGTAGAAAAAAAATGACTGATGTTGATATTAAAGTACATCGTTAAATTGTGTTAGCACCGGACTATTCAAAACACAGTAAACCTGCGGATTAACAATATTTGTGGAAGTATGAAACATGTAAAATATATCCTTTAACAGGACTTTGTATAGAAAATATACGGTTACGGTGTACAAATGAATACTTCTATGGCTAGAGTAATCTTCACAGCCATTCTTTTTTTTTTTTTTGTATGTATAAAACGTATCTGGATGTAGGCGTTCAAAATGCATACATCCGTATTACTGGCCATTCTCGGAACACTTACTGTTATAAACACATTCACCGGCTATCCATGTGGATAACAGTTCCAAATTGTCGTCCAGCAACACTAAATCTGCGTCTGCACCGTAGTTCAGGACTCCTTTCGTTTTCTCAATGCCGAGAGTTCTTGCTGGATGAAGAGTTGCTGCTTCCAAAGCATCCACCATCGAACAATCTATACAAATAGACAAACACATGGTGTGGGTTAGGTCTGGTTAAATGTTACCAGGTGGATCGCTTAACAGCAACACCTGAATTTACTCACAATCTGCTTGTTGCAACGAAAAATGTTTCGAACAAAAGTTGTTAAGCATTAACCGGTATATACAATATAACAATTGGCATTTTTATATTTCAGTTTGTTATCGAGGTACGAAGCCGATCTTGAGTTTTTCAGTAACAAGATGTTGGATCAAGTCAACTGATGCATCAGAATCATAAAAATCTCAGTAAGCAATTTGCTCTTGATTTGCTATAAATTTGGCGTCAACTGCCAAGCCATCTATTTCCGCATTAGGCTTGGTATTTGACTGCAAAATTCCATGCCAAATCCGTGCCACACTAACCTAGCTCCAAGAGTAAAATCGGAGAAAACTTTGCTGTAGAAGAGAAAAAGAAGAAGAAAATAATTAAAAATATATTACTTTGCCCTAGATTTTCCCTACGAATTTTCTCTTAGTGCGACCGACCTGCCCTCTGAAACCAGTACTAGGTTTGGCATAGAACTTTGCAGTCAAATACATGATAAATGGGGGCCAAATTCTGCTCCAAGCAGGGTTTGGGTCCAATATGACCTCTTTTTACTCGCAAAGTATGATACAAACATTGCGCAAAATTTGCTCGAAACAGGTTTGGTTGACTGGGATAGTTCATGACATTTATTGGATTTACCTGTCGCTTCTTTGAAGTGACGAACACATTTCGACATCTCTGCCATACTACCGCACAAAGTGTTTGTCCCAGCGATGTATGCTCGACCTGCGCGTATCTCAATCTCCAGTTGCCCTAATTGATGCACGCCTTCCTCCAAACCTAGCGCTGATATTGCGTCAGTCACCAAAACGAGCCCTAAAATATACAATCAAATATCATGATACAAGAGCTATAGATAGAACATTCTACAGTGTTAAAAAAAAAAATACCTTTTGGATGCGTCCTATGAGCTATACGCAGCGCAGCAGGATGAGTATGAATACCATCCGCTATTATACCATAATGGATGCTCCTCCCTTTCGGAATCTTATTGGACGTTAGAAGCCCAACTAATCCTGGATCCCTGTGGTGGAACTATAACCACAAATTTAATATTTATAGCACTGTACTTCTCATACGCAATGCAACAGCCTGCATAATTACCGGTAGCATCGCGTTAAACAGGTGTGTGATGAACGAAGCTCCGCTTCTCACAGCAAATTCGCCATCGTGTAATTTGCCCACGGAGTGTCCTGCAATATTCCAACTGTTGATAGCGATGATTAAACAAAATAAAAATGATTTGCATCGGTTACAAACGCGACAGCAGTCAAATAAAAATTAATTTTCACTCTTAACCCTTCGTGGACGACGATGGATTGTTACACGATGTTACAATAATCTCTCGATGATTTAGACTTTTCGATATTTTCCCTAGCTAGCTTCAAATTCTAGAAAGCGAACAATAATGAATGGAAACGTGTCGCATTTAATAATCTGACCTTCTGTAATCAATTTTAAAATATTCCTCAGAGTCAGTACCACATACTGATGTTGATTTCGAGGGGTTAATAAGTTTAATAGAAAATAATATTGTGCTGTCATGGTAATAATAATGAACTGTCTTACCAAGAGATACCCTAATGTCCCTTTTGCACAATTCCTCGATCACGCCCAGAGCATTGGGAAGTTCTGGTGCCAAAGTAATAAGACACACGTTCTCCAAGGACCCATACATATCGAGTAACGACTCGATACCCTAAAATGCAAATTAGCAAGTTTAGACACAAATACGCAACAAATTCATGATCGATAAATAGCTTATGTTCTCTTGTATTAAAGTTTGTGTTTCGTGTTTGTTGGAAACATACAAAAAACTTGCTTTTTCTAAAGTTCTAATATAATTTTCTGGATGAGCACCCTTTTTCATGGGACTAATAAACGGTCCTTCCAAGTGAATGCCCAAAATAGATGCTCCGTGCATCCCGCCAGCTTTCCTCTTCATTTTTGACAGTATTTTGTAGTAAGTTTCGCTTGGCGATGTCACCAGTGTCGGACAAAATGACGTCACACCGAACACCAGTAATTTCTTGGATACCTTGTCGAGCCCTTCTTGTACTTTGTCAACATTGTGCGTGAAGTCTACACCGAAGCCACCTGATTAAAACCACGTTAAACATTCTAATTATATTTTTATTAAAATTGCAAACAACCAAAGGAATATCGATCTATGTATAATTCAATTTTCTGGAAAATATAGTTTTCAAAGATAATAAAAATATAAAAATTATTTTAAAGTAGGTATATCATTTTTAATAATTATAAGTGCATGAATGGGAATATAATTACAATTTAGATCGAACCTCTTTCAATCGTGATTCTTTCAATGCACTGTTGAAGTTGATTTGTAATTAATTGTAATTACCGTTAATTTGGAGATCGATGTATCCAGGTGAAATGATCGCTCCAACACAGTCGATTCGAATATCGGGTTTGATTTTTTCATCGAAGAAGATTTTTTCCGGATTGACGATTTTTCCATCGCGAACCCATAAATCTTCGAACCAAATCTTGCCATCGCGTAAAATTCGACAATTGTAGAACTGTTTCAAAATTCCTTGGCTCTTCTGTGTCATGTTGATTTAAAAGAAAATCGTTCTCAAATTTACAATGATCTACTCGCGGAAAGCTGGTCACCGATGCAACACCCTCTTTTGCATTATCAGTCACGTCGTCACGTCACGCGTATAGTTGTTATTTATCAAACCATGCAAAACACAAAGGCTTGTCAAGTGGCACTGACCTTATTACTTACCGCATCATTTTTGAAAGATGTCGCCCAAAGTGACGAGCATACATACGTCGCATGAAGGAAAAGTATGCGAAAATTTACAGTTACGTTTACCGCGTTTTACATCCTCTTGCTATACTTAGTACTTTGTTCAACAAAGAATTTTTTAAAAAAAGTCCCGTAAGAAAATATTGCTTTTATGCTTCAAAATTTGGGAGTAAAATCATCGTTATGAAATTCGGGATTTATATACAAAATGGCTGGCTGACTTTCGCGCCGTCCACCGCAGCGCTGTGTCGTCTCCTCTGCTGTTGTGTCGATTGTCTAAAAATGCTTTTCAGCATGGTTCGGTAGCGTAGTAAGACCACTGATATATCAGTGAGTAACAAGTAAGACTAACGAGCCCCCGCGCTGGTCCATACAATTACTCAAATAATTTTTATCAGTATAACTATTTTATAAATGGACCAAACGACTTCAGTTTCTCTGTAAGGCTAGAAGGATTAGTTTGGTAATTGACGTCTAACAATAAACATGTTGAAAAAATGCATTTGGTCGGAATTGTGAAAAAAAATAATAAAAGTGATTATTACAACTTTTTTGTCTGGGCCAATAACGAAAATTTAAAAAATGTGTTTTGTAGATTCATATAACTTATATGCATGCTGCAAATTTTATCGAAATTGGTTTATTGGTTTACGAGTTATAAACAAACGTGTGATAAATGTGATAAAAATTGCAACTTTTCACGATTTTCGGGCTATAACTGCCATTTTTACCACATTTGATTGTTTATAACTCGTAAACCAATAAAACAGTTTCGATGAAATTTGCAGCATGTATATAACTTACATGGATCTACAAAACACGTTTTTTAAATTTTCGTTATTGGCCCAGGCAAAAAAGTTGTAATAATCACTTTTATTATTTTTTTTCACAATTCCGACCAAATGCATTTTTTCAACATGTTTATTGTTAGACGTCAATTACCAAACTAATCCTTCTAGCCTTACAGAGAAACTGAAGTCGTTTGGTCCATTTATAAAATAGTTATACTGATAAAAATTATTTGAGTAATTGTATGGACCAGCGCGGGGGCTCGTTAGTCTTACTTGGTCGTACTACGCTACCGAACCATGCTGAAAAGCATTTTTAGACAATCGACACAACAGCAGAGGAGACGACAACAGCGCTGCGGTGGACGGCGCGTAAGTACAGCCAGCCATTTTGTATATAAATCCCGAATTTCATAACGATGACTTTACTCCCAAATTTTAAAGCGAAAAAGCAATATTTTCTCACGGGACTTTTTTTAAAAAATTCTTTGTTCTACTCCGCGTCCCCGTACAGAGCCCTTTTTGGCAATTTGGCTCTTGAAACTTTATAAAAAATAAACGTGTACGTTTATATAGAATAAATTTTTTTCTGTGTAGTTTTTCCAAAAAAGGGCTCTGTACGGGGACGTGGAATAGAACAACGAATTTTTAAAAAAAAGTCCCGTGAAAAAATATTGCTTCTTCGCTTCAGGAAATTGTAGTAAAGTTCTCGAAAATTAAGCTGCTTGGTTATCTATCTGTCTTTGTCTCTCCTGCGAGTGACATATCTCCCTCTTTGTCACAGCCCCATAGGAGAAACAAGGATCTGTCTATCCTTGTCTGGGAGCTTCCTTATTTCTCCGCAACTGTCGCTGAAATCATCTCGAAGTTTTGCTCTGGCTCCTGCGCACCCTTAACCACTCGCGACAAATATTAAAATTATTACCAAATATATGTTCTTCTGTAAAAAGATAAATTCACGACATTCGAATATGTATTCTTTTTACTTTCCGTTCAATTTTAGAATTTATGAGACGTTATTGAAATTAAATGCGCGGTAACGTTAATAATTATACATACAACAAACTGATATTGATAAGACATCGAATTTTCTAACCCTCTCTCATATTTAGAAGAAAAAACCAAATGTTAGAACATTTGTTCCAAAGAGAAATGTAGCGTTCAAAATATCACAAAAATAATACATATACAAATTTGGTACTTACCTTATTTGAAATGATATACTTTCAAAAATCATATTTGCAATTTCGTTCGAATATTTTTTGCCGGGAAGTAGGTATAACAATAAAAAAACATTATTTACTTTAACTTCCAATGTGATTCATATTAATCGTAAATTGGGAACAATTTATTTATCTAAAAAACAGTGATCCGAGGTTCATGAATTGTCATAATTGCTGTCCTCGTATAAAACGTGTATTATACGAATATGATGGAATTTCGTCTTTCGGAAAACAGACTATATCATAAAAATTACATGAATACTTTCAAAATACATCGACTGCCGAAGAAACAAATTTTTCCCAAAGCCACGGTAATTTATTAATTTTTAGTTCCTTCAGATCGTAATTAGGTTTAGTTTACCTGAGTATACAATTAAATTCCATCTTCCACTTACAACTGACGTAACAGTCAACATGTTAAGTAATAATTTAATAAAATTACACCAACCTAAAGGAAGGACTAAATTTTTCTTCCTGCCGGTATTCAGGATTTAACGAAAGGATTAAGAACTCTAATACAGTGAGGGAAGCATTAGAATATCTTCGTAGATCAATTAAATAACAACAGGGGGCTATCTCCAGTTTTCAAAGGTTTTATATTAAAAATGCTTTAACAGTACCGAAAAATTTATCCATAAGTCAACGTGCGTTTTGAAAAAAATTCAACTATCTTCTTCGTATATAAACGTAACAATATAGTATAAAATGAAGCAATTAAAAATGACAATGATTATTTGTATAGAGCTGAGAGCGCAATTCGTTTGTTCTTTCTTTTTTGTCTCTTTGTTTATACCTATCATACGACAATCATAGCTGTCAATAAAGCCATATTTCGTTTTTCACCGTCAACGTTGGATAAAGGGAGGGTACGCATAATTTTGTCATTGGTATGTTGAAGAGAAGTTTTTTTAAGCTTGATCTGGAATAGGAAATATGATATGATTAGATGACTGATACAAACAGGGATTACGTTGGAGCCACAGGTGCAGGATATCTAGACAGTTATCGGTCAGGTTTTGTTAGTGTTTCTTTTTCTTTTTTTTTCGTTTTCTTACTGTACGCACGAACAATCTTTTTTTTTCTTATATCAAATTTTTTTTAGAGAACTCTACTGTGTTTTACACTCGGAAAGATCATTGCCTTGTTGTTTCCCACCTGGTGGCGCATTAGTTAGTGAGAACTCCTCGTCATCTTCGTTCTCCTCGTCGGGATCATCCACATCATCCTCCTCCTCTTCATCGTAGTCTTCGTCTTCATCGTCCAAAGCTTCTCCTGCAATCGCACACAAATTTCTTAGAACCCTTTCGATCAACAAGAAAAAATTACTTTTCGAAGTAACTTGTACGTAATATTTCGATTCTTAAAATCGAAAGTTTACCTGTATAGTATAATACGGCTCTAGGAACTATGCGTTCTCTAATATAATGACCAATCTCAAAATCGCTTGCCAATACACCTTGCGTCTCATCGTCTAACTCTGCTTCTGCATCATCTGGCACTGGAAGAAATAATTATGCATTATTATAACTGTAGTCTCGTGAGACGATGTTAGCATAAAATACTTGTAGAAGAAATTTGTTCTTACCAACTGGTGGACTGAAAAAGTTAAAGAACGAATCGTTCTGAACAGTTTGAGTTACAGTTCGTATGGACCCACGGGATTTATGTTTCTGATTTTTCTTAATCGTTTTGACTGTAACATTCTTCCCCTTTTTCCAGTTAATGGCACATCCCTGTTCGCAAAAGACACACAGTGTTTGTTATAGATTTTTTTGGCTCAATATCGACGCTGGACAGTTTTATTTGAGAGGCTATTCTACTTTTCGAGGCGGTTTTTGCACGAATTTTTAGGAATTTTTCCCCTGAAAAACTGTCAAGCCCATTGCATTAGGATTTTGCACGCGTATTCATTGGCATTTGAAGTACAGGTGCGATATTTTTCAAGTGAATATAGTGAAAATTGCAGAAGTTATACATTCTTTAATAGATTATGTTTTGGAAAACGGATCGACGGTCGCCTTGATTCCGGTTTTTCTACCGATCGGAAACAAAAAAATTGAATTGTCTATGAATCAGTGTGAATGTAGTTATGACAAGAACTAAAAGAAATGATCAATTTTTATATTTTTCGACCTTCAGCAGGATAAAAGAAGAAAAAAAACTAGAAGTAGTGGCAACGGTTTCGAAAAAAGTTGTTTCGAGAAAAACGCGTTTAAAGATTCGACTATCAATATCTCGCAACGCAGGTTGTATTGTTCAAACGTAATATCCAATACCCCCCTAAATTAAAAGCACTCACCTTACACTTGTAGATTTCGGGACCTTCGAAGCTAAACGGATCGTTTGCGTCGGGAGTGCATTTCATAATGTATTCTTTAGTTAGAGTAGTGTTGGTAAAATATTCGTTTGGCTCAAAATAGAACTCAAGAGTAAAGCCCTAAAAAATGATCTCGTTATCTTTTGATGCAATACATCGCCGTGTTGCGAACTTATAATTTACATTATCGATATTCGTTTTATACACACGCGTATTATACAGTCATATCATAATTTAATATTTTTTCGTGCAGTACGCAACTTACCATCGGATTGGACTCAAAGAATTTAACTTTAATATCATACAAATGTTTCAATATCGGTTCATCGTGTTCCTGAACCATAATAGCTAGCGGTCCAACGTTCTTAAATATTGTCAACCAAAATTCTGGGATGCCTTTGACGTCCTCCTTTTCGCTCCTAAAACGGTAAACAACTTTTAAAAAAAATCATTCTCGACAATTATGCCCGTGCATACTCCTTTCGACATGTTCCTCGAGTACTTATGAAAAAAAAACATGAAGATAATAGTAGAACGAACGTAACGTTAAATCGAAGTAAAAGAAACATACTCTTCTTTCTTTTGCTCTTTATCTTCCTCTGCTCCTTCGAGATTCGCTTTTGCTTTCAGATCATTGGCTAACCCATCTTCTTCTTCGTCGCTTTCCCATTCACACTGTTCATCCGTTGGCTCGTGAGCACCCGATATTATCTTTTTCCTCATGTCGTAAAGAGGAACACACATTTTGTGGTAAGCACATTCCAAAGCGTGTACCTCCTCATAGAATTTCGCTTCGATATTTGTTGTAAGGACTTGCAATTTTTTCAGAGCTTTGATCCTGCGTTTCACTGGTGCTGGAAGAGCCTGCATTTGCTAAAAATTAAAAGCATAGTGTCAAATACGACCTCTGTTACGGAGTCACATATATTGTCGAAGCATTTTATCGATTTTCTGTCCTCCTAGTGTGAGATTTTAAGCCTAGGAAAAAAACAAAAGCAGAAATGTATAATGAACTTCTTTTATGACTCGAGTAACAATTTGGAAAACAACTAGCTCTACAACAGCATACTATTCTAATGATACTAGTAGCTAAATAAAAAATAATACAATGGACAAGAAATTGTTAAATCAAAATTTACACAGCAAGCAGCGAGATTAATTCAATGAATGACAAAACATACATAACGATACTCCTAATGAAATGTATACGAAGCCTTTGAACAATAATACTTTCGAAAAATGTTCTCAAAAATTACTAACGCGAAGAAATATACTGGCCACCAAATCAGTAACGACAAAGTCGAACGAAAATTACGTATATCAAAAATACCAAATCCTTTTTGAATGTTTCCATTTTGTTGCGACGCACGAATTGAATCATTTAGTTTCTGTATTGTAAGAATGTGTATTTATAGTTCACACGATAGTCAAATACCTCAATCCCTGGCACACAGATACGACCTCGCAGAGCTGCTAACAAGTCTGTGGAAATCTCTGTGGTTTTGTTATCATCTTCATCTTCGACAGATTCCATATCACTGTTATCGCCAGCGCGTTTTGTATTGGTTGTCATAGTACTACAATTCAGATTTGTTTTGCTTTTAGAAAAGAACCGTTTGTGGACAGCGTAAAGAAAGAAGGAAGTTCTTTAATCGTTTTGGTGTTAGGGGTCGTTTTAAAAGCTATATTGAATAGTACCAGGCAGTGTGATCGTGCTGTTCAAATTAGCTATTGAACAATGCCAAGCAGCGTGATAACCATTGTCGCGCTACTAATAGAGCGTTACAACCAAATGCTGTGGCATTATTCTACATGAAATCTGAATAGCACCATCGCGCTGCGTGGCACTGAAACAGTTAACCAAAGGTGGTCGCGAACAAAAAGTTGTTCCATTAAACTTCATAAATGTACAATATACGGTCGTACATTGGTTTACTGTCATTTTACTTGATATCGAACAGAGTCGAGATAAAGACATCTAAAATTTGCTTAAATTATATTAAACGATACAGATTATTCTGTGAATTAAATAATTTGATTTCAAAAAATATTGGAGTAGTAAATCACGTTCTAGTTCAATTTATATTTATTTCAATTAATTGCGTTCTGCGATGTTCCCTAGTAAAGTCAACAGAGATTGGCTCGGTTAAACTATTCGCTTTCAAAGCAAGACACACTCGAAGAAACGTGAGAAACAAAAGAATTTACAGAGTAAAGCGGCTAAAGAGTTACGAACGTATGTACATGAGAAAAGAAAATGATCAGAATGATTTTTACGTGAGAACGAAGAGCGCGAGTTGTGGTGAAACGTTAATTCGGCAAGTGAGTCGGAATTCGATTGCACGTTGCCATTTCAACGTCTGTCCTTGCGTGCATCAGGGAATATCCTTGAATCTTGGTGGCGTGCACGCGTGCAATACAAGATAATCGTCTCGCGAGAAGGAAAACGTGTATTTCTTTCAGAGGTTCGTCGAATTCGGCGAAATCGGTACGCGGCATTAAACTGACGTTTGAAAGTCACCATATTTGCGAGGGATAAATTCGTCGACGGGCCATGCAGCGATCGGTTGGAGAAAAGCGGAGGATATTGTCGATTTTTTTAATTGTCCGTTTAATTCAATCGTGTCGCTTTAAACGCGTTCACGACGAACCGTACGCTCGGTTGCTAATTAAACACGACGAAACTGCGTAAATCGGCGAACACTGTTGCATCGGCTCGGTGTCTCTCGGGGGCATAAAAAGTGCGTGCACATGGGACAGATGAAAAAAAGCAACGATTTTTCGGGGTTATAAATGCGTGGAAACGCGAAAAGAAAATAGAAATACAACTGCTTTTGTGTGGAAGCATAACGCGGAATTATTTCGATGGAAACGCAGAATGATATTCGCTGTAACGAAAGAACTCACCTTTCGAATTCGAAGCGGATTACAAAAGATGAAAGGAACGACGGAACGAACAACGAACCGGCCGTTGTGTCGGTAGTTTCGAGCAGTAAATCGCACAATACGAAATTCGTTCCTTTTCTATCCTTTTCTGCACGCAGAGAAGCGCTGCCAACTTCCAAACGAAAAATTCCCTGACGTTTTCTAACGATCGCTCGTGACCACGCGAATTTTTATACGATGTTCAGCTCCTAAAAATAAACATTTAGAGTTTCCAACCAGAAACATATTCTCTCGTAGCAGGTTTCAGTATTTTCGAAAAAATACGAGAACTATAAAAACAGAGAGGAGCAGAGAGTTCTCACGCTCGTGTTTTCTTGCCACCAGTTCAGGGGGAGCAACCACTTCTTCCGAATAATCGAGGTCCACGTTTAGCACGGAACAGAACCAAGGTCCACGTTTAGCATGCAACATATCCTGCTCACTGCCACCACCGACGAGACAGCCAGCCCCCGTGTATTCGAGATACATGTCGGTGTCACTGCGCAGGAGCCAGAGCAAAACTTTGAGTTGACTTCAGCGACAGTTGCGGAGAAATGAGGAAGATCAGGGACAAGGATAGAGAGATCCTTGATTCTCCTATGAGGCTGTGACAGAAAGGGAGATATGTCACTCGCAGGAGAGACAAATACAGAGAGACAACCAAGCAGCTTGATTTTTCGTTGCATTTACTGCAAAACCCTGAGGCGGAGAAGCAATATTTTCTCATAGGACTTTTTGAAAAATATTCTTTCTTCTATTCCGTGTCCCGGTACGTTGCCCGTTTTTGGAAAAAGTGTACAGAAAAAAATTTCTTCCATAAAAACGTAGTTTTATTTTTTATAAAGTTTCAAGAGCCAAATTACTAAAAAGGGCAACGTACGGGAACGCGGAATAATATTGCTTATTCGCTTCAGGTTTTTACAGTAAATGCATCGTTATGAAATTGAGCGATTTGTATGCAACATGGCTGGCTGACTTTCGCGCCGTCCACCGCAGCACTGTTATCGTCTCCTCTGCTGTTGTGTCGATTGTCTATAAATGCTTTTTAGCATGGTTCGGTAGCCTCTTAGACCGTGCTTAGACCATATAAACCTTAGACCATTTATATGGTCTAAGTTATGAATAATACTATACCACTTTCAGACCGGTCTAAGATACCACCGAACTTATACCTGGTCGGTTACTATATCACAGACGAGGTATAGTCGTGTCTCTGTGGTGGTGCTATGGATATAAGAACGAGTCTTAAATTCTACACTTGAAATCTCGCGCTCATTTCTAGCGTTACCTCCGCCAATTCACGCAGCCGCACAACATCGGCGCGCGTGCGCACTGGACATTAGCGATTGAAAAATGGGTTTCGCATTTATTGCGATCCGGTTGCTTATCGCCGAAACAAGAGGCAAGATGGCGCAGTGACGTCACGTCCGTTCATCGGTCGAAACGTAACGTAATTCGCTAACACGTTTTCTCCTATAGACAAGACCGTGGCCGTGGGCCCTTTAGGCTTGGCGGCTTCGTCAAATGCAGTGAGCGTCGGTGTACGTAAAATGGCGGACGGTGACATTGATTTGTACGCCGACGATCTCGAGCAAGATTTCGCGCAGGTAATTCGATTTTCTCATTGTTAATAAACCGACACGCGATTGTCACGCGCGACCGTAGATCGGCCGGTCCCGTGAAAAATCCTCCGGACTGTGAGAAAAAGCGTTGATAGCCGAGCGGGGTGTCCGGCGTCATGGAGGAGAGACGGTAACGATTGCGAGCGGCGCCCTTGTTATCCTCCACCTCGGTTACGCGTTCTGTGTCTCTGTTCGGTTTTGTTCGGGACCGAGTAGCCTGTCGCGTTCGATTAGCCACGGTCGACGAACGTTTCCCGATATTTCGTTGTTCCGAGCCATATAGTGTACCACGGGTCGTCGTGCGCGTTCACGCTCGCCTTGCGGAAAAACTCGAACTCGAATACGTGTTAAATACAGATACACAGCGAGCAAAGCAAAATGGTGTTAGCGGTAAGGCGAATGTCGTGTAGTAGTGTTTCTCTTCCGCTTCGTTCGACGATACATAGTAGCTCTTACTAAAATCCCTTTCTAACTCTTTTGCTTCAGACGTCTTTTTTCACGAACTCGACGATGGCGTTCGAAATAGTGTTTTCGGAGATGGATGGACGCCGAGCAGAACGCGAGTGAAAACGCGTACTGTACGGAATGTAACATGGAAACTGTGTGCTCCCAGAGAATTTTTACGGGTCGCTGTTTTTTTGATCGAAAAATTCAATCTTTACCGATTAACAAAATATTCGTGATTGCTTGTAAATAGCATCAATGGCCGAAATAAATTACACGAATTCTGCACCGTCTGATACGAAAAAGTTCAGTTTCCATGCGACATTGATTTACTATTTTATTTACATGTAGTTCGGTGTCCAATACTCGGAAACGCTATTTCGAGTACCCGTAGAGTGTGTAATATTTAGTTAAATCGTTTTTTGTTCACGTAACTTTTTCGAACGTTTTTATTTACAATTCGAGAAGTTTGAGGTTGTAGTTGTGTTACATTGTCAAATTTATTTGTAGAGATTCTTTTACAAATTTCTTTTTCCTGCTTCACATCATTTTTAATCTGTTAATCAAAAATACCTGTTCAGTATTAATGTGGTTCACGTCTAAGGAGGATGGCGAGTCACCCTTAGGTTCTTTTGGTAAGGACACTGTGTTTCGCACCGCGTTTACCCTGAAACCTATAGGAATAATATTTCTAATTCATCAGAAATTTAAGGCTGAACACATTTAATAGTCTATGGGTGTTCAACCTGCTCATTTCGGACAAATTAAATAATTTGGAGATGTTTATTTCGTAACGATAGCTCGACAACACATTCCTCGTAAACATTGTGCTGCGATCAAACAGGACATACGTCTGCATGAGAAATTCAGTATTTCTGGTTAACAGATTAAATTACTGGTTTACTTTATAAAACTTGTGTCACAATTAAACAGCGGACCTTTATGCAAAGTAGACATTTTCTGGAGTAAAATAGAAAGTTATTTTCTTTTTTAATATTTTTAGTAGGGTAAAAATAGTACAATAGCATTTTTAAATTCTTCTAATTTATTTGCTGTATTAAATTTCACCTGCTCATTTTTGTCTTACATGCATAAAATCCACTGTCTAGTCATAATCATTCATTGTATTACCTTTTCTTGACCGTATTTTCATAATCGATTACATTTTCTTTCCTTCATGATTTATTGCAGGATGAGTTCGCTGGTGACGGCGTTGATTTGTACGATGACGTGATAGCAGCTCCTGCTGGTGGAAATGGTGGTGTCTCTACAGGTAACAGCGGAGACGGCGGAGGCGATACCACATCACCGAACGAAGAAACAAATGGCAGTGCTCCGTATCATCAACTTGGGAATAACATTCAGCCGAACCAAATTGGAAGACGTCATCAATTATATGTTGGAAACTTAACTTGGGTATGCGATTTGAGAACAAGTAATTTTATCTCCATTGTTTCCATTCTATCCACGAACTTCCCATACATTACAGTGGACGAGCGACCAAGACATAACAGACGCGGTACAAAGTATTGGCGTGTCCGACTTCGTGGAAGTGAAATTCTTTGAGAACCGGGCGAATGGACAATCCAAAGGATTTTGCGTGATATCTCTGGGTTCGGAGCAAAGCATGAGGATATGCATGGAAAGATTGCCCAAGAAAGAATTGCACGGACAGAACCCAGTAGTAACATTTCCCACCAAACAAGCACTGAACCAAGTGAGTCTCTCGAAAGAAAAAGATACTGATAAAACCACTCGAAGCCGCCGTGCGAAGGGAGCAGACTCAACAAACTTGTTTCATTCTGCAAACTTGACATCTTACGATTTACCGTTCCAGCGGATTAAACGAATTTCTTGTGTTCTCAGTTCGAGTCTCAGTGCAAAACACGTCCAGCTCCGGCTCCTCAGCAAAGTCAAAGCCAGCGGCCCCATAATCCACATCAGCATCAGCCACCGATGCCACCTCATCAACAGCATCCACAGCATCCACAGCACCCTCAGCATTCGCAACAAAACCATGGTCCCAGGATGATGATGGGTCCTCCGCAGGGTGTGAGACCGCAAAGAATGCCACCTCCAGGTATGGGTCCTCCGGGTCCAGGCGGGCCCGGCCAACAGGGTCCACCGCGCATACATGGTCCGCCCATGGGTCCCGGACCTGGACCGCATCATCCTTTGCCGGGACATCCTAATCAAGGTCCACCGCCTCCTGGATATCAGCAAGGACCTTGGAACGGTCCCAGACCTAACGGTCCGCCTGGACCACCCAGAGGTCCGAGCGGACCCGGTGGTCCTCCGCAGCAAGGACCTCCTGGACCAGGTCCTGGCCAGCACAGACCACCAGGAATGGTATGTACGGTAGCCTCCGCATAATTTAAAACCGATTAACAATTATTTTTATTTGGTGCATGATTGGAGACAAAAAGATGGGACACCAGATGATTAGATTGCGGGTTTTATGCAGTTATAATTAGACTGCGGATTTGATGTACTTATGACAAAAATTAGTAGACGAAGTATTATTTCCATTTTAATGTAGACAATTTTTATTTCGCATAAAGATCCACAGTCTAGTTATAACGAAAATGAATAGACGAAATATTACACTGGGCTACACTTTCGAAAATACCCATGTTCCGAATTGGCTGATATTTTGTAAATAGGTTTTTTTTTACACAAATGACGATTGCGAAGATTTTCGGCGTCTCGAAAAATTTTTTTTTCATTTTGATGTTCTTGTCTACCTTACCGACACACCGTAGTGTAATCGGCGAACCTTCTAGAACGAATAATCCAAAACTGGAATACAATAAAACATCCCTCGGGTGACAGAAATTACAATAACCGAATCTACAAGCCTGGAATGGTACAAAATTTGTTCTAGAGATGCCGAAAATCCTTCTCGAAATCATTGTTTCTGTCAAAAAAGAACCTATTTGCAATATCTTAGCCATTTCGGAGCATGGAGGTTTTTGGAAGTACAATCAAATACTGTGACGACATTAGACGAATCTAAAAGGAAACGAATCTAAAAATCTTACGAGGAATGGTTTTTGCGGATGCGAAGATGAATTTAAGGTTGTTTTGTAAAATTTCTATTGTACACAGGTTTCTCAAGGAGGAATCGGATGTAAAAGTGCATACTTTCAAATATGTATATTTCTTTATTTATGTTTTATTTACATTTCGTCCACGAAGTCGGTGTAATTTTTAAAAATTTCTTGTCACTCGTCGTACAGGGGTTGAATGACAAAAAATTCACTTTTGTCTAATACTTGTATCTCGCAGCAGGCTTGAACAATTTTTATTTTGCATAATGATCCGCAGGCTAATCGTGATAGTCAAATGAAATTTTTTCAGCTATCGCGTAGGGTGTCCTATATTTTTGTTGTTGATTATATTATCGAGCAAGTGGGAGTTGTTCCGTGCCATTAGGTTTCACAGGAATCAACACAAATATTTATAACATATGTTCTATAAACCGCTGGTTTAATTATCGTACAAGTTACAAGAATATTTTCTGCACTTACATGTCTTACTCTTCGCGTAAACAGAGTTGCACTAGAGACCTTTCAGAAGCCAGTTACCATATGCCACAGGTAACACAGCGTTGTTTCTTTCTGCTTTTCACGTTGTAAGACTTTTATCACATTAAAATCATTCAGAATGTTTGGAAGGCTTTTTTGAACTCGGGAGTAACTAAAGATTCTACATTACACATTGTTATCGAAATTGTTTATTCAGAACAATTTGTACAATGCATGAGACACGTATAACATGAAAAGCTTGCAGGGTCGATGTTATTTCATTTGTATTAACTTGACCTGAACAACGGAAAGGTTTTAACGGTTTTAATTCATAACTGGCTCTGATACATAGAATTAGACCTAGTATTTAGGCTCTCTTTTAGCTACTTGAATTCACGAACAGAAATTTCAAGTACGTACTCATTGTAATATCTTAATCGTTAAGGGTATTCTGGTTTTTTATCTTGAAACAATCGATTTTCTGCATTTTCCTTACTGTATAATTGTTGTAGAATATGCGCACAGAGAGAGAGAGAGAGAGAGAGAGAGAGAGAGAGAGAGAGAGAGAGAGAGAGAGAGAGAGAGAGAGAGAGAGAGTTGTTTCTATTCGTAAAACGAACGCAGTTAGTTGTAGGCGTTCGAACTATGCAACTCACGTTACGAATATCGTGCAAAAAGATATATAACTCCCGTAACTTTGATTATTTTTACTTTTAAAAACTCAAACGTGTATCTGAAACACCAATCGATATGTCTGCAAAAGCTCAATGTGGAAGGTTCAATAATTTCTGAGAAAAAAATTCGCACAAAGACGGCGAAAACCAGAATAACTTCTTAAGTATTACTCATCGATAGATTAAGTTACCGCTACTTTTGTGCATAGAACATGCTTTTTAATGGAACTATGATTGAATTTGTATCCCCTTGTGTCTCTTCAGCAATTTCACGGTGGTCCACCTGGTCCACCTGGTCAAGGGCCCCCGCGTGGCCCACCTGGACACCCTGGTGGACCTCCAGGTGATCCGAGAGGCGCCCAACCACGCCCCGAATGGAATCGACCGCCAGGTTCGTGATCGTTCTTTCCACCTCGTTCACAGACAACATACTGAAACATCTTGAACGTGAATACTCTGTTTTTTCACTTCGTCTCATATATTATATGATTTTTCCAAGTTCTTTTTTCTGTAGTGTGTAGTATGCATGCTAGAATAGATGCGTGACAATAATTGTAATATCGTGACAAAAGTGTACTCTCTGCGTTTGAAAGCATCGAACGATGCGAAACGAATAAAGATAACACGACACAGACACAATATGAACATTAAGTAAGCGACGAATTAACTGTGATAAATCATCGTTTAACAAAGCTGCTGCGAAAGACGTTCACTGACGTTTTATTCAATGTGCATAGGGATGCATCACGGGCCTCAGGGACCACCAGGTTTCCCTCAACATCAACATATGCAAGGCCCGCAACCTGGTCAAGGCCCACCACAGAGAGGACCTCCTCCAGGTTCGATGGGTGGTGAGAAATTTCGGACGTTCATTGAATATTAACAATATATATAATATACCGTGTTTATTTTACACCTTCCACACGATAATGCATGATATTGAGGGAAATTTTCGTGCTTAGGAGTATGAAGGTACAAGGTGTTTCAGACAGTGATAACACGGGAAATGTGCTTATTTTCCATGTTATCGTCCGAAGAGAAATCGCTTTCAATATCCGATTTAACTGAGTATGGATCAACAGAGAATCTACAGGGTGTCCCAAACATGTGATTCCCGAGGTCGTTCGAAGTAACTTTTTCCTTTGGAAAGTGTTCTGCGCGGCTTTGTTGAGGTGTTCTTAACGAAAACCGGGGACCAATCGGAGCGTGGCTACCGTGGGCAGATTTCGACTCGGCCAACGCCAACGCTACGCTCAGCGAGACCCGTGCTCCGATTGGTCCGTGTTTTTCGTTAATAACTCCTCAACAAAGCCGCGGAGAACATTTTCGCAAAGGAAACGGTTACTTCGAATGATCTGAGAAATTATCCCTTTGAAGTACAACATTTTTGGGACACCCTGTATCGTTGAGAATGAATTAGGCATCGTGGTATCGTGCAAGCATATCCTAAACCTAAAGCAAGACAGCATACGCTATCTAGTACAGTATGGAGGTAGCTTGGTTTAGCACGATCATTTATTTCAAGAAACTGTAGAGCTGTTTTTGTTTTTAAACATCGCACGACGTTTGGAACACGTTTAGGTCTAACGAGGGAACATACTCGAGTTGTACAAGCCGATTTTAATAAAACTGTTGCGAGTGGCAGATGTTAGAGAAACATTCGACGCATGATTTTTTTATCCGCCATTATCCGCATCGAAGGGGTGAAAACAGCCCCCAATATGCTAAAAATTCGAGTTTTCAGCACTTGTTTGCAATTTTCCTTACTAATTTATTCGATTTCCAACCTGTACCTGTTTGTGCACAAACTCGTATCTGTGATCTACGAATAAAAATACGAGATGTGTTTTTAGATTTTTAGTTTTTTTGGTTTTTCCGTCGCTTAAGAAATAATTATTAAACTCATAATATTTTCTCGTCTCGTGTGAACGGAAGTATTCGGGCTTGTTTTGCAGATGAAAAGAAACACGGTGTCGAATATTTTCCCAAGAACAGCGGAAATCTCGGAAATTGTTTCATTAAAATTGGCTTGTGTAACATGAATTATGTTCCCTCGTAAGATTTCAAGGGTCGACCCATTTTTCTAAGTCGGCGACCCGGGCTGCCTCTGTAACAGTGAATGCGAACTGCAGTATTTCTCTGCGAGCTTGCTGTAACGGTTGCAAGCTAACGCGGATATTGATCAGGAATGTTGCCAGGTCCAGGAGGACCCCCGCCGGGACATGGAGGACCGCCTCAAGGACCTCCGCAAGGACCTCCGGCGCCACACGTTAATCCCGCGTTCTTCCCACAAGGACCGCCCCACCAGCATCCAGGGCAACATCCCCCGGGTCCTCCTGGTCCACCTCACGGTCCTCCGCATGGTCCACCGCACGGTCCACCCCACGGTCCTCCTCATGGACCTCCTCACGGTCAGCCTCATGGTCCACCCCACGTGGCACCTCACGGTTACGGGCCACCTGCGACACAAGTATAATCAGTTTATACGTTTTTAATTAACATGGGTGTCTTCTGTTGAACATTAGTTACCATGATGAAATCCGACAAACATTTGCAGCCACCTTACGGCGCGCCTGGACCCGATCATCGTCCCGAAGGACCCCCACCGCTTACGGAACAGGAGTTCGAAGAGATCATGACCAGAAACAGAACGGTATCCTCGTCTGCCATCGGTCGAGCAGTGTCGGACGCTGCTGCGGGAGAGTATGCGAGCGCCATCGAGACCTTGGTCACTGCGATCTCATTGATAAAGCAGTCCAAGGTCGCCGCGGACGACAGATGCAAGATTCTGATCAGCTCTCTGCAAGATACTCTGCGTGGGGTTGAAACTAAGAGCTATGGGTCTGCGCGAAGAGGTAAGCTTTCACTCTTTTGTTTGCGACATTATTTTATAGTGTACTCTATTGTGGTTATTTTCTTGCTTTGTCACGTTCATTGTCTAGATATATTTAATATAGTCGCTGGTCAAACATCGAACGAATTGTATTTTTAGAAAAAATTTATTCATCTATTATGTATAATAGACTGCGGATTTTTTAATGTTTTCACTGTTTCGTAATCGATCTACCTATTTTTGTCATAAATGCATTAAACCCGCGGTCGAATAATAAAGATTTGACATTGAACTAACGGATGCGCGTAGGCAAGAATAACAATCTTGATGTGCGAGATAGGAAACGTGATAATTTTGACTTATTAGTTTCCTCCCAATAAAGAGTTTGTTGTTTCATAGGTTAAGCATTTAATGCGATTAGCGATTAATGACTACGATTAAAACAATTGATTATCAGTGGCAGTTAATGATTCAATTTTTATTGTAATTGTAGTTTACTAGAAGTGTACGACAAGTAGTTCAATTTTGATCACAATCTAGTCTAATCGGCGATTAATGTCAAACTCTGCATTGTCAGAGCCATACAGAGCATTCCAAAAACGTGAATCCTCGTAATACCTGATGCGAATTCTAATAACTCCTTAACAAATCCGCGGAGAACATTTTCGCAAAGAAAAAAGGTACTCCAAATGATCCGAGGAGTCATCCCTTTCGAGTGCAACATTTTTGGGATACCCTGTATAGTTAAATCGTATGAATGTTTGTTGAACAAAAACGTTTACACTGTGTTCATGGTATCAAGAAAGTAATAGTCATCGGCATAACAATGAAAACTATAGTTGAACGTTTTTATTAATAAGAAGTTTCAAATTTCAAAGTTCTCCTCTAGACCAGAGGAGTCCCTTAATCCTTTGCGGTCCTATATCGAGCTCAACATTCATTTTCACAGTTAATAGAGCTGCACAAGGGAATACGATAAAAGAGAGGGAACAAGTTGGACCGAAAACTATTCGAAATCGGTTAATAGAGCTACATAAAGGAATACGACTAACATGTATCGTTTTGTAGTAAGTTCTAAAGTAACAAAGAGGGGGATGTTGGACCACAAACTGTTGTAAATGGGTTAATGGAGCTATGCAGGGGAATACGATTGACTCGTATCACTTTATAGCGTGTTTCGAAGTAAAGACGAGCGAACAGGTTGGATCGCAAAGGGTTGTACATTGCATTCTTGATGCCGTACTATTGTGATAAGCCTATCGTGTTTAGGGGTGCGGTATACGAGTATTAGGATGTCTAGCGAGTATATTAGAATGTTCTAACGTTGCTTGGTGGTTGCAGAACGGTCTCGTTCCCGCGATAGAGAGCGCAGTCACAGAAGAAGACGCGAGAGATCGAGAAGCCGTGACAGGGAGTACAGAGAGAGAAGCAGGGATAGGGACAGGGAACGGGACAGAGAGCGTGATCGCGAAAGGGAAAGGGATCGTGATCGCGACAGGGAACGTTATTACAGCGAAGCATATCCACGGGAACGATCACGAAGCAGGGAGAGGGATCGTGAACGCGAAAGAGATCGCGAGTATAGAGAGCGAAGCAGAGAAGAAAGGTAAGCTCAACACAATCTCCTCACATATAATTCAAATTTTATTCACTGTGACAACAACTGAACACGTGTCTTGGTCATATTATGAATAATACGCGCGTGTCACACGACAGAACTTGTGTTTCTTTAAATAGTCCACGTTGTACGCGTAATTTGTATATTATTACTATTAATTATTATTATAAACAGTACACCGAAAAGCATCGCGTGCCGTTAATACAGAATCGTTGGTCCAACGATAGACACACTGTTCCCGGGTAACGTAAGCTTGCCTCGCTGGAAGAAACGTTCTTTTTCACGGAACAATTATCTCGTGTAATTAATTCGGTGTCCAGCGAGGATTCGAGTAAATTAAGTATAATCGTAGGCGAGTGGGCGATACAGAATGCATTAATCTGTTCTGCGAGTTTTAGGCTGCTGACTGGTATTTATTGTAAAACTTTCGTTGATGCAGAGTTGGGCAATATTTATTGTAGTTAACGGTTGATCATTGTGCACGAAATATTTGATTATCGGTTTACGATTAAATTCTGAATTTGATCGTTGCACGATGTTAACCGAAGCAGATGTTAATTCATCGATTGGATTAACGAGTAAATTATTTAATCATCGATTGGATTCGTGATCGATTAACTATCAAATAAATTCAATTATATTATCGTACTGTACAATTCTAGTACTCGAATTATGTTCAATGATTAAATTCAATTGTAATATGTTAAATTTTCTTCAATTATTATATTTAATTATACGTGCTTACAATAATTGAATTATATCCAATCGCATAGTCGCATATATTGTAATATATTTTTGTTATTTTATTGTTACAATTTAAATACTGATAAAAATAATCGAAATGAACATAATTTACTATATCCATACAAGAAACTAAAATTTTAGTCTGGTTTTAATTTAACACTGACCATCGATGATTAATATAATTTATAGTAATCGTTTAATCGGCGATATTCGCCGATTAAGCAGTCTATTATTTACGACTAATTTTTTCCAATGAAAAGCGGTAATGGATTAAATTAATGAATTAAATATGTTAAGCAATGCCCAACTGTGCGATGATGTTCATTTATCAATTAGGGAAGTAAATTTTAATATTGTCGTCGAACGTGTCAGGATCATTGTCGTCAGCATTCGTTGTAATTCTGTAATTGCTGTATTACTACCATCTATATTGCTTCATTATTTGAAATAGATTAACAAAAGATTACAGACAAGGATCGTAGATAATTTTACAGTCTCGTTAACATAATCTATAAGACACCTGTAACTCGTGGTTCGGTACACGTTAGGATTTAAAGTTATATAAAATTAATTAACCCTTTCACTGTGACATCGTTTTAAAAATAGACTCGAATATAAGTTATTTCGAATTTAATGTGGCCACTTTTTAGAACAATTTCGATCTGATTAGTTGGACATTGTTCTGGTTTAAAGAACGGTAACAGGGTTAAATGAGAATAAATTAAGCAATTCGACATATTAATTGCTATTTAATATTCTTATGTCTTGAATATTTAAAACAAATATTTCGAAGTCTCCAGCATTCTTGCAGCTTCTAAAATTTAATTTTTGTACGCACGTTAAAATCATCGTAAATTGCAAAATTTTTATACTTTCATATCTCTTTATAGGTATAAAAATGATTGTCTTTTTAGTGCTCGAAGTAAAGGTAAAGGTACATTAAGGTTTAAATGGCAGATAACCTAGCAATTAATGTGTTCAATAAACATATTCGTCGTGTTTACTATCGTAACAAAGTGAGTGTTAACTAATTAAATGTATCGATTGATCAATATTCATTTTGTTGTGATGGTGGAGGTGAGAAATCGACGTTATTTGCAATCTATCGGTCAGATATCGAGATTTATTTAGGTGCTCTGCGTTATTATTTAGCCAAACTATCAATGGTAAAATTTAAACAGCTATTATAATCCTCGCATTCATTTTTATGCGCTGCACCTTTTTCTATGAATAATTAAAGTGATTAGAATTACCAAAATACTACTATAGATGAAATTTACCTTCTCATAAAAGTCTGATTATCGACTTATGCATTTGCGTTTAAATAAATGCTGCGACTACTTGCACTTGTGCAGCCATTCGGAAAAAAGAAATAAAAATCATATAATTCAGGACATAAAGCACCATTTATTATGTATTTATATGTTAAATATGTTTTTCAGAGAAAAATTTGTGCAGCGAATATTGATCAATTCGGGGACAAATTAATGATTATTACAATTTCCAAATCTTTTTAAATTTGCTTGGGTGTAACAGATCTTCTCGTTATAGTTAGCTTTCGGCAACAAAGGAAAAGGTGGTTTTTGACAGTACTCGATGAAGTTGTATAGCTGTACCAGTACTGTGATCTCAGCTTTTACATGAAATACTGTTCTAGGAAGATTATAAATACATACATATATATACATATAAATACATAATGATAATTATACAAATGTAACTAGAGCTGTACAGCTGGAATAAGAATATTCACTTTGCGAATTGTAAATTTTCTAGTGTTCGAAATTTGACTACGAAAGAAAACTAAAAAGTAAGATTCTAATTTTAGTCGATTCGTTTATTACCCAGAAATATTCAGTATAAGCAAACGAAGCTGTCTTTTGTAAATTTGATAGCGAGCTGTTTAAAATTTTACTACGAGACTAACAAGTATGATTTTAATTTTAGTCGATTCGTTTATTATCCAGAAATATTCAGTATACGCGGACGAAATTGTTTTTTGAATATCGAATACGATTTTTATTGGATGCATCGGTTAAGCGATTAATACGCACATCAGACACGAAGTAGGAAAAATTGAGCGTGCTATGGTTACATAAAGAGGAGACGCGTGTCAGCACACTTATTTTATACTGTATATCTGAGAAAGAAACGAATTTCGTTACAATTATAGTATCTGAAATGTGAATGCGAGTGCACTTGATATTGCAAAATGTTCTCTGAATTTTACATTGATTTGCATCAATAAAAGGTTAAACGGTCGAAGCTGTGTAACATAGTTATCCTGATGCGTTAACTGTTTATTTAATCGAACAAACTGAGAGTTGAAACGAATTGTAGCTTCTTTAAGATACATATACATATATAACGGTGTCGTTTTCCCTTTTGTTTTCTCCTGTATGATTCTTAATTTCTTTCGCAAGATCAGAACTTGATAAATGTGTAAAACCATTGCGTGAACATGCAATTTCTCGCATGGATACTACTTGATATTTTTTTTTAATGCTACGGTACAGCGATTGATCAATGTATTTACGGTATAATTAAAATTAATTCTTTAGTTTATGAACTGTTTGGCGCACTTCGTTGGACAAAGTAATGGAAACAGTTTCGCGCACGTTGTAATTTTTTTTCTTTGGAAAAGTTAATTTTTCTCCATTAGTGTTTCATTTCGTTTACGAAGAACAGTTCATAAATTAATGATTAATTCTTGTACATGAAAAACCGACAATGCGTGTTCGACGAAATATGTGAAACAAAATCATTATTATAACTTCAACATTATTGATATAATGTGTAATTATCATTCGACGAGGGTATACAATGATGATACTTACTCAGAACTCATACTAGTACAACATTGTACTGTGTTAGTATTTATTAATCATGCAGATATTATTCGTTTATTAATTATACAGTTCTTACATCATGGTAGTATGTATAAACGTTTTATTACAATTGGATTATTAACCCTGGAACTATATAGATGCATCGTATATTGATCATTTGTTATACAGTATGTATTCTGCTAATTTATATCGCAGTATAGGTGCACGAAACGATAGCTTCAGGTTTAAGAAATTATAGTATACATCACAAGGTTTCTTGCGCAAGTGTGTACAGTTGCACTTGTGTAGGGCCGTAAATTGTAATTTATATTAATTAGTATAACACGCTGATAGTAGAAGTCATTGATTAACTGCGGAGTTGGGCAATATTTAACGCAGTTAATGATTAACAAGTGTAATAATGTGATTAAAGTTTGTTATTTAATTCGTGTATAATTGCAATTAATTGAAACAGATATTCAATCATAAATTATATTAATGTTCGACTACAAAATTTTCTTCATCGTAAAATAAATACTTATATAGTAGTCGGCTATTAATATATATATATATTTTTTTTGTTGCAATATATTTAATTTAAAAATTTACTTTTGTAATGAATTTAGTTACTATACTGACGAAATTAGTATCAATAATTACTCCAGTAATCGACGATTAATTTTATGAGTTGATTTAATCGATTACGATATGCGAATATTATTCCTTTTAATCGTAAGCATTAATAAATCGAACAAATGAATTCTGTTTAATTATAAGCATTAACTAATCGATAAAATGAATGCCAAGTCAGAAGCACCCGTTAATTATTTTTAATCGACGATGAATCAAATAGAAAATTTTAATTGATCAATGCCGAGCTCTGCAGGACTATGAATGCGTATGTCTATACACGGTAATGTCTCCAAATATGTAAAAGAAGATATGCACGATGCGAATAACATGATTCGAGATCAGATATATCAATGAGACGGTACTAATCGAATGAAAAATCTTGTTTGTTTTTAATCACTTTTCACCAACATATTCGTCACATTTTTCTTATTCGAATGAGTCCAAACACGACATACTTTGCAGCATATTTACTCGTTTAATCCCAGATTAAGTAAAATCTCGATTACGCGAACAGATCATTTTTTAATTCAATCTAAAACGATCAATATTCAGCACGATTCATTGTACAAATCGGTAAAGAATTAATCTAACACTGTGACATAGATAAGTCTATAATCTGAACACCTGTATTCCATTGCTTAGTTCGCATAATCGAGGTTTCACTATATCGCCGATTAAACGAGTAAATACGATGCAATCTACGACATGTTTGGACCCATTTTAATCAGAAAAACGTCCAGGATACATATGTTGGTAAAAGTGTCGTGAGAACAATCGTTGAAAAGAAGAAAGTTACGTTGTTAAATTCGGTGTTATCTCACGTTGGCGAAGATGTATGTTTAATCGCTATCCTCTTCCACGTTCAACGCCGATTACGGATTGAAGAAAATAGTGTTTGTACACGATATAAGCGAATTTACCCGATATTTTCACATATACCGAGACATTACTGGTTCGTGCCAACCGATCTGCAGGAAACAATTCAGAGATTGGTGTATGCCTTAAGAGTAATATCGAGCTGTTATAACCGAAGTGTGCGGTCACACTCGTTAGACTCGTAAGACAGAAACAACAAAAATGAATATTTTCTTGTTTTAACATAAAGCAACGTACCAAGCCCCCGGGTAACAGTATAAGTTCATAACAAAGTGTATGCATTTTCCATTAGTACGACACGTCAGTCAGCCAGGCCAAGAGTAAAAGAAGAACCCCCAGAGACGCCTCCCGTCTCGTCTTCCAAGGCGTCTAGGTAATTTATACTTTTTTTCCATTAAAGTGAATGCATGTGGTATTTCTCGAAACAAAAAAAAAAAAGAAAAACGTTCTATCCGTTGTTCGATGCAAAAGAGTTTCAAACAGCGCCACGAACCCTTGGTCACCCGTGCCGGGTCTATTTCGACCCAAGTTACAATATGAGAAATATACACGGTGTCTCGTTTAAATAAATTTCTTCAAATATCTACGAAAATGTTGGTGATGTAAACAAATGTTCCAAGTAAAAGTTGGATGGTTTCAAGGGATACATAATTGGACGCAAGTGTTTTTTCCGTAGATGGATGCTTAGAGATCGTACGAAGGTCAACTCATTTTATTTAATGGGATAATGCATTTTTTAATGCAGTAGTTGATACGTGTCGCGATTTTTGATAAATAAAAATATCAACGCTTAACACAAATTTCGGGATCGTATCACGAATGTACTCGAAAAGTAATACTTTGGAGACAAAATTTCAATGAGTTTTATTAAATTCTGTGAAGGCTTCCCGTGGCGGTCTTACATTGTAACGCATTTCAGAAAATGTGCGTCTTCGTTCGCCTCTTATCCGTTAACTGGAAACGAATCGAAGCTTCGAAGTTTCTGAAATCGAACTTTCGGAATATTTTCATATAGTTGCAGAGCAGTACACGGTATTCGAATTAAAATATCTCTTTGATTAACGGTTTTTGGGTGTATGCTGTATATGATTTCTATATATGATTTCATTTTAAAAAATACAGTTGCCCTTCGTATGACCTTTATGCGATTGTCTGGAAAAAGAATATTTCCGTGATATTTACAATAGTTCCAAGGATATTTGAAGCGATTGATTTAAATGGTACATACGTTCATGCTTTTCTTGTCAATTTGTATATATAGTTACTATTGGTTATAACTATTAGTTATAAAAATTCTAATAGTATAAAAACAAAAGAAGGACATATGGGTCAGCATTGACCCGCCACGGATCTCCGAGGGTCGAGTGTTGCCTCGATGATGAAGGTTCGGTTACGAGGGATACTCACGAAAGTAGAAAGAGAAAGGGAAGTGGTTCAGTGTTCAAGTAGCTAGTATTGTTATTACAAAGATAAAACATTAATAATTGTATTGTAATGGTATGGAGAAGCTTGATCGATCGAGTAATAAGTTTGTTTATTCCAGTCCCTGTTTGCATCGTACATTTTGCTCGTTTAGGTACCAATGTATACAGGGTGATCCATGAAACAGATCCAAAAATATCGATGTCGTTTTTAATGGCATAAAAAAGTTTCCAAAAAAGGAAATAATTATCCCAAAAGGACAAATATTGTTACAAAACGGATTTCTTTTTCACACTCGTATCTTTCAATGTGTCAGGGTCATACGTGTGTCTTAATGAAACTATATATTTTTTTAGTGCATTCATTATCGATTAATGCATCAATTTAGTAGCAAATGGCCTGGCCAACCCAAATGGTTTTACGGGCCACTTTGATGACGCGTAACGTTACAGCGGGCCGCAGTTTAGGTAAACACGCTTTTAAAAAATCTAATACGAATACAAAATGAACGACACTTTATTGTTATACTATGATTCGATATAATTAACTCTCGAGACTTAATTAATGAGATATTTGTTTATCCTTTCTTTCGCTTAATTTTTGTAAATCTATATTTATGTTCGACGTTGTACGTCTTTGCTGGTTTTCTAAATTGGCATCGGTTAACGAAGCACGTGCTGAATTCTTTGTAAATTTTCATCTTCGAAAAAAATGTTTCACAAACATACGCAGATCCAAAAGCACTTACAACTCGTTGTACAAAATACCTTAAGTTGGAATACGAGTATTGCAAAAATTAATTTTTGATGTGGACGCAAAAATCTCACTGCGGGTCGCGCAATGTAACGTGGCGGGCCGCGTGTTGGCCAGGCCTGGTTTATGCCATCAAAAACATCAAAAATATTTTACGTTTCGGTTTGAGGCGATCCACCACAAGCATTATTATTATTATTATTATTATTATTATTATTATTATTATTATTACTATTATAAAATTTACTTTTTTCGTTTAATATATTTGCTTAACTTTCAAACTAATTGAATTTCGATACTCTGCCCCTGGCAAAAAGCGATTATCCTAAGAAATGTAAAACATGTTTCGCCGATAACGACAAAATGGAACGACGTAGTTCATTAATCGATATAAGTACTTTTTAAATACAAAGTATAAAAGTTAAAACTTGTTCCTCTCTGCTGCAAAATAATTCTATATTTGCCAAGCATATTGCATATATTTAAAATTGAAAAAGATTTTTGACAATAATTTAAAAATATGTATACATTTTATGATACTTCGTAATAATTCATTAATCTTTTTCAAACTAACTTCTGCACATTTATGTACCATTTTCGTCAATGATTACCTCATCGTCTTATATTAATTAGACTGTACAAATACGATTTAATAATAGTAATCTGCATAATTGTAACTTACATTATTATCGATAATTTCTTACTTTTTGCCAGGGGTAGCCAAATTCCGACCGTGCTACACTCGTCTTCAACCCTATACTCTAACTGATCGTACAGTTCCATAAACAAAGAGGAGTACAAAGTATTAAACAAAAAAAAAAAGAACAAGTCAAACTTGTATACAAAGAGTGGGAGAGAGTTGTCACGAGGGAGCTTAGCGTAACGATAAGATAATTCAATGTTGTACATCTTAAAGATAAAAACAAAATAAAAACTGGTACCACCGTTAAAGTAAGATAATTGGCTGACGTGACTTGTGTAGGTATTATGACGATCGCTACAGAGAGCGTGAACGAGACAGAGATCGAGAACGAGAATCAAGCCGCAGACCATCGGAGAGAGAACGAGAACCGGAACGTGAACGGGAACGGGAACGTGAAAGAGATCGCCGCGACGAACGTGGAGACTCCACGCATCGTTCTAGACATTAAAGAACAACAACAAACAGAATAAATATAAAGATAGAGAGCGAGAGAGAGAGAATGAGAAAAAGAAAGAAAGAGAGAGAGAGAGAGAGAGAGAGAGAGGACTCCACAGCGGAAGCGAAGAGGAACATCAAGACACGGTAAAGCGGGCCAGTCGGGAACATCTCGTCGTTTGGTTCCTTTGCGAAGACTTCTGGGACGAAAACAGACCCAAGAGGACACGCGCTTTTCCTGTTCAACAGATTCGTTGAATAACTTAACGCTTTCCTGATCAAGATCACTTTCAACGTTCTGCGATTCTTCGTGTCGGCATTGAAATTAAGCTTGACCGTGGTTTGTTCGTGAAGTTCGTCTTAATCGTTGAATCGGTAGCTCGTTGACTTCTGAGATTTGAACAGAGCAGTCTAAGGTGTACGCGACCTTGGTTGTCCGAAAGAAGTTGGCGACGTCAATATTCTTTGCTCGCGAGTAGTTCGTACGAAGAGGATTTTTTTAGATAACGTTGAACAACGTCTACAGTTTATTTTCATTTCTTTGCGTTACTCGAAGTCGAACGAATCTTGTATCGAAGTAAAAGCAACGTAGATTATGTAGCCAACGATACTGCGATCATTTTTAAAAACGCTTGTTACGGATAAAACCTTTTTCTTTGCTGAAAGAATTCATTCTTCTCAAGTATGCGCATTGATCGGTCGTTAATTCCACTAAATCGTAGTCAAAAAATCAACGGTAAACACGTATAAAATTTCAACGATCGAGACATCGAAATGTTATTTCGATATCTCTGTTTATACTTTCACATTATAGAACATCATTCTCGCAATTTAAACCTTAAAAAAAGAAATCATTTCACAGTTTCTAGAAACAAAGGTGTCGGATGATTAACATTTATCTCGCATGTTATGCAACCATTTTCAGTGTTACAACCTCATTGTTTTTACGCAAAGAAACTTTAAAAAATACAAGAAAGAATTTCTTAACGGTGACAAGGTTGTGTATGCCTTTAACGAAAGATTTGCTCAAGATCTACGAAACAGTAATTTTAATATTGCTTAATTATACAATCTTTTCACTGGTGTAAGTCAAAAAATCAATCGTCGGATAACGAGCTGCGATCGTATTATTTAATGAAATATCGATTTACACCACGTATAAAAAAAAATCTAACACAATTACCACAAAAATGGATATTTAAGTTTGACACACGGTAGCCGACACGCTGATTAAAATGAAACAAAATCTTGATCCTAACCTAACAGGAAAGTGTTAAGCCGACCGCGAGTTTTACCAACTCACCGTATGGATTCTCATGGGTTTATATGTATATTTATATACGCTGTAGAATTTTACGCGCATACGTTTCTTTTTAAAGTCACTACTTTCTTGATCCTCTCTTTTAACGAAGCGTAAGCGATATACGTGTACGTATACGTAAAAAGAATATATACATATATGTATATAACACGCGATTGGAACGCGTGTAGTCGCAAACGTAACGTTCCGAGATAAGGCCCAGTTTAATTGTTTTCGAGGGGTATACACGAGATAAACATGTGCAAATTACACAGAAACAAAAAAATAGCAGAGTAAGAGAGACCGACTGTGTGACAAAAGCCTCTGGCACGCCGGGATGGTTTTGTTTCGCGAGAGTCGTGCTCGGTTGCGGTTTACAGAGAAGCTGAAAAACGTTGGAGCTGTCTGTTGGCCTCCGGGAAGAACGAAGACGACTTCTCTCCCTTTTGTTGCGGACTCGTCGAACACTTCTGAAGCTCCGCGACGAACGCAAGATTGTATCTTAATACACGCATACACACATATATATATATATATATTACATATATATATACACATATATATATATACATATACGCTTTCAAAAAATGATCAAATATACGTGATAAACGTGTCTTTAATTTATTCGTCAGTACACACAATCTCCTGATATTCAAAGAATGTTGTTTTTGTTTTTGTGCCAAGACACACACTTGTCCTAAACAACGATCGAAAGGTGAAACCGAATTACGACTCTTTCGACTCCCCCCGACTATTCGTTTGTGTAAACTTTGCCTGTGGCAATTGGGAGTCGAAAGATGACAGGGTATTCTGTTGGTGACAATGGTTTTGCGATATAGTACGCTAGAAAGTCTCCTGCGGCCGGGAAACTAATTTGCCGAGAATGTAAATTTATTTTAACGACTCTGCGAAATCCTTTGCTGAGCGGGGTCTGTTCCGATCCACGGAGAATTTCATGGTAGTTTATTTATTTTGCGTTGTCTCTAGACTGCGAATTTTATACTCGGCAAAATGGATAACGGTACAGATTTTTAAATGTTCGCGTAACATTTTTATTCGATTTTAACTACCTCTGGAAAATCCAAAAAAATTTGATTTGGCTAATATATTTTGAAATTAGTTTTTTTTAACATATCCTGTGAAACTTCCGCAGTCTAGTACTTTCTTTTTACGAATGGAGACAGTGAACTGTATACTTTGAGCAAAGGATCGATTCCAGAAGTTCTACGTCCA
Organism: Sphecodes monilicornis; assembly: GCA_913789915.3. Lineage (NCBI taxonomy): Eukaryota > Metazoa > Arthropoda > Insecta > Hymenoptera > Halictidae > Sphecodes > Sphecodes monilicornis. Next base: position 127,088 of record OU565284.1, read on the forward strand.
ATTACTTCTGGCAAATTAGTTTCCGTTCAAAATGTCACCTCCTATTGTTTCAAACATCGTTCAACGCTATTGTGAAAGCGCAGAATGTTCGTTTGAACGGTATCTAACTCGCTAGCAGCACCTGCATCATTTGCAGAACAATTTTTCTCCTTAATCCTCTTGTGATCAAGATTTTAATACGGTGTTGTAACTAGTTTACTAAATCTTTATACGATATACAGGGTGAGTCACTCAACTGTATCACCTAAAGTTACTTGTAGCCTACTCGTTGCATAACAATCGGTAACATACAAAAGTACTTTGATATGGTTTTCACCCGACTTTTTTACACAGCATTCGATACACCTTCAAATTGCACATACAAATATTACACGCGTGAGAAAAATTGAAGGTCGCGCCTTCGTATCTCGATAACAAAGTGCAATATACAAAAAAAAAAACGAATTATTATATCGTATGGACCGGTTAATGTTTAACAACTTTTGTTAGCAACAAGTCTGTTTGGTAGCGATAAGCGCATAAAATCGGCAGTCTGGTTACAACACAACTATTGTACCAAATGGAATTACATACGAGAGTATGTAGCATTTAAAATAGCAGTTCTTGATCACAGTGGTATTGTAACGTAATTGCACCCGTACGACAGCATAACTCTTTCATGTACCAGGCGATAAAGCTCCGTACCAGAGTACCAGTACTCGGCACGACATTTTACGATATGCGTCCCTCAAGATCTCCTTCCAATTTCGAGAACCGCCCTCTTACGTTATTTATTATAATTTATCGATCGAAATATCATCGAGCGAACAGTACAACTGTAAGCAAAACTAGCACACATGAAAGAGTTAGAAAATATTGACAAAAGGAGAGACTGCCATAAGAAAAGCACTTGAACACGAACGGTTCGCCTTTCGATGGGATCTTTTATCATATATTTTTACAAAAGAAAAAGAAATCAACGCAAAATCGACGACTCTGCTCTGTGAGATTGCACGCTATACATAATTGAACTCCTATTGTATCGGACGATCGTTGCCAAGCTGAACCCTTTACGGTCCACTTTTGTCCACGATTATCGTTCTGCGAGAGAATGAGAGCGAGAGAGAGAGAGAGAGCGTGAGAGAAAGAGAGCATTTTGAACAACGAGAGTCACGCGTTGAACATATTCCTGAAGAGAGCGAGAGAGAGGGAGAAAGAGAAACACAATCTCTTTTCTGCGACTCTGTAATACCCACAGATTTATTATGATTTGTATGTGTGAACGTATTTCCGTTTGGACTCTTTTTCGTTGTTTTTTTTTAAATTCTTTTTTCTTTGTGTGGAGCTTTCCGCAGTTGGAGAGAGATTTTTTTAATACGTCGGATCATTTTCTAGAGACTATGAGAAGGGAAGAGGATCGCAAAGGGCTGAGCGTCCGGTACCTTTTAACAAATACCAGGAAACGGACGAAGAACACTCACAGAGCACGGTACAGGATAGTTAATCCTGGTCCCAAAGAAAATCGCAGGAGATCCCACGAGAGTGAGAGAGAGAGAGAGAGAGGGGGGGGGGGGGGAGAAAGTGAGAGAGAAAGAGAGCTTTCTATAGTTGTATAATTTTGACGAGTACCGTCAGTTTGCATGATCGGGAACTATATATGTTTCTCTATGTGCCATTCTACATAGTCGAAACTAGAGCTCTTACTAAACGGGTATCCGAGTATTATTGGAAAATCGCGAGTATGATTAGTTTTAAGAAAATTAGGAACTCTTAACACTCTGACAGCGAACCATTCTTACATCTAGAAAATTGACTATGCTTAGGATAATTCGCTTCGTTATTAATCAATTTTTTAAAACATACTTTCGAAGGAAATTCTTTTAACACGTTCGCTACCACCATTTGTTTCGACGGTGATCCTCATCGTTAAAATAGTTCGATTAAATTCAACGTATCTCCTTTGCGAAATATTAACCCTTTGCACTCAAAACTATTCTAGCTCGAAAACCAAACGTTTCTTCCGATCTAGAATATTTTTTCATTTAATGCATATAAAGCTGATGCTAATTACTCGTACAACACTTAAATGTTTAGTAATTTTCTTAAGTATACAGGAATTTCATACTGTAACAAACATTTCGAATAATAGCAATTTTGAATGGTGCAGGAGCAATTTCACAATGGAAACTCATGGAACTATACGAATCTTATGGTTCTACCACGACTTTAAATAGCAGCGTACATAAGCGAAATAATCTAGATTTATTTGAACTATGAGATCGTGGACGTTACGCATGCGTGAAGGTGGTAGCGAATATTTGTAATTAAGTTGGTTAGTTTGATACTCTGAATGATTTTGATACTCTGCCTCAAAATAGACCCGGACTTCGCCGTCGGATGGTTAATCATCGTTAGATTTCGGATTTGAAAATTTTTATTCTGCATAAAGATCCGCAGCCTAAACATCGCGATAGGTGGTATTTGAGATTATGTATGTAGTTCGTCTTTTTCAAATACATCAAACTGGAAAACCGCAAGAGGTCTGTCGGTAAGAATACTGTACAAAATTGCGAAGCTTGCTAGAGAATAGGTCTTGAAGAAATTTCAGCACTAAAAATGAACTCCCCGAGTGTCGTTCAGACTTCACCCTCAACGTCGTCGTCTTTCCCTGAGCCCTGACCTTCTACTCATATATGTAGTTCCTCTACGACTCCTTTCGTTGACACACTTTTTCCTGGGTTAGGTCGATCGATGTCTCAGCTGTTCAATGTCTTCGCGAGTCTCCTTTCTGTGCACCGTTTTAATTGGAAGCACAATCGCAAGGATTTGAAGTCTCGTGGAAGCCAATGCGAGGACCGTCGCGTAGTATATCGTATCGTGTGCGTTAGGTTACCATCGGACTGCGGATCTTTATGCAAAAAAAGAAATTATGCGTTATAATTGCAAGTACTTAACAGGAGCCAGGTAAAAATTTCTTTTCCATTTTTATTATTTCAATTTGTCGAAAGTAACCTACCGACATTCTGAAATTCGCAGCATTTTTCCGTTGTTTTAAATTTCACCTGCTCATTTGTATCATTAATGCATAGAACCCGTAGCCCGGTCGATCACTCGGTAGGGTTAAATGCCATTCGAAGGAAAGCTCGGTTATGTTAACATCTCCTGTTAAGTAGCGTAAATAGCTGCGGGTATAATTCGCCTTCTATCGTTCCACTATTCTCAAGATGCTACTTCGAAGAGTAGAATAATCACATCTGATCATTGTTGAAGACATTGATATTGTTTAACCCCTTGCGCTACGGTTTATTTCGCGATCACTATTATTAGAGCTCCCTTCGGGACTCGATGTTTCGGTACAAGGGGTTAATAGCCATTTTGATTGTTCCTCGCAAATTTGATCGCTCAAAGCATTAGAAATTGATTGGAAACGACAAATCTAAATTGGATAAGCATCTGTCTACTCGGATACCTGGACTTAAATTAACGAGTACTCGAATACTCGAATTGAAATCGAACGAGTAACCGAGTACTCCGTGAATCCGAGTAATCGTAAGAGCCTTGGTTGACATACAATACGGGTTAGCGATAAGACCTACGCCGGTTTTAACATGACCAACTCGTAGTCAAATTGTTTCAGTTATTCTGCATTTAATCCTTTGCGATTCCGTGTCTTCTTTTTTTTCGACTTTGTTTTATACTTCGTTTCGGAAGATCGTCAGCAAATTTCCTTGACTTATCGTTTTCTCTTGTAAATTGTCGATGACTCGGAGTTTCTTTTAAAGTTAAATAGATTGCGGATGTTTATGCTAATTTTATGACTCCGTTCACGGCTGTTCAACGACGCGCGCATTTGGAAAGATGTTTTGACGAGGCGTTTCTGGGCCTGTCAAAAGAGCTAGTTACATAAAAGAAGAACCTCAACACTAGTTTTACGGAGCGCTAAAAGCGACTACAGCGAATTCTCGATAATTGTCCACAGCACGGGTCCGGCCCAGTGTCGCCAGTACCACCCAAAACTGGGTGGATTTTCCTCTCCTACTTTTCCCCTTCCACTATCCCATTCCACTACCCGAGCACGCTCCAACGTCCCCCGCTAAGACCGTAAACTGGTCACGTGACGTGCCGCGCAACGCGTCACATATTACTTTGGTCATCGGAGAGGTGGTAAACTGTATTCCCCTCGATTTAACCGATCTGGCGACACTGGTCCGGCCAGGGACAATTATCGTGCGGAAGATACTATTATTGGACCTCTATGGAAGGTAGAGAAGGTCAACAAAGCTCGAGAGGCCTCGGTCGCCGAGAAATGTAACACAATACGGGTCGAGCATATCGACCACACGTCGACCTCATGGACACGAGACCACACTGATCCAATAACAAAACTTCTGTATTTTTCATTCTTTTTATGGGACTTTCATCAACATATTCGTGGCATTTTTCTAATGAAAATAATACCAAATATGATATAATTCCGATGATATTTTCTTGTGTAGTAAACGACAAAAGTGTCACGGGCCTCTGCACTGTGCCGACGGCTACGACTATCGCGTCTCTTTCTTTTCCATACGCTATCTTAATTTGCGTCTGAAACTTTCATCGTTCATTACACAAGTAAATATTATCAGAATTATATTATATTTGGTATCATTTTCATTAGAAAAATGCCTCGAATATGTTGGTGAAAGTCCAATGAAAAATACAGAAGTTTTGTTATTGGAATAGTAGTGGTCTTCTGGTCTCATACCGACATACTCGACCCGTATTATGTTACAGTCCTAGGCAACCGAGGCATCTTGGCCCCTCACGGGGTATACCCCGCGGTAGTGGGGATGGTTCTGGGACAATTACGAGCCGGATATTTGAGACAATTATCGAGAATTCACTACATTTTATATTACTTTGTAAAAATAACGAGAATGCGTTTATCCAAATTTCTAGCTATTTTCTTATAATATATACCTGAATCAATAATTTTGTTAAATAATTCATAATAGGTGCATCTTTACGATTTCAATAATCATAAATTACAAATACTAGAACGCGTCTCGTAAACCTAGTGTTAAAGATAGTGTTATCTAAAAAGAAATGGTTAAATTATGTTAATGGAATTAACATTTCAGTACCCGACGGAAGCTTTTATTACTGTTACGACTTTCTTTTTCAATTTTAACACAAAATTGAACATTTTCTTAATGCTTGAGTCAAATTTATTAATTTTCTCAGGCTTTACCCAACTACGTATATTGTTAATGCACAATAGCTGCAGTCCACACGTCTTAAAAGAACGAACAGTTTTTAAGTTAGTCTCGGAATAGTTTTTACATTATGCAGTATTAAAATCACAGCAGCGAATTCAGCACACTGCACAAAATAATTCGAGAATCGCTTGATAATTCTCAACGCGTAAGAGCAAATACGAAACCATTATTTATATGAAATATTAAAGTTTAACGACAATAATAATCAGACTTTGGGTTTTTACACTGATTTTCACTCGATTTTAAATACTCTAAAACAAATATTAGAAATTCGCATAAAAATCCACAGTCTGCTAATCATTCACGATGTGATTTCTGAACATTACTTAAAACAGTGTCTCCTTTGCAAGTTGTACAAATGTTCTGCAACAGGGATCAACTCCGTTTACGTTCGTAAAAATATTTAAAACTGCTCGACAAAAAATGGGTGGAAGGGGGTCGCAAAGGGTTTGGCTGGAGTATTCTTTAGCTGCGGAAAAAGTAATTAGAAAAAAACAATAGAGCAGTCATAGAATTCACCAGAACACGATTACGTACATTTCTCTCGGCTAAACCATTCGGAACGACAATTTGACTGTAAGCTTAGTTTTAGGCGATTCGAATGTACGCGTAGTCTTAAATGCCCCTTTTGTACAAAGCTCGAAGAACTCCGTTTTCGTTTCTTTTGATTTTTTATGTTACTTTCGTACGGTAGTGTCTTGTGGGCTTGAACGAGCTTTAATTTCTGCAACGAGTTCTCCATCTCTGAACATCCGGACGACCGAGGCAATTAACGATCAAACCTTATATTTATAATATAAAAAAAGAACTGCATCGTAACTTAAAAAAAAAATGTCTCACAATTTCAAATGTACCATATTATCTTTCTGCGTGCTGGCAGGGATTATGCATTCAAAACGCACCTCACACGGAGTATTATTGATACTCAAAATTATGTGCTCGAATTTAAACGACTGATCTTTAGCGATTTATTGAACAATTTCAACGATTGCGTTTTGAATGAATAATTCGAGTATTTATCAACACATTTTTCTCATTGAGAGTCTGAAGAGCCACGAGATCTCTTTACTTATAGCTTTATTTTTTAATAACTTATATATAAATAAATATATATATATATATATATATATATATATATATATATATATACACATGACTTTTAGGGATTGTATTTCGTTCGCGTATTTATATATGATATTTGACAAAAGCAGAGAGCAAAGGATTACAATTTTACAGATACAGTAGGGGAGGATTAAAAAAACTGTTCCTGGAACGATCAATTAAAAAAAAAGGAAGCGCTTTGTATACTGAATAGTGTTGCAAATAGGATTTAGTTTAGCATAATAATCCAGAAAAAGAAACGTGCGTCAAGGGAAATCTCTGCAAAGAGTCGAGAGACAATTGTTAGTACTTAATCGTTTTCTAAGTTGATTAAGTGCACGAGAAAAAAAACGCTAAACAGTCTTTCAGTATTTAAGTACTCTTCACATTCCATTTAGAGACACCAATTAATCGAACGACCAATGCAACTAGGAATATAGATAAGCGAAGAAAAAAGAAATGTAAAGAAGCATTGCGTCAGCACTAATTAACGATATATTAATTAGCGTATTAGATCAATTATCGAACGTGCAACTCATCAGAAGCGTTCCCCAGAAAAGAATGAAAAGACGAAAGATAGAAGTTTAGTGCTCAAAACGCATACCGGCAGCAAACAGCTGATATTATCGCACTTTTTGGAACTTTCAATAATACGAAGGACTTATATACTTTTTAATACTACAAAAATGTTTAAAAACCAAGTAGTACAAGCAAAATGAAATACGAGAAAAAAACAGTTAAGTGTAAGTTATAAATTCTCTTCTGTGATCTCGCAAAGCATATTAAGGTGTCGAGCGATTTTTAATGTATATATTACAAGCTGAGCGTCAGAAAAGATAGTAGAGAAAAAGTCGAATATACATCGTTTTTTGTGATTTTTTTTATTAAGCACAGAACTGAGAAATTGGACGAAGGGTTCTAGGAACATTTTTCTGTCTATTGTAATGGCCATGATCTACTCGCGTTAAGCGTCACAATGCATCATCATGCTGTGCGTGTTTAGTTAGAGATTCGTTTTTCTTAGCTATGGCGATCCAACGTATGCGTTGACACGATATCATACGGTGGCCACTTGTTAACCATCTTTTTTCGTTATCTTCTCTTCTGCATAGCATGTTTTGTATTTCCTTTAAACGAAAAATTAGAAATTGCCTGGAGAGATATGTATGGAGTCGAGGGGTAAGTGTAATTGAATACAGCTTTAACTGACTCTCACCATAGACCCATCTTATTTCTGTATAATATTTTGATTAGACGAGTCTGCGATGATTTTAGACGACACAATCAAGCTGCAAATTTTGTTCGTATATCTCATTCTCCCGGTCCTTCCAAATCTAGTCTATAGTTAGAAAATTGTCTTAATTGTGTAAGTCCAAAACGGTTCGCTGCCAACATGTTAACCGTCGAAAATCGGAATTATAATTGACTCTACTATAATGATTACTAAATCGCGAGCCAAAGTTATTTCCCCACGAAATTTCCTTTTGCGATTAACATGTTGGCGACCACGATCTCTCGAAAGTGTCAAACCAACGAATGTTCAAATTTTGTCCGACAGTGATGACTCGAAAAATATCGTAGATTAAACGTTGAGAAATTTGAGCATCGTCATAATGATAATCTTACGAATGCCATGTGTCTTTATAATATCAAAATTCCATCGCTTTGTATTCGTGCGGATTTGAAACGAGTTCCCTGTCTGTGCTTCTGTCGAAAGAGCTAGACTTTTTTAAGTCGAATTAAACGGATGACTATCGATCGATGATTTATTAAATTTAACTTGAATTAGTTCTGGGATGTGTGTTCGATTGTAGCAGATCCTTCGGTAAATGATTCTACGTGTCGAAATAAGACGAAAACGAAGAATAAGGAAATCGCGTCGGAGGCTCCGTTTTCGAATTATTGACGATCGAAGTTCCGCCAATGAGAGCGCGCGTGCAATGACGTGGCGCTTGATTGGCGGAAGCCTGACTCGCTTGCATTCCCATTGACGGAACTTTAATTGTCGATAATTTGAAAACAAAGTCTCCCACGTAATTTTTTTATTCATTATTTTTGCCTTATTTCAACTCGTAGAATCGGCTGCTGAAATGTCTGCTCGCATAATCGAACACCCGATACTCGGTAATGAAACATTGCAAAGCTCTAACGCAATATATTCTATTAAAAAAGTAATTCCATATCTATGAAAGATCTTGTTTATTACAGTGAAAGAAAACGATAGTCGACATTTTATATCGTCAGGTTCGTTACCATTGTATTGCAACAACTAAGAGCTACAAATTAATCGAAGTTGTAAAACTTTGTAATAGATGTAAGTATCATGCGACAGAAAAGAAGGTTGTTACTTGTCTCTAGTCGATCACGATCGCTGGTTAAAATCAATTGAACTTGCAGTTTCTGCGTGATAAACAAATGTTACCAAACAAACTCGCATTCATTTATGGTCGGTCAAAAACGTTTGACAATATCTCGTAAGATTCCGTACGGAACAGATTCGATATCAAACAAACTTAATGCAGATTGAGGCGACACTATCATCGATTTTTCAAAATTTCCTTTCAAAGACTTGTAAATAATCCTACACGTACAGCGAGGGAAGAAAGTGTTCATTTTTAATGCTAAAAGCGTCAAATTGATGCAATATGAGTAAGATAATATGTATTTAGAGATGGTGCACGAATACTTTTTTCGCACACTGTATATCGCACTGTGAACGCAGTGGTTAACCACCACCATAAAGTGGCTAGCATTCGTCATTTTTATTTATTTAGGATGGTAAAGTGGATTTAATATTTCCCACAAGCTTGATCTCGAACGATAATTATTTAAATGATGCAATGTAGTGTCTATGCAGACAATTCGGATGACTATAGGGCGAGGTTATGTGACCTTAGCACCCTCTGTTCTCGTTATCGAACAGATTTCGTTTGTTCAAGGTTACCTCACAGATGGACACACTTTTGTTCGAATAATTCGCTGTTGTTAGACATTTGTTTATTCGTTCGAACTTTATTGAAAAAACAGTGGCAGAAATTGGCTAATTTTAGACGGAGCTGGAAAAAAATGTAAAGCGAATTGCATAAATAATTATACTGCGGGACGATAAAAAAGTTGAAAAATAAGGATCAATTTCAGAATGTCGAAAAATCCAAAATTATTACCGTTCATTCCATTTTAGTTTTATTTAACAATGTGTATACAAAAGACAAAAAGAAGATAACAAAATTGATTTTTAATCTATTTGCTTCGCAAATTATTATTAAAGATAACATTCCGAAGTTCACACTTATTTTTTTATAATTATCCACAATAAATATGTATTTTGAATTTTTGTAAACCTGTAGAATTATGTCCCATAAAAAGCTCTTCATTGCCAGCTAAGTCTAAAATTTATAATTACAGACTCAAAATGATAGTTCCCGTTGTTACGGTCTCTAACAATACTAATTTTCTACGGCCGGGCAACTTCGACCTTCTCGAACTATCCTAACTGTCATAATTGATACTGAATGCATGACCAATAATGATTCGTATGAACTCTCAATTGGCTTATACAACTGGTGCTCGATCGTATTCGATTTTTCGTTCAATTATCATTCACCTAATTACGATCCTCGTAATTGAGTATTGGTACCAATCAAGTACTTTGAAAGGGTCAACAATTATTTTTTCCATCGAGTACAGATCGGATGCCTCATTCTGTATAAATTTTGTTAAACCGAGCAATAAAATTTATAAAATAAGGTAAGTGTTCAATTGAAACTAGAATTTCATTGTATATATATATGTGTAGTTGAACGGTACAAATTCTGTACATGAATTAGGGAAGAGAGAGATAGCGTCGATATTATTTTTCTAAACGATATTCAAATAAATCTAAGGTGTACATAGCAAAACTATAACGGATATCGAGAAACGTTTAATTTATAAAATTAATCTTGATTCTCAACAGTAGTTAGAAGTATCAATAATTCAACATCAACATTGTAATTTATCTCGAAGATTGTATGTATCGGAATATATATATATATACATATATAATATTTATTCGAAGCGTAATTTTATATTCTTCAGTATTTTACCAAAGAGTCATTTAGTCTTATCACAATAAACTCGGGCATGAATTATTTATTAAGTTCGTCCTGCGAGAGAGAGAGAGAGAGAGAGAGAGAGAGAGAGAGAGAGAGAGAGAGAGTGAGTGAGTGAGTGAGTGAGTGAGTGAGAGACCTGTACAGAGACAATAAATTTGTACGAACGCTTACAAAGCTACTTCTTGTTTTTGAATCTTCTTATGAAATAACGTATCAAAAAGTCTTCTATATCTTCGTGACTAGATGAGCAACGTTTGACAAAATCATTACACACGATCGCCTAACACGTTCGAATGTTCTGTTACGAGACTCCTTTTATTTTTGTCAAGTATATAATACATTTAAGAATGCAGGTTACACGTCGTCAGCTTCTTCTCGATCATACAGTTCACGTGGTAAGCATGACCACAACCGAATATCGCGATTCCATTGTTACCTAACAAAACCGGCGTTTGCAGGGACAGGGTGCAGCACGGGCACGTCGAGAACTTGTTCTGATAGTGCATTCCCCAGTGGTGAGCCCCGCTGCCGAAAATATTCTTGCCAACAGGTCTACCTAAGTCCTTTTCAAGGACTTCCACCAATTCGTCTCGAACCTGCAGAAAGCAAACCAATTTTTTAAAAAATCTTTACAAATACCCTGATAATCATTAACGTACAATTATCCTAAAATTCTCTTATCTATTGAATTCATATTTTTCTCGCTGAATATTCTCAAGTACCTTCGCTGAGCACATTGTGTTATACTCCGACGTGTCAAGACTGTTCTTACTGAAGTTAATTGTGCGCTTCATTCCATGCTGGTACAAGATTTTCGTAAACACGAGTGACTGGAACACGCTACAACAAATCATAGTATGTAATTACTAATTGTGAAAAAATAATTGGTCGAGTCACTTGTTACATTAAAAATGTTTTGAACAAAAGTCATTAGACATTAACCGGTATATACTATGTAATAATTAGATGTTTTACATTATTTCACTTTGTTATCGAGATGTGAAGGCGACCTTGAGGTTTCCTTTCATTCAATTTGAAAGAGTATCGAATGCTGAGTAAAAAAGTATTAAGGTATGCGGGGTGAAAAAATAAATAATTACCGAGATATTCATTAGTTAATCTCCGGTGGAAGAATGATGATGGAACTTTTCTCGCTTTGTTTATTTTTTTATGAAACTTTTATCAACATGTTCGTGACAATTTTCTGAGTAAAATGGGCCCAAACGAAAACACAATTTGGATCATATTTACTGTTCTATTATTCAAACATTCCTGTGCTACTAATTGGTTCGCATAATCGAGAGTCTACTCTATCCTGAATTAAACGAGTATATATGGTTGGAATTGTGTCGTGTTTGGACTCAGTTTAAACAGAAAAGTGTCGCGAACATGTTGGTGAAAGTTTCAGAAAAAAATAATTAACAACAAACAAGCTATCATTGAATTTGACCGAACATGCACCAAAGGTTCCACCAACTTTCACTAAAGAATATCCAAGTAACTATTACTTTATCACTCTATATACCTTAATACTTTTCTTCTCAGCATTCAATGCTCTTTCGAATCAAATATTCAAATATCACACATTATAATACAAACACTTAAGGTCACCTTTATATCTCGATGAAATATCAAGATTTATAAAAAACTAACAATCACATTGCATGTTTTATTTGATATAAAGGAATGTACGTTTGAAACTTTTCGTTATAATTAATTAAAATGATAATCAGATTACCTTTTGTCGATAGAAACGTTTGGAACAGCCTTCTCTAACTTAACTAGAAGTGTCATGGCAAGATCAGGTCCCTGCTTTTTTATGATTTCATGTATCACAGTGCTCCACTCTATCGACTCTAACACATCGTTGTTTCCATACTTAATATACTTGCCGCAGAACAGACATTGTCCCTCCTGAATCTGCTTCGCTTGCGTCGCTAAAACACTCCATAGTTTCCCATCCAGCGATGGCAGAAGCATAGACAACGCAACAGTGTCTCTGATCTGAAGGCATTGGCGCAGCGAATCACTCATCAGCACACCATTCTCCTCTACACACACTGGCAAATACTCCCTCCACATGTAAGGTACACTGTTGCACAAATTTACACACTGTTCTTGGTTCTCGTTCGCAAACTTTTTGAGAAGGGCTCTGCCGACCCCCAGGAACTTTGGTTCTGCTAAATCGCTGGTCGAGTACGGACTACTACAGGTACATCTTCTGCAGCTCTGAGCATTTACATTGACGAAGGCTTTTGTTATCTGTTTCACAATGTGCGTATTATCCGTAGACTGAAGCAATTGCATCGAGATGTTCTCCAACAGAGTGTTGAAGTAATACAGCTCCGCGCTCCTCAGTATTTCGTATAGGAAGCTCTTTAGGTCAGTCAATGTCTCGTAGAAGTCTTTGATCACATTCATTCTCCAATCAACATCTGATATTATATTTTCTAACTCTCTCTCGCTCATGGACTGTCTAATATTCCCAATTAAAACATTAACAGCTTCCAAGTCTGCTTGTATTTTCTGCATCGCGCTCCTGTTTGGATTTAACTCCTCTGTTACCTCAACATTGTTCTCATCCTCGTGCGCTGTGTTACAATTGGCATCTTTAGGTCTGTTAACGTCATTGGTCTCCTCCTTCGGTTCAGTCTTGGAGCATTGAGACACAGGCTTGAACCTGAAAGTCTCCTCGTCGTTCGAGTTCCCAGAATTGACCATAACTATCCCCGAGTCCAATTTCATGGGGCTACTCTTCGAATTCGACTCCAGAAGATTCGTTAGAGGGTGCAGCAACGTCAACAACTCGTCGTCCCTGAGTATCTGCAATCTGTTCTCCACGTCGCACACCTTGCCAATCTCCAAGCTGCTCACAAGCTTCCGCAGTTGCACCTTGTGCGTCAGACATAACTCTAAGCACTCGTAGTAATTTTTGCCGTTGTATAGGCGCAGTATTAACGAGTCTAAGAAGGACAGAGTCAAACAGTGAAACTCCCCTTCGGTCGTCATCAAATATATCCTGTTGTCGATGGTCTCCGCCATGGTTATGTTCGAAAATTCGTTGTTCCACAGTATCACGGTCGCGGTCACTGGGTCGAGTATATATAGGCCTCTGGAAGTGTACGAAAATAAATATTTCCTCGCGGTAACGAACAAATGCGTGAAGTTGACGGATTGCGGTGTCCAGGTCGTCTGCTCCGTTTGTTTCTGGTATGCGGACTTTCTGTGATCAGGTCTGCATATCGCTACAGGCGGAACGGCCAGAGCCTCTTTGAACTGATGTGTCTTCATCACCACACCGTTCGCGGACACTTCCCATAGTCTCGAGCCTGGTCGAGCACAGAATATCTGTGGGACGTTCTCCTCCTGCACGTTGCTGTTCCCCTCGGGAATGAAACTGAAAGTGCGCCTTTTGTTCGTCAGCCTCTCCTCCTTCTGAGCGACCAGTGCACTGGTATCTTCTTTAGAATACATCTTGTAGAAACAGGCACCGAATTCCCCGTTGCGAGCCTTGTTCCCCACTTGCTTATATTGCTCCTGTAGAGTATCACAGATGTAACAACGTGTCAAGGTCGATGCTAGTAACAAAGGCGAAGAGAAACTGAGCTGTACGATAGCAGAGTCGAGATCCATCAAGGTGCACGCTGGTGTTTGGAACATGCCATTAACCTGGAAGCATTTTTATTCGAGCAGTACATAGTTGTTTATGCGTCTACACACGCGTAGATTGAACGTATTGCTGACCTTAAAAATTGGCAATGCCGTAACTGAAATTTTACCATTCCAATCCCCCGCGTACACTTCGGAGCTACTGTCATTCCAGCAGAGACAGTTAATCTGCTCGTTTATATGCTCTGTCGATACTGCTATTAATTTCGGTGTGGGCTTCAAAGAGACTACACAAATTGCTCCACGTACAGTGGCCAATGCGATCGTTTTCTCGTCGGGTGATATTAGAACTCGAGAGACGGCTCCCTCCTTTCATAGCAAAACAAAGAAAAATTAGTTTGATATTTTAAAGTTGTACCTTTTAGGCTGTTGCTCGTTTAACACCTTAACGCTTAGCACGAACGAGTTTACATTGTTGTATATAGTTCAAACGCGATCGCATCTATTCCCAACAGAATAGCATCGATACCCCTTTTTTCGATGGGAACGAATACGTTAACGTTGGCCTGGCAATGTTTATGCGCGGTGTTAAACAAGCGACAGCCTTTAATTTAGAAAGCCAATTTACCGAGAGCGGTATTAATTGCAGAAAGGAGCATGGCTTCCTCGAGAACAGGTAGATGCTGCCGCTGGTCGAGCCCAGGATTATATAGTTGAAGGACGCGTTGAAGCATGTGTACTGTAATTTAATGAGCATGTAGTTCATTGTCAGGTTATAAAATGACTTAATATTTTTACCACTTTCTGTCATTATTGTAATATTTATATTCGCATGTAAAGAAAGACTCCATTTTTTTTCTCCAGTTAACGGAACAATCGAATTCAAGCTTGACAAGCCGAGTGACAGAATTAATGTCAGCGAATTGTGAGTGGGTGTACACACGATAACAATGGAACAACGGAGAATTAATCAATAAAGGCGTCACAGGTATGTATCGTGACTGTCGTGCGGCGTGATCGCACTTGTTTATTATGTAAGAATAGCTTGATAATTGAATAGAGTACCTTGATCCTTTGAGTGGAATTGATAGGTTTGTACAGGAGAGAATTGATTTCCTCGTACTCTGACAACACGTACGGAAACTCCTGCATAGTTCGTCGGGATCTCGTGCGTGACGACACAACACTGCAATACGTGCCACCGAAGTTTAACTGTGATAAATCCTGACAAGATTTGACGTGTATTTATTTCGATACTGTGTCGCATGCATGGCCTGTACGGCGTACGGTCGATCATGGAATGTTCTCATTCACACTGTTTTCACGTAGTAGACTGTAGACTGTAGACGGCACTGATATGACGGTCGTCGCTGCGAGAATACCTGGCCGGAGCAGTGGTTCTCATCATTGTCATCGATAGTCACTTTTTTTTGCTCTTCGATAACCGATAGGCGATTTTCATAAATTTCGATGCGCTAAAAACGAATCCAAAAATCGTTTTTCTGCATTACTAGTTTTTACAAATTTAATTTAAAGGATACGCGAAGAGATAGGTTATGGTTAGCCAATTTTCAAAAACAACAATCAACGTATAAATAGATGTATATGTAAATTAACGTTGGTCTAATTTTCAAAATCCGACCTTAATATACAAATATAGGGTATGACGAGTCAATTTTGAAAAATTGCAATCAATCAAGAATTTTATTAACAATCAACAGATTCATTGAGTTCCACAGGTAACTAAAAAGTACAACCTCGTTACATTATTCTCCCGTACTTTTTGCTAAATACTTTTACGTCTATATGTGCACGCCGTCTTTTAGTCGATATAGTACAGATTCATAGAATCCACGGTCTACATAGTAATGACAGTTCTGGTTTTAGTACCGTTCCCCTTCCGTTAATGATCATCTCCAACGGGCTGTTATTCTGTCGTTATTCTGTGAGTTATCCGGAAGTTGGGAAAGGCGTCTCGCTATGTTCTTAATTGCTGAAGGCTTGACGAGGTTCTCCGCGTTTCCGTTCATTGCAAAAATTCGTTGATTCTCCTTGTTTCTCGCGAGAACCTCCAAAAACTGTTCGTTCCTTTTCCCGCCGTAAATAGAGCGTATCGTTGCGTTCCGTGTTTCGACCTATAAAGTAATATATATTATAATAAACTAATTACCAATCTCGTACTGCTTATTTATAAAGCGAAAAAAATAAAGCTGTAGAAATGAACGGAGTTGTTACTTTTTATTCTTGTTTCAAATAAAATTTACTGGATCCTGTTCATATCTTTACAGTCGTTTTCCTCGGTCACTATTTATACAAGATATTCGAACGAATCAGAATGCAAATGGTAAGTGCGTTCAAGCTTTATTTCATCAAATTTTTGCAAAATTTTAGCTTGTCCATTAATGGCAGAAAAAAATCATTTTTGAACAAGTTTTTGGGTAGCACATACAAATTTCCTATTATTATATGTAGGTAACCTTTAACTTGATAAATATTTTTCTCCATTACTATTTCCACTAGATATTCGAATGAATCAAAAAGCAAATATACTCCTACTTTATTTCGTCAATTTTTCCCAAAATTCTAGATTACCTCTTAAGTATAGAAAAAAATTATTTTCTATTCCTGTGTCCTAAGAACCACCTTCCGAGTAACGCATGCAAAATTTGACCACTGTACCTGAATTGCGGTTCCTTTCTTACAATCTTCTAGCACGACAGAGTTCAAAGAAGAAGCCCTGGACAATTTTTGAACAGTCTCCTTGTAGAAAGTCTTCGCGTCGTCCACCAAATGATCGCAGGACGCAAACCTCGGTGGTTTCTCCTTCCTGCCAGATCTCCTCCACTTCATCATGGATCCCAATAAATCTTTGAACGACCTTTTTCGATCATGTTTCTTTCTCGAGTCCTCTAAACCAATCTCCTCTTTACAATCTGCAAATATTCTCTCCAAAGTGCACTTGTTCAAATCATTTGTACTTTTCCTCCATCGTCTTGAATTCGCAAAATCCGCGCTCTGTCTTCGCAGCAATTCTTCCGCTTTATCGTCAAATTTCATATCTTCCAACACAAATTCCTCATTTTCCATATTCTGAGCAACAACTGGCAGTTTTTTGGAAACCAGATCTGGTCTGCAACGCTTATCCAAAAATGCTTTACTGTACCTTGGACCAGAACATCGGCGATTTTCACTTGTTTCTTCGATATTTTTCAATCTTTCGCCCATGTAATCAAAATTAGGGTTTGAATAGTCATTTCTCCGATAATACTCTGTAAAAAATTCATCGTCGGCTTTGCAAGCCTCGTTTCTCTTCTCTAACGATGCTAGAAGCCTCTTCAGAAGATTCTGCGACTTCTTTTGCTCGTGTTTTTTCGCGAATTTTTGCTTTTCTTGTTGCAAATCTGTGAACGTGTAAGTTCTGTAGCGATCCTCTGGGATGTTTCGAATTCTTCCCGTCATTTTGTCGCTGGCAACTTCGTTGAGGATGTCCGAAGTCGACTTGAAACGACGATCCACAATTTTCAGAACCATTTTTCTCGCTTATTCCAATTTTTATCGATTTCTCTGATTTCTGTTCTCATTCGGAACGACCGATTCGCTTCGATCTCACGTTCGACTCTTGTTTTGGTAATCTGTCAACGACGCGCATTCTCTGCGACGTTTCTGCCCGTTCGATAGAGTTATATACAAATTTCCTGTCGAACGATAAATACCATAGAGGTCGACTGTTAATGTACATAAGCGAATTATCCCTTTTTTCGAGTCCTCAGCCGAAAACGAACACTGTTTTGGCAACAAGCGAATTTTAACAGTCTGATATAAACGGACCGAACATCTTTACGTACAAAATAAAACTTGTTCGCATCAATTGTTACAGACTCGAAGTAAAATAAAAATCTATTTGCTTCCTTGATAGGTTCGATAGGTTGAAAATAAGACTGCGGATCTTTATGCGAAATCAGAATTGCCTAATTGTAAGAAATAGAGGGAAATTCAATAGAAATATTTGTATTTGTATTAAGAGAACGTATGTTCTCTTAATTATTTTAATTAATGGAAACTAATACACGAACATCTTTAAATGAAATGTTTTTAATTTTTTCTATAAACGCGTATAGTTTATTGAAAACTGTGTACTTTATCTTGAAATTCGTGCTTAGAATATTTGAGGTTTTTGCGTTTGCGCCAGTATGCGGATCGAGCAGCGATTATTCATTCGCTTGATTCGATAATGCCGCGGGTTTCTTCGGTAGAATGGTAATTAACAATTCGACACGCGAGAAAATTGCTAAACTACTGTTCGCGATGCTAGACCATCGATTGCGCAGACAAGACGATCTCTTGTCGTAGATTGCAGAAATAGAATCGATGCAATCTTCGAATTGAAAATATCGTTTAATAGTAAACTCATTTGTATTTTGGTTGACAAAAATTGATGTCCAGCATTTATCTATCACGATTTTGCTTCGTAGACCAATGAAAGAATTGCATTCATTTGCTTACTGCTCATATTCTAAATTGCGTTTATTCAGTTGCTACTCGCAGTAGACTGAATAATTATACAAATTTCTATTTTTGCGCTCCATTTTTTCTAAAACTCAAATAACATAGATATTTTTTCCGTTTATTAAAAAAATTTCTTGCAGCAAAGATCAAACGAAAATATTAGTTTTTACATTTAATATTTAACACGTTCCCTCGCATTTCAAAAATTTGCAATTTGCATACGCCATGAATCCATAGAACAATAAAAAAGTAATAAATTGTGATCGAAGATCGATGAAATCGACCGAAAATATTTATATATTCTAAATTATGTATTTATTTATATGTCCAGATCGCTGGACTATACGGATCAAAATTTTCCATTTCTGACCTCCGTTTTCCTAAAACTAAAACGAGGTAGATATTTTGTGTCACCGATTGAAAAAATTTCACGCGGTACGGTAAATAAAATGAAAATATTGATTTTTACGTTGCAATATTTCATTTCCAACGCGTCTTCTACGATTTTAAAAATTCATCGCAAACGCATAAAAATCAGCACTTGATTTTAATCATCGGGAGGAGGCAACAAACTGGCGCATCGTTCAAGGTCAAGGTTCTGTTCTTTATTCTTGTCTTTTCGTGTTCTGGTATGAATTAAAAAATACAAACCGAAAACACACGATTTTCGCAAACAAATCGTTCATCCTCTCAACCATACGTTCGCTACAAGCTTGAAAGTTGAACGACTATTACAAAAGACATCGCTTTGCAACAATATACACACGCGCAGAACTTTCTCTCCTTTCTTGCCACATTATCCACTGCTCGGCAAATAAGTCAACGATAAAAATTCAATAATTTTAAATGATTTTGAAACATCTATTGTCTTACACCTCGCGCACACATATTTTTCATTATAAATGCGCAAAATCCGCGAATAATAGATTAACAGAATCGAATATAAAAAACAGGTTGACTCGTTTTTCTTCTAAAGCGAATAACGGAGACTGAAATCTCGCTTGCTATGTTTATTAATGACTATGCGCTCTTGGACGTGTCTATTTATCGCTAAATAGCAGCCAGGAAAGCTCGATCGACTGCGCGCAACACCGTGTTTCGTCAAACACGTATATTTCGAGACCGAAATATATTCTTTTTCGTTGACATCCAATCATTTCATTCGTAATTCGCGCGAAAATTTTCGAAAATATCAACACGTTTACTCGCACAAAAGCAATTTGAAATATATATCATAGTTTAAAGCGTTTGTTCGATGAACTATCAAGATTTGCTATTATAGACTGCGGATCTTCGTATAATAATTTACACATTTACACTCGGGCTCGCAGAAAATGGATAGAGCTTTATTTTTCTCAGTAATGACTTTGCTATGTACAATTCGTATGTTCATTGATATTAGATTGAGAACATTATTTTTGGGAAAACATGTTGGCAGAGGCTAAATTTTAAATTGAAAACACCATTTTTTGAAGGAAGTATCAATATGGAGAAAGTAGGACTGTTAAAGCAGAATCAATTGCAGGAAAGTATGAATTTTACAAAAGAATCGATTGCAAGAATGTATCAATTTGTAGAGAGTAGCATTGACAAGGAAGCGGGAATTTTTAGAAAGTATCAATATTTTTAAAGTAGGAATAAGGAGGAAGTAGCCATTTGAACAAAGTAGCAATTGTGACAAAGCAGAAATTTTTACCGAACGAATGCTAAGGCACGACTCAACAATTTTAATCGGGTCTCCGAATTCAACTCAAAATAATTCAATCGATTCAACTAAAATGCGAAAGTTTTCTTTTTATTATCATTCTCCGATGAAGTCTTTCAAATTTTCAAGATTACCAAATTCTACAAAATCGACAGTCTATCATAGTCATTTTTCGCAGAACCAGACTTCCTACACACTTGTAAACATCAATGTTCCGATTAAAGATGAAACTGATTTCAAACTCCACTCGTTTTATTGGGAAATTCTTTTTAATTCTTCCCCCTTGCAACCCAGCATAATATCATTTTGCGCTGTCCAACGCTCGAATACTACACTCACCAAGACAATGTACAATATTCTTTCGTCGCAAAAATCGTTGACACTTGTTCGCTCGTGCATCCCGCAACACCTTCACCACCGGAAGCCTAACCATAGACTCTGGTAAAATTTACATTAGATTCTATAAAAACGTTGTTGCTGTCAGGAAATTTCCCACGAAATCCTCGATAATCGATTGTTCACAGGCTAACGCGTAAACGCCGTTGAGTATCGACACGGTAAACCTAGCCGAAGATCGGCGATGTGGAGAAAAAACGCTATTTAGCCTAACACTTTTTTTGTTGGTATACATATAATGTACAAAGTATTTCTAGGCAAAAAGGAGTCAATTACGATCGACGAGTTAACTCGTCCTCGGCAAGAGTTAACCCTTTGCACTCGAAACTATTTTAATTCCAAGATATTTCTTTCAACCTAGAACATTTATTTGTATTCTATGTACTTGTCTTTCTTACATTGTGCACTTGAAATTAAATCTGTTTTCATTTGATAACGTGAAAATTGTTTTCAATAATGGTACGACAGTTGCTACCGGTGACTCGGAGTCACCATTCGAGTGCAAAGGGTTAAAGTATTAAAATCGTCGCTCCGTTCAACGACGACAACCAAAACACATCTTAGAAGCGTACGAAAACTGTCCTCGAACTGTTTGTGCTCGAACTATATCACAAGCGAATATAAAATAATCTATTACTATCGTTCTAAGGAGACTATTCTCGCAACAAACATTATATAAACATTAAAAGTCTCTTTTCTTAATAGTAAATAATATATTGCCCCAGGGGGCCACTCGAGGTGTTCTCAAGGGCCACAACTTTTTCTATCACAAACGCGGGGAATACAGTTGTTCTATCGGTTGAACGATAAGTAGAAAATTGCCCTAGAGGGCAAGCCAATGGCGCTCCTAGGGGCCAAAACCACCTCTCTTGCTATTATTGCTAAGGGAAATTACTGTTCTCGTTCCACCATGACTCGCAAAGGAAGCTAGCTTCCTGCTAACAACTCGATTTTCTCAGCTACGAGCAACAAATTGCACCGGAGGGCAACTCGAGAGGTTCCCAAGGGTCGCAACATTGTGCTACCGCGAACCTAGGAAAAACTGCTATATTCTTTCTATTAAAAATGTTTGTTTGCGCAACGATGAGCAACAAATTGCCCCAGAGGGCAACGCGAAATGCTCCCAAGGGCCACAACCTGGGATCTCGATGGAGATATATCGCTTTCGCAAAATAAACTAGTTTCCTCTTTCTATTAAAACTCTTTTTCCCCCAACAATTACAAGAAATTGCTCCAGAGGTCAACGCGAAATGCTCCCAAGGGTTAAATGTCTCCACGACTTACTCGCTGACCCGGAACGTAGCTCCGATGCCAGACCTCCTTCTGCACGTTTTCCTGATCCTGTAGGTACCAACGTCGGTGCCACTCTCGTACTGCGTGTCTTCGGACCAGTTGCTATCGGTCGTCGAGCGGCCAACGGCCCAACTATCCGATCTATCGGAGTATCCCGAATCGATGACGATGGTCTCGTCGATCCTGAAGAGATTCCTGGACAGCGCGTGAGCTCTTTTGTAGGTTGTTCCCCAGGGAGTCTGCGAGTTTTCGTTCTCGCTGTCGCTCCTGATGGGGCTGATGCACGGAGACGGAACGGTTTTGGTCGAGAGTCTGGACATCATGCTGAGGAGGGAGCTGCTCCTGGGCAGCTTGCACCTGGACACCGGTATCCAATAGACGGAGTCCTCCGAAGCCTTGCCGGTGTCCAACGATCCATCGAAGTCGAAGGTCCTTTGACTGCCGTCGCTCTCCAACGACGGAGACCTTTGATCGCAGTCGCTGCTGCTGTCGGTGTCCTTGGGAGACATCGATGTGGCGCAGGACTTGCGATCCGACTCGCTGGCGCTTCCTTGATCGTCCTCGTTCCCGATCGTTCCATTCGTCGAAGCCAGCGATTCTTGAACATTTCCATTCAGGTGCGACAAGTTCCCACTCTCCAGAGCGTCCACCATGGTTTTCACGAAATTCTGATACACTCCGAGGACCTTGTTCTGCCTAGGCAACGAGGATTGATTCTTAACCTTTTCGGCCAGAGCTTCGATGATTCCCCGGACGACGCTGTTCTCTTTGGGAGGCTTCTTGCTCCTCACCAGATTCTCCAGCTCCGTCGACTTCCTCTTGGAAGTCAAGAACCTTGTGCTGGGAGAGCTCGCGTTCTTTTCCAGCTCCTTCCTCTGCTGCACCGGTGTCCTCGAAGACTGTCCAATATCCTCCAACTCCTCCGGAACCAACGACATCCTTCCGGAGTTCGGGCTCCTGCTGCTGGAAGAGTCTGCATCCTTCCGTTCCAGCTTCGTCTCTGACAGGTTCAAAGGAGGCCCTCGAGCGAGCACGAGGTTTATGTTGTGGACCTTTCGGGATGGAGACATTTTTGGGAACGTTTTGCTAATGTCGCGTTTTGGTCTTACGTCTGGGACGCGTGCGTTCGTCGTTTTTCTCGTTGCTGATGGAAATTTTTGGTGCTCCGAGTCTGGCGATTTTTGATGGCGTTGGATTTTGTAGGTGTCTGTGGGCGAATTCTTCGATTCCGATATCTTGGGTGACTCCGATGATGGTGTAACTGTAACGGATGATAGAAATTTGTTAATGTTAGACAATTTTTCGCAGACTTTCTGGCAAGATGCTTTTATAGTAAAACAATGTGAAAATCAATTTTTCTGGAAGTCACGAAATAGAATTAACGCAACAAATTAATTCTTCATCGGAAATAGAAATGTTTACGATCGGTCGAATCATCCTAAACGAAATGAAAAAGGTCAAATCAATTATCGATAAATAGCTTCAGGGGTATTGAGTCGAAATTGAGTCCGTTTTCTTGAATCGAGAATCGAAGATTAAGAATCGACAATTGGTAATGAAAAACCGGGAATGGAATTTGAAAAATCGAAAATCGGAGATAAAAAATCGTCAATTGGAAACAAAACGAGAATCGAAGTTGAAAGATCGACGATCAAAGACCGAAAATAAAAATTAAAACTCTTCAACTTCGGTTTAATTAATTCGATTACGCGATGGCGATAATTACCTGATGCGGTTGAGCCAGACAAATTCATCACAGACGTTCTCTTCCAATCAGGATTTTTCCAAGGTGACGGGCGACAATCGAGCGGGGTGTTGTTTAAAATTTTTGGCGGGTTCGAGCGTTTCCTCAGGTACCACTCAGGAATGGTAAGACTGTCCAAAGATCTCTGAACCTTCAATTCCGCATCCGTCAATTTCCTCTCCTGTAAACAAATCGCAAACGTTACGATCCTGCACTCCATATAATCAACTGAACAAAACCAATATGGAAATTCGCAATGTATATTTGTTTTATCGAATAACAAATTAATTTCTAGGATTTATATAGAATTGACGTATCAAATGGAAAACAAGCTATGTAGTTTAAAGAACATATTGCGGTTCGATAAGAACTCTGTCCAAGATGACAGTCTCGTTGTTTGTTTCTTTGTCATTTAACTCGACTACGCGTAGCACCTCGCGAGCACGTTTTTGTACAGGTGTGACGGAGTCCGAGGTAAACGATCGGCAACGACGATCCAAAATTTAAGCAAATACTTATTTTTGAAGTTAGGCAGAAATCATTTCACTCAGAAATCGCACGTAACTTTGTTGAATATACAGTGTGTTCCACGAACTCTGTCCACTCGAATATCTTGGGTGTTTCAAACAATACGAGAAAATGTTACCGACAGAAGTTGTAGGGTTTAAGAAACTACATAATATGGTATAAATGGTATTATTGAAAGTAGAGGCGTACAGAAGACATACATAGAGTCATATATCAAAAAATGTCCTGGAATTTACACAATAATTAACAATTGATCGGTAGTATCAGGGAGGTAATTGAAATCGGATAAAACGTTTGTTAAATTTCAGTGTAGAATAATCAATCTTTAATTGTGTATATTTTAGGAAATTTTTGTAATGATTTTAATTTTTTCATGATTGCATTATAGCATGTACTAAAATATTTTTCGCTTGGACAACGAACCGGTGCTGACTATTATTCCAAATACTTGAAATCTCATAAAAGTTAGTTCACATATAGAAACGAAAATATGAAAAATCCTTAATGAAAATATAATAATCGCGTATCTAAGTTACCAACTACCGACACAAGAATTAACAAACAAATTTAATAGTCTATTTCAAATTAATATTTAAACAAATACTTACATGTTGGTCAAAGCGCAGCATGTTGTTCCTAATCCACATCGTCGACACAGCCATTTTCGTAAAACTTCAACAACAAAATGTTCGAACGAAAGACAATAAACAACGGACTAACTATGACAGGTTAAACTAAACGCGTGATTACAAATAGACTCGTCAGATTGTCTCCGTCATGTTGCTGTTCGAAGATCGATCGATCCACAGGTATGTCGGACAGGGATAACGATTCGACCGACGATCGTTGCCCAAATGAACTAATCAACCCTGACGGGCCTCGTTATATAGTCCCAGGGGTGGCTACCCCCACTCCGCGCTCTTTGAACGCACGAGTCGAGACCCTCTTTTGCTGTGCAAAGGCTTGGGTCACTCGTCGCATAATTAATTTTTAATAACAATCTTCGTTCTCCTTCAGGTATTTCGGTATTTCGAATTATTCCTTAAATAATTTTCATTAAAAAAGAATATATATATATATATATCGTTCTAAAACTTTGTATGTTTGTTCAATCATGTTCGAAGAATATACAATTATTTTTGTAAACGAACACAATCATTAACTTTCAAATTAAAGCTTGATTTTTGGCTGAATGTATTTATAACGATTTCGATGTTACGGAACAACATAGCAATGGAGAATATTTTCAACATAACTTGCATTAAAAATCATTTGCAGAGAATATCTCTGTATTATACCTCTGTATAATACCTCTGTATTATATTGTTCACGATTCGATACTCGTATCAATCGCAAGCTTAAAATTTACCCGTTACGATAAAGAAACTCAAGGTGACCTTTGTATCTCGATAAAAAAGAAAAAAACAGAAATAAAACGAATTACTACATTGCATGCTACTCTTGAAACCATGCGACTTTCGTTTGAAAACATTTCTGATACAACAAATGGTTTATGAGTAAATTTAAGTGGCACAGTTAAATGACTCGGCCCGTATAAATTCAGCTACAACTCTGACTAATTAAAATACAATTTATAAAATAATAAAAACTGAGGTCTAACTTACAAGATCTCCAATAACGCATTGCAATTATCGGAATATAAGAAAATTGTTAGCGAGGGAATCGCGTTGCTAACATTGCTGTGGACAGGTCGTAACGAATAACTGTACAGAATTTGAAAATTGCGCAGAATTTCCGGGAAATTCGGAAGGTTGGGATCACGGAAGGGATTACTCGCGGCATTGGAAGAACCCACGGTGTTTGAGGATAATCACGGTCGCCTAGAATGGGTGGGGACTGTTGCAAGGTAAAACGACCGCCGACGGTAAAGACAATATAAACCCTCGGAAGCGTCTACCTGTCTGTCCGACCTTTCCTTCCGTATTACGTTTGTTGCCATTCGAATCACCGTGTTTCAATGAGCGTGAAACGCTCCTTACGCGCGGAACGATTGACAGTAACCACAGTGCGTTACCGAGATATCATTATTTTACCATGCATACGATTTATCGTACACGCGCACTTGACCTCATTGTGTTCGCGTAACCGAAGGATCATGCGAACAAAATATTGCTCGGCCACTTCAGCTATTTCAGGATTTCTCGTTTGAAAAGTACGAGCCATTTTCTTAGTCTCTTGAACCGTGTTTTCTGTACGTTTGTAACAATTTTAGGACGTTGAACTTTTCTGTTGTTTCAAATATTTGTATAAGAAACAAAATGTTTGTGTTGTTTCTATACCTATTGGGGGGGAAATCGAAATTTTATTTTTTCGAATAAATCTAATAAGTAGAATATATATAAATATAAGTTGATATAATGTATAAATATATGTTGATGTAATATGTAAATATAACTGGATATAATGTATAAATCTTCGGTAAATATATTTTGATATAACAAGATCGGCTCTATTGCATCGGTATTTATTATTTTCATATAATTTGATATTAATGTATAATACTTCTTTCTTATAAGTCAACTCCATTTTTTTTATATCGCACTATATACTTTGAATTGTATAGCATCGTAGTGCAAACGCATTTTGACGGCTAAACAAATTCGATGACCTAGCAAGCATCTTACAACCTTGAGGTGACCTTTGCGACCTTGCTATACGCAAGTACGCTCGGCATAATTTGACAATAGCGGCAATCTTCCAAGAGGTAGGTATCGCAAAGCAAAACATTGAAAATAATTAATCAAATAATAATCTATTACCTTAATCGAGTAAAATGTGTTCAATCTTCTTGCACACGCTTACAGTCGCAAGTCAATTTTGCTAATAAAATCGATCCTCCTGGAGAAGAGAAAAGATGGTAAAAGAATGAACAAACTCTATAAAATAAATTTTGACGATATAAAGGATATTCCCAAAGAGAAAGAAGGGGAGATAAAAGAAAAATGTCAAGTGAAAATTATGGTGTCATACTACAAGTGAAAATCATTGCTGTCATACCACAATACTATCTTACTAAAAGAATGAATTCGACTCTATAATATTCCTGCTTCACCACTAAAAACGATTTTCCTGCACACGAGAAAAGAGGGGATAAAACAGAAGAAAATATTGAAAACGGGGAAACATGTTTAGACCTATATAAATACCAGTTTTCATACCAATGAGAATTCTGGGTAAACCAGAAGAAAACCTTGAAAAGGGGGAAAAATCGGAATAATCGGTGTCGGTCGCATTAACAAAGAAAGTCGAGTGAAAATTAGAATTGAGTGAAAGGGAGGGTGTGAAAGTGGCGCCGACTGTGATACTCTTACTCGCAGTGGGCCCGGAATTCGGACCGTTATCCACCTGGTGGGGGATCGATCGCGTGCGTGGAGGGGAGGGCTGGACGCGGGGCCAGATCCAGTGGTCCCATTTGCCGCTGAGTCTTGGGCGAAGTGCGCTGGTCAACGAGAGACGATCGTTAGTATAATTTATCACGATTTTCGCGACCCGGTTTGATCCCGCGGCCCTGGACAGGTGCTAAAAGCCCCGGACCCGCGTCTCCTGGCCCAAGAGATTAGAATGGTAACGCGATCGGGCCCGATTTACGATCGTTGACCACGGTGAAGCGACAAGAACGTAACGGGACTTTGGACAAAGGGAATCCGGAATGGCCAGAACGGGCCCTTCGATTGTTTACAGGTAAGGGTAGAATTCTGGGGACTGATCGCGTACCCAATTGAGCCTAATTGCACCGCTCCGCACGGTGAAAGCTCGAATACATCGACGCTTGGAGTTTTATGGGGTGTAAGCGTAGGAATTGCGTTGACGTTGCGCGCATTGCAATGTTGTCTGACCTGTTCGCGGTAAGATATTTGGAGATCGAAGTTGCTCGGTGTTGTATTTGTTTGTCATGTTGAATCGGTTTGGTAATCTAATTAATAAATAATAAAAATTGTCCGAGCGAATTGTCAGGAACGGAAGCTAAATGAAAATGCGTTTCCTCTTTTAATAATTTTAGTAACTCCACGAGTCATAATTTTGTATTTGACCAGTTCATTTTTGTCACGAACAGACTGCGAATTTTATGCATTTATGAGACAAATCGGTTAGTCGAATATGAAATATTAGAAACATTAAAAGAATTCGAGGATATCGATATGTAATTTTCAAACTTTTATAATTGTTGAAGAAAGAAAGTTTTGGTGGAGAACGTTTGCACAAATTTTTCATAAATACTCGGTTTTTATTTTAGCCGTGCGAAAATGTGAAATTGATTATTTTGAACGAGGTAGGTTGTCTTCAAATTGTGGTAGCGATTGAAAATATTTATTGAGAGTTTTCGTTGTTTTAAAACCTTGAAAGAACAATTGGGTGAGAAACACTGTTACACATATGTATAATATATGTTGCAAGTCTGACATAACACGTCGAGTGGGGAAAAGAATTATTACGCCTTCGGGCATTTTCTTCCTTAAAACACAACATTATTAACTGATGTAATATCCAACGGGTGGTCAAATTATTCTGAACGCATTGAAATTATTTTATTCGTTTGAAGTTTGATTAAGAATGAAATTAAAAACACGATTGTGATTGGATCGAATGATTGAAAAGTTGGGAAATTGAATTTTCGAAGAATAAAAGAAAATGCTTGAATGTTTTCGTACTTTTGGTTGAAATGCTTGATATCGGGCAGACGTATACATATAAAATTCTTGTGGCTGACCGTCTATCGATAGCTGGACGAAAACACGAAACGGAACCTTCACCGAACGAAGCGTAGAAATATATGGCATGTGCGTAATCCAGAGAAGAAAATTGTCAACGTGTATGTAAATTTATGTAAAGCTGGTTTTCGGAATGCTGTGGTAGAATCTGATCCGTGGATAAATTCTTTCGTGACCAGAATTGTCGAATTATTCGCATTTGCTACGATCGAGGACGAAAGCTATCAACGGAGCTATCAATTCAAACTAGTCCAGTTTTGTTAAACTTCCTTTATAATTGTTTCCACAACCTGTATATTTACTTCGATTTTTGACCGTCTATGTACATCAACACCTACTCTCTTGACATTGGATTTTTCAGCTGTGATTTCAGCCCAGATTCGATGACCGTAGAGAATAGTGGGTCTTACACATGTTTTGCATATGTATGATTTAATTGTTCTTATTTTGGCTAATTTGTGTAGTAGATCGATACAAGTGTCGTAATTTTTGTTAAGCATTAGTCTTAGGAATTTATTCTGGATGACTTGGGCTTTGTTGTATATCAACACCTAAACTATTTGACAAGTATTTTTAATGATACAAACGATTAACTCCGTCGGTAATCATGTTTACGCGCTGTCCATTTACTTTTGCCCCAACTGTATATTAATTCGACAGATATAAATCTTTTCGGCAAGTTAGATTTGTTTCTCTCGTTAAACTTAAATACACACCGATTCAATATTTTTTGTAAAAGCGAACGTAAAAATCTCGAAGGACATCTTTCTCGTGTTTACCAGTTATTGTCCTTAACAGCGTCTGCGATTATCTGTACTAATTAATCTCATGCTTCGCAGAATGAACCGGCAGCTGCAGTTCGTACTGAAATGCCAATTTCTGCAAGAACGGGATGCAATTCAACGCAATCTCTGTACAGGTAAAAGAAGATTCTAATAATATCTGTATACGGATAAAAATTCTAATGCAATTATTGAAAAACTTATCAACCCTGTGAGTATTTTATTTAATTATGAAAAGATGAACCGGTGTGCTTAATTATTTTTAAGCGGCGACGAATATACTCGTCGTTAAACGGCAGAAACGTCTATCTCTCTATGACGAGTATACTCCTCGCTCAACAATGAAATTGCAATTCTTCCGATGTCGAGTATACTCGTCGCACAACAATAAAATCGCAATATCTTCGTGACGAGTATGCTCGACATTAAACAAAATATTCTCACTAAACAAACCATTTTATTACGACTAGTATATACTCGACATAATGCATAGAATGAATTAACGAATGTTAAATGTTTTGTAAATTAAAAACCATGTTTATTAAAAATTACATTTATCGCTTCATTAAACTTATAGAACTTGTAGCACAATTGCGTTTCTGATAAAGAGTAAAATAATATACTCATCCTTGAACTGAAGAAAAAGGTAGTACTTGTTGACCTAATTATTAGATTTGGTACTAATAGACCCAATATCCTGCTTTTTAATTATAAACATAGAAGGGTTAATAAATTTTCCGCAGTTAAAGCGTTGAAATTCTTACCGAAGAAAGCACTTCGAAATCGCTCAACCTTCATCGAGCATTCAGCGCGCGTCCAATGCTTCTCCATTGTGCGTTTAGGCGCAGGAGCGGTGAACTCGACGAGGATTTGCAGTCTGGATCATGACGCCTCGATCCAGGCGAGGCCATACGACGAGATCCCGGGACCGAAACCGATCCCGATCCTCGGGAACACTTGGAGACTGTTTCCGGTAATCGGTCAATATCAGATTTCGGACATGGCAAAAGTATCACAAATATTTCACGATAAGTATGGAATTATTTGTCGTCTGAGTGGATTAATCGGCAGACCGGATCTTCTATTCGTCTATGATGCTGACGAGATCGAGAAGATATACAGACAGGAAGGTCCAACACCTTTCAGACCATCGATGCCATGTCTGGTGCGATACAAAAGCGTCGTGCGCAAAGATTTCTTTGGAAATCTGCCTGGCGTTGTTGGAGTGTATGTAGAATTTAATATTGTTTAATTATTAAGTTGATGTGGAAGATACGTTAATTTTCTTGTGTTTCAAAAAAGATTCTTTAAAATTGAGTTTTTGTTATGTTTGTGTGTGTGTGTGTGTGTGTGTGTATGTGTATTTTGTTTTGTGTCATTTTAAAGTTCTACTTCTTGGTATTGAGTTAATTTGTTTGAAAATGTGATAATTTATATGAATATCGTGTCTTCTATTTTTAATCGAATAGTATTCGATTTTTAGTCAATATTCGTGTGATGTACTCAGATATACGTTAGCGAGTTCGTATCTCCTTCTTGTAATATTATAGTTTACTGAATCTATGGAGTACTCGAGACAACATTTATCGATTGATCGAGTGATTGGCTACTTATCTAAATTTATCGAGTATTCGGGTACTCGTGCACACATTTAAATCTGAATTCATCAAGTATATATATATATATATATATATATATATATATATATATATATATATTATACTCGTAACTACTGGGACCCAATTTGCGTGGATATTTGAGTACTCGTATATTAAATTCATTAACTGTACGAGTACACAATGATAAATTGAGTGAGTACTGGAATACTTGGACGCGTAAATACATGAAGTATTCGATGTAAATCACACGAGTCTACTGAATTTGAATAGCGCGAGTACTTAATTAAGTGCTCGATTGTAAATGGCGCGAGTACTTGAGTACTCCATTGTAAATCACACAAGTACGCGCGTACTCAAATGTGAATCGTGTCTGTATCCGAGCACTCGATTCGAATCGTCCGCGCGGATGTTTGAGTATTCGCATGCGAGTCGAGTGTTTCAGAGAATTTCGAAAAATCCCAATAATTTGTTTAATTCGCAAGGATCGATGTATCTATCAAGTTGAAAATCTCTGATCACCGTAACTACAACTCAACGAGGTGAACAACTTATCGGTTTCATCAAAATGAAATTACAAAATTGCTATACACGATATCATGAACGAATCAAAACGCGTCATCCCCGGTGAACATGATAGCGGGTCTTGTAATATGGCATTCTTGTAGAAAATCCTACTTGCTGCCAAGTAACGACGACATAATGTCAAGGCGATAAGATATTCTTAATGCAACACGGTTCGTGCATTAAATTCTTGCAACCTACGCGCGACGTCGAGAACAAACTCAACTTCGAGTGGTATCTGTTCGATCACGCGCGCGGTTTCCCTTAGTCCTCGAACGACTCGCGAGAACGTCCGGCCGACAAGCATGAGTTAAACCGGGAATGACATAATAAAATATCTGTTTGTTCTAGACACGGGGAGCCTTGGCGAGAATTTCGTACGCGCGTGCAGAAACCAGTTCTACAACCGCAGACTGTTCGAAAGTACATCACGCCCATCGAGATAGTCACTGTCGATTTCATAAAAAGGTAATTTCGGCTGATCCAACGTCTTTCGATGTCCTTGCTATCGCGATCGACGACCTTGGCTGGCTTAAACACCGAAAGTTTAAAAACCCGAACGCCCGACTTGCTTCTCCTTTTTCTGAAAAAGAATTATTCAATTCCACAATAAAAATGTTACATATCGGAAATGCAATTACGATTAAAGACTTATCGTTGAAATTAAAAGTTATTTTTAGATTAGAGATCGGATTGTAAACAGGAAGCATTATTTTACTTATTCGTAACGGTTTTAGTATTTGCGGTGAGATTTCTTAATAAAAGATATTGTGATATTTTTAAAGCGGTGCGATTTTTATACTCGTCATTGTACATATCATATATTGTAATTTGTAACACCGTTTGTTTCTGTTTGTTGACGCGATTGTACAACAATTTTCAACGATTTGTTTCAGGATAGAAGAAATTAAAGCGGAGGATGGAGAATTGCCTGGCGACTTTGACAACGAGATACACAAATGGGCACTCGAGTGTTGGTATACATTTTAATACTAGTTATAGCAGATTCTTTGGTCTATCAGAAAATGCTATCCACTTTCTTAAATATTGTTCGCATACTTAAAGCTACAAAAAGTAGATAAATTAATATTTATTGTATTATATCTCTCTACTTTTCATCGCAAGGAAAATTTGCACTTATGGTAAATAAGGTTCTCGTAGCATTTCAAATATTAACAACATTGCGTAGGTATCGGTCGAGTGGCTCTCGACGTTAGGTTAGGCTGTCTAGGAGGTGCGCTGACTCCAGACTCTGAGCCTCAGAAGATTATCGACGCAGCAAAGTTTGCTCTGAGGAACGTAGCGGTGCTCGAGCTGAAAGCTCCCTTCTGGAGGTATTTGCCTTCTCGTCTCTGGACAAGATACGTACACAACATGGATTACTTTAAGGAGTAAGTCAAACTGCATTTGCATACTGGCACATGAAACTGCGTTACTAGACTGTGGGTCTTTACGCGAAAGAAAATTTGTCTGCGTCGACTACAAGACACGGTAGTCGTTTAGAAGCTACTTTCTTACTTTAGAAAATTGATAATTATACGTTGACGCTTCTGCATTCTTTTAACCTTCATATTGTTTTAAATTGCACCAACTCGTTTCAGTTAGAAACGCATCAAATCCGCAATCTATACATTATGCAGCGGCGTTGGACAAAGTAACGCGAAGAATAATATCTCTATGACACAGGGTATGCATGAAGTACATTGACGTTGCGATGGAGAGGTTGAAGACCAAGCAGGCTGTCAACGACTCTGACTTGTCCTTGATGGAGAGGATACTAGCCAAAGAGACCGACCCCAAAATGGCATACATCCTTGCGTTGGACTTGATTCTGGTTGGAATAGACACTGTACGTAGAGGAGTAGCATCGACAATAATTTTCGATGGACAAAAGAGTAGGATGAAAAGCGGGTGTTTATTTGTTTTACGATGTTGCAGATCTCTATGGCTGTTTGTTCTATACTGTATCAATTGGCAACGAGACCGGAAGAGCAGGAGAAGATTTACGAGGAGCTCGTCAAAATTCTTCCTGATCCCTCTGTTCCCCTCACCACGAAACACCTTGATCAAGCTGTCTATATGAAAGCCTTCATACGCGAGGTCTTTAGGTAAACGGCGAAAAATCAATGCTTTACCGATAACACCGATCAACAAAATTAAACTTTTTCTTGTCACAGAGAACATATATATATATATATATATATATATACGCCCTTGTAGACATTCGTGTGCAGAATCCGAGAGCCGTTTATCGCCAACAGCCACAGTTTTTGAAAAATTCGATTTTGAAGAAAAAGTAAAAAATTCAACTTACAGAATTGTTTTTGCTTTAGCCGAAAAAGCTAGAGGAATGATTCTTATGTAGAAAAATTCTGCGGACTCTCCCAAATACAATGTGTAAAAACTGTTTAATATCGAAGAGACACACATTTCGCACGTATTTTTGGGAACATTTGTCGATATCACGTAAGAAATATGGGTCTCGCTTGAAATCGAATCACATCACCGAATAGCCCAGACGTTCATCTTGCAGAATCGACCTTCAGAGTTTGAAAAACATTTTTTGTTTTTGAGATACAAAGCAAAATAGGTCCGCATGTAACGAGGTTCGGTCAGTGGTGCTCATTGACCGAATTCGTGTAAAATGGGTGTCTGTTCGACATTAAACATTTTTCATATATGTTTAAATGTTTATAATGTTATAAAAAAAAACACCGTCGTATTTGAGAGAGTCTACAGAATTTTTCTACGTAAGAATCATTCGTCTAACATTTTCGGCTGAAGCAAAATGACATTTGAAAGTTGAATATTTGACTTTTTTTCAAAACCAAATTTCTTAGAAACAGATGCCGACGGCGACAAACGGCTTACGAACTCTGCTCACGAAAGCCTATAAGGACGTGTGTATATATGTAAATGTTCTCTGTGACAACACCGATATTGACCAGTCTAATTAGATTGCGGATTTTTATGGAAAATAAAAATTGTCTCCATCGATTTCAAAATGCAAGAGCTACACGGATGTGTACTTCTTTCTTGAACAATTCCGACGAGTTGTAGATGATACAACAGTATTTTCAAATTATTCAAAAGTGTTTTTGCATTTGATCTATGCATATATTTTTCATAAATGCATAAAACTCGCAGTCTACTGATAATAATTTATTGTTCAGTGAAATACCACTTACCATTGCGTCAAGGTCACGCAATCTTCAAGGTCGTCGACTTTTTTTTAAAAATAGGAATATATATTTTTAGTATTGTTACTCGATAGGCGAGGCTTAATGGCTTATAATACCATGGCCTTGAGGTGACCTTGAGTATATAGTTAAACTAGTAGTAAAACAGTACACGTGCAAACATTTGTGAAGAAAATGTAAGGAGAGTTGGTCAAGGTCATTGGGTTCAAAATTTCTAGGTCACCGACTTCTTTTTTTAGATGGGTGCTTATACGTTTATTACCATCACGCGATCGTCAATCGTTACCTTGATCATTATCTAGGTAATTTCCATTTACCGTTGATATACGAGGTTGCGCAAAGATCACAACATTAATGGTCATTCGATTCATCTTAATCTTGGCTATTTGAAAATATTGGTGGCTTTGAAATCTCGAAAACTGTGACCTCGAAATCAGTTTGTCGCTTCCAACAATATTGGCCCCTTTAAATCTAATATTGTCTGCCTTTAACATTTTTTTCTCTTGTAGATAAAAGGCAGATTTTGTGCGAGTTAATTGGAACACCGTTTATAAAAGATTGTTAGTAGATAAAATGTTGAAAGTATAATAAACAATGTTACATTTCAGAGTATATTCTACGGTCATCGGAAACGGCAGGACACTGCAAAATGACACTGTAATTTGCGGCTACAAAGTACCGAAGGGAGTAAGCGTATACATAATGCATTTTTAACTACAGTTCTCTCGATGAATGCAAACTTTTTCCTGAGGATGTTATCAAAAACACAAGTCTAATTGCAGATACAAGTGGTGTTTCCCACAGTCGTCACAGGAAATATGGAAGAGTACGTGAAAGATTCTAAAAGGTTTAGGCCTATGAGATGGATCGAGGAATCTACCAAAGACAAATTGCACCCTTTTG
The DNA here is from genome assembly GCA_913789915.3 of Sphecodes monilicornis. Classification (NCBI taxonomy): domain Eukaryota; kingdom Metazoa; phylum Arthropoda; class Insecta; order Hymenoptera; family Halictidae; genus Sphecodes; species Sphecodes monilicornis. Next base: position 163,099 of record OU565284.1, read on the forward strand.
CATCTTTGCCCTATGGTTATGGTGCTCGTATGTGTCTAGGTAGAAGGTTTGCTGATTTAGAGATGCAGGTGCTGCTTGCCAAGGTAGACAAAAATACATGCTATTTTCTATAAAAATTAATTTCTATTTTCAAACGAATTCAACTAATTCTCTCGATTTATATTTTTAAACGAGCAACTAATTTTTCGATTTATATCTTTCAACGAATTCTACTAGCTCTTCCTCGTAGACAATATCAATAATCGCATAGATATAGACAATCATTCTCGCATTTCTTCTTATATTTCAGTTAATACGGTCTTACAAATTGGAATACCATCACGAACCACTCAAATACAAGATCACGTTCATGTATGCTCCTGATGGTCAACTCAAGTTCAAGGTGATACGAAGATAATAAACCGAGATCGTATTAAGCCGTCGAAGATATTCGTGAATGTGTAAAGTGACCTTGCTACTATTTTTCTTTATTTTTGTACATATCAAAATAAATAACTAGACCGCGAATGCATATACAAACATGTGTACCCGCTGATTTATCTTTAATGCTTTAGTATTTCTGTTGATACAATATCAGAAGTATTGTGATACATAAACTTTTTCCACAACGTCGTTTCCGCTCGAGTGTTCAAGGCCACCGAGATTTTTCGCGTATCAACATCAATTTCTCGTCATGCTAGCTTGTAATCCACGTTAACACGAATTCAATGACTTGTAACGGCATGACCTCCAAATAACCTTCATCGAAAAAAAAGATAAATATGCGAAAAGTAACGAAGATTACATGTAAAATAATAAAATGCAGCACAATTTCATACAGAAAAAAATCCAATATTGATTTTTCTTTCAAGGTCAGTTAAAGATCGTGCTGCTACGTCTCTTGATACGTGCCATAATGTCACATGATAAAAAACTAGTGTTATATATAAAATTATATTCATAGCATTGAAAACTCGAAAAGGAAAAAAATGACTTGAATAAGCACGGACTTATGGCGTGCGCGAGCCTAGTACAAGAATGTCCACAGCCGAATGCCTACCGTGTTGACCCAATCGCGGTGTTGGAAACACTATTAATATTTTCAGATGTCACGCGTTGACGTATTAGAATACAAATCATGTCATGTAATTGCATTCTTTAATTATTTCTGTGAAATGTTCAAGGTTTATCAGTGTTCGATAGGCTTACAGAATAAATAAAATGTAACAATTTGAAGTTTTGCGAACTTGAAAATCTGAAAATATCATGAACGATACTTACAATAATATATCGGTGCTGTAAAAATATAAAGATAATCACTCTAGAACTTGCATGTAAAATCTGCATTTTTTTTATATTTTCAGATTTTTGATCTTTTACAAGCAGGATTTTCAGTCTAAAAATCTAAAACGAATTGCATAGTACGTATTCGGGTGCTCGACATGTCCCAGATTTTTCTCAAAATTTCTAAATATCGTTTATAATGGAAAATAGGCCAAAAACTGATTTTTCAATTTTACCCCCTTAAATTACCCTCCCGATCGACAATATATAGGGTCAAAATTTTACACGGTATATGCTTTCTTTATGCCCTATCGAATAACCCATCCGCGATATTATTCGGCTCGAGGTAAAAAAATGTTTTTACACGTTCAAACACAATTTTAAAAAATACAAAAATTGTATAGCTTAAAATCCCAGTCTACGAATAACTGATTTGTTGATCGCTGCTACCTCGAAGTCGTCTACCTGTCGATGAATTTCAAGTTTAGCGGTCCCTTGGGCGTGTACATAGGGTTGATATAGTAATCCAGCTTCTCGTAATGGTATTCGATCTTGTAACATTGGAGAATCTGCAATTAAACATTTTTTTATCTACTGAATGTGACAAATATTTAAAAGAAGGACGTATGTTTCGTATGTCAAATATATATACATATAAATATATATATATATAAATATATATATATATATATATATATATATATATATATATATGTACATTTCACACACACGCAAACGCGCGCGCGCGCACAAACCCACGAAATTTAATCGACGAACGTGTCAGTATTCCCTTCACGCTCTTTCGCCGTTCTTCTCCTCTGAATTATGTCCATTCTCGTTCACGGTGACCTAAATGATTAATGGGGTTCTGGAAAAGGACGGCGGAAACGCGAAGTGAAATTTCTTAGGGCAAAAAACTAGAAAGCGAGCACAAACGATTTGTTACTGCCCGAAGAAGTTTCTCTCGTCCAATTATCGCAGTTTCAATTGTTCTTTATTGTTAGGTACGAGACATCTTTGAATGTTGTGCCAATTTTAATTTTTCAAATTATAGTGTACAGAAGCTATAGGAGAACGAAGAGAAATCTGCTTGGTCGAAATGATCGATGATTTCGATGTATTCATTCTACAATTGAATTTCAAAAATTCTTATTCGTTAATGCACATCAATTATTCCTTATTATGGTAATGATAAAGTTAAAATATTATTAAAGGAGTAATATATGTATATTATTGTTAGCATAACAAGCCAGTATGTCGTATAATTTCCTTTTGCGTTTTACGAATTTTCAAAAGAAAATAAGAGACCGATAAGTGAGAGGAAAATAACATTAAACGGTTAGCTTAAAACACTCTTTAACAATTGGACATATGGTTTCTTTTTCTGATTTACACATATACATATATATGGAAAGTGAAAATAATAGTGAAATAAATTTTTGGAAATCGATTGAGGACTAAAGCGATGGAATCAATATAAATGTGCATATCAACGAGATTAATGTTCATATTGCATAGTAATAATAAGATCAATGCTCATATCAATGAGATTAATGTCCATATTAATACAATCAATGTTCATATCAATGAGATTAATGTTAATATCAAGAAATCAATGTTGTATATCTTGATTCAAAAAATAGATTGAACGATCATAGGGAAATTTTCTTAACGAACGAAAGTTCCGGTAAAAGGTCCAGGTAATTTTGTGCCAAATTTTCGATTTCGTCGTACTATCGAATTACATTGTAGGAAAACACGGCGCCCGCAATAAACCGCGTTGGAAAACACGGGTTGCTTTATTAACTACCCTCAATTTACTAGCCCTCGCGCCAGTCAAAGAAATTGTCCACTTTTATTGATGCCATTTCTTGTACCCCGATAGAAAGCGGCGAAACCGATTCGACTATCCTTAATCTGTTCGAACAATTTATTGCCGGTCATGGAAATTCCGAGATCATTTCTAATGTTACTTCGGTGTGTCATTTTATTTACACCCCTCGAGGAAAACAGAAATACACGACCGTTCGAAGAATCAGAAATTCATTTTCGTTTTATAGTTGTGCTTCATTTTTGTCTTATTCTTTCGACAGATTATACTTCATTTATAATTTTGTATTTTGAAGAAATACGATACCATATATGTTTGTAGAAATATTTCAATAATTTTTGTTTTATACTTTAAGCCGATAAAACTGGGCTGCGCTTACATATGTAATAATTGTGTATTTGTAAGAAATACAAAATTGTATGAAGGAATTTTTCGATGATTTTTGTTATTAGACTGCGGATCTTTATGCAAAATCAAACTTTTCTGCGTCGATTATGAAAAGCGAGAGACGTATAAAAATTTCTTGACGTCGATGCTGTCTACAGACGTCGAATGCTTGGGATTGTAGATGCAAACGACGGTTATAGACGTCCGTGAATTTTTAAGAAAATTTGTTAGAAAGGATAATAATTTTATTCTGTAAGTCCTTCGGACTTCCCAACAATCAAATGATTAACAAAAACAAAAAAATTGCTTTTCATCGTCCATCACCGATTTCACAGTGAGCGTCACCGTGTTAAATCATTTGAATAAGTTGGAAATAATATATTGACGCTCTTAAATTCATTTAATCTTTCCGCTGATTTTTTGCATAAATGCATATAATCAACAGTCTAATAGTCTAATAATTATACATTTTTAAGAAGTAAAGATCATGTGCACAAATATTCGAATCGTTTTTGTTTTATACATACTTCGTACTAAATAGGAGCAACTCGTGTTTTCTTTCAACATTTTTCCTGTTATCGTGCAATAATAACCGTACGAGGGCCCATTTTTAATTTGGGAGAAGGGGCCGAACAGAATTTCGGAGTTTTATTACCGCCGGGCCACGGCGGGCCCGATGGTTAGCTTAATTGCAGTCCCCTTTCCCTCGGTGGTCACGGTAAATATGTACTCGGCAACAATAAACGTTCGAGAACTCGACGTTTATTACCAGGGCCGATTAGGCTCCTTAAGGTGCCATATTAATCTGTCGCCTGGGTACCGCAATAATCCGCGCTATACCTGACCATAATGCGAACCTCGAGTCTACCTATTTCCGGTGATTTCGTTTCCATCGGTTCTTCGAATAGAACATTGTATAAATGCAACGACGTATGTGTTTATATTATTGTCGAGCGATAGCCAAGGTCAAGGTGAATCCAACGAACTCTGGTCTAATACTATAACCTTCGGATGACCTTGAATATACAAAATAACACTGCTCAAGATAATCTTGGCGATTCCGACAATTATTTACACAAGGTGGTAAAGTTTGCAAAATTTTTCGGTCGTCGCGCCACAATATTAATGAACACGTTAAGCGCGGAGCAATTTTGTCTTGCTTTCCATGTCACTTTTTCTTTCATTGTCGGTTGATACACAATAATACGACTGTGCCGACGGAAATATTTGCTCACCCCATTTCTGTTTAATCCGTATCAATTCAATCGACCAAGACAATGCGTTAATATTATTTTACGAGGTATACGTACATATAGTATACATATATGTATAGTCTTCGTCTGTAAATTCGGTACCGTCAGTCCCCAACTCCTCAGGGACCGACGCCGCGCTTAACGCGTTAACTTGAAATATTTGAAACATCGGTATGACGATGCGGATGATCAATTACCTTGCTAATGACCACCAGCATCTCCAGTTCAGCGAATCGTCGTCCCAAACACATCCTCCTCCCATAACCGAACGGAAGCGATGCGAAACTATGATGGACACCATCGGCTTGTAGCCATCGTTCAGGAAGGAATTCGCTGCTTCGCGGGAAGTACTTGTCCATATTACTTATCACGTAATGCTGGAAAACTACTTGCACCTAATTGCACAGACAAGGTCGTTAATCGAGGAGAAACCTTCTCGCATCTCGTTGCACGCAACACGTTGTGTTTGCTTTTAATTACTGCGCTGTTTCTGCTACTGGTCACGAAACGGCAATTTCTTTTCATTTTCCAAGGTCTAAATCATATTATCGTCGTGAATGATTGATTATAAAACTGAATAATATTTTACGATACAAAACATTTTTGAACAGTTTAAATGGCAAATATCGAGCCCCAAAATGTCCTCAAAGCCAAAGTAAATTTAGACTGTGGATTTTACGCGTTCATGGAAACAATACAGTTTATGTCAAATACAATGCTGAAAAGACATTGGAAGAATTTAAGGCCCGTTCTCTATTATCTTTGACTTTTTAAGACGATCGAACGGGGAAATACATTTTCGTTTAACTTTGGTTCTTACAATTGGCTTGGCCAAATTTGTATTTTACATAAGGATCCGCAATCTAGTTATAGTTTATCACAGTGGATGCTACTTCAACTCTTTTGCATTCTGAAAATCCTAATAGAATAATGGTACCAAAAATTAGTGCCATTCGTATATGCGATTGGCTCAGCGGTTAACGCGTTAAAGAATTAATTTAGCATTTACAAAAAGAACAATCTCGTATAATCGCTGTTACGGTTAAAACATTTTGTTCGAAAGAGAAAACGGTAAACAATGATTTCTTACTCCTTTAGGCACTTGGTATCCACTGATAACCGTGTCCTTGGTCATGCAGCGCCCATTGCCAATAACGACCGGATACATTCTAATAAAAGATGAGAAAATCATTACTCGACCATAACAATAAATTTATTATATAATGCATTACTCGTGACTATAATATTTTCAGAATTTTTGTATCGTACCGTAACCTTTGCATATCATAGAAACTTTGCAACTACTATACAAGGCCCGCAAATTGCTAATAAATGGCATATTCGATATTGTCCTTACTTTGTACAAATAGAAAATTATATAAAAAGTTGATAAAATTAAAAAAAAATTGTCGGTATTATTTACAAATAATAAAATGAAGTACCGAAGAAAGTATGTTCTTTAAAATCAGTGAGCATCGTGGGAAATGGAACTAAGCAAGTATGCCGACGAAGGTCAATGCCTGACGAACTTTTCCTTTCTTTAATAGTACTCTTAACGCTTTCGATTCACCAGAGATTCGACCGTGGTCGAAGAGATTAAAGATTAGCGGGATTAAAGAGATTAAAGTCACCGCGTTTCAAGAGATTGGTACTGCAATCTTAATCCTTTTCTCTTAGAGATTAAACGGTGTTACCGTATACATGAACATTTGGGATTTTTGGCATTTGACATTTTCATTGAGCATATTGTTCTGAAAATATACTGCGGATATTGCAAATTCATTTCATCGAGTTCAGAAATCATTAGCAATGGAAATAAAATGTAAATAAGCGCAGGAAGTACCGAGCATAAAGTATTACGATAACAATTAATAATAATGATAGCAACGTTAATATAATATAGTATATTCTGTTCCATTTTATTTTACAAATTTTACTCTCTTTTAAATTACAAATTCTATTTGATTTTATTTATTAGATTTCATTTCGCTAATGTAACTGATTTTACGAACCTTCTGTGACCTTTCGTGACCTTCTAAGCACACGCGACCTTTTGTAATTTAGAGGTCAAAATGATTTAAACGACTAATACTAAATAATTTAGAGTCTAAATGTTCGAACCTTAGGGTTTCTCTGATACAGGCCTTCAGGTACTTGAACCGATCCAAGTGTTTCCCTTCGAGTTTCGTATCTTTGCTCGGCATTGTATCGCAGACTTCGTTATATGCTAAATCTTGCTTATCCGGATGCAAGGCTAGCTGATAAAGCACCGACGCCACAGAATTCGAAGTCTGTTGTAACATTTAAGAACGTTGTTAAATATAATTAATATGTGTGCGTAATATGTGTGTCGATAGACAAGCTAGTTAAGTATAATACTAACAGTGTCAATGCCAACCAGAAACAAATCCAGTGACAGGATAGTGGCCAATTTGGTATCGTTTTCTGAAGCCAATACTCTTTCCAACAGAGAAGGCTCTTTGTCGTTATCCTTTGCTTGCTGTATCCTCGCAAGCGCGGCTGCAGTGTACTTTGAAGTTATACTGAAAATTTATTACTACTCGTATATTTAAACATTTAGATTTGGATCAGTGTTTTGATATCGATAAACAGGCACGAAAAACGAGTGCTATTTATTTTAGAAAAGTTAACAATTTCGAACAAATTCGATTCGAGCAAGATTCTTTATCGAAATAACTAAAAACTAATAGTTACTGAGATGTAAATGATTTTTCACGCAAGTAGTAGTCGAGTGGTCGATCGATAAGTGGAATTCATGCGCATTGAACTGTTTCTTGAGATGTAGCATAAACAAACAACTTGTAAAGAGCACTTCCAACCGAATGTTCAACGATAACCATACAATAAATGAGACAGCGCTCGAATGATAAATAAGAAACACTCGAAAGCGTATCCCTTGCTCTTATCGATTGAACACGTAAATTTATTAATTGCAATGTAGAATATTTTCGGCATTACTTGCATTAAAAATCATTTGCAGGGAATATCTTGCCAACTATTAGTTTTTCATCCCATATACCTCTATAGTATTTTGTTCACGATTCGATTCTCGTTTCAATCGCAAGCTTAAAATTTACCCTTTACAATAAACAAACTCAAGGTGACCTTTGTATCTCGATAAAAAAGCAAAACAGAAAAAAACGAATTACCGCATTGTATGCTATTCTTGAAATCGTATACGACTATCGTTTGAAAATATTTTCGATAGAACAAATAGTTTACGTGTAAATTTAAGTGGTACAGTTAAATGCCTCGCTCTGTATGTATACGTATGTATATGTAATTTATAATTGCCCTGCTCCGCTATCCAATCTTTCTCCGTTTAGATTTTTCCTGTATAGTACTCTAAGGGCGTGGCTTCATCGGGGCCACGGCAATAGCAACGACCCACAGAGAAAATCGGTGCTAACGGCTGAAATATAAAAAATTTTCCAAAGAAATTGAATTTACTCGACAATGGTGTCTAACGCTTTCACGTATTGTATCCACGTGGGCGTGTTGAACTGCTTCCAGAACGGTATCTTCAGCTCCAGTATTCCCACGTTGACGAAGAACGTGCAGACGGCGTCTATTAACCTTTGGGTTTCAGCATTCGCGTTGTCATCCATGCAACCCAGTCGAACGTCCAATGCTACGCGTGCTATTGCTAACAACAGAATTTCAACGTAATCGATCCTATTCATCGAATCTTAGATTTGGAATCTTGCCTGAGACGAGGACACGAATCCGGCGCATCTTTCGCATTTCGTTAAAACGGAAGCGACACACGGTAAAAGAGACCCACGACGACAAGTTGAGACCCAATTTATTATGGCACACCCATGACTTTCAAATTCCCGTGAACTTCGACAATGAAATTAATGTACGGTGACTCGCATAAATATTCGGACAGTCTTAAAAAGACGATAACGTTTTCAATATTGGACCCTATTACTTGGATTTCTTTATTTGGGAGAGAAATTAGGACAATCGGTTTAGCCTAATAATTTTCGATAAAAATGCGCAAAATCGATGCAACGCAAAATAAAAATTGTCCAAGGGAATCGCGTGAAACGAAAACGTATTTTCTCGTTCGATCATTTTGTAAAGTAAAATATAATGTAACGATATACTCAACATTTTTTAATGTTTTCTCTAGTTTGAAATTTAACCTATTCATTTTCGTCAGGAATGCATAAAATCCTTGGTCTATTTGTTCCCCCCAATATTAAAATGTCAATCCGTGCAAGTAGGTCGATTTACGCGCAGAGAATAATTGCAGAAAGATTCTGGGATTCCACCGATAGATTCTAACGATCGTAAACGATTCGGATTGCGGCACAACGATTTCTACTCACACTCGAGGGACCATTTGTGGATCTCGTTGAGGAAATCGTCGGGCACCTCATCGTCCGCGTCTCGTATCGCCGAGATTCTGAAAAACAGGAGAGAAATAGAGAGAGGATGAGAGAGAGAGAGAGAGAGAGAGAGAGAGAGAGAGAGAGGCGGACAGAGACAGAGAGAGAGATTGCTTCGGCGTCGAATCGACGAGAGAAAGAGGGATTGCGAAAGGTTGAACAGCGTTGATCAACGTTTGCGACGCGCGGGACGGCATTCGAAGGGGGACCGTTTGTCGGCGAACCTTTGAAGGAATGCTAAACTCGCCTCCTCGATGGAAGAAATGTACATTCTCGCAGTCCGTGGTTGCAGCATCACCTGTTGCACCTTGCTCCGGAAATTGTACCAGTCCTCGCCATGTCTGAAATCAACGACTTTCGTGAGAAAAATCTGGCATGCCTTTGTTGTCGTTCCGGGAAACTACACCGAGTTAACAGGAGCGATAGTATAGTTGTACCAAATAAAATGATATTTACAATGTTAGAAGTATTCTGAATTAATGGTAGCCCGATTGTTCTAAATATTGTTTAAACGCGTTTAAATATTTGCAACGTCATTGAAAAATATACGGTTGTATCGGTAAGAGTTCGTGCAATTATTTCATGTAAGAAAAATTTTTTACCTTTTATGGTTGATGCAGAAAAAATGATTAATGTTGATAGTCTTGAGTCAACCAAGAATAACTTTAAAAAATACATATATATGTATAAGTATGTAAATGAACTACGCACAAATTTTCTGCTTAAGCGACAGTATCGTTTGCATTAATTTAAATTCTTGGACTTGGTTTGTTCCTCGCCGAGCTAGTCTGAAATAATTGTTTGCTAAACGATTCTCATATTTCCTTCACATTTATCGTGTGAAAAATTCTACTCCCTCTCGCACGATGATTCGCGTGTATTAGAATTAGAAAGCTTATTACTATAGTTTCTTGTATTCATAGTTCAAGGACCAATGTCGGCTACAAACGATTCGTCTGTTGGGCTAGAATGGCTAGAATGTCGAGATAATTCGTCGTTTCTATCCAGCCTCGCCTTTCTCCGAAACACCGTCTTCTCATTCGTATTTGTAACTCGAGCTATGCGCGTCGACTGGTTTATATACCTTGTTATTGCTCATGAAAAAAGAAATCTTGCGGACGAAAGTTTAATGGTTTCAAAAGTTTGTTTTTTAAATTAAATGTTTTATTTTTTTGCTTATAGTTTTCTGCGAAACAACATTTTATTATTAATGGTAATAAATTATTATCATTTGAACACGTCCGATTATTGTTCGAGTAAATCTCGGTGTCCGGCTGATTCAACATAAAATAGTAAATCAATGAAACCAAAATAGTAAACGACGAGTTAAAAATAAGTAGTAAACGATTTCTGATCCTTGGAAAATTAAATTCAAAATAAAAAGAAATAAAATAGTCGATTGCTAAAATATTGGGATTAACGGTGAATAAAAAAAGAATTTAAAGAAAAACACTAAACCAATAATGGTTTAATGGGCAATAGATGGTAATATCGAATTCAAAATAAATAAAATTAATGAAACTTGAAATTGTAATATCTGAACTGAAATTTTAGCGCCTCCGTTGGACAACAATCGATTATAGTAGTTTCAACGTTCTCCCAGCAAAAAAAGAAAATAAATAAAACATGAAACGAGTTCTGCGAAAAAGGTGGTAAACGATACGTTACACGCGCGGGTTGTACGATCCGCGTAAAAGAAAAGGTTGCGTCACCTGTTAGGCGTTAGGCTTTCGCTTCCTGCATGACAACAAGAGCCGCGATATCGTGCGTTATGCCAACGATCCCTTTTTTTCACAACGCGCGTACATACGTGTACGCCCTTAACGAAGACACGCGCGACACAGGACACGCGATCGCGCAGGGGTCTCGTGTTTCGGTTCTATAACTGGATCCCGATTTCTCTTTACACGGTGCATTGATTATGCTAACGACCACAGGGACTTACGCGCGACATTATATGGTATGACGGTAAAAGAGAGAAAAAAAAATGATATGAAAATTGATGAAAGATCAGTCATTCAGATTTTCAGGTGGGATTTTATTTCTATCCGTTCGTTCGTTTATTTTATTCCTTTGGATTGTTCTTCCATTTTGTTTCATTTAATTCGTTCGGTCAAATTCAAATTTTATTTTTTCATTTATCTATTTACTTATCGATTTTATTATTTCTCGCTATTTTTCTATTATTTCGTTGCGTTCGATTCGTTCGGTCAAATTTGTATTTTATTTGCTCGTTTATGTGCCCGTACGTGTTCATTCTATTATATCTTTCGTTCCAAGGCGGTAACGTTCCTAAGTTCTTCCAATGATTTTACCGTTTCATTTTACGTCTACACATTTTTACCATAAACGAGTACGCGATAGCGATCCAATGTCTATTAACGTAGCGTATAAAAATGAATCGAACAAACTTCCTTTCCGAACGAATTACGTCGGAATTGAGACTAAAGTCGTGCGAGCGAATGGCATATGCAAATACAGGAAATGGTTTTCGCGAATTCGTCTACGAGCAGAAATGGCAGCGCGAGATTAGAAAGAAAGCGAGCACGGACGAAGCGTGTCTAAAAATGAAAGTACAACGGGATCGTTCTACCGTCTCGTCGTCAAAGTTGTCCGACTCGTTCAACGACAACCGCAAATATTAGCGATTCGACGAGTTTGCCAAACGATAAAGTTACCTGCCCGACAGGCCCGTGCCTACAGCAAAGTCAATATGTTTTCGCTACCGCGCGAGAGCTAATGGAATCTGCAAACATCGTTAGACCGCGAGGACGCGTGTACGACCGCGAATCAATTATTCTACCGAACCGAAGTGGGTATCGGTTTGTCAAACCGAAGAAGCCCATCGTTCGAATAGAAGATACAAATATTGACAACGAGTACAATGACTCGTGCAAACTAGGGTGAATCACTGTACTTATCGAATTGTGTTTGTTATATCTTATCCTTGAACACTCGAATCTTTGAACCTTCCGACACTTGAATCTTTAAACTCTTAAACCCTCGAACCATTGAACGCCTCAACGTTTCGACACTGTTGAACCTTTGAACCTTCAGATTTGTTACCTTCGAACGTTATCACCCATGCGTCTTAAAATTGTTTAACTTTGAACATTTGAACTCTTAAATCTTTGAATCGTTGACTCTCGACCTATACATTCGTTGAACGCTCGATGCCTCGAACCCTTCGATTTTGGAACCTTCGAAGCTTCTCTTCCAAGTTATTTAAAAAAAAGAATATTTCAATCGCTGCTTCCAATGCATTTTCCTTTAAAGGTACGCATCGCTGCATTTGATTGCATCGAATAACGAAACGTAGGTACTCTATCGTTTTCTAAAAAGCATACACGATACCGAGAGTATAGAGTATAGAGTATAAACTATAACTATAGACTATAGACATTGGCAATGACATTTCGCAATCGTATCGCGGCGTTTCCATTTTTTAGATTAATTCTTCGTACATTCGTTGCCTTTGACTCTCGAGCGAGTGTCGGATCTATCGAAATTGGAAACCCAACGTTGACATCCTTCCGGAACCTGCCATTATTGTAATTGCAACGGCGATGTCATTTAAATCGTTTTACGACTAACCTACCTGGCCCGGAAGCGTTACAACGCACCTGTCGGTATTATTGAGTAACCGGCGCGGCGCATCAAATTACCACCGATCGTCGTAATGTTAGCTTCTAAATATTATAACATTCTCATCGAATAGAGTCGGAACAACATGGTAAATAATTGAATAACATTTCTAGAACACGTACGTAACTGTTGTAAACGAATAAACCTAATCCTCGTCATTTACAAGCGATCATTTATAATGTACGATCATCGATTGTAACAATTATAATTATGATAAGGTAGATATGTTGTATATGTATCTACTTGTTTGGCACTGGTGGCCGTCACAGTGAAAACAAAGTGAAAAAACTCTGCAAACGAACGATCTATCGACGATCACCGTTGGCCGTTATGAAAACCGAAGATAATCGCGCGTATGAAATTGTAGCGGAAGTCACCGGTGGCCGTCAGCGTATAAACCAATCGGATCTCGTGAATCGAAAATTGGGACTGGCATCGAAACGCGTAAAAGTATTGCTTACCGTTTTGTATTAAAAACACGCAATAACAATTTCTGATGATAAGTTTGCGAATCGTTCACTGTGAATCGTTCGCTCTCGCAATGATTTAATAATCTCTTCCGAGCGAATAACTGCAGTGATCTGATAATCTCTTAAGAAAGAAAAGTGAATCTTCTCCGAACCCTTTCCTCTCCTGGAAAAAAAAGGAATCCAATGGCGAAAACGAAGGTTTTGTTTGGAGCCTTTCGCATAAAATATGTATATAGTTTCTTGTAGCCAATTCAACGCGTAGAGATAGTCGTAGCGCAATTGGTTGGATACTCGAAACGTACCTGCCACCTTCGACCGCCCGTTTATGGCCCAAACGGCAGGTCCCGTTCACCTGTACGAGTCAATACCGAAAATACGATTGACAAAAGATCGTGCGCCAGGTGCAGCTAACCGAGCAGCTATGGCAACCTGTACGCAACGACCGTAGTATAAGTCATAAGTCAACGGGACTGTGACTTCGAGACTTCCAGGTGGACGATTTCGAGACACGCGAACAACTCGAAACTTGTACATCGGACTACGTAACGTAAACGTTTATGGAAATATTTCATGTACACTAACATTGTGCTTTCCGTATTAACATTTTCTAAATTCTAGTCAATTTTTGCCTAAAGCACCTAATTCTTAAAACAAGTTGGAAAATGTACGACAAAATTGGCGAGTTACATATTTAAACGTATTTAAACATCGTTCGATGTTTCTAACTGTACAAAAAATATACTGTTGCATTTGGGAGAGTCTATAGAATTTTTCCATGTAAAAATCACTCGCACAGCTTGTTCGGATAAATAAGAAAAAAATTCTACAAGTCGTGCGTGCGACTGCGATTATTGAATTAATTTGGTAAAAGCGTGGTTTTCTTCCACAATTTAGAATCGAGCGACGGTGTAACGATTAACGATTAAAATCTTACACAGCGATTACGCCAGCATTGCCACGGAAGAAATCCTTTCGCAGCACGTGCTTGTAATAGTCGAGAGAAGGCATCGATGGCCTGTAAGGCATTCTCTCCTCCTGTCTGAAGATACGTTCGATTTCGTTAGCGTCGTAAATGAAAACCATGTCCGGCCTGCCTAGGAGGCCCTCCATTTTTACAATTTCGCCATACTCCTCGTACAACCGTCTGGAAACTTTATCCACCGCCTGGATCTGAAAATCGCCTGAAACGGTTATCCATACATTAGTCTCGTGAGAAGTAATTTAGCGTTGAATCGCATCTATTTTAGCGACGAATATGCAAAATGAGAATTCCCTCGCTGTGTCTCCGACGTTACAGAATTAATTCAACCGGCGGAAGAAATTGCTGACAGAAATAGTAGACTAAACCTTCTTTATCAAGATAAAAACGATATTGTCAACTTGGTCCGACCAATGGTTTTTTACACAAAAATAATTAAAAAGGTACAACTCGTTTCGAGATCGATACGCAACGACAGAATTCTGTTAGAACTTTTCATCTTACGAAAGTAATGTGTTAATAAAAACAAATTCTGACGGAAAAACAAGCTTTACCAATGGAGCCAAAAAACGATTAATCTCGATCCGACAATTGGTTTCCGAAATGAAAATTGATAAGGGTAAAATGTTCCGGTGAGAACGAACGAAGATCGTAGAATTCGCAGATCTATAAAATATTTTGCGAATGAACCGTATAAAAATTAGCGATACGATGACTAATTCGTCTAACCTGATTCAGGGGACGTATACTACCTCGTGCTCCTGAGCGTTGGACTTTCCTTTCGCCGTCGATTTTAGGTGAACAGAACCAAACACGGGAAAACTAATTGCAAAACGTTTTCTAGCAGCGGGTAAAACACTCCGATCTTAACGAACTCGATTCGATTACAAACTTTTCGATATACCAGCATCGTTTCTTAGGAATGGCAGGGCACAAGCATCGGAGAGTTGCCAATCCAGTTTAAGACATTATCTCGTTGCTCGATAAAATATTTACTCAACGATTATCCATAAACGTTAGAGAGATAACTTCGAAGTTGTGTGTGCGTTAAAAGAAGGTATTTGAATAAAGCAGATCGGAATAGAACCAGACAGAACGATGTAGAATGAAGTAGGAACTAGTAAAATGAAGTATAAGTATGAGTATACGCAATGACGTATAAAGATGTGGACTGAAGTAGAACGATGTAGAACAATGTACAAGTATGTAGACTGAAGTGGAAGGATATGAATTGAAGTAGTACGATGTAGAATGAAGTAGAATGGCGAAAAATGGAGTAGACTGAAGTAGATTGAAGTAGAGTGGAATAGAATGGAGTATAATAATGTAGAATGGAGTAGAATCGAGTAGAATCGAGTAGAATCGAGTAGAATCGAGTAGAATCGAGTAGAAACGAGTAAAATGCGGTAGAATCGAGTAGAACGATGTCGTACGATACGGAATGAAACAGGGTGACGTAGAAATTTAGTAGAGATTTAGCAGAATGAAGGAGGATTTAGTAGAGTGATGTAGGGTGTTTCGGAACGAAGTAGGGTGAAGTAGAAATAAAGTAGGGTGGAGCAGATTCGAATAGAATAATTCAGAACAAAGTAAAGAATGGAGTAGGATGGAGTAGAGTGACGCAGGATAGAACGAAACGAAGCAGGATCGAACAGGATGAAAGTGGACGAAGTAGAACCGAAATAGGTTTTGGTCGAATCAACTGGAAGGCTGCAGACTCCGGTAATACAAAGTGTAATAAAGTAGCACGGAGCAGAGCGAAGTAGAATTAAGTGGAACGAAACAGGATCGGACAGAATGGAGAAGAGTAAACTAGAATCGAGTCGGGCGAAGCAAACCGCGATCCAAAAAAGTGTGATAAATTTAAATAAAAGAAAACTGGAGTCTTGTTTCAGGTTCGAATAAGTGGGTCGTTCGAACGACGACGAATCGAATGGCACCGATCGACCAAGATTCTACCTATGAACGGTATGAACCGCCACGTGTTTCCCAACAGCGGAATGGGCTTCGGTCCAGGAATTTCGGAGTAAGGCCGACATTGGGACAAATCTTGTTCCATCTCCGTGGCCAAAGTCTCGATCGCGCGGACTACGCCTCGCCGTTGCCTGTAACAGCGCGTGAACGACCCGACGAGTTTGCCATGCAATAACATGCTCATCTTTCTCTCTGAAACAGAAAAAAAATACGGACTCGAAAATAGACTCCACGGGAATGAATTATACAATGGTAATGCAACGCGGCGGCATTCCAGACTTGGCCACGCCAGACTCGCGCGGTAGAATCTCAAGGACGATTACATTCTCGACAAAATTTTAGAAACCGATGTTACAAAATATGTTACCGATACAATTTCGAAAAACGACAGTTTTTCCGACGTGCAATTTATTTTTCTATCGGACACGAAATTCTTCTGAAAATTTGAATCGTCTCGGATCGAATGTGCGTCGGGTTTGTCCCGTCGAATCTGGGAGCGAAATTGTTGCAACAATTATTTGCATAATCGCGTTGTCGCAGAAATGTTGGGAACTGGTTTTCTAGGGCGAAATCTACGATACAAGAATTTCTTTGTGATTTTTGATATCAGAATGTTCATTTTTTCTCTCGGCAACTTAAAACGATTGCTAAAAACATTTTCCAAGCAAATTCGAAGCCAGTCGAACGATGACTCGAACCTCCCCTAATTACCGGTACACTACGGCTACGTCGTACTAACTTTTCAAAAATACGCTCTTTAATTATGCAGTCGGAATTCGAAATTCTCGTTAACGTCCCACCGGAAATCACAAAATAATTTGCATTTTTCCAGTGAATTAACATTAATTTGCAATCGTGGTATAAAAATACAAACCGAAAGCGTCGAGTACGATGATATTCAACGTCTCGAATATCTTTCAAAATGTTCGTTTTTCGAATAGCCTAAGAAATAATTTATCTAGGAATAATTATCCGAAAAAATGGTGTTCCGGAAAAATTGAAAAGAAGAAAGGGAAGTTGAGGGAAAAGCAATACAGGTATGTACAATCGCTCGTCGCATAAATATTCGGACACTCTTAAAAGTTGGAACAATTAGTTTGCTACACGACGGGAGAAAACATTTCGAAAAGATTGCAATTGGTCGGTGTTGCTGAGAAAATACTAAAAGTTCTTTATTCGGGCCTATATTGAAAATTGAAAAAATACGTTTTGTAGAAGTGCGCCGATATACATATTCTGAAAATTTTATCAGAATCGGTCAACGTTGCTCCGAGCTTCGTACGTTTAAAGGTGACGATCGACAAAGGTCTACGAAACGTATTTTTGAAATTTTCATTACATGCACGAATAAACAGCTTTTAGTATTTCCTCTGCAACTCCGACTAATTGCGATCGTTTCAAAATTTCTTCTTCGCGTCGTGTAGTAAACTGATTGTGCTAACTTACTAGTAAACTAGTAAACTAAAAAAGTTATCGCCTTTTTAAGATTGCCCGAATATTTATGCGAGTCACCGTAGTTACGACGAAAATTGCTAAACTCTATAATTATTCGAAGAACGTTGATGGTGTTCCAGACTCGCCTGGATTCGATGCTGAAGACTGAAAACACGGTTTCGATGCACATACATATGTATATGATCGGAAAATTGACTCGCTGGAGTCAACTCCGCGGCAACCCTCTCGGGTGAAACTACAGCGCAATCGGTTCGCGTTCGTGTTCGTGCTCGTGCTCGTGCTCGTGCTCGTGCTCGTGCTCGTGCTCACGGCTCGAATCGTTCATGGAACTCGTTTCACGGTTTCAAAAGAAAATGAATTTCTATCGCCGTTCCAGAATCGTTGCAACATTCTATGGGGAGGCGGCCGAGATTATTTCTATCGATTGACCGTCGACGTTATGGCGTGGGATCGTCGAACAGGCGAACACCCACAGACTAAAACTCGTTAAAAACATATTTACTTCCTCTTGTAACAAAAAATTAAAATAAAAATTCAGTTTGAAAAATATAAATAAATCATTCACGACCTAGACATGCCATAAGAAATGCCAATAAACGATCTAAGATTTTTACATTTAGTAAATAATATACAGCGAAGAGCAAAAATGTGTCAACTCTATTTGAAACAGCGTAATGTTTTTCAAATTAAACCAAAAAGACTCGAGAGTTTTTGAGAAGTTGGAATACGATACAGGCGCAGATAAAAAACTTATAAAAATCAGATTTTACTATTTTCTTCGCAATTCCGACTAAATCCAATTTTTTCAAAAGATTTTTACGCATCTGCTAATAAACTAGTCGAACAAATGTTTAAGGTAATCTATTAAAATCTGGTAAATAATTTAGTAAAATAAGATTTTATTATTCGATTAATAGCTAGTCGGTAAAACTTTATATATAAATATTTCTCAACAAATATACCGTAAACATGTAATATTCGCAAACTAATTACAATTATAAGAGCTGCGGTAGTATATTTGTCTGCACACTCAAGATTTCGCCTTGACCAAATTTCCGGCCGGCCAATTATCTAATTACAACGTTAATTGGTAATGACGATAACGCGTTAACAGTCCGCAGAATACATAAAAACACACATATTTATTTATATCTCATTCGTTCAGTCTAGAATCAATTCAACTTGATTCAATATCAATTACCTTCACTTTAATCTGAACTCTCAACTACAAGTGTCTCTGACAATATATAATACGCAACTATAATTTCCTATAGTACCGAAAGAGAATAATACATTTCCAAATCAATACAGCGTGGACCAAAAGTCATTAGACCATGTAAAATTCAAAACTCATTTATAAAAGAATAAATGTGAATTTTAAAAAAACAAAAGTATTATTTATTCATTTCAAAATGGCCCAGTAACTTTTGGGCCACCCTGTATATAATTCTTTAAAATATATTACGCGGTTGTATATTTTTTCAAATAAAATATCACTCATCGTTAGTAGACAAACAATCGCAGTACAATTAGAAGTGGATTCAAATTTGATGAATCCTGCATATACTTAAAAGTATGTAGGAATTTATTTCATTCATTTTTTAACAATTTGTTAGTCAACGCGCAATCGTACTTCAGTTCGAAGTATGCGTGTATCTATTTCATTTATCTTTTAGAATAAAAGACAATTTAGTAGTCAACACTCACCACGATGCAATTAAAAGTGGATTTCCGTTTACAAAAATGTTTCAACCACTTAGCGTCCCGTCACTCGCGTCCAATTTTCACTCTCTGCGCAAACACAATTGTCGCTATCTCTACTTAAATGGGAGCCCACTTTCGGTTTTCGTAAGTTACGTTCGTTAGTGTCAATTACCGGACTGTGTTAATTGCACACCTAATCACCCGGTGCACATGCATCGTGCATCCATCAACCGTTTTCGAATGACTGACAGCGAGATCCAAGATATATCGGATGCCCTTTTACTCTTTGACGGTTCCCGCCAACTATTAAGTACTATGACGAAAAGAACCGACCAGGTGGGAGGACAGTTGGGTGGGGTACGATCCTCGAATTTCATCGGATTACCGTACAAAGTGACAAACTCGTTGCCCCGGGTGATTTATTACACTATTATGTCTTTTTCAACGTCACAAATCCTGTTGTAACGCTTGATTACACCGAACGGTTAATCGAGACGAAAAAATAATGATTTTGTGGGTCTGGAGAGTTTCGCATCTTTGAATTGACCCTTTCGATAATCCTCTCCTACTACTATATTGCAACGAGATCGCTATTGGTCGCAACAATTTTAATCGTCCGTGATTGGCTATATATTTTTATATAATTTATACACATTTCACACACCGCGGTAACTTTTAATCCAACTTTATTCTTAATTTAAGTTCGAATTGGGTAAAACAATTTTCTATTGGTCGCAGGAGTTCCAATCGTCGGTGATTGGCTAGTTGCTGGTGTACCGCGTGATTGGCGGTAAATTTAAACACATTCCAACGCGATAAGTTTAAATCTAACTTTATTTAAATTCAATCGGACGATTCTGTATCGCTCGCAGGAATTCTAACCGCCGGTGATCGGCGGTAATTACAAACATACAAGTATATTACAGAACACGATGAATTGTATACGTTTTATACATTTCAGAATTGATCAAATTAAAGTACGAGTTGCTGGCATACATATATTTCTTATTAAATCTTCCATTTTGCGATAATTATTTGTACAATATGAAAGAAAATTATGAACCTTTCAAAGATCTTCAACGTACGAACTTTATGATTCGTACCATTTCGATTTTTTTAATTCTATCGACTTTAATTTATTCTTATAATTATTTACAAGTCTGTCTAAGTTTACATCTTCCGCTTTCACCTTCGTCCTCTGCTTCGGCTGCAAAAGAAAAAATACAGATTTCGAATATTAGTAAACTGGTCTGAATAAAAACGATATAGACTGCGGAGTTTTATGCAAAATAAGAAATATTCGACAAGTGACAAAACTTAGATAAAAATTTATCTCGTCCCGTGACAACATTAGTAATAAAAATATATCCGTTTCTTCCAACATTTTTTTCCCGTTATATTCCATGTACGTTTGCGTTTTTCCAAGAATGTTTTATATTCCTTCATTTTTTTTATAAATGCATAGATAAAATCCAGTCTGATTTTAAAACATTGAGATGGGACACTAACTTTTACTTCATTTTTACTTTCATTCCTATTTTTCCTTTTTTCCTTCAGCTTCTGAGAAAATTTCTTCATCTTTTTTTCTTTCTTCACTGTCTGATGATGCACCGCGGCTTGATTCCTCAATTTGAACTTCGACCTCAATTTATTTTCACCTGGTTTGGCAACCATTCCTACAAATGGTTTTTTACTTGGCTCATCCTCGGCTTTAGTCGATTCATCAAATTTCGATTTTTTTATTGCGGTTTCTTCATTTGTCTCCTCTCCTTTCCTTTTCGCTTTGTTCCCTGGCCAGGTAGGATTATTCTCGCGACTCTTTTGAATTCGTTTCTGTTTGGCGTTTACCATCACTCGATTTTCTATCGAGAAGGACACTATTGGTCGCTATAAAAATAATCGAATCGTTATAATCTCAATTTGTAAGTGAATAATAATACTATAGAATATAAGCGCAGAGGTACATACTCTGTTGGGATTAAAGACGTTAGGATTATTATTTATATTTCTCAATGCTTGAAGTGCATCGTCGTGTCTTGTATACGAAACGAATCCGTATTCTTTTGATTTTCCTACTCCTTTCATGTCAACATTTCTGAGATCTCGCATAACACGTGCCTTGAACAAAATAACTTCAGTAATTTCTGCTTTGCGGTGCACTTGACTTGAGCACGTTAAAAATCTCACGTATTATTAATAATACAAATAAACTTTCGCGTAATATCCAATCTCAAAACTTATTTTTCAATTCCAATTTCACGAATTAATCCTTTTCCATCATTCCGCATATTTAATCTGTGGAACTATCTTGACCGTGCAGATTTTCTTTATACAAACAACTATTGCAATTAAATATCGAAGGACAAAGACGTGGTTACGAAAATATTAAACAAATATATACGATCATGAAAGGTGAGTTGCTGTTTTCGGTTGCTGTTCCCTATTGTAAATGACAATCGAGATGATCAAATTGAATCTAAAGATCAAATAACAACCTCTCGAATGATTGATCCGGCTGGCCCATGACGTTCAACAATTTTACGAAACTTTGTGTCGTCTAACGTCGGTGGTAGATTGTGAATAACAAGCCTAACTCTGGATACGAACATATTTAAATTACGTAATATCTGCGACTTCCATTGTTCGATTTGCAATCGTTTCGCCATGTCTGCTGCCGAGACTCCGCTGGCTGCTGGACTGCCTGCCATTACAACTAAACAATGAATTCCAAAAATTATGGGTGCCTTTAAGAGCCAACAAACCAATGTCCACTGAAATGTTTATGAGCCTTACCGCCTTCTTTCACGAGATATAAATTCCTGGTGTCTTTCTGTTTCATTTGCTTCGAGTTTGATTTATTTTCGATTTCGTTTCTGCCTATCGCTCTTTGCGCCTCCATTAACTGGTCATCTATTTCCAATGCTTTTCCTGCGGCCAAACATTTCTCAGCATCCTCAACATTCTATAAAATAAATAACACTGATGCGATATTTATAATATATTACGCAGCGCGTTCTAACATATTTAATTTACGATTGTTGAGATTATACAGACGCCTTTTTGAGAAATTATCCAACAAATTTATTTCTTTGGATATGTATTATTTAAAAAATGGCTAAACATTTGTATAGTTACATTCCCATTATTTTGACAAAGTAATGTAAAATAGTCGCTTTTAGTGCTCCGTAAGCGTTGTGTTAAGTGTAAGATGTGGATGTATACCCTAAATTTAACGAATGCAGTGCCCTTCGAGTACTCGGTAAGCGAATCCATGCACACGAGTGCGTAGTAAACGGGTCCAAATTGTTCCGCGAATGTTTTCAGTTGCTCGTTCTTCACGGAAAACGGCACATTTTTAAGAAAAATCGTCTTTCCTTCGGAAACATCGTGAGACTCGTAACGAGGACGTTTTTGTTCCTTTATATCCTTTTTCTCTTCTTCTTCTTTTTCTTCTTCTACGACTTCTTCGTCATCTTCAGATAATTCCTCGTCACTGGTTTCCCCCTTCCTCTCTAATTCCATAATTATCTCTTGATCTGTCTTGTCAGATTTATCTGACTCTGATGAAGAATCTTCCTGTTCTCCATTGCTGTTAGAAAAAATATTTATAAATCCATATGTTAAGGAAAATATTAAACCTTTGCAGTATAACATCGAGTCAGACTACCGATGCAGATTTCGAACAAAATTTACTAAATGCGTATATTATTAATTTTCTTTAAACCAAAATAAAATTCTATTTCATTATTGTGAGTGATTTTTTGTGAACTATTGTGATTTGAAAAAAACGAAAGAGGAAAAAATTTAACAATTTTTAATAACCAATAGGACAATGTATATCAACTTTGCATATTTGCATTATTTTTCATTTCTCCAAAAATGATGCAAATATGCAAAATTGATACAGACTGTCCTATTGGTTATAAAAAACAATTAAACTTTTACCTCTTTCATTTTTTTTCGAATCACAATAGTTTTCGAGAAAAAAACGCTGGCTAGTAATGATGCAAACACGCTGAATAGCCATTGGAAAATACATAGGAGTACATTGAATATAAACTTCCTTCTTCTTCTAAGAAACTATGAACGACAAAGAAGTTCTAATCAGTAAAAAAACCTGTAACCGTAAAACAAATTATAGTGCAAGGGGATAATCAAATTTAATGTTCATAAATACGTTTACTTACCTACCTAACTCTTCATTCGAATTCGATTTGTCTGCAGTTTCTGCAGAAGGTCCGTCTTCGGTATCACTCTCTTTCTCAACCTTCACTTTTACTTCGTCATCTTCCTCAATCTTTACTTTTACTTTGCTCTCGTCGGTTTTGTCAGCTTCATTTGTACCAAACTTGTTTTTGGGTACCGCCCAGTCAACAACAATGGGTCTGTTTAGGAGTGGTTTCAAATTTGCATAATGTATAGCTTTGGCTGCACTTTGCACAAGCTCGAATTGCAAAAATGCGCAGCCGACATTTTTTCCATCGCCTCGTTTTAAGATGTTTACGTTTTCTATTGTTCCGTATTGAGAAAAATGCTCTCGTAAATGTTCCTCGGTCGCCTGAAACAGACATTGCGTTAATCAAATTTAGGGAGAGATCATTATTTTAAAACCTTTTCTTACCTCGAACGATAAATTTCTTATTACGATCCTTGCTCTTTTCTTCTTATTCTTTTCCTTTAGAAATTTTCTATGCTCTTTTTTCATTGGTTCCTCTTTCGTGGGCAAATCTTTCTCTTTCTTTACTTGAACCGTTTCTCTTTTAGGCAATAACTCTAGCCTCTCCTGTTTTTCTTCTTGCTCATTTCCCTCGTCTTCCTCACCTTCCCCGTCTTCTCCATCTTGATCTTTTGCAGCATCAGCATTCTCTGCTTCCTTCTGTAACTTCTCACAGTATCTCGACTTCGATATAGCCCAACTACTATTTATTACTCTGCCTGAAATAATAGTTGTTTGACTTAATGCCATTAATAAATGGTATTGTATTAGACAGCATAAAAACCATGTATTACCAAGGAATTCCTTTTTGTTTGTATTAAATATTGCCTTCGATGCATCTTCTAGTTGTTTAAACTGAACAAAGCAGCATCCTACAGGTGAGCCATCAGCTCGTTTTGGAAAATTGATGTCTTCTATATAGCCAAATGGCTCGTACAACCTTTTAATATCCTCTGGTGTTGCCTATGGGCAAAATATAAATATATTTTAATTTTAACATTTCGATTTTCATATTTAGTGGTAACAGAATCTGCTTACCTTGAATGAAAGATTACGAATAATAATTCTTGGCTTTTTATTGTCATTCGCGTTGTCGTTCGAGTTCTGTGCAGCTTTTTTATATTTTTGTGCCTTTATTTTTTTTCTATAGACCCAAGAAAGTTTCTTTTTGTCTCCTTTATTCTCTATCGAATTAGAAATAAAAACAAATTAATATATTATAAATAATCATTTTATTTAAAACTTATTAAACATAAACATGAATTAAAACATTGTAAATAACAATTTTATTCGAAATATAAAAATTGCTGTAAACCTGACGTTAATACTTACTATAATTTGTCTTCCGCATGTTGAACGTGCACTATTTACCACAATAACACAATAAAATGTCTAATTAGTTAACGGAGTAAATATATTCCAGTCTAACATGGAATGTACTGCATGTAATGACAGGAAAAACCTGGTAAAACTTTATAAAATGACGATTATTTAGCTCGATCTCATGGTGCATGTTACATTTGTTTATAGTTGAGGTTATGGTGACCGCGTGTACTACACGAGCAGGTGGCGCTAAGTACTTGGTGAACCATGAATTCTTTTAAATATACAAAAATATATACAATTTTCTTATTCTGTAACCTTTTATCAGCATAGTTAATAATCATAATTTTCACTCTTATAAATAATACATTATTGTCAATATTTTCAATACTCATTTCAAATTTCGCGCGAAATATTCGTTAGACCGAGGGATGTTTCACGCATGCGCGTCCATATGCAGGAACGTGTCTACGGTGGTCTACGTACAGAGAGGAATTATTACGTTATTACGTGTTATTACATATTTATATATTATATGTACATGATTCCTCTCTGGTACATGCATATTAAATTTTAATATACCATACACATGTTATACATTCAATTTATAATATATTTAAAAATGAAATAAAAAAATCTTGCAAAATTATGCGGGGTGAATAGGTTATCCCATTTTAGCCAAACTTTTACATTACTAATGTTAAAAACCGTCGCGCATGTGCGAAAAATCCGCCCGATATCCCAACTACGTCTCCGATTGGTCGTTCGAACCGAGAACTATAAAACTTACGTAGACAACGAAATGAACAAAAATAACAAAGTATAAAAATTCTCCGTAGTAATGTGACAGGATTGGACAGTAAATTAGTATTGGCAAGGAAATACACGAAATGAAATGTAAATTAGTTTGAAACCCGTGTAATTGACAATAAATATCGATATCGTATGATAGAATACAGAAATTACAAAGTGCGCTATAATTGAATTATTTTAATTATATATATATATATATATATATATATATATATATATATATATATATATATATATCCTCGTCCATGAAACGAATGACTTTTTTAAAATTGTTCCAAACGACTGGAGTTTATATTGAGATGTTAGGATTAGTTTACCAGATAATGTGTAAACAACGTTTTTAAAAATTGCTATTGGTCGGTATTGTAAAGAAAAGAGTGAAGGTCATAATTTCGAACTTTCTTAGCTGTACCGATAACGAGAATTTAAAACATGCTTTTGTAAATCTATGCGAGTTACATACACGTACAAAATTTTATTGAAATCAAGTGATGCTTAAAATCGATGCTTCTTCTCACAATTTTTGCCATGGCTTGTAGCCGTTGAAACTTTCTGTATGTATATATAATTTACTTCGATCTACGAAAGGCATATTTTAAATTTTCAATTATAGGCACGGATAAAAAAGTTAAAAACAGTGGCCATTATTTTTTCTTCGCAATTTCGACCAATAGTAATTTTTAAATTATTTTTGTTGTGCATTATATCGTAAACTAGGCCTTGTAACATTTCGAAAGAACTTACATTGTTTGGTCCAATTTTGAAAAAGTTATTCGTTTTTAAACGGTGTCCCAATACTTATGGACGGGGTGTATATATAGAAAGGATCAAATCACCAACGGATACTTTGTAATGAAAATCAATCTCAGTCGTCGTTCGAGTCGATCAAAAGCGTTCGGTCGAACGCAAAAATTCCCGTCGAAAATAGACGCATCGAACGTCGAAAGTTGTCCACGGACCGAACAACGATTCGACCGCAGAGCGAATTGCGAACGAGAGGCCTGACGGATTAATGGATAAGCATCAGGATATCAGCCGTGTATCGATATAATAATAAAAGATGCGAGAAGCAGACATAATCTCGTTTCGGTCGTTCGCGCAAGAAAATTCACTGTCGAAGAGGTTTCAAATCGGACGGAAGTAGAATCGATACTCAAGAATTCGATAGTGGCAAAAGTATGGCCGAAAGCGGATTTTCATTTCTGCTAAAGACAAAACAGCAAACAACACAGTGAAACGCGATTATTATGACCGAGTTAAAAGCACTTTATTGCCTCCTCTTGTTAACGTTTCTCGAGCTGACGTCACAAATTCGACCGTCCTTACACGGACACAATAATGGTAAGCGCGTATTTACGTTATTTCAATGTTCTGCGATTACACCGAGGCGATACACAGCCAAAACGATACCAGTGCATTGTTAGTTTACGCAAACTTCAATGTCTTCAACCTGCATCGGGACTTTTCCATCTCGACGTTTCGTTTCGCATTTACCAAAGCTCGAGATTTGTCGTTTTTCCGTGTACATCCGATGACCGCGAGTCAAAAAATATTCATGTTTTTGTGTACAGTGACAACTATTCTCTATGTCATTCGTGCATAAAAACAACTCTGCTTATTTGCAAAACCTTTATTTTCCTTTCTTCGATCTGTTAATTTCAAGCGAAACGATTATCTATGCTTGTTCATCTTGGCTGTGCTGACAGAAATCTGTAGCTTTTGTATATAACAACGTCGCGTAGCACAACATTGCACTATACTTTCCTTTAAATCTACAAGAATTGCAACTTCTTTGTCATTCATAATTTCTAAAAACAAAAAGAATTTTTCTATATTTTTACTAATGATTAAATATTGACAACAAAGTAACAGATTTCTGTTTCAACATCAGAAAATTGTCGCATTTTATCTGTTTGTAACAAACTCTAATCAAATTTTTTATATTCTTTCACATACCTGACTGATTTCATTCAACCTAATATTAATACTGTTATAATTGCATGTTAAATATAAAGTTGTCGTAGAATGCAAAGTGGCACCGCAATTTGCAATACCAATAAAATTGTATTAACTGTTTCGGTGTCAGTGGTAATTTCAAAATTCATGTCAAATGGTACCAAGCAGTGCGATCATGCTGTTCAAATTTCATGTTGAATAATGCCGAGCAGCTTGATCTCGCTGTGTTTTGAACAGTTTTTCCACTAGCAATTGAGCATTGCGACCAAATGTCGTGGCATTATTCGACATAAAATCTGTATCGCACGATCACATTGGGTGGGACTAAAATGGTTAAAAAGACGATCTCGTGAAGCAGTTACTAAGTAATTAATGATTTTATCCTTTTCAGCATTCGTACAAGATGACAATGACGTTCAATATCTTTTGGACAACATACCTATGTCTGTGCATAAGGTCAGTTATACTAATTTGTCTTACATTTAAATAATTTTGTTTAATAATGATTTTATTGATCGATTTGTTTTTCAGGAATTTACCAATACAGTACATGGGGCTGGGTAAGCATAATACTCATTAAAATAATGGTGAGTGGAAGTAGGAAAGGTTTTCATTACAAATTTCCTTCCTTACTCTCGAAACATTTGTACATAGTATCATAGTCTTGCATTGATGATTTGATTACTTGCGATAGGATAAGAACATTCTTCTGTGAAACTAAGAAAGAAATACTAGCTCTAGAATCATTTTTTTTAGCATAATAATACAGACATTAATAACTTTATAATCGAAATTAATATTTTAATCATTTAACCATCTCATCATAGTACCATGTCTGAACAATGCTTTGAAATTTTAAACGCTGCTTCACTAACTATGGTCGCTTCGAACTAATTTTTCTTGTACCTTTCCTATTTTCAATTTCCACTATTAGAAGTATATGGAACGATCCCTGGTCTGTTCATTCAAATACTCGAACTGTCTTTTAAGGGATGCTCCGGCCAGTGAAGACAAAACGCAAGATGCATTGTCTCATGTTTATTTCCAACCACATGTTCTGGACTTCAAAGAAAGGTGAGCGAATTTAATGTTGACATTGATCGTACTATTGTAAATAGAACTGCATACAATGGATACTTTTTTTTTTCCTTAGACAACTTGGTATACCCCACCAAGAAACTGTGATCTTGTTTAATAAAGATCACAACAAAACGATCCATCTTTTATCGATATCTGGAAATACACGGCATTTCCATTCATCGTTCTTTCGAAGTAAAGTAAGTCCCAACCGATATACGACTATACTTGTATGCGATAAATGGTCCTCGAGATGCGTATGGCATTACGAATGTTTGTATATTGATTATTAGAATGCGGATTTTATGACGAAAATGAATTAATTAAATGCAAAACTGTAAAGACATTTAAAGAATTCAAATATACGTTATTTTAAGCTTATCACAATTATTAAAAAAAGAAATAAATGTTTACGTGTACGTAGCTCTAAATTGATGCAGACAATTTTTATTTTGCATAATAATCCGCAGTCTATTAGTTATGGTCTGATTAACAAGCAGAAGACAAATTTTTTCGAGTAAATCTGAAGAAAGATTTGAAGACATACTGTGGTAAAATAAAATGTAACTATTATGTAGTGAGCAGAAATATTTTACCATAAAAAAGAATACTTTTATAAGGTAATAATTCTTATAATTTGGTTTGTGTAGGTAATACCACCGCTCGGGAACACAACATTCGATGTTGTTTTTCTCGGTCGGGAAGAAGGTGATATCGATACGCATCTTTTTATACATACTACAGATGGAACTGTAAAATACCAAGTAACCCATTCAAGATATCTTTAATCGTACTGCTTTAATAATTTTCTCTCTCGCTAATAATACGATTCATCGTTTCAGGTAAAAGGAATAAGTGTCAGTAGTCCTTATCGACTCAGACCTGTAGTGGGTGTTAAATTACCTTTAAATGCAACATTTACTCCACTTATATATTTGCACAATCCACATGCAGAAGCTTTACAAGTACGTATTCAAATATAATCATTTTAAATTTACTTTCTGTCTTGTACGTCCATCTTTAAATTGTGTTTTATTAAAGGTTCTAGAAGTATATAGTAGTGGTGGAGAATTTCAACTAGAATTGCCATCAGGAGAGGCAGAGGGTTCGCGCGAACTATGGGAAATCCCACCATATCAAACAAAGCCTATTATAAGACTACATTTTAATGCTTATGCAGAGAAAAACCATACCACGTATATTAGGTACGTAGCTTTATACAGGATAAGTCAGTAAAAATGACCACCTGAAACAGCTGCTTGTTTATTGACTTTATCAAAAAATGTTCGAAATTAAATTTATTGTATGCGATCTGGCTCATTAGATACACACAATTCGATTTTTGAGGCCTTATATTTTTCGAGATATCAAGATAACTTTGAGTTTTTCA
This sequence comes from Sphecodes monilicornis, assembly GCA_913789915.3. Lineage (NCBI taxonomy): Eukaryota > Metazoa > Arthropoda > Insecta > Hymenoptera > Halictidae > Sphecodes > Sphecodes monilicornis. The sequence continues at coordinate 193,253 of OU565284.1, forward strand.
AACGCAACCATATGTTCTTCTTGTTACTGCATTTGTAGTCCTTAAAAACACGAATTTAACGACCTATGACAAAGTACTTTCAATTGACCTTCAACCTGAAAATGAAGTGAAAATAAAGACATAAAGATAATGAAGAAATTAATTTTTATTCAGCTTCTGTTCTTCGCGATCGTAATAGAAAATATTGATTTCGCATAAAGAACCGTAGTCTTAATTATGATAATATGTTTACGTTACAGGCTTAAAGTAAACAATACTTCGGAACTGCTTGTCGTCACAGTCGAAGTCGAAGTGAAAAGTGGGTCTGGTCTCCATTGGGGCGGAAGCTCCGGTGTAATCAATTTAGGTATGGGTGGCTCGTTACAGCCCCCCATACAGTATCCCATCGCTTTGAAGAACTCTGCAAAGAAACCGATTAAAATTATGGTGAGCCTCTCTTCGCCTTTCAGCATTGTTTATCTATTCTAATCACCGTTATAAACACGAATGTACTGTTTCTGTCGCAGAATATAATTAACACGCCGGTGTCCAAAGCATTGAAACTTCATTTCGAGCAGGCGATAATTCCAGGTGACACGGACATACCGATTGCGATTGGAGTACTAGTTTATGACTGTACGTGGCCTAATACGATATAGGATGACCCGTAAATTGTGGTGCAAATCGGGGGTCTGGAAAAAGAAAAATTGTTCCAGGCTTTGTTTTGAATTGAAATTTCCCTGCCCTCATTTGCACCGTAAATTACCGTCTACCCTCTATATAATAATTATTTGACTTTGCGACGATGTCGGAAGTTCTGTAAAGGTCACAGAGTCAAGATCGTCACAAGGTCAAATAATTATTATCACCACAATGTGTCCCGTCCTTGAAACCATATAACTTTTTCCTGAGACATTTCTCTGTATTTTTAACGTTAGTTTTGCGGAACACTAAGAGCGACTATTTTACATTATTTAAAAAAAATAACGAGAATGTTTCTGTCCAAATTTTTAGCTATTTTTTTATAATATATATCCAAAGAAATAAATCGGTTGAATAATTCCTCAATAATCGTAAATTAAAAATATTAGATCGCATCTTGTAAACCTGGTGTTCTAACATAATAAAATCGCGTGCATGTAGTTGAACTAAGCATATTGTAGAATGCAACTGTACTATATCTGTGTGTTTATGATTGGTTCTTTTTCAGGGAGGACTGGTTTAGAGTTACAACATTTTAAAGGGAAACTAGTGATCAAAGCGATAGGTCCCGGTGGCTCGAATCAGAAACTAACGATACCATGGATAGCACAAGTTCTACAGGGTGGTTTGGAAGTAAACGCATCAACTACGCATTATTGCTCCCTTCAGTCGAATCAGGCGCGGAATTTTAGCGTCGTGAACAAATTCAAATTGCCGTTAGCCATCACGAACGTTACAATGTCGACGCATGTGAATTCGCTGTTCACGGTAAACATATTTAACGCATTATTTACCGGTCACTATTTCATAATTTTCGAAAATCTATGGTCTCGTGGCTGAGGATGTTTTAACGAATCTTTCGACAGCACTACTAATTTCAATCGTGAACCAACGAGTCGCCCTCAGTAACGTAATCGAATTATTTCGTTTGCTATTATTGTGTGAAAACAGATTTTTAAGCTTTCTTTTAGTACAGCATAATTACATTGGTCAACGAAATTAAACTTTTTTTTTGTCACAGAGAACATTTATGCTCGTCCTCGTAGTTTTTGAGAAATTTGATTTTGAAAAAAGAAGTTATGAAATTCAGCCTTCAGAATTTATACTGCTTCAGCCGAAAAAGCTAGACGAATGATTCTTGCGTAGAAAATTCTGTAGACTCTCCCGACTATGACGGCATTTTGTATATAATATTATTTGTAAACATTTAGACGCGTGTAAAAAATGTTTAATGTCGAAGAGTCACCCATTGCGCACGATTTTTTGGGAACATTTGTCGATATCACACAAAAAATAAGGGTCTAGCATGGAATCGAATCACATCACTCTACAGTTCAGACTTCCACCTTTCAATGTTTAGAATGTTATAAACAATAAAACTAGCTTTTTTGGGTGAAGCAGAAATACTCTCGCACAAATAATCATCTCGTGAATTTTTCAGATAAAAAACTTTATCCCGAGGGTGCTAAAGCCCGAGCAGAAGGTGAATATTTTTTCATTGCAACTTGCCAAAGATAGGAAGACAGACAACGTGAAGATGGAGTCATCGATTTTAATTCATTCGAACGTTTCCGTGACGGAGGTTCCTCTGTTCAGTTACGATGGCAAAGTAAGGAAAATCGTGCCCGAAGAGAGGGATACTGACGAGGGCACGATGAATTTTGGCACAGTTAGCAGCGGGACCGAGAGCGAAGCTATCTTTGCTCTAGAAAATCAGAATCCGATTAATATCGATCTGCATGTGTGGGGTGTGAACATGCCTGGAGCTGTGCTAGAGTTAATGGGATGCCACAGGGGGCCAGCTGATTTTCTGGACAAGGAGCTTCGCAATATAACTGTGTGCAGCCACACTGGCAATGTAAGAACATCGTCTTATACTTCAATCCCTTCCTTTACAATTTTTAAATCGGAGATCTGGACTTGGTCAGTCATTTTGACGATTTACACTTACAATAATTACAACTTCTTTGTCGTTTGTAATTGCTTGGAAGAAGAAAGAAATGTATCGGTGCAAAACTACGGGGACCTAATATATTGTATTTCTATATTTTTACTAATGATTAGACTGCGGATTTTATGAATTTATAATAAAAAACAATAGGTAAAATTTAAAATAGTAAGGGGATGAAAAGAATTTAATATAACACTGATATATTATTTTCAATATACTAAAGTGCATAGAATAAATGATGAATAAATTGCGGATCATTATACAAGATAAAAATCGTTTGGATCAATTATAAGAACGAGAAGACTCGTACAAATTTTTCTGTGATGCTCTTAATAAATCAAAAATAATATATCGACGTTCTGTCTTAATTTCTTTGCTGTTTTAAATGAAACCAACGCGTTTTTGTATAACCATGAATGCATAAAATCGGCAGTCTAACGGAGAATAACAGAGAAATAGAATATTATTTTGCGAGTCTGACTGTATATCGTATTGCAAGGGGTTGATCACAATTTTTAGACATTTCCTATAATTTCAGCAATACATAAAGCCTGGTTACTTAGCCATCTTTAAGATTAAAGTAAAGACCCCCATGGTCGAGGAGGACACCATAGTGGGCGACGTTTTTGTTCGGACCAGCTACGAAAAATTCATTTTACCAGTTTACATGCGGGTGGCGTACGGGAGGCTTTCGTTGAAGAAACTTATTTTTACCGATTGTTTTCCTGTGAGTCACCACAAATATCTTCGTACAATAAGAATGTTGAATATCTTGTAAAATTGTATTTCCTTGCAGGGGTCGATTTGCGTTCAACAAGTGAAAGTGTATTCAACGTTCGTGAGACCCATGCAGGTGACACGAATCGAACCTGTTAACAGAGATCATAGGATAAAGTATATTCCTTTGGAGGAGGCATCGATGCCCGTTATAACAAAAGGCGAAAGTTACGTTGGTTCGGTCAGAATCGAACAATCGATGACCTGTAAACAGTATTGTTATTTGGGTCTGTCGTTGGAAACTAACGGTGAGCGTTAAATCAAAATATAGTCAATGTTCGTCAATTATTTACGTTTGGGAAGGTAAGCGACTTTGACCTTGATGTCTTTTGTCAAGGACACTCTGCCGAGGACCTCCAAAAAGTTTCAGCCGTCGCTCGTTATTCCTTAAAAAGTTAATCATTAAAAGCGGTAGACTTTCTTTACCAGAATTAACACAACATTCTTTGATTAAATTTAGGATAGAATAGTCCGATCCATTTAAAAAATGAATTAGGTTTGAGTCAGACAATGCCTATGCTTTGAGGTCTTCCGTAAGTTTTTCGATCAATTTATTTGCAAGACATTTTTATTAATTGCTCCCTTGTGCTACGATTTATTTTATGGCCGCGGTAATTCGAATATCTTTGCCATTCGTTATTTTCTAGAAGGAAAAGAAAATTGATATTTACTGGATGTCTATGTATTTTATAATCGTTATTGAAAATCGAAGAGGCTAATAATATTTTAAGGAATAACGAGTAACAGTGCTTGCAGAGCCTACTTGGAAAAACATCGCATCCCCTAAAGTTAATAATTAGTAGACTTCGGATTTTTATGCAAAACAGAAAGTTTTCGTATCGATTGTAAGTGGAAGAAAATAGTATTTGAATCATCTTTGTACAGTAAAAATAACAATTCTTAAATTTGTCTAGTGTATTCACCATTTTATTTTTCATCCACTCGTTTCTCTCCCAAATGCATAAAGATCCTCAGTCTAATAAGACTGGTCCACATCGATTCTGTCACAGAGAACATTTATATACGTCCTTACAGACTTTCGTGTGTAGAACCCGAAAGCCGTTTGTCGCTGTCAGCTTTGGTTTTTGAGAAATTTGATTTTGAAAAAAATTCAACTTTCGGAATTTCTTCCGCTTCAGACGAAAAACCTAGACAAATGATTCTTACGTAGAAAAATTCTGTAGACTCACCTAAATACGACGGTATTTTCTTTTTATGTATAACATTATAAACATTTCAACGTGTGTAAAAAATGTTTAATGACGACGAGACAGACATCTCGAGTATATAAATGTTTTCTGTGACAAAAAAACGTTTAACTTTGTTGACCAATGTAATTAGTTAATGTTTGTATGACGATTGTAATAGTTTGATAGTACACCGTTCTATTGCAGCTGGGAAACAATGGTTAAATTCTTTGACCCTCCCGTCGCACACAAAGGACTCCGATTTGAATCTGTTGAATACGAAATACACGCGTTTCCTGAACTCATCGGGCGGCCGTCCGTGGGAGAACATTACGATGCGACTAGACACTACCGAAGTTCGCGGGCACAAATTTTTCTTGAACATTAAACCGTATTGGCCCAGTCTATTGACTGGTTTCGGTAACAATAAGAATAAAGTCGTCGTGGTGTTTCCGTTAACGCAGGTTGGGAATACGTCTTACAGATCGATTAAACTGTACAATCCGGGTACCAGTTCTTTGTTCATACAGCTGGTAATGGATTGGAATTACCCGCAAGGGTCGAGGCTCTACCATTCGTTGCCAGCCAAGTATGTGGTTTACATTTTAAAACAAAAAAAAGAGCTCTTACTATCCAAGTGTCCAAGTAATTACTATCCGGAGTACTCGTTGCAATTCTAACTTTTAACATTATGAAACATTAGCTATACAGTATTTTATCGATAACTGCCCACAACGCGGGACCGATTAGGGACAGTTATCGGCCAGGTATACCATTCTTTGACTTTTACCGAACGTAGAAAAGTACAGCGAAGCTCGAGAGGCCTCGGTCGCCGTGAAGTATAACGTAACACAGTTATCGATAAAATACTATATGTATACCCAAGTACTCAAGTTCAAATACTAAAATCGAGCGATAGTAATAGCAATATCAAGAAATTTTGGCTAAACCTCCGAAAACTAGCCTGAACCGGTTGGATTGAAATTTGCAAATAGCTTCATTTTGCATAAAATTAAAGTTTGCGAGAAGGAATTTTGCCTCCTCGGAAGTTAGAGCTCAAAATTTTGCATGAAATGTTTTACCAATTTAATGTCACTCCTTATAATTTTGAAAAGTTTCTATCTTCTATTTTTGCATAAAGTTTTATTTTATAGAAAAACAATGTTTGTGAAAAGGATTTTTGATTATTCGAGTGGGGATCGAAAATTTTAGAGAGAATATCTTATTACTGTAATGTCAGTCACTACCTTACCGACGTTGCATCTTTAGTCCAAAAAGCCGATATTACTGGTAAATAATAGATTTTTACTTGAAAAAAGTAAAAAGTGGCGTGCAAAATATGCTAATGTCATTTATTACATCTTTCATAAGATTTAAAAGTTTTAAAAAATTTTCCTGGAGTTAAAAACCTGATTCAAGCCTGTAACTTGGGTCGTTGCAATTTCAGTCCCCTTAAGAGATGTTTTATATTTAATTCCGTATGGAATTAAACGGCTCGAACGGGGTTTGTCCGGTTTTCGGAAGTTTTGCCGACCTTTGAATTATATTTGAATACTAATGCTTTATGCCTGTTTGTAGGTTTAAATTCGCGTGCGTAGAATGCGGGTCTGCGGTAACAGAGGAGTTTAAGTTAGAGGAGAGTGTAGAGGATAGAGAACGGTTTGAGAAACAGTGGAACGTTTCGGTAGCGCCACAGACGATTTCATTGTATTTGAAATGTTCGGAGTCGAGGACGATACGAGTGTTATACACTCCGGTCTCGCCCACTTTGTCCTCCGCCCTTTTATACATAAGGTATATATTTTTGTCAACTAATATAATAAATAAAATCACTGTGTTATGGTGAACGAGAAGGCAAATTATTTTAGTCGATCGCTGCGAATAACGTTCTTTAAAAATAGTATGTTTCTTCCAGAAACAACATGACGATTCTGGAGGTAGTACGTGTGATGGGCCAAGGGGCGAATGCACAATTCAGATTCGGAAATCGAAAGCCCGGTTCCACTACACCTTTACTTTTCGAACTCGCTGACAAACATCTAAAAGATTGCGAACGTATGTACGTTTCTTTACCTTGGCGCTACTGTTTAAGCAACGCACAGTGTCTACAAGTTCTGTTCTCTAAAACTGGTCATCGGTCGGTGTCTAAGCTTAAGCTGTCTCCACACTGAAGCATCATCGAATAACATTTGCTGCCGTTTATTCGGTAAAAAAGAAGAAAGCGACAAAAAGTTGCACTGTGTTGCTTCACTGTGGACATAGTTTTAGAGGACACACCCTACATATTATTGTACATATCAAAAGTATAAAAAAATTAGTTCAGCTTCGAACAGAGCGACATATACCGATACTTTATTTATTTGTCGATTACAGGGGAACGATTTAAAAAGAATCCCGCGCCGAATCTAACGGTGAAAAGGTCCTTCATGGCCAGGAATACTGGCGAATTGCCCATAGAAGTGTACGACTTCTTCATCAACGGTCTCCGCTGCGAGGGCTACGGGTTCAGAGTTCTAAATTGCATGGCGTTCGGCTTGGCCCCCAATGCGACTAAGAAGATTGAGATAGCGTTCACTCCGGACTTCACATTGTCGCGGATCGAGAGGAAGCTCGTGATAGTAACGAGCTTAGGGTCAGACAACGACATAGAGAACGGCATGGTGACGCTAAATTTGCTGGCAACGCTTCCTCCGCATTCTTTAGAGGACTGTAGAGCAGCTTTGACGAGACCTTCGTGGGAGTATGGGGTTCAGTGGGCGGCTGTGAGCCTGTCGTCGATCATGTTGATCTGTATCCTTGCTATTTCGTTCCTCGAAGCGGACAGAGTGCTCAGAGGAGCTCTGGGAAGCTTCACCAAAGAGACTCCGGTGCAACCTCCTTTCGACTTGAGATTGCTGTCGCACATGCCGGTGCATTCGACGCAGGATGCGCCTCCAAAGGACAAGCTGACGAGCGAGGAGAGGCAGAAGGCGGCAAAGAAGGAGGACGCGTATCCGGATTGGGCGTTGATGAACGTAAAGAAGTATAAAGAGAAGGAAAACACGCAAAAGGGCCTGAAGATCCCGGACTGGTCCGCCGACGAGGAACGCAGGTTCAAATTAGACACCGAGACGAAGGACTTGTTGTCGTTCAAACGCTCCGACGAGTTGTCCTTAGATAACGGTAACAATGTCATGCACAACATCGCGCTCGGGGCTAAGAAGAGGAACAACAAGAAGCAGAACAACGCGCAGGAGGTGCAGACGGACAACTGTTTGTCGGAGACCGTATTCCCGGACGTTCAGAGCACACAGGAGAAGAAGTATAGCGTGAACACGTACATGAAGTCGAGTCCTGTAACGAACAGGAAGGGGGGCAAGTCGAGTCAAATGGTCAAGGAGGAGACGAAACTAGTGGATCATGAGGTTCAGGTCGACACGACGGGCTTGTTGAGCAATACCAGGAATAGCAAACTGGAGAGCAAGAGGAAATCGAGCTCGGTCGGCAGTAGCAATAATAATCACGTTTCGTTTAAGAAATTCGAGTCGAATAGTAGTCACAGGAGCGTCCAGTTATCCGAAGAGGAGACGTCTTCTACAACAACTGAGAGCTCTGTTCAGGATGACCCGCCGCCGTACAAGGTACAATCAATTCTCATAGATTTTGAGGCAGTAAATACAACGCCACAAGTCGTTTCTCTCTATCGCCTTCGGGTCTTGCGAAAATTAATTTTAAAGGAAAAGTGAAATTTTCAACTTTCGATCTTTGATCATCAGCAGCCACGTGCTAACAATGGAATAAACAATACTAGGACCGGTATTAACGCATTAAGAAAATGTTTGCAAGAAGGATTTTTAGCGATTCGGGAAAAAATGTACCATTATAATGTTACTTCCTAACTTACCGATACAACGCCGCATAACGGGCGAGCCTTTTCAAACAAATAACCACGGTGCTTATATTTAATTCCGAATGGAATAAATATAAAGCATCCTTCGGGTGACAGATATTGCAATGACCCAAGTTACGTGCTAGAGTTAGGTTTTTAAGCGTAACATACGACATTGATAAGGTGGTGACTGTCATTACAGTAATAAATCCACTACAATCCACCTACAATCAAAAATCCTTTTCGCGAACGTTGTTTGCATATAAAATGAAACTTTAAAATCAAAGCTTAAAAGTTCTTAAAATTACGGGGAGTAAGACTAAAATGGTGAAACATATTTTTTAAACTTTTGAGCTTTAACTTTCGAGTCTGTGTTTTTATACAAGATGAAACTATTTTCAAATTTCAGCCGAATCGACCGGCTTTTGGAAGTGTAGCTTTTTATTCTTGTTTTATAAAATGCACGTCAAGAAAGTTTCGGGTCAAATTTGTTTTACATGATAAGTTACGCGTTCGATGATTTTTCCTATAGTGAGACGATCTATATTAAGGTTTTCTTCTTTGTAGAACTTTGATCAGCCATGTGGAAAGTCCGAGAAGCTGCAAAGAAAGCCGGCGACCAAGAAGACTAAACCGCAATCGATCACGCCTGTGCCATGTGTGGACTATAGGGACAATTACGAGGGAGACTGCGACGATGACGAGTATGACAAAGAGAGGCATAATAATCCGAATAGGTGGAAAACGAGCACCACAAGATCAACTATAAAGCATCACATCCACTCATCCCGTACCGTTGAGTCGTCGTGTAAGCTGCCCCGACAGAACAAGAATCCTCCGAGGAAGGACAAAGGATCTCAGAAGCGGCGTGGAATGGACAAAACTCATGCGAAAGGTGTCCTATCCTCTATGTTCTTCTTACAAGACCACCCGCACTCTATGATTCTCGTGAATCATCCTCAATTCTTGGAAAATCTACATTAAAAAGAAAAATTCAAATTTTCAACTTTGGGGATTTTTTCTGTTTCAACCATGAAAGTTATGGAAATGATTCTTATGTGGGACGACTATACAGATTTTCCTAAACGCTAGAATATTTTTTTCTGTAACATTGCAGACATCTAAGCGTGTTCAGAAAATATTTAAAGCGAGTGTGTTTGCGAGAATGATTCGAGAATTACAGCAAAAAGAGAAGATTGAAGATTAACTTGGGAATTTAATTTTGCAGCAACATCGTTAAATGGAAACACTAGCCAAAGAGAAGACTCGTCGCGATCATTGGGCGCAGTGTCAGCTCCATTACCTCCACCCCCCTCCTGTTGGGGTGAAAATCGAGCGAGATTCAGCGACGTCGTGGCCAGAAGTCCAGAGAGCATCTCCCCGTTCGCGAGCTTGAACAAGATACACAAACCGCAGACAACCACGCATACACTGTCGACAGTCTTCAGCAACGATACCAAAGATATAGATTATACTAAACAACAGTCCAGTCAGGAGCTGATGCACGCCGCGAACGACTACAGAATGCTGTCGAGCTCCCCATCTCTCTGTGTTCAGTCCATGGAGGAGAAGCCACTTAGTCAGGATCCCTTGAACATGCAGAACACTTTGCAGCATTCGAATAGCTACTTCATGAACGCTTTCTCCGAACCGCCGGTAAATCACGCAACTACACTTTAATCGTTAATTACACTGACCAACATCGATTAACTACTATTTAACATTAGGTTTACGGGACGCGTCAAAATGACGCGCCAAATGATGCGTGCTAATATTGCGAATTAACTATTAGTGAGATCGCAAAGATGCATCCATGAGGAATTATTCAACAATTCCTTCGGGTATATATCATAAAAACAAATGGCTGAAAATTTGGATAGACACATTCTCTTTTATTTTCATGTAGTAATGTTGTAATAGCCGCTTTTAGTGCTCCATAAACCTAGTGTTAAGTGGGATTTCAAAATTTTTTTTCTGACTTACGGATCAGAATCGATCGAAAGCCTATTCTTAATAAATACATAAATGGAATTTTATTTAATTAAATAAGTTTTATTGTGCTAAGAGTCCATTTGAACATAGGCATCTAGAGAATGCCTAGTCGAACGTTGCGTCTTTAAATTTCAGTTTGAACGAGAACTGGTGCCGTACGATGATCTTCCAGAGACGGACGAGCCCCTAATGGAACTGGAGAGCCCTGAAGAGGACACGCGATGTCAGTTATGGGAGGACAGTGGTCCCGTATATAATTTATTGTCGGAGAACACGAGCGGGTTTCACATGGAATCGTCAAGGTCTCCTGAGAAGCCATCTTCGATGCTGGCGGATACGCTAAGGGGTAAGAAGCCAGCTTAACTGTAGAAATTAAGTATTGTTGTGTATTTGTATTGGGTTTGCAGATAACTGGATGTCAGTCGAAACAAATTGGGAACCGTTATACACGAAAGCAGCAGTTGGAGAGGAAAGAAGTTGCGTTTGGGGGTTGAACACGGGAGGTGTTTGGGCTGCGGGTCCATGGGGGGCAGCTACCCCGCCTGGAAATTCACAGTTGTCCTCTTTACCGACCGAGCCGGACACACAGGTGAGAAAAAATCGTAACAAATATATTCATTCTAACATGTTTTGTGTTGGGCCGTAGGCATAAAGACGCGTTAAACCCTTTATTAGTGATTATTGAAGTGAATACCCGGTTCTGTATGCTTAAAGAATGAAGTATTCGCAAGAGACAGTATTTACTCAATTTTATTATCAAGTATAACTATACTCGATGACATACCCAATCCGGCTGAAATTTTACGGCAGAATTTTAATTTCCGAAAAAATTATGTATAAGTAGTACCTGCTTTTACTTATACCTAACAAGCACATATTTCTATGCCTACGACTCAATATATGGAGCTAATTATAGAAAAAATGAATTAATCTATTGTGTGTTCCTTCAAGCTGAAATGAAAAATCTGTTCTATTGACGGTCGACGTACTTGGCTATCAAAGAAAATTTTTAATTAATTAATTGAACTGTGATTGCAGGAAAGGTCCGGTTTCGACCCGTTTCGTTCTCTTAGTACAATATGGACACCGTCATCCACCGAAACATGGAAAAAGAAGCACGAAGACTAAACATGTTCCCAAAATTCCCGATATTATACCTTGTGATATCGTAGACTTGGTTGAACGACATTTTTCTTTTCAATTACGAGAAGTAAATAACGTAATTTATTAGCGACACGATTTTGTGATCGACAACGCTTAAAGAGGGGAAAACTGCTGGGTTTTTTCGTTGTTCTTCAATATTTCTTGCGGATTTGTGATATTTTGTTGAATAGTACCTCGCATAATAACACCGAATAATTCGTTTTCGGTCAAAATTGACTTTGTAACTTGTTGAAGAATCATCCATGCGTTGTAACATTGTTAATCTGTGTTATTAATTGAGGCTTGAAACAATGTGATACGTTGAAATTTTCTCTGTTGACCCGGGGGTAATCGCACATTTAACGTTCTCTTTTCTTTTTTTCTGTTTCTCGTGGCTTCAAGTTCGAACACGATGCACACTGTGGGGGAAAAGAAATATGCGTGCCCGAATTCGAAGTGAGATTCTCTATTCGCAGCAATTGAAGCACAGATTAATCCGAAAGAGCAAAATAAGGTATCTGATATATGGGATTTAATGCCTCTCGGTTGTCTATCGTCTTCGTTTCTCGTCGTACTTTCTTACGCAGAACGTATATAGAAACGAAAAGAAAAGGTGATCACAATACTCAGAGAACGTTGGTCTTGGTGTTACACAAAACAAGAAGTAATAATTAAGTTACTTGGAACGAGTGAGAACTGTGATTTTTATAGTCTTGACTTGTAGAAATTTCTTCGGTAAGTTTTCAAAACATTTTACAAAGTTGTGATGTATACAAAACAAAATAAAAATGTGTACCTACACTTCAAGACTGGTAATTGCTGTGTTTTAATCGCGCGTGCGCGTGTGTCGTATTTTTACACAGGACTCGTTTCACACACTATCAAAAGAAGAGTTAAGTCATACACAACCATTAATTTTGTTACAAATATATATTCCTATGAATTTACACACAATTTCCAAAGAGCAAGTTCAATTACAATATTCCGTGGCACAAAGAATACAATATATCACAATCATGATTTAATTTACACGCTAACAATACAAAGTATAGAAATGTTATCACGTCGAATTATAAAATCGGATTTTTATAAAACACATAGAAAAGTTCTCTGTAACCAGTTACAAAATTGTCTGTCTGCATCCAGGTCTTGTTGTAGCGTTTGTAACGCGTGATTTGGTCTGTTGTAGTCGTTGGAGCAGCAACTGCAATCGTAAACAACATTACCATAATCAACTCACAAAGAAATTTCGGGAATAATCCCAAAAATTTTCGGGAAACCCGTTCCGATTCCGAATAAAATACTCGACTCCCCTATTAATTTTTTATCTCTTCTTCTATACTTACTATATTTTCGCTTTCAATTTTACTCTGCAACTTCTTCCTATTGATCGCAGAGCTGCTTAGTTTGGTTGGTGGCACATTTTCATGAAGTATCTTCTCTTTCGGTTTTTGCTGAGCCATAATCTTCCTCAGAAGAAGCTGGTTCTCCCACTCGATCTTCCTGAGCTCCTCATCTGTGAAACTCATGTTCTTCCTTCTGCATTTGACCGGTTTCAGGATCGTGGACCTATCATCCGACACCGAGCTTCTGGAGCAAAGTGAATTTCCGTTTTCACTGTCCCTTATTGGGCTCTCGCATGTTTCCTCGTTGTTCTTCTTCTTGTACTCATTCTCGGTAGCTTTAGGCGTGTAATGAGACTCGTCCAAAGTCCTCGATGTGGCATTGGCCTCATCAGAAGATTCATCCGAGCAAAATGACTCGTTACTGTATATCGAATTGTCGTCCACGATATTCTCCGCGAGGTCTGCTTCTTGTTGAACATCATTTATAGTCGGGGAGTCTTGATCGTAAACATATTCTTCGTCGGTGTCCTCCTCGACCACTTCGTGAATGCTAGGAACATGATTGTAATTGTCCTTGGCGTCGGAGAGCTGTCCTTGCACTATTTCATTCATCACCATCAACGTGTACTGACACTCGCAATTGGATGCCATTACTTTTGAGTTATTTAGGAGGCAAGGAAAGAGGTTAAAAGAAAAATTAATTGTCGTACAAAGCGCTAACGACCATTTCCAGGTTACAAAAGTCAAGGAAGAAGCACTGTGTACGTATTTACATACTTCTAGTTGCCATACCAACTGCGTCAAAACAGTGGAACATTGGGCATTATTAATTCATTTATGAGCAGCAAACACAACTACAAAAGGCAATGTACAAACCAATAGAACGTTTCAGTGTAAACTATAATTTTTTCAATTTTACGTATAAATCAGAGGCTTTGTATATAAACATCTCAAAACAAAAGCTCAAGTTGTTTGGTCCAAATTTAAAAATTTTTGTTATCAATTTTTAAAAGGTATCCACTTAATTTTGCCCCGACTGTATGTCAAAGGAAAGCATAATTAGATTTAAAGAGGTAAATAGTATGATAGATAAAATAAAAAGTGTCCAAGTCAACTGTAAGAAACCGCAGTTAAATGAAAATGTATTTTCTGTTTTAATCATCATAAAAGATCGAAAATTACGTAACAATATCCTTAAATTCTAAACGTCTTCTCAATTTTCTATTGCATCTATTCATTTTTATCATAAATGATAAGATGATTGTGTGTGTCAAAAAACAAATGAAAATGCGGGGCATTCGATTAATTTCCTAATTACATCGGCTACTTTAAATACATCGTAGAGGTTTGGATTTCTAAAAGAGACTTTAACTTTCTTACAGAATAGTATATTTCAATAAAAATGTCTAAAAATAATGATTCAATCGTTGGTGAATCCGTACACTTTCAGACTTCCAGCGTCTCGTTTCCTATCATAAGTATCTTTGTCGTCGCACGCGTACGCTAATAAATATTGTTTCGGATGCCAAGCGACCGTGAAGGTCGCTGCTTCCACAGGTATGTCCGCTATCTTCTCTCCAGTTTCGACCTCGCCTATGTCAATGACGAGGTCCTCGGACGCAGCTGCCAACAGCTGGCCGTCGTACGAGAACGATATAGTCCTAACCGGCCATTCTAATCTAGAGAACGTCCTTAAACAGCATAATTCGTCCGCGTCCCACAGTGAAACTAACGCGTCGGCCGAGCCGGTAGCAAAATACCTCCCAGTGGGATCGAATTCTATGCAAATGCAAGTTCCTGGATGCGCTTTGATAACATGCAACAGTTCCAAGTCTGGATAGCTAAGAATATGTACACAGCCCTGGCCGTTTGTCAGGTAAAACGTATCAGAGTCTTTGTTCCATGAGATCTCGTTCACTTCAAAGTTGAACTGCTCCTCCGCACGGATTTTCATCACTCGTGCATCGATGAAGGTAACCAAATCTTCTTTGTTCCCTACTGCTATGGTGTTGCCATCCGGGGACCATGATATGTTGATGTTTTCCCCTCTCGTACTGATATTTGCTGTGCATTTCTGCGTCCTCGTGTCCCATATTCGTACGGTTTTGTCTCCGCTCGCTGTGGATAATAATTCTGGGTAGAACGCGTGCCAGCAGAGCTGGTCGACGCTACCACCGTGGCCTCGGAACGTTGTTTCTTGTTTCTGAAAGTGGTTTATTGAAATGTATCACTGTCCGAATAATTCAGATGAATACGAAGATGGCTTCAATGGTTTGAGGTTAGGTCTGGGTTAGGTTGAGGTGTGAGAAGAATTTGAACAAATCAAATTTAATAAAAAGGAACTTTTGCGCCTCTATCGATAAAGACATTGGTGACTCGACTACGTAACCTCAAGAATATTCGTAATCTTGAAAATTGTAACGAGAAGTATGAGAAAGAGTGAATATCGAGAAGTATGTTAGCAAGTAAGCCAGTACAGATTTTAGAAGGCAAAAAGATATTTTAGAATCGCGAGAAACAAGAAATACGGAAGAGAAGCCGGTTAGAAAGGTTATGTTTGTTTACCAAACGATCCGGTCCCAGGGAAAAAATGCAGACAGACTTATCGAACGAACCAGAGGCCAAAAGTTTTCCATCGCAACTCCATCCTACACTGTGCACTTTCGCGGAATGACTTTGTTGCTCTCTGATTTTGTTATGGGACTTGAAGTAGCTAATCAGTTCTTCGACCCGAGGAACAGACATTGTGGTTAGGTTTATCACTTGATCACTGTTCAACGACGTTTGGATCCGGTTAGTTCTGTTATATAGTGAAATGATGAATGATGAATGATGAATGATGATTTGGCGCGATACATTAGATTTAATTAAATCGGTTGATAATCATGCTTGAGCTGGTTCCTGTCAGAAAAGGGTCATCAAATGAGAAAATAACTGATCTTCCATAGTGTATTCGGTTGCATGTTTACATACAAACCACGTGATATTTTCGCCAACATTATTAGTATAAATTGTAAATAGAATTCTAGTACAACCACGTAAGTCCGTGGGTAGAACAGGGTAGAACCAGTAGAAGCAGGTCAGGGGGAGTAAACTCTTATTGACTCTTATGTATGACCACAGACTTAAGACTACTACAGACATCATATGGACTTTTCTGTCTAAGCCTCGGGGGGCCACAGTGGCCCCCGTACCATTTCGGTGTCGCGCTCAATATTACCGATAGTTCACGAATTTAGCCGTATTAGCAAGAACCGAATATTCCGTATACTTTATTTTTACTACGGGTGTTTTGGAGGCTACTAATGCATACGGCGCATGTATTTGAACGGTGAAAATAATATTTATGAAGAATGTATTACAAAAATACGAATTGTAGTAAAATTAATTTGGTTTCTATACGTAATATAATTTTTATTACTCGTGTCACTAATGAATGTATATTATAATAGTTTTATACACTTTAAACCAATAGTTTACTTTCTTTACACTTAAAATCAATACAAATTCTATGCAGTTGATGAGTGCGAACACATTACGCATATATTAACTATGATTGTGTTTTCTTGTTTTTAAAATAAGTACTACATCAGAACCTACAATCTACTGCAGGAGTGCAAATCTATTTAACACTCGCTCACGAGAGCAAGAGTTACATGTATTCTGAAACGAAAACTTTGTATTTGGATTATTAATTGAAAATAATTGTGGAAGCTGGGACGTAGGAAAAGGAAGAAAGTATTAAAAGTCTTACATTCTACTATGAAATACATATTTACGCAAATTCTAAATGTGCAGCTATTAGCTCGATATTATCCACTACATGCGAGATACTATAATTTATAAATTATAGCATTTTGCGAATTGTGGATAATATCGATTGCCCAGGTCTCACCACGAGGAGGTTGCTGCACAAGAGACCCGAAAGAGAGTCAGAACGAAGTCTTCCTTCGTTCTGTCTCCCTTTCTTACAACGACGATTCTTAGAAACTAAGTTCGCAGGTCGCTAAATGGAAAAATAGTCTTTTTCACGGAAAAGACTTCTTTTCCAGTTAGCGTATGTCGAGTAATTATTGCGGGACAACGTGTGAATCGGAGAAGAAGTCTCCGATCTACGAGGGATCAAGGGCGAATCAGGCGGAAGGATCTGATTCTTTCAAAGATACAAACAAGATCGTACCAGAGCAAAAGGCTCTGGTTCAAGGGTGACGCGACGCGTTCAGTGCTTACAAGTCCTGAGCCGACCAGCCCGATACCCGCCACTCCATCACCAAGAAAGATGGCAAAGAGATGCGCTCAAACGGTTTCTGGCGCTACTGGGTGACATGAGAACATGGCGTGCCCAGGATTACGTTAACACAGAGGATCGTCAGAAGACGAGTGAACGAGTCTCTTAGACATCCCTCTCAATGACTTCACGCCGGATACCGAAACTGGACCAGCTCAGGACCTGCAAGCAAGGCCGACACAGCAGAAGGCTGTGTCGGAGTCAGAAAACGGAGCGAGCAATGTCAAGTTACGGCATTAATTACTCGACATAATTACAACGACGATATACAATCTTAATAACTAACGCACGCACTAAAACTAATTTATAAATAATCTGGAGTCTTCGATCGATGAATTTTCTTCTTTCGATGAATTTTCATCATTGATGAATTTTCTTCGTTCGTTCCGACTAACAAAAGCAAGATGAACGACCCAAATCGAAACAGAATCGAAAACCAATTGAAAGAAAATCGAAAACCAGTTGAAACAAAATCGACACCAAATCGAAAATCAGTCGAAACAAAGTCGAAACAAAATCGAAACCACATCGAGCCCAAATCTAATAATGATTTGTGGACGCAACGACCTATAGGCGATTCGGGAGCCCCTGGGGACGCGAGACCCGGTACCCACTCACGGGCCCCATCCCGTGAGTGAGTCCCTGAGGGAACACCGATCCGAGCAATATTGATTACAAGATAAAAATATCAATTTCCAGAAATAAATATCAATTTCCTGAAATAAATATCAATTTCCTGAAATAAATATCAATTTCCTGAAATAAATATCAATTTCCTGAAATAAATATCAATTTCCTGAAATAAATATCAATTTCCTGAAATAAATATCAATTTCCTGAAATATATAACAATTTTCTGAAATAAATATCAATTTCCTGAAATAAATATCAATTTCCTGAAATAAATATCAATTTCCAGAAATAAATATAAATTTCCTGAAATAAATATCAACTCCCTGAAATAAATATCAATTTCCTAAAATAAATAACAAATTCCTGAAATAAATATCAATTCCCTGAAATAAATATCAATTCCCTGAAATAATTATCAATTCCCTGAAATAAGTATCAATTCCCTGAAATAAATATAAATTTCCTGAAATAAATATCAATTTCCTGAAATAAATAATTTCCTGAAATAAATATCAATTTCCTGAAAAATATCAATTTCTAGACAAAAATATTGTATCATTTTGGTAAAGTTGAACTTTGAAAGTCTTACAAAATTAAGTATTACCATTCTTACAAATTACATAAGAAATTTAAAACTCTATGGTCTAAAATTCTAGATCGGTATTTCTTAAACTACTTTAAATCGCGGCTATTTATTCGCAACATTAATTAGACACTAAGTCAACTTTGAAAATTGATACTATTACAACGCGTGTTACAATTTGTTTCGAAACGCTACTTAAAATCGCGAATGTTCTTATCTCACAGTTGATCGTTGCAACTGGAGCATGGGCGCCTGAAATATCGAATCATTTTAATACAAACGCGATTCTTTTTATGCGCAACGCCAATTCAACAAATCGAATTTCAAGATACTATTTAAATAAGAAAAGAACTCTGACGTCTAAAATTCTATATCGGTGTCTCTAGAATTACTTTAAATCACGACTATTTATTCGCAACATTAACTAGGCATTTGATCAACTTTAAAAATTGATACTAGTACAACGCGTGTGACAATTTGTTTCGCAACGCTACTCGAAATCGCGGATGAGCCCATCTCACAGTTGATCGTTGCAGCTCGAGCATGGGCGTCTGAAATGTCGAAAGACTCGAAAGCAAACGCGAACTTTTGGTGCGCAACGCTAAGTCAACGAACAGAGATCCAAAAAAGATTACTCTAATTCAACAAATCGAAATTCAAATTGCTATTTAAATAAGAAATTTAAAATTCCAACGTTCAAAATTGTACATCTGTATGTCTAGATTTACTTTAAATCGCAACTATTTATTCGCAACATTTACTACACATTTAATCAAGTTTTAAAATTGATAGTAGTACAACGCGTGTGACAATTTGTTCCGCAACACTAGTCGAAATCGCGGATGTGCCCATCTCACAGCTGATCGTTGCAGCTCGAGCATGGGAGCCTGAAAAGTCGAAAGACTCGAAAGCAAACGCGAACTTTTGGTACGCAAAGCTAATTCAATGAACAGAGATCCAAAAAAGATTACTCTACAGTTTCTGCAAAACGAATCGCGACTATTTGTTTCGCAACGCTATAGTTTAAACAAGCTATATTGCTGATAGAGACTACTATTATATTTAGAAGGAAGGCTAACTTTGATCTCTGTTCAAAATCGACTAACGCAACGCGTACTTTTTTCGCAACGCTAGTACAAATCGCGGACGTTCCCATCTCGGCTGATCGTTGGGGCGGCGAGGCCTGCCCATGCATGCAACTAACTACTTTTACATTCTACTACAACTCTATTTCTACAGACGAGTATAACGACAAGGTAGTGATAAAATGACTCACTCGAAGATGCGAAGATGCTGCAATGATATACCCTTTGAATGACAGTTTGTCCGGCATCTTTGGCATAAAACATCGTCTGCTCCTTCGGCCGCATCCCGACAATTTGTTTCGCACCGCTACTCGATATCGCGGAAGTACCCATCTCACAGTTGATCGTTGCAACTGGAGCATGGGCGCCTGAAATATCGAAAGATTCTATTGCAAACGCGATTCTTTTGATGCGCAACGCTAATTCAACAAATCGAATTTAAAATGCTATTTAAATAAGAAATTTTAAACTCTAACGTCTAAAATTCTAAACAGGTATCTTTAGAACTACTTTAAATTACGACTATTTATTTGCAACATTAACTAGACATCTCATCAACTTTAAAAATTGATACTAGTACAACGCGTGTAACAATTTGTTTCGCAACACTACTTGAAATCGCGGATGTGCCCATCTCACAGTTGATCGTTGCAGCTCGAGCATGGGAGCCTGAAAAGTCGAAAGACTCGAAAGCAAACGCGAACTTTTGGTGCGCAACGCTAATTCAACGAACAGAGAACCAAAAAACGATTACTTTAGATTATATGTAAAACAACAACAATATGAACTTTAAAAGCGCAGTTATCAAATCGAAATGTAATTTTGAACCGCGACTATTTGTGATTCGCTACGCTACGTTCTAAACAATCTATACCGTAATGTTAGCTTTAATCTCTGTTCAAAATCGACTAAATTCAACGCGTGGTTTTCTCGCAACGCTAGTGCAAATCGCGGACGTTCCCATCTCGGCTGATCGTTGGGGCGGCGAGGCCTGCCCATGCATGCAACTAACTACTTTTACACTTTACTACTACTCTATACTACTACTTCTACAGACGAATATAGTGATAAGGTAGTGACGAAATGACTCACTCAAAGATGCGAAGCCATTGCAATGATTGCCCTCTCTGAACTGATCAGCACAGTACTAACATCATGCCGGATACTGAAACTGGACCGGATCAGAACCCAAGGTAAACGAAGACAGCATTGAAGAGACCATGGCCCCCCCCGAGCTAGCTTAAAGTAGGCCAAGAAAGTTTTAAATAACCCTTGGACTACCCTAAGCTAGCTAAAGGTAGGCCATGATAAACAATGGCAGGCCATTGGTGTAGGACCCTTGGTGAACCCTAAGCCAACTGAAGGTAGGCAAGGTAGGGAAGGTAGACTAGAGTACTTCTGGAGGACCACTGGTCAGCCTTAGGGTAAGCAAGGGAAGGCCTGAGTAGCTCTGGATGACCACTGGTCACCCTCGGGGTAGGCAAGGGTAGAACACTACTAGGTAAGCAGGGCTAGGCCAGAGTAACTGTGGATGACCACTGGTCAACTCCAGAGTGGTCCACTGATGGAGGATCCTTGGTCAACCCTAAGCCGCTAAAGGTAGGTAAGGGTAGGCCTGGGTGGTTCTGGAGGACCACTGGTCATCCCCAAGGCAGGCAGGAGAGGCCAGGGTACCTCTGGAGGACCCCTGGTCAGCCCCAAGGTAGCCGAAGACTCTCCTGGTCCCGGAGCTCATCCGCTCCTGCCGGAGCCCCCGGGCCGACTGACTAACTGAGCGAGCTCCGCGGGCTTAGGTAAGCAGTGATGCGCAGCGCGCAGCGAAGCGCAACGCTCCCCACCCCAACTAATTTTGGTAGATCTCGATCGCCGTGATAATAATTATTGATAAATGTATTATTTCTGGCTGTATAATGTTTATAACAATTCCTCTTGCCAACAATGTCGACAAGCATCCTCTTGACTATCAACCATCTTATTTTTAAGTAAAAATTGCTAATAGTACTCGAGATACAGAGTAACTTTTAACACATGAATATTACCAAACAATATTATGTCAAGCAAATGTAATTAATAAAGTTATTATCTCTGGCTGTTTAATGTTTATAACAATTCCTTTTGCTAATTATGTGGATAAGCACTCCCTCGACTATCTGACCATCTAATTTTTCAGTAAAAATATGTAATGGAACTCGAGATATTGAATATCTTCTGACACATGAATATTCGCGTGCATTAATTTATCGAACACAATTCACTGATAAATTTATTATCTCTAGCTGGTTAATATTTGAAACAATTCCTTTTGTCGATGATGTCGACGAACACTCCGTTGACCATCTTGCCATCTAATTTTTTAGTAGAAGTAAGCAATAAAACTCGAGATCCAGCATAATTTATGATAAACGAATATTACCAATCATAATTACATTGAAAAAATGTAATTAATGAATTTGTTATCTCTGTTTGTTTAACGATTACAACGATTATATGTTTGGTTACCTCACCACCCAATTTTTTAGTAAAAATAGCTAATAGTACTCGAGATACAGATTAACTTTTATGCATGAACATTTGGAGTATACAAGATATTCAATTCTCACTAGTATGCACAGTTTCATTAGAACAAGAGTAACAAAAATTATTTATAACTAATTAATCTCTTCCAGAATCGAATTGAAAACTATACATGAATGTTGCCGAAGGTCCATTTTATATTCTTCGAGAGCTAATATTTATAAAAATCACCTGAAGTAATTTATCAACAATTTTTGTGGAGGTAACTTCTATCTTCTATGCCCGCAATGAGTAAGACAAGGAGAGTCCGAGTATTTGTCAAAGGTAAACACACAAATCGTTGTGTCACCTCTCTAGAAATCACAAATAACTAATTGACTAGGCGTCGAATCTACATAAAACTGCAACAGAAATGTAGCTGAGACATCATTCTAGATCCTCCGATCACAAGGAAGATTATTTTTTACCAGAGATCTGTTAAATTAATTGAGTTTATTTTAGAACGAGACTTAGAATAATTGTTTATAACTATTTAGTCTGAAATAAAATGTGACGATAAACTATATGTGAAAGTAGCTGAAGGTTTATTCTATATTTCCTAACTGCAAATATTTGTAAACAATTCCTCACAAGTGTGTTACTAATAAATTTTCTGTCGAGTGTGTACAGTGTTCAGCAGCTCTGTGTCTGTTTTTCTTTCTCTTCTTAAATGTGCATAAGTTCGTCTTTGTCGGATACAAACTTCTTTATCATGTTCGCCAAACTTTTACCAGGGGGTACGAAGTCCTGTAAAAAAATAGGCGGCACAAGTGAATAATACGTGGAGTACTTTTGTACGAATACAATTGCGTTTTATCTGGAGTACGTATCTCGAGTACTATTAGCTATTTTTACTAAAAAATTGGGTGGTGAGGTAACCAAACATATAATCGTTGTAATCGGTAAACAAACAGAGACAATAAATTAATAATTACATTTTTACACTATAATTATGCTTAGTAATATTCGTGTATCATAAATTATTCTGGATCTCGAGTTTTATTACTTACTTCTACTAAAAAATTAGATTGCAAGATGGTCAAGGGAGTGCTTGTCGATATCATCGACAAAAGGAATTGTTACAAATATTAACCAGCTAGAGATAATAAATTTATCAGTGAATTGTGTTCGATAAATTAATGCTCGCGAATAATCATGTGTCAGAAGATATTCAATATCTCGAGTTACATTAGATATGTTTACTGAAAAATTAGATGGTCAGATAGTCGGGGGAGTGCTTATCCACATAATTAGCAAAAGGAATGGTTATAAACATTAAACAGCCAGAGATAGTAACTTTATTAATTACATTTGCTTGATATAATATTGTTTGGTAATATTCATGTGTTAAAAATTACTCTGTATCTCGAGTACTATTAGCAATTTTTACTTAAAAATAAAATGGTAGATGGTCAAGAGGATGCTTGTCGACATCGTTAGCAAGAGGAATTGTTATAAACATTAGACAGCCAGAAATAATACATTTATCAATAATTATTATCACGGCGATCGAGATCTACCAAAATTAGTTGGGGTGGGGAGCGTTGCGCTTCGCTGCGCGCTGCGCATCACTGCTTACCTAAGCCCGCGGAGCTCGCTCAGTTAGTCAGTCGGCCCGGGGGCTCCGGCAGGAGCGGATGAGCTCCGGGACCAGGAGAGTCTTCGGCTACCTTGGGGTTGACCAGGGGTCCTTCAGAGGTACCCTGGCCTCTCCTGCCTACCTTGGGGATGACCACGGGTCCTCCAGCAATGGTCTACACTTGCCTACCCCGAGGTCGTCCCCCGAGTGTACATCAGTGGACATCCACTGGACTTCCAGTGGTCATCCAGTGGTCATCCAGTGGTCATCCAGTGGTCATCCAGTGGTCAACCACTGGTCAACCACTGGTCAACCACTGGTCAACCACTGGTCAACCACTGGTCAACCTCTGGTCAACCTCTGGTCAACCTCTGGTCAAACTCTGGTCAACCACTGGTCAACCACTGGTCAACCACTGGTCAACCACTGGTCAACCACTGGTCAACCACTGGTCAACCACTGGTCAACCACTGGTCAACCACTGGTCAACCACTGGTCAACCACTGGTCAACCTCTGGTCAACCTCTGGTCAACCTCTGGTCAACCTCTGGTCAACCACTGGTCAACCACTGGTCAACCACTGGTCAACCACTGGTCAACCTCTGGTCAACCTCTGGTCAACCTCTGGTCAACCTCTGGTCAAACTCTGGTCAACCACTGGTCAACCACTGGTCAACCACTGGTCAACCACTGGTCAACCACTGGTCAACCACTGGTCAACCACTGGTCAACCACTGGTCATCCAGTGGTCATCCAGTGGTCATCCAGTGGACATCCAGTGGACATCCAGAGGACATCCAGTGGACATCCAGTGGACATCCAGTGGTCAACCACTGGTCAACCACTGGTCAACCACTGGTCAACCACTGGTCAACCACTGGTCAACCACTGGTCAACCAGTGGTCATCCAGTGGTCATCCAGTGGTCATCCAGTGGACTTCCAGTGGACATCCAGTGGACATCCAGTGGACATCCAATGGACATCCAGTGGACATCCAGTGGACATCCAGTGGACATCCAGCGGACATCCAGCGGACATCCAGTGGACATCCAGTGGTCAACCACTGGTCAACCACTGGTCAACCACTGGTCAACCACTGGTCAACCACTGGTCAACCACTGGTCAAACACTGGTCAACCACTGGTCAACCACTGGTCAACCACTGGTCAACCACTGGTCATCCAGTGGTCATCCAGTGGTCATCCAGTGGTCAACCACTGGTCATCCAGTGGTCATCCAGTGGTCATCCAGTGGTCATCCAGTGGTCATCCAGTGGTCATCCAGTGGTCATCCAGTGGTCAACCACTGGTCAACCACTGGTCATCCAGTGGTCAACCACTGGTCAACCACAGGTCAACCACTGGTCAACCACTGGTCAACCACTGGTCAACCACTGGTCAACCACTGGTCAACCACTGGTCAACCTCTGGTCAACCTCTGGTCAACCTCTGGTCAACCTCTGGTCAACCTCTGGTCAACCTCTGGTCAACCTCTGGTCAACCTCTGGTCAACCTCTGGTCAACCTCTGGTCAACCTCTGGTCAACCTCTGGTCAACCTCTGGTCAACCTCTGGTCAACCTCTGGTCAACCTCTGGTCAACCTCTGGTCAACCTCTGGTCAACCTCTGGTCAACCTCTGGTCAACCTCTGGTCAACCTCTGGTCAACCTCTGGTCAACCACTGGTCAACCACTGGTCAACCACTGGTCAACCACTGGTCAACCAGTGGTCATCCAGTGGTCATCCAGTGGTCATCCAGTGGACTTCCAGTGGACATCCAGTGGACATCCAGTGGACATCCAGTGGACATCCAGCGGACATCCAGCGGACATCCAGCGGACATCCAGTGGACATCCAGTGGTCAACCACTGGTCAACCACTGGTCAACCACTGGTCAACCACTGGTCAACCACTGGTCAACCACTGGTCAACCACTGGTCATCCAGTGGTCATCCAGTGGTCATCCAGTGGTCATCCAGTGGTCATCCAGTGGTCATCCAGTGGTCATCCAGTGGTCAACCACTGGTCAACCACTGGTCATCCAGTGGTCATCCAGTGGTCATCCAGTGGTCATCCAGTGGTCATCCAGTGGTCAACCACTGGTCAACCACTGGTCAACCACTGGTCAACCACTGGTCAACCACTGGTCAACCTCTGGTCAACCTCTGGTCAACCTCTGGTCAACCTCTGGTCAACCTCTGGTCAACCTCTGGTCAACCACTGGTCAACCACTGGTCAACCAGTGGTCATCCAGTGGTCATCCAGTGGTCATCCAGTGGACTTCCAGTGGACATCCAGTGGACATCCAGTGGACATCCAGTGGACATCCAGTGGACATCCAGCGGACATCCAGCGGACATCCAGTGGTCAACCACTGGTCAACCACTGGTCAACCACTGGTCAACCACTGGTCAACCACTGGTCAACCACTGGTCAACCACTGGTCAACCACTGGTCAACCACTGGTCAACCACTGGTCATCCAGTGGTCATCCAGTGGTCATCCAGTGGTCATCCAGTGGTCATCCAGTGGTCAACCACTGGTCAACCACTGGTCAACCACTGGTCAACCACTGGTCATCCAGTGGTCATCCAGTGGACTTCCAGTGGACTTCCAGTGGACATCCAGTGGTCAACCACTGGTCAACCACTGGTCATCCAGTGGACATCCAGTGGACATCCAGTGGACATACATACAGTGGTCACCCAGAGCTACCCTAGCCTATCTCTGCTTACCTTCAGCTGGCATAGGGTTGGCCATGGGTCCTACTCCAATGGCCTGCAATTGTTTATCATGGCAGACCTTTAGCTAGCTTAGGGTAGTCCAAGGGTTATTTAAAACTTCCTTGTCCTACCTTAAGCTAGCTCGGGGGGGTGGGGGCATGGTCTCTTCAATGCTGTCTTCGTTTACCTTGTGTTCTGAGCGGGTCCAGTTTCAGTATCCGGCGTGAAGTCATTGAGAGGGATGTCTAAGAGACTCGTTCACTCGTCTTCTGACGATCCTCTGTGTTAACGTAATCCTGGGCTAGTCATGTTAACGCTTGCGTTCTCATGGCCCCCAGTTGCGCCAGAAACCGTTTGAGCGCATTTCTTTGCTATCTTTCTTGGTGATGGAGTGACGGAGACTTCTTCTCCGATTCACTCTTTGCCCCGCGATAATTACTCGACATACGCTAAATGAAAAAGAAGTCTTTTCCGTGAAAGAGACTATTTTTCCATTTAGCGACCTGCGAACTTAGTTTCTAAGAATCGTCGTTGTAAGAAAGGGAGCCAGAACGAAGGGAGACTTCGTTCTGACTCCCTTTCGGGTCTCTTGTGCAGCAACCTCCTCGTGGTGAGACCTGGGCAATCGATATTATCCACAATTCGCAAAATACTATAACATAAATTATAGTATCTCGCATGTAGTGGATAATATCGAGCTAATAGCTGCACATTTAGAATTTGCGTAAATATGTATTTCATAGTAGAATGTAAGACTTTTAATACTTTCTTCCTTTTCCTATGTCCCAGCTTCAACAATTATTTTCAATTAATAATTCAAATACATGGTTTTCGTTTCAGAATACATGTAACTCTTGCTCTCGTGAGCGAGTGTTAAATAGATTTGCACTCCTGCAGTAGATTGTAGGTTCTGATGTAGTCTAAATATGAAGTACGTGCTGAGATGTACGTTACATATCGCATATTATTTCGATATTGAAACATTATTTTATATTCAAATTAAATAATTGGTTGAAACTAGTTCTTATTCAGACTAAAAGTTAGTTCTGATTCATGTCTTAGAGGGGGTAAAAAGATGAGGCAGGATCTGTTCCATGTTGCCGCATTACCGTAAAGAAAGTAAACTATTGGTCTAAAGTGTATAAAACTATTATAATATACATTCATTAGTGACACGAGTAATAAAAATAATATTACGTATAGAAACCAAATTAATTTTATTACAATTCCTATTTTTGTAATACATTCTTCATAAATATTATTTTCACCGTTCAAATACACGCGTCGTATACATTAGTAGCCTCCAAAACACCCGTACTAAAAATAAAGTATACGGAATATTCAGTTCTTGCTAATACGGCTAAATTCGTGAACTATCGGTAGTACTGGGCGCGACACCGAAATGGTATGGGGGCCACTGCGGCCCCCTGAGATCTAGACAGAAAAGTCCATAAGGTGCAATGTCTGTAGTGATCGTAAATCTGTGCACGCGATTTGAATTGTGTTCGAATGAATGTTATCTATTGATTTCTACATCGTTCTTAATTTATTTATTTAATGTTGACATATGTTACAGTTAGTTTACGTTAACATAGAAATTTAGATCATCAAAATTATACTATTGTCATGCGTGTTGTATGTGTATTCAGTCACCGGTGTTTAAATTGTATTTCTTACTAGTTTAAATTGTCCGTTTAATTTAGAAGCTAATGAAAGGGTAACGAAATTGGGTATAAATTATCATTTTTGACACGGATTTCGTATATTTAAATTTTTGTAGACCTCTGGCGGCAAATTCAGCGAACGTCCCCGTTAATGCGATCAATGTGAACGAACCATAAGAGTGTGTCGAGGTTTTCAGTCGTGTGGTTGCCTAGGTAGCCATAGGCGACGAAATATGTTTGGTGTAAACAAACTGATTCTCTGACAAGTTGAATTGTTCGGTGAAAATCAATCGCATATGACAGTTGTCGTTAGCGTGTATCGGCAAAATGACATCTCTAGATTTAAGGCAACAGAAACTCGAACAACAGGTACGGGATTCGATTCACGTTCAAATATGCTTTTCTGTCTGTCGATTTATTCGTCCGACTCGCTTTTCCAACTGCGCGATAGATATTTTTTTTAATATTTCGCGTAACAATAGTGTTCGCGGCGCTACACACTTTTCGTGTAGAGTAATTCATGCGGTGCATATTTTATTACAATATATAATTGATTCGATTTTATATGTAATAGATACGATTTATTGTAAATTCGATTCAAACTAGGTCAGATTTAAATATTCATCGAACTTCACGTAAAAAAACCCACTAGCAAAAACAAACACTGTGTTTTATATTTTTGACAAGCTGCATCGTGTATGGTAGAAACATTTTGTGTTAAACATTAAATGTCTTGTCGAATTGTAAGCAACAAAAGTATCGATAACATTTTTCGAATAGATTGTTGTTTTACCGTCATTTCGACTTTTGTTTTAAATCATTTGTAATTAATTACAGAGGCAACTGATAGCCCAGAAAATGAAACAGAAGAGACAAAGCGGTGCTGGTGGAATGGTTCAAGCGTCTAATATATTAAGCACTCAACTTACAAGTCACTCCACCAAGTGGATGAACCCCAACAAGGAGCTTCGTGGTAATTTTGTAAAACTATTTAAACGAAAATATAGTCGAACCTCGGTATCTGAAACCTCTAACGATTTCTGTCGTTTCTTTCTGTTTTGAACGAAGGAATCATTTTTTTTCTTTGAAATTCTTTAACGTTAGGGTACGACGGGCCACTGCAGTTCAATGTGTCACAGACGAGCACGGAGTTGAGCACATTTACGGAGAATAAAGACATGGAGGCCAGAATAAACGGTACGCCAAGCTGTTTAATATCGCATAGGAATGCGAGTAATAGTTCTGTTTGCGTAGAAGCGAGTACCGAAGGAGAATTTTACCAAGGTATGGAGGCTGCTGATTGCGCGGACGAGGAGTCCTCGCCAATAGAAATTCATTCTCCGTCGGAGTCCTTACCGTGTCCTTCTCCACTGAGAGTGGCACCTTCGGATGCAGCTAACACATTCATCAATAGGGAGAATAATTCTTCGGTAAATGAATAATCAACTATATTTTTCCTTAAGAATGACATTTAGCTGCATTAACATTAATTGATGTCCTATTGTATTAGAGTCCAGAACTAGAAGGCAACGTCGAAGGAAACGTTGACCATTTTGTACTACAACCGGCGAATAAAAAGATGCATTATAAATGTAGAATAACACGCGATAGAAAGGGCATGGATCGTGGACTGTATCCTACATATTTTCTACATTTAGAGCGTGACTACGGGAAGAAGGTACGCGTAGATTACGTATCATTATCTCTGCTTGAAAGACCAATTATTAAACAGCATCGAAATAAACAGTTATGCTTCACGATAAATATCTTTAGAAACGTAACTGTAACGTATGTATCTACAAACTTAACTGTTCATTTCTTCGAACTCGTATGCTCTATTTAACACTAGGTTTACGAAGCACTAAAAGTAATAGTAATGATATAAGTTAGTGTTCTAAAAATAATAAGAGTTACCTGGAAGCTTGTGATATGAGAATAATTTTTTTGAAAAGGTTCTGTGTTTCTAATAGAACGTATCAAACAGTTACAGTTATCGTTGTTAACGAGTATCGGTGTTTTTCAGATTTTCTTATTGGCGGGTCGGAAGAGGAAAAAGAGTACGACAAGTAATTATTTAATTTCTACCGATCCCACGGATCTTTCAAGGGCAGGAGAGTCATATATTGGGAAATTAAGGTCAAACCTTTTGGGGACGCAGTTCACGGTTTATGATAACGGGTACTCGCTAATGAAAGACGACAAACGGGATGAACGCTTTAATCCGCGGCAAGAGTTGGCTGCGGTAATATACGACACTAACGTGTTAGGGTTCAAAGGACCGCGGAAGATGACTGTCATCATTCCTGGCATGACGACGGATCAGAAGAGGGTCGAGATTTGTCCTAGAGACGAATCTGAAACGTTGCTTGGTAAATAGCGAATACCAATCGCCCTGAGCTTTCGAGAAAATCAATTTTGAACAAGAACACGAGTTTCCAAGTTTAATCATTTTTTCTGCTTAAACCGCAAAACTCGTACGAATGATTTTTATGGAAAATTATTCTATTAACTCTCCAAATACAACAGTATATTTTCTTATAACAGTATAAACCTTTAAACACTGTTTGAATAATGTTTGAAACGAACTGTTAACACACAAAATGGTTTTTGGATAGTTTGCAAATTCAAGAACTGTTTCTATATGAATGTTCCCTTTACGTTGATTTACTGAGGCTAATGGAAGAAAACGATTTTCGCATTCCTGTAGTAAAATAACCAATCTAATGTCTGTCGTTTGTGCAGAACGTTGGAAAACAAAGAACATGGACAATTTAATAGAATTGCATAATAAGACTCCTGTATGGAACGACGACACACAATCATACGTGCTGAACTTCCATGGACGAGTTACACAAGCTTCAGTGAAGAATTTTCAAGTTGTGCATGATAGCGATGGTTCGTATTAAGCACCTACAATTTAGACCTCCAGAAACGTAGTTATATATTTTATTTTACTAATCACTATGCGCTTTATAAAAAAATCTGAAAAAAATTAAGAACATTGCTTTCGACAATGCTTCACTAGTGAATTTTTGTAAAACTGTTATCTCTAAAACTTCTATGAGAAATATGCACTTCTCTCGGATTTTTGAAGATTTGCAATTGTTCTAAACATGTTCGCCTAATCCGAAAAATTTGAAAAAGACACACTAATAATTATAATAAGACGCAAGTACCATAATAATATAAATGCGGTCATCTGATAGCTTCAATATAAAATCAGCAACAATTTAGAAAACGTAATTGTAGTAAAAAATTCGGAAACAGTTTACAGTCGTGTATGCTATCAGATAGAACGTTCAAGAATTTTTTCCGAATTTTTTTTCGAAACTTGCCACAGAGGGTTTTCTTTGGAGTTCCTATCTATTGATTTGGGCTATACTCTTTGTCAGATTTCTGTTTAAACGAAATTTGAATATGACATGCGATTCTGATATAAATCTTCTTTCGCAGTCGATTACGTCGTCATGCAATTCGGCCGCGTAGCGGAAGACGTGTTCACGATGGACTACAGATTCCCATTATGCACGTTGCAAGCGTTCGCCATAGCTCTGAGCAGTTTCGACAGTAAGTTGGCCTGCGAGTAACAACCTGAATCCATCATGGGACTCATAATCCTCAACAATGGGAAAACAATACCGATCGGAACGATCTACAATGGACAATCAATAGATCGTATTGTATTTTTTTTCTGTTTTTTCTTAAAAAAAAGATAGAACATCTAGGAACGATAGTTGTTCTACCGGAACCTGACATGTAACGATAATGAATATAAATTCTGTGTTCACAATTTCTTATAATGCGGGAAGCGTTTTTAAGTAATCGGTATATACATACATGTTTTCTAGTTCCTTCGTACGTCGATAGGATAATTGGCGGAGCTTTGTTGTGAACTAAATAACGAAGACGACACAGTTTAGTATGGGTATTCGATGATCCGACAAATAACGTTCATACTAACGAGTCATGTTTTACCGAAGAAACATATCATGGGATTTTGATTTCGAACATTTTCATCGATTGAGCCATTGTTCGATTATTCTTTTTTCTTTTTGTTTTTTTTTTTTATCGAGCTGGGGGAATCACGCTCGTGATCGGAATTCCTGTACTATAATGATACTAACACACTGCGCAATTTACTGCCCAAGAAAATGTTTTCTTGCGACGAGAGTGAAGCATGCGTTCGAACTTTTTAATGGAAAGTCTACGGTTGCTAGACTGCTGAAACTTATGCGAATATGTAATTTTTTAAATAGAGAGGCTCGAAGAATTGGCACGAAATGAAATTTGATTTTTGTAAAAGTGAACACCGAGCGTTAAATGCAGTATGAACTTTTGCAACATGAACGCATAATGTTCCGCAGTTTAATGATTACGTGGTGCAAGGTTTATGCGAATTTGGAGCACGTTGAAACGTAATAATATCACATTGAGAAGCAGCGTTGGAACAAGAGTATCTATTAGCACACTTTTCTTGGATATGAACGACTATTCACG
This sequence comes from Sphecodes monilicornis, assembly GCA_913789915.3. Lineage (NCBI taxonomy): Eukaryota > Metazoa > Arthropoda > Insecta > Hymenoptera > Halictidae > Sphecodes > Sphecodes monilicornis. The sequence goes on from OU565284.1 coordinate 225,802, forward strand.
CCTCAACAAATTATCGCACTATACGATTACTATTTTTTACACCTTTTTATTACGTTTTCTTGCGGAAGGATAGTTTTGTGTATACGAACGATATTGTTGTATATTTTGAAGTGTCTTCGACATTTACACTGATTCAAGTGATCGTTATTAAAAATCACTATTCATGGTATTCATCTATAGGGTAAGTCGCCTCACTCTGCCATATTAAATATCACGTGTGGACTATTATTAAATAACTATCACCATTTTTGTAAATTGAACAAATGTTGATACAAAACTTAGGTGGCAGATTCGGCGCTTCTTGCAAGTTGATCATCCGATAATTAACGAAAATGTCAGATTGCGGATTTTGTGGATTTATAACAAAACTGAGCGAATAGAATGCAAATCGGTAATTCGGAGTTCGAAGTTCAAATTAATTTTACTTGGGCTCGACTTGCAATCGATGCACAACATTTTTCTATCGTATAAAAATCCGCAGTCTAGCAAATATCATTCCAGGTACATATCGTGTATATTTATTTGATCGAGTTTATTCGAATCGCTTGTCTCGGTCATCGATGTATAAGATTTAGTGGACAAAACCAAAGATGCAACTGTACTCGTGTGTGTGGTGCAGACAGAATTAGTGGACACAGCGAAAAAATAATAAATTAACGTAGAAAACGGGTACAACGCCGTGTGCCTTTGTGTAGCATTGATTGACGCATGGAAATCAATTGTTCTGAGGGAGTCTGCGCGCGATATTCGATATTCAGCAATATACATATACATACAGTCCAGACAATATTTCGATGATATTCATACGCGTGCAGGAACATCTTTGAATAGTATTATCGGTTATAGTCGGACCGCGGACTTTAGTGCATTCGCTTACAATTAGATCTATGGTTCGTTAGGGTACTGCAAAATTAGTAATTTATACAGCCAAGTGATTGCTATGGAAGGATAAATTTCACTAAATCCTCCTGCCGATACCGTACTTGATATTTTATATCGTTGGTACTTGGTACTCTTGAAATTTAGTATCCCTTGCACTTCCTCGTACCTCGAACTTAAATACCAAAGTATTCAAATTGTTTATAAATTAGATCACATAAATACAAATATGCACGAACGTCCGCGGTCCAGTTACAGAAAAAAGGGTACCCATCAAATTAGCTGCTGTGTGCAGCAATCAATTTCGTTTCGAACGCACTACGGAACGCGAAGTTTGCAATTATTCCTTCAAGACACCAAGGCTAATTATTTCTGTGTCAGATTGTGTTACAACGGTTTAAATGTTCGGACGTTTAATCGTTAGTGATCGATACCAGTAAATCTCAAAGCCGAACATAAAAAAACGCGAATGACCTGTCGAATTGCACAAGAGATCACGAAAGTGCTGAACGGTTTATATCTTTGTAAATTTTATACTCTCCCGAGTTTCGTTCATTAGATTACGCGACTTCATCAAACCTGAAAGGTGCTATTAAAAAAAAAGAAAAAAAGAACTGCTAAAAAAAACTGATTTGTCGAACGAGGGAGGGGAACCACTTTATATATATATATATATATATATATATATATATATATATATATATATATATATATATATATATATATATATATATTTGTAATTAAAAAAAGGACAGTATTAATATTGTTTAGAATGCCAATTGGATATTTTATAACAAGTGTAATATTTCATTTTCTCATTTTGATATTGTTTAAAATATCGAAACCTAGATCTTAAGAATGCATTGGATACCGCTTGAAACGCGCGCGCGTCTCTGTGTGTGCGTGTGCGCGTGTGTGTATGTATATGTGAATTAGGAGACACTCGAACAAGTCCTGTAACTAGCTTATCACGATCAATATTGTAAATTACATTCAAGTGTTCAATGGGTGTTATATTTTCGATGGTCACCTGGAAATAAATACAACCTGCAAATCGCATTTGCGTTTCCTTTCTAGCTAGTCTACAGATTTTTATGCAAACATACATTTTTCAAATTCGCAGAAAAATTATTATTTTACGATACCGTAATAAGTTTAGGATACTGAATTTCAGGAGACCAGAAATATTATAAATACAAAACATCCTTAGTCTGGTAATAATTGAGTTTTCGAATTAGCGAACATTAAAAGGAATGTTTCTAAAATGTATCGTAAATTATTTTTAATATATGCGAGATTGAAATAAAAAGAACCATGTAAAAATTAATCGTACATTTAGAAAAATCACATTCCGGGTAGTACCATTGTCGAAGGTATTATCGCAACATGAAAAATGATTGTTAACAACAGGCTGAGTACTTGTGAAACATTTTTATTGTTCAAAGTCAGCGATCAACAAAATGTACGCAGTCACGCATAAATATTAACACTTTCCTAACGTCCTGTATACAGAAAAAGAGAAAAACAAACAAATGATAGGGATGCCCGGGTCCGCTATGACCCTGTGTTTTTAAAGCATCTGCTTCTAAAATCATTTGAATCGACAGCCGTTCAATTAAATGCAGTTAGAGAATTTGAAAGGTATAAATGCACTTGGTCCTTGCCAATAATGCAGCTGTCGGAAACGTTCGTTTTTTTCCGATGGTTGATTATAACGCGAAACCGCAGCAATTTTAGCAATCGTTTGCTACGGCTCAACGTCTTTTTTCAATTGCATCATTATAATCGAATCATGTGTTTTTCAGTCAATGTTTTCTCCCGGAAACAATAGTTGAAGAAATTATGCCGGCCTGCATTCTTGTCGATCTGCATTCTCTGGCCAGTCGCAATTATGGTTCACTGTGTGCCAAATCAGATCCTTGGGACACGAGAACCTCACTGGTCGACCATGAACACATTCATAGTACTGCAAACAGACAAAAAAGTTATCGTTACGAAGAGTGCAGCATTTAACTGTAAGTAAAAACGTTTTAAAATTACATACGATCGATTTTCAAAGAATTTTGACTTCGATAAAAGGCCAAAGTAACCTTTCCATTTCTAAATGGCACAATGTGCTTTTAAATTTCATTATACTGTATACTGTAAGAACTAATCTTAAGACGGTGTACGATCTTGACTTTGAAATGACATTGAAATGACCTTCAGTTTAGAAATGTGTGGTATGTACGTCAAGTATTGACTCAAGTATGTTAAGCAAATCATAGATAACTGTTGATTCTTGCACGGCTGACTATATAAGGGCGATTGTTGGGTCAGTGGTGACCCATACTAAACATTGCATACATATAAATCTATATTTGTATGGACAAAGATTTTTCGTAATTGACAGTGAACATCGATGGGCGGGTCACTCGTGACCCATGTTATCAGTTCATACGAATTTGCAATTTCAATTGAACACCCAAACAAGAAAAGGAAGTAGAATTTGCGGATACTCACTATATTACAGTTTTTCGACGCGAGGAACTTGTCGCTGTCGTTACATTCTAGTTTTTCATGTCCATTGTCGCCGTTCGGTGAGTCAGTTGGATTCCATTTGTTTGTGTCCTCGGTGATCGAAGAAGTTGGCGCTTCCGACGAGGACGAGGGTGCTTCCGGTTTCTTAGTGGTCGATGTAGCAGGTGGCTGAGTGGATGGTCGAGTAGACGATCGAGTAGTTGGTGGTTGAGTAGGATTCTCAGCAGGTTTCGTCGAAGATTGAGTTGGTCGAAGGCCGTCCGACGACGTTGTGCTCGGTGGTCTCGCCCATTCGGGCTAAAAATTTAGCAATATCAATGAAGTTGTCTAGTCTCGAGGCCTCAGAAAAAAAAGGATTCTCGTGTTTGCTTTGGTTTGGTCATTGCAGTCTTGCCGCTTCCCAATAAAGAATTCAAGACCAAAACTTAAACGATGTTAAAAAGTAGTCTGTCGTGATATAGAGTGTTCCAGAATCCTCGAGATTCTGGATCATTTAAAATAGTCTGATGACTTTTGGACCATCTTGTACGTTTCTTAATTGGTGTTGTAACAGGCCTTGTTAGTTTGTAATAAATAGATTGCAGATCTGTATGCAAAATAAAAGTTGTTTACATCAGTTGTAAGAAACAAGGACCAAATAAAATTGGTCATTCCATCTTTGATCGTAATTAAATAAGTTCTCTTAATCCTTTCATTGTTTTCAATTTGATCTACTTATTTTTGCTAGAAACGTATAAAGTCAGCAGTCTGGTAGTAAATCTTCATGGGTTATTACCGTGGGTGTAGTATGAAAGTCTTTGTCCTTAACGACGTATCCTTTCAAGCCATCGTTGATGGTCTTCATGAGGATGTTGGGTTCACCGCAGAGTCCTTGGAAGTCGTCCATGTCGACAGCCCAGACCATGGCGCCCGCGTATCGTTTCTCCTTGATGAAGTCGGTTTTGTACTTCACGCTTTCCACATCCTCGTAACCCACCCATTGCGTTCCTACAATTATAAATTGTAAAAATAATTATTTGTACGTTCCCTGCAAGTGTCGGACGGTATTCAAATTATGACGCGTTACCCTGGTACGCGTACGGGACTTTGCCAATGTCTTCGAATTTCTGGGTCCAGTTGCTGTTTGGGGCTTGCAACATTGTGCAGATCTGAAAATTTTCTTTCATTTATTTACTTGTAACGCAGAGCGATTCTCTAGTTCCCTCTCAAATCCTCCGAGACCATTGTGACCTCTAAAGATTCCAAAGTATCGAGTTTGAGAGCTTTGAATATTCTAGATTCTAGAGATTCCAAATCTCCACATTTGAGACCAACAAGACCCGTATAGGTTCTAAAAAATTGAGCTTGAGACGCTTGAGACGCTTGAGACGCTTGAGACTCGCAGAAGTTCAAAACTTTAAGTTTCAGAGCACTATAGGCTTCAAGCCGATCAGTTTGAGACCACTATAAGTTTAAAACCTAACAGTTTGAGACCACTATAGGTTTCAAACCTAGCAGTTTGAGACCACTAAAGGATTGAACCTTTCTAATTTTTGATCTAGCGCGAGAGCTTTAGAGTTCCAAACTTTCGACGTCGAGATCTTTGAGACTTCTGGCTGTTCCAAATCTTCGTGTCCGAGACTTTTGATGTTCCAAAACATTGAATTTGAGATCATTGGCGAATTTGATGTCGCCGGAAGTCAAAAACATTCAGTTTGAAATGCCTACAGGCTCGAACCTTCTAAGATAGAGATCTTCGAGACCCCCGAATGGCCCTACACTTTGTAATCAGACTTCTAGAGGCCCCAAGTTTTTTAGGTCCCAAACTTTTGACTTCGAGAGGAAGAAAAGATTGATCGTTGATTAACGATACCTCGTAATAAGCGAGGAATCCTTTGGCTCGAGTGTAATGGCCAGGTGCACCACCTCCAGCCTCCTTATCGATATATGTTCCTGGGGCGTAATTTGTGTTGCTTTGGCTCAGGGTAAAGGTGCGACCATACAACGGGATTCCGACGACCAGTTTCTTGGCAGGACAGCCCTTCTCTTCCCACAGCTGAAGTCCGTCGTGCTACAACAATGTTTTATCGAGTAATATCGCCATCGATCCTGCATCCAATTTTGTAGGCCCTAGGCAAACTTTGAAATTCTTACGACGTTCAGTTTCTCGTACGCCCACTGGTCGTGAGGTCTACGATAAAGGGGACTATGGACATCTGCAAAACCAGCCCAATTGCCGCGAAGATCGTACGACATCACGTGGATAGCATCCATGTTTCTGTGGACACGAATCCAAGCACTGTCAAAAGTTTCCTAGACTTACTTTCTTGATATTCGGCGTTCGAACCGCAAAGAACCCAGTAAACAATTTGCTCTTGATCTGCTATCAATTTCGCGACAAATACCGAGCAATCTGTTTCCACGTTAGCCTCGGTATGCGACTGCAAAGTTTGCTGCAGTTGTTCCGTGCCAAGTGCATGCCAAACCTTGCACTCGTTCAAGGGGCGGATCGGTCGGACTGTGAGAGGACCTGTACAACCTTGTTCTAAGAGCAAATATTGGGCAAAATCGGAAAAAACCTTGGTGCAGGAGGGAAAAAGAGGAAGATCGTATAATTTAGAAGCTCGAATAAAATCTCGTTTTCCCTTCTGCTACATCGTTTACTCCGATTTTACCATATCATTTGATCGTTTACTGACTGGCAGATTTCAGGAACGTGATAGCCTTCGTCCAAACGGAATTTGGCCAATGGCACCGCCATAGTGAGCTCCCATCCCTTCTTCTCTTCATCGAATGCGCGTCTCAGCTCCTGAACGAAATAGAAAAAGTTGTTCTTGTCGGAAAAGCTGCCGCCCCTGTCCGAAGCTCCAGGGTATTCCCAATCGAGATCGAAACCGTCGAAACCGTATTTATGCATGAACTCTGTGGAGAAATAGGGAACAATTTACGAGTGGTATCAGGATCTTCGTTATTGCTGTATACTCTATAAATAGAACTATAATAATTCCACAAAGTTGCAGAACGATACGTGCAATGGTTCTTTTAGAATCACCGAATTTTCCAAAGCAATGTTTGCGAGATCGAAAACACGAGCTATCCGTAAGCTATAACTTTAAGTGCGGTAGATACTTTAATTTGTCCTGCCATAGTGGCAGGATGTCCACCGGTTTTTTTTAATCAACGAATTATACCGCATCGAATCTCGTAAGGCTCGAAACGTTATCGATATACATTATTCAAAATTTAACTATACCTTTGAATCGAATGGATATTTCAATTGCAACAAATACTATATATTCTTCGGACAATCGTGAACGATCTCAACAAATTTCAAATTGATACGTTTAACAGTTTCTTTTCAATTGCCAATTTTTATTATATCGAGTCTCGCAAGATCAAAGACGTCGCGAAGGTACATAATCGGCTAACTTAATTATAATTTCCAAACGAGCCAATTTGTGTATATTCTTTAAATGCGTACAAACAAGCCCACAAATTAGCAGAATTATATGCCCAACAGTTTTTTAATTTTTAAAAATTGCCGCTCGTGGCTGAAAAAGATTTTCAGGAAGACGCAAAGATTCCTCACCAACGACGCTCTTGACGAAAGTATCTCTCCTCGCCTTCGCTCCAACGAGCGCGCTATACTTCCGGCCACCCTCTCCCCAGCCACCGACAGCCACAGAGGTTTTTAGATGAGGATACTTGATCCTCAGATCATTAAAAACCTTATAGTTCTGCTGATCTACGTCCAGCTCCGGATCCAGGACCAACACCTCCCAGGTAACGTTACCGACACCTATGAACGAGTAAATGATATGCGTGCATAATTCCCCTGGGATGTCTTTGACAGCGTAACTGCCGGTGTCCGGCCGGTAGACCGCCCATTCGCTGAAGTAACACGCTATTCTGTATGGTTGTTCTCCTGAGGAGCAGAAAATTATTGATCAGCTACGACGAATCTTGGTGACGATGCGTTTATCTTATCCTTATCGAGTACTCGAGCTGCGCTCACCTGTCGTCGCTGCTAGCGTAGCCAACAACACTGCCAATAAGAGTAGACTCTTTCCTGGTGTCATCTTTGCAGCTAAAAACGATCAAATTATTCCAATTAACGCCTAATCAATTATTTCGCGATTTTAGTCTTCTTGTAAATTTCCGCATTTCTTTTTTATTTCTTTCAGCTCGACAATTTTCTTGTTTCTGTTTTGATCCGCGCTTGTAACCGCTCATTCAGTTAATGACAGTCTATCGGTTAAAGCATTTTAACGACTGTGTTCTATTTAGAAGGCGCTTCGTTATTTTTATTTTATTTTTTTAATAGTCTCAAAAAAGATCATAGCGTTTAGCACCAATTATTAAATTTGAAAATTTTTTCTGGTGTAATTGTAGAAGCTCTCAAATGCGACAGTATATATTTTGATTACATTGCGAACATTTAAACATGTTTTTTAATGTTAGAAGTGTCCGGTTTTTTAGGAGACTCTAATGCAACAATTGTTATCAAACTTTCACCTCAATAATTTGTTCTGCTCGAACCATAAAAGGTACACTATTGTTTCTTACACAGAACGATTCTAGAAAACTATAAACCCTCGCAAGCACAGCAAAGAATGTTTGAATCGGGCGGGCCACCGTTCAACGCACCAATTGTTCCGGATATCTTCCGACGTCCGCTCGATTCGAGAATCGACGCGGATCTAGAAGATCCACCGAAGCGTAGGCGGTTGATTAGCGGTTCCCAGGTGGTGGGTAGACTGATCTATCGATCGAGGCGTTGTTCTTGAAACGGGGGAACGATCCACGCCGACCGGTTTCCGCTAAAGCAAACACCGCGACATCCTCGCGAAATCTTTCTCGAATGGTTCGGTTTTATCCGGAGATCGGTTGTTTTTCTCAACCCGAGGATCCGACGTCCATCGACGTCCATCGACGTCCATCGACGTCCATCGACGCCCGGGGACGAAGATCCTCGAAATTATCTCGGTAATCTTCCGATCTTGAGATGTTTTGCAAATCATTTTTCCATCGTCGAGGTTTTGCAGAAATCGGTGGAAACGGTCGGACAGGATTTCATTATTTTGGTGAATCGTTCTGGAGTGTGAACGCGATAACCGATTTATCTTATTTAGGCTGTTTTCTATACACATTTGCATTTTTTAAACGTTGTTGGAAGGTTCAATCGAGATTTTAATCTTCCGTTATGTTTTTGGTTATGACTTAGTAATTTTTTAATTTTGTAGAGTAACGCAACATGTACATATTTTGGAAATGTGTAATGAGTGTATTCGAGTGATCCATTTACAAAAATTCACTTCTACAGGCTACATTTTGGCACAATAAAATAATTAAAATTAATGGGAATAAATACAAAATTTTTGAACGAAAAATCCACAGGCTAACAATTACGTATGCAATATATATGTACGAATATGGAATTCCAATAAGTATGCGGATACGAATATGGAATTCAATATTTATTATTTAAAGCTCGAATAAGATCCACGTTGTCGTAAACATTTTAAATATTGTTTAGTTACCGTTGATAAATTGTAAAAGTATTTTTGGGTTCTCGATTCGACCCTTGTAAATATTATCCATTTCTTATGACACGCTCTGTGCATCAATTTTTATGAGAATTTTATGTCACCGATTACAAAACAATAAAACGCGAAGGACCTTTTCGGGAATCACCGAGTGTGCAACGTATTAACGGTAAATTTGTTATGCCTCGCGCAAAAACCAGTTGGTCCCATGGTGCACGTCGAAAAAAGTGTCGAGTTCGAACTTGTTATTAGAGGCTTGTAACGCGACAAAAAAATGTCCAGGTGCTTTTTATCTTCGAATTCGTTCGATAGTGGTCCTGCGAGGTGTAGAATATTTTGTCACTCGGACAGTTTTTACGACCACAATTTCGCAGTTTAATCGACGAAAAACGTGCGAAAAGAATTTTATCTGGATTGGTCCTCGTTTTCGTGCACGGTCCAGTCCATCCAGGGTGACTGAACCTTTGAAATCCTTTCTCGGTACGATAAGGACCTGTTTCGGTCCTTTAACATTTTTATTATTTTTTTATTTCGTTTCATGAATTCAGAAATAACATCGATCTTTCTTTGCAGCATTGAAAACGCGAGGCGATTAAAATTGATCTAAATCCTTAACCATTGGGCGTTAATTAGAAAATGTAACGCGATTTATGGAACAATAATTGTAAATTGTTTAAATTATTATGAGATTGAAATATTGCAAAATATGACTCACATAACAAAATCTTCTCTATCACAAGAATTATCCCACAGAAGGTACATAGCAAATTTCACTTTAACTTCGAAACGAATGGGTACTCTCGCTTGTAAAAATGACTATACATTCGTGAAACGTGTACGACTAAACCCGCAACGTTTCAAAATAGTATCTTGAACGGTTTATTTTTAATCGTTAATTTTCTACGAGTCTCGAACCCAAATAGATTAAAAACGTTATGAAGGTATAATACGTGATCGGTAAATTTCACTGTAACTTCTTAATAACCGGATATCCTCGCTTGGTAAAATTACTATACATTCTTCAAATGTGTGTTAACGATTCCTTTTTAATCGCCAATGTTTACGGCCTCGAATACCCACAAGTAAAAGTATCTTATCCCACGCGAGTAAACATTTGTTATCTCTACGCATCTTCTCGTAGTATTAATCGGCGAATACAAGTGAAAATGTTAGTTGACTCATCCTGTACAATTTTATCGATCATTTCCGAGATCATGACCGCTATCGGGGAAATTCTTCCAACAGCTGCAGTTCACTGTACAGTGTCTTTTTTCCTGATTGTCGATGGCGACCGCAAACGACGAAGAACACCGGAGAACGCTTTGTTTCGAGCAAACGCGTTCACGATTGCTTTCTTTTCGAATGAAAAACGCTTCGATAAACTTTGAGAAAGAAAAGCAGTCAACGGAGAAAGGCTTCTGATAGTTTCTCAATGTTTTGTCCGACTCGTGTTTTTGTTGGTTTTGTTTTTTAAACGAAGATAAGGCAATCTATTTAACCCTTTACAGTCAAAGCTATTCTATCTTTAAAATCAGACATTTTCATTCCACATGATTGTACGCGTGTACGTGTAATGGCTCCCATAAATATTCGGACACTCTTAAGAAGACGATAACTTTTTTAATATTGGACCCTATCACTTGGATTTTTGTTGAGAAGTTAGAACAATTAGTTTACTACTTGACGCGGTAGAACAATTTCTAAATTGATATAATTCATGCACCAACTTGTTCCGAGATTACTTTATCGAAGGAAATGATCGAGCTTCTGTTGCATACAGTCGAGTCACTGGGAAATCTATTAACACTTTGCACTCGAATGGGGACTCTGAGTTACTGGTCAAAATGACCACAACATTATTGTAAACAGTTGTCGTGCCATTAAAATCGTGTCTATTCTATAAATTGCTAAACTTTCAACTGTTCTACGAGAAAACAGGTTTGATTTCAGGTGCAAAATGTAAAAAAAGATACATAGAATAAAAATAATCTAGGTTGAAAGAAATATGTTGATTTTGAAATTAAAATTGCTTCGAGTGCAAAGGGTCAACAGACTTCCGGTAGATAAAGCGTTAACGGGCTGCGTTCGGCTGCAATCGGATCGAGAGGACCGTGGACAAAGAACGTTGCGCGTTCGAAGGACCTTGAGTTTCAAGCGAAATGGAGGAGAGCTAGATAATGGTCCTCGGGATCCGTGAAAAGAAAGGAAATAATTCCTTAAGGAAGACGTTGGTCCGTGGCCTCCGAGAAAGAGGACAACAGCGGATAAAAGAAAGAGCAGACGAGGCTGTTTCGTCGCGCGAATTAAATTAAAATGCCGGCTGCATCGGATCCTTCGGCTAGTACATATTCCGTCGGATGCACCACGAATACAAACGCAACGGAACTACAACCGCACTGTGGAACGAAACGACTTAACGGCGATCGAAAATTGATTTTCGTAATATTGTAAAATATTAAAAATTAAGGTGACCAGCTTTTTTACGATGAAAAGGAGGACGCAAATAAGTTGAAGAAACAAAAATATTCTGAATAAATAAAACATTTAATTCGTTGCAACAATAATACGCTATAATATGTTAAACGCATAATGAAAACATTGGTAACATTTTATACCGTAATTACGCTTACACGCCTATTAATTATTATTTAAACGAGTATTTAAATGGCAAAATTTTAAATATGCGTTTCGAAGATCTATGTTATTTATGCACACGCTGAACATTTCATCGGATAGAGCGGGCTCCTCTATTCTAACCCTTTCGACAAATACCGATCTTTCATATTTTAGCGTGTTTTTTGAAAAAAGACCTCCTATTTAGTGAAAATTCATCTATTTTCTATGTTCAATTCTTTTTTCGCAGAAAGCTCCGCAGTCTATAAATTTGGCTTATGTATTTTTCGTTGAATATTATAAAAAGAAAATACAGAGAGAAAATACTACAGAGTCTTGTAATTTTTCGGTCGGCATTAAAACGGTTAAGACTCGATATTGGTATTCTAGACGAGTATATAGTGTTTTTGGTGACGTTCTTCGGTGTCGCGACGTTCTGTTATGTCTGTTTCTGTGTCGTGTTCGATCCAGGAAGCCAAAGGTGCGTCAAGGTATACGATTTTACCGGTGCGAGTTCGCGATAGATAAAAGCAAAGACACCGAGCGACACGAGGTGTTCCGCTATCGTTTGTAACGACGATCACGTCGGATTATAAATCGAAGGCTGTGCATCATCGATCGACTCATCGCAGCCCTGAGTCAATCGAATTCACGAACCGATACGACTATTTAAATCAAAACGAGAGAGAGCGTCGATCTCGAGACGGGACGAAGAATTAAAGTCGCGGATGTTGAATAGAGCGTGCTCCTCTGTTCCAGCCATCTTGACAAATACATACTGATTTTTTTATATTTTAGCATGTTTTTTCAACAAAGACCTCTCATTTAGAGAAAAGTGGAATAAAATGGAATCGTGTCGTCAGTGGTAGTAGCCTTTGTAGATTTGAAATAAGTTAAATTCCCAATAAATTGTTTGAATTTTTATATTTTAGAATTTGTTGAAAATGTTCAGAAGTCATAAATACATAAAGATCCGCAGTCTACTAATCGTTTTAAAAGCGACATCGTCGTCCGTCTACCTTCGAACAACAAAAATAAGAACGAACGTCCGTTGCGAGGATCAGCTGATCGACCTCTAAACTCGAGGAGGGTCGTTCGAAGCCTGGCCGAGGACTCGCAACCGACGACGATGCTCGTCCGGTTCAATATTTATGAAAATGAATCCGCAGAAAATCCATTCGCGAACGACCTTCGGACCAACAGGGAGGAAACGAAGAAAACGAGGAAAGAAGCAAATGAAAAAACCGAGACGAAGGGAGTGGAGCATCGCCCACGCGACTTGTCAGCGAAATTCCATCGTTCCCGTGTGTAAACAAACCGTATAAACGACACGAAGGATCCGTCCTGTTGATCTCGCTCGGAGATAGGTGCTTCTGGTTCGGAGCAGATCATAGCGATTAGTTGGGATCGATTGTTTTACCTTTCTTTGGGAAATTTTAATTTTTCTATTGATTTTTTGTGCACTCGTGAAAATTATTCGACGTAGACGCTTACGGCAAGAGGTGACTAAATACATTTTGCGATCGTCCAAGAAAATATTTGGACAGTTAACTTTTAACCGCTTGTGCTAGTTCCACCTTATTTGATAGTTTCCTTTATGGAATTCCTTTGTCTTTTGTTATTTCCGAGAAGAAATAGATGCCCATGTATTTTCTAATGGCTACTAAATTGACAACGATAAAAGAATTTTACTTCGGTTTAAAAGAAATTAGTGTAAATATTTGGTAGACGTTGTACAAGACTTGTTTCAAGAGTCCTTCCCCTTAAGCGGGGGTAATATTTGCGAGTGGATACGTTTGCTTCGGCTGATCAATTATTAATTAATAATTACCGGATTATGGATTTTTATGCAATTTTGAATTTTCGTTAATTATTTTTATAGGAACAGGAATAACGAACAAATTTATTCCGTTGATTCTTTGTTAAATGAATACAGCAGAGATACTATTAATGCTCATTATTTAACGCCAAACGAAATGATTCAAAAAAATTTCTTTATTCAAGCGGATATTGTAATAAAAATTGTCATTTTTATGCGGTGAAACGTCATAATCGTTTTTAGTCCTTGGTAGGTTTAGCGTTAAACTGTTTTCTTTTATTTTGCAAATTTACAAATTTCCTAAATCTACAAAAATTCGCAGTCTAATAATTACTTGGACGGTACGTTCCCAAAAATTCGGGCGAAACGGGTGTCTCTTCTTCGTTAAACATTGTTTACATACGTTTAAATGTTTATAATATTATTTAAAAACACCATCATATTTGGGCGAGTCTACAGAATTTTTTCCTTTCGAAAGTCAAAAAATTCTTAAAGTCGACTTTTTAATTTTTTCTGAATAACTGAGGCTGACGACGATAAACGGCTTTCTGATTCTGCACACGAAAGTCTAGAAGAACGCGTATAAATCTTCTATGTGACAAAATCGAAAGAATAATAACAATTGTATGTACCCTGATGGTATATTCATGAAAAGATGAATACAAAATCTTTTGTTCTAGTCTTTTGGATGTATCTTTGTATCTGTTGAATAATAAACTTCTACAGCTAATAGTTTTCTAGAAAAAAAAATTTACTCTTAATAAATTCGCTTTGTTTAGACTATGTTTAGACATTAAACTATACATACTTATAGACCCGGCATAGATATAGTATATGTAGAGGATCCTTTAAAGCGGAGAAAAGTACCCACGACTGACGACCTAAGATAATTCAAAGTAATGGATAGTGTACGAGACGAACCACGTGTACTCTATTTAATATACATATATTGTACTTACTATTCCTTCCTTAAATAAAGTACGTTATAAGGACATAAATACAGATTTCAATGTTATCAACATCCACATCTCGTCGATGATTTACATGAGAATTGTCTGAAGCTGAGTCTATAAGTATATACGGTTTAAAATTTAGACTCTCTGGACTGACAAGAGACAGAGAGAGAGAGAGAGAGAGAGAGAGAGAGAGAGAGAGAGAGAGAGAGAGAGAGAGAGAGAGAGAGAGAAAAAGCAAAGATAGAAGGACTCACCTCGACAACCGGGTACCACAGAAAAATCGTGGCTCCGGCCGAGGTTAAGCCCTCATATATACCCAGGTGGACCTCATTAGAATTCAGGTGCAGGGGATCTCGCACGATTGGCTGGTTCGTCGACCCTCTGCCTCCCGTCAAGAACGAGGAGGAGAGAACAATCTCATCCGTCACTCCTGGATTGATTTTCTGATCGTTTACTAATCGTATGCTGAATCGTCTCGCAAGATTCTCCGAGAAATTCTCATTGTGCAGTTTGCTCTTGATTGGTTACGAATTTGGCGTCATATTTGGCGTGCACTACCACCCGGTCATCTGTTTCCGCATTATACTCGGTATTTGACTGAAAAGTTTGCTGAAGTTGTTCCATGCCCAATCCTGCACTCGATTAAGAGGGCAAGTCGTAACCTTGCTCTAAGAGCAAATGTCGGGCAAAATCGGAGAAAACCTTACCGTAGGAGGAATTTCAGATCTATGAAAGCTTGAGAGTTCCAAACCTTTGAGATCTTGGAGACTTCCGGCCGTTCCAAATCTTCGTGTTCGTGACTTTTCATGTACCAAAACATTGAATTTGAGATCATTGACAAATTTGATGTCGCTGGAAGTCTAAAACTTTGAGTTTAATATCTCTACAGGCTTGTACCTTTTAAGATAGTTTGAACCGCAAAGAACCTAATAAGCAATTTACACTTAATTTGCTATGAATTTCGCGTCGAATACCAAGCAATCTGTTTGTGGTGTACATTCGACGTGGGAACGTTGCAGTCGAATACCGAACCATCTAGAAGTTTTGGTGGCAGTTTCAACAACGCAAATAAAGACCAAATTCTACTCCAAGCAAGGTTTGACATCAAAGTGACCGCCTTTTGCCGAAACAGGTTTGGCTAACTGGATACATCTTCGTCTCCCCTTTTACGTTCGCAAATTTTACCAAAATTTAATATGGCGGTCAGAATCCGATTTAATCGAAATTTTTTTATTAGTACCCTAAAAACGGTTCGTACTTCATCAGGTAGAGTCTGCCGACTCGCGACGCGTAGCAAGGCTGGGTTAGGTTTGGGGGCTGGGGGTGCAGGGAAGGAAATCCTTCAAAATGGGCGGGGCCAACTAAACGCGTAATCGGACAATTAAAAACGGCAGAATTCGCTGTAGCGGAGGTCGGTAAATTTTTCTAAATATTTAGAAAACGAAGGTCGAACGGCGGTAACATTAATAGGAAAAAGTAGTGCAGAATCGTGACTTTGAAAACATATTTCAAGGTCATTGAAATGGTCGAGGAGTCCCCTTTACCGCATAATTACCGATAAATCGTTATGTAATTCTCGATGCTCGCAATTAATCCAGAGAATTTTGAATTTGTTTATTACTGTAATTCTAGGTTGTGCTCACCGTACACAGTGAACGAACAATAAGTTATCGAGAAACGAAGGAGGAGGAGAAGCAGAGGAACCGGTTCGGAGTAAGATCGTCGTTCGTGTAATATGGATTTTATTTTATTCGTGTAACAATAACAGTTCCTGTTTCCACAGTGTTAGTTTCTCTTACGGTACAGTGTCTCTTGGTGTTTTCGACGCGGAAACCAACCCTCTCGCCGGTTTCTCAAGCACCGTGTGCCATTTCGAGTGCGGACAATCGTCGGCATCGTTTCCCGAGCATTAACTCTTCCTCTCTGTTTCGCTTTTACGAGAAGATCTCACAGTTTGCAAAATCGCTTCTATGAAAAAAATACTTCAATCTTATAACACAATATACAGCCTGCATCGTAAGATCAAATTAAACATTCAAAAATCGAACTGCGTTTTTCTAATCACCCCCTCGGATACGATCAATTTCATTTGAAACATTCTTTTAAAAAGTCGGTAAATAATCATTTATTTCAGATGCTAATGATAAATGATAAATATGCTAATGATAAATAAAAATCGATTTTCGATTGCATGCGACCTCCTTGTCGTAGTTCGCGACGGAAATGGTGAAAAAACGGGTCGCGCGAACGAATCGAGGTCCTCCGTCGACTCATCGCGAGATTGCCATTGATCTCCGCGGGTGAGAATCTCTCACGCTTGTCGGCGAGTCGGTGGTCAATCGTCTTGTAAAAAATTTAATTTCTAACATCGAGAGTCGATAGGAGCTTCTCTCGATTAATTAGAAACGCGCTCGCGTCGGCGCCTACCCTTAATTATCGTGATTAGCGAGATACCGTGCTCGTGGCCTAGACAACACCGATCGTGTTTCTTTCGATCCTTACGGTTAACCTGTGTTTTGTGCTGTTGGTTATTTTCTTTGTTCTTCTTCTTTCGATTCTTTCATTTTTTCTTTTTTTTTTTGTAATTTAATTGACGAGAACAGTCGCGAACGAGCTGTACTGTAATTTGGCACTCTTCGACGCTGCCTTGGGAATTGCTATAGTTTTCGCTTTCAATTTTCTGTAGTTTTACGGCTGCCGTTTTCTCTGCAGAGTTGGAACCGTGCGGAACGCTTGAACTGGTTCTGTGAACATGCTTGTTTCGCGCGTCGAGGTATTTAACAGCCGTTGAACACCATTGAAATGGATCATTGGGAAATAGAAAATAGTATTTTAATCAAACAGAAAATGATAGAAACAAATAACTATTGTAACACGTTAAATGCCATGCCGGTCTCTAGGGACCGGCTGTAGACATTCCCTTTACGCCGCACCGCGCACCGGTCCGTGAGGACCAGTAGGGACCAGTGGGGACCAGTGGGGACCAGTGGGGACCAGTGGGGACCAGTGGGGACCAGTGGGGACCAGTTGGGACCAGCCGCAGACTTTTCGTTTATGCTACACCACCGCTGCGCCGGCTTCTGTTTATGGGCATAGCTCTCCCCCCCATATGACGGTACAGTGCGGCGTAAACGGAATGGCAAGCAAAATAGGCGTGGCGATTAACGTGATGAAATTGGTGCACATGACTTGAATTATTTTGAGATGTTAGAAGCATTAGTTTATCGGATAACGTGTTAAGTGCTTTGTTTAATTGCTATTCGTCGGAGTTCTGAAGAAAAATGTCAAAAATTCAATGTTTTTAACTTTTTCAACTGTGCCTGTACAATGAAAATTTAAAACATGCCTTTCGTAGATCTAAGCGAATTATATGCACACACAAAGTTTCAACGAAGCCGATTAACGCTGCAACGAGCTATAAACTATAAATGATTAAAAATGGTAAAAATTGTGAGAAAATGCGATTCAAGATTTTTACATTTTTTAATGCTTTTGGCTTTTTTATGCGTCACTCGAATACGATGAAACTTTGTACATGTATACGACTCATTTAGATTTACAAAAAGCATGTTTTAAATTTTGGTTATAGGCACAGTTAACACGTTCAATGCCATGTCACCCATATACGGGTGACGGAATTATTTGTACTAATTTAAAAATCGTTTTTTACACTAATATATTCACTGTACAAAATTAGGTTGGTATTTGCAAAATGTAAGAAGGTTGAAAGAGTACCCGGTATTATACATCTTAACTTTTCAATTTGTATTTCAATAAATAAATTACTTTGGTTTTATAGAATTTTTGAGATCGTTGTTTTCTTCACAATTCCGATCAATAGCAATTTCAAAAAAAGTTTTTTCATACATTATCGAGTAAACTAATCCTTCTAACATTTAAGAAAAGCTCAAGTCGTTTGGATCAATTTTCAAAAAGTTATTCGTTTTTGATGAATGGTCTCAACCTTTTGTCGGCTACCGTTTCACCAAAACAAAATTCAACGAATGGACCAATCTGAAAAATTCGATCATTCTTCCATAAAAATCGTAAACAAGATATTTCACATAGTATGTGAAATATGTAATTCCAATAGAAATTTGAAATGCCAAAATATATAAATCTCAAGTTTATCGTTCTATTAGGTAAGTTTGTTCTTTTTCTGCACCTTCCAACACCGCAAATTCACTCGATGCGTTTCAATAATATTTTGTTCATCATTGTATCTTAACATTCTTCTATTACGGTGCATCAAGTTGTGCAACGATAACAAAAATCACTGTTCACCGCATGAACACAATGAACCGAGCGTCCATGGTCCACAGGATTCCCTTGGAACGAAGTCAGGTCCGGGTTCGATCTCTGCTTCTTCTTCCTTCGCGCGTGTACAACGAACAACGAATTTTACCTAGGAGAATAGACCTTCGAAAGGTGCGAAACACACTGCGTTTGTACGTTGCAACACGTTTACGACGAACGTTACATATATCGTGCAGCGTGGATCAATGCAGAACACTATTTAGTACAGGACGATTCTAAAGCGTGTATAATGCAAAGTGGAACAATGAAAAACAGTACCCCTACATATCTTCCTCGGTATTAATAATAAGAAAATAAATGCATCGGATGAAATCTGCTTCGTTGACCTTGGTCAACCTTGAACATCTTTGAACGACCTTTAACGACCTTTATAATATAAATCGTGGTATTCGTTTCGAAATGCCTTATCGGAATATAAATTAAAGAACATAGTATTCCATTTAAAGAAACATTGTTTCCAATGCATTTCTCTCTACCATCGATAGTAAGCGAGATATTCGGGTGATTTGTTTTTAACGCTCCACCCCGTATATGTGTATATTTATTTACATATATGTATTCCTTATAGATTGCACTGTCCAACAAATTATAAATATTTCTGTTGCACTCCTAGTAGGATTTCACGTGCTTCAAAATGTGCTGAGAAAATGAGAATTTTTTAAGTGTTGGACAATGTTTAACAACCATGTAGATAAGTAGGTACGTGTACGATTTCTTTTTTTGTAAGAAACATGTCGGGTAGGACGTCGAGTAAATGTGTTTCGTACACGTTTGCATTAAATTGGAACCGATTTCGCGGTCTTGACCAGCGATACAAATTTTCTGTATTGAAAAAGCATTTTCAATCGTTAATACGACCAACGAAGTCGGTAAAAATAATTCCGCAGCCAACGAAACTGATTAAAATCTATTTTATCACCATTTTAATAAAATTCATTGAGTTTCGCAATCTAGATATCATGCATGAATAAATTTTATTTAGGATAAGAACAAACTATGTGAAATAAAAACTCAAAATAATCAATATTAAAATTGCTCGGTAAAATTCCTAAAGATTTGCAAGGATATAAAATAACGAATCATTTCCAATATTATAAAGCATGCTTACTAAAAATTCAAAAAAATTTGCAGACTATAAATATAAACGACGTAAAATAAGAACTTAAAGTAACAAATCGTTTCCAACACTTTATTGCTCTTTTATTTCAGAAGTAACGCAGGAAACGTAAATTAATTTCCGAACAAAATCGAGCAAGCGGTTTGCCGATAATTTTCAAATTTCGTCGAATAAAATTAAAAATTCTTTTACGTATATAGGTAGACGTGTCTCAAACATTTTAGAAAGAGAAATTATTTGATTCGATTAATAAACAATGTAACAACTAGAAGAAACACCAATTGTTCCTTCGAGTAAACTAACGCACAATTATTTTAAGATAGCATCGAACCAAGTATAACATTTTTGAGGATCGCGTGGATCGAGAAAATCTTTGATCGATATCCTCGGCCGCGAAATCGTGCTCGTTTCATTCAGTCGTTTCACCGTTCGCAGTTCGTTCGGTAATCTTTGTTAATGTCTCGCTATGTTGCGCAGCTCGTAGCACCTATCGTAAACGCAACCTTAAATAGATCCTAATCTTATTTCGTTATCTTATTCGCTAGCTCTCGTTTCTCTCGCTTCTTAGATCGCTAAATGCTCCGAACTCAAACAAATGTACAAGAATTATCGATTACGTTCTCCGACAGCTATAACTAACTCGAAGAACGCCGTTTCGAGCGTAGGAACTCGATCTTAACAGTGAGCGAATTCCGCTGCAAATCTGATCTTGTTAACGCTTCGACGGACGTTGCTATGACGATTTTTCTCTTAACCTATCTTTTCCTCCAAAAAATATAACAGAAGATTAAATAAAAAATAATGTATACACCTATTTGATATTAGGAAGACCAGGGCTAATTGATTAATATTTTTTGATTATTATACAGAATGGTCCAACTAAATATTTTCTTCGATTAGTCTTCCGAAGACTGCTCGTTTTTATGTAAAATAAAAATTCTCTAAATTTATTTCAATATAGAGGAACTACATACATCGACATTGATTTCATTCCTCGATAATTTTAATTGGCTAAAAAGAACAGTAGTTGTTAAATTCTATAATATGTTTTTACTGTCTTGTATTCGATCGACTCATTTCCGTCACAAATGTATAATTTCCGCAGTCGAGTGATAACGTACAAACTAATTTATATGCGATTCGAATAACATCGATGAACAAATAGGTTGCAAAGAATATGTTTGTGCAAATATAATTTTTTCTACGGCTTTTTAGAGTTATTTACATTTTCTTTTACACATATAATAATTGAAAGTATTCGTCAATGAAATTATCAGACTATAAATTAATGTCTAATCAATTTTGCTGATCATAATAGAGAATATAATAGAGCATTACGATACTAAAAGAAATAATATAGATATATATTTTTGAAATGGCATTACATGGCACCAGCCGTCAAAGGGTTAACACTATAGCGATTGATTACTTCGTAGTGCTTCATTGTGCTGCCTCGGTATCCCCATTCGTCGCTATTGCTACCGACGGGGCGGGCCTCTTGAAAGCATTTCTTGTCATCGAAAGGCAAGGTCGATACGGAACAGCGCTTAGAACAATCGTTCTCGATTTTGCGACAGCTTTCGGCTAATCGTTTAAACGAGTTTAGCTTGCTGTCGTTGTCGTGGTGTATACAATTTCATTCGCACGGTGCCAGGATTCTAGGACACTATGTGCTCCAACCGGTCGTGCGATATTTATATGTATATCCTAGTCAAAATAAAAACGTCGTTCAATTTTATATAGATAAATTTTAGATTAACGTTCGCTGGTTAATTCAGTTAAACGCGTTGCACGAACTTGACAGCATTCACATTTCGAAACGTTTCACAGGGTTTTAAACGAGAGTAGAAAAAACATTCTATTATTTGAGCTACGAAAGCACGACAATTGCGAGTTTTATTACATTTGCGAATTTGTAAATTTGTAAAATAGGAGAAGATGTTTATATTAACTGATAACATTTCTATTTTATCTTATTGCGAATAGAGTGGAGATGTTACGCATGTTTGATTGGTTAGCAAATAACTCGATGCTATTTTAAAAATGTAACTCGATGTATTTTGAAACGGTGGAAAACGAAAACAATTTAAGAGCATTCGCATAATATCTTCAGCTTGTTATAATTATATAAAACAGAAAGGAATTTTCCTATGCTTTCAGTTTTTTAGTAATTGAAGTATTAAATTTTTATCTACCGTAATGATCTACGGTTCATAAAAATTCATTGTTCGTTTCACACTCTTAGCTCCTATGATTATCGATTGCTTATTTTAATTGAAAGCTCCGAGACATTTGAGAAATTGGATGCCGCCATAGTTGTGCAAGGCGAAGTATTGTAAAATTTGTCGAAATTCCGAGTAGAAAATGGTAAATCGATCGAACCAAGGCACGCTTGCACTGAACGGGGGCCAGAAATCGTTCGAGAAGAAAAGAACACGTTGTGGGACAACTGAGAAGCTCCTTTATTTGATGAGCCACCAAAGATGGTGCTCCGCCATTTTTACCATTTTTACCATTATCTCGAACAGAAAATTCGCGCCGTTTCACCCTACTGAATACTGTCATATTATTTATACAAAAACTAATACATTCGATCGACATCGGACATACAAATGAACAATCTAATTGTTCTAACCAATCTCAAGATACATTTTAAACAGAAGGGAAGCAAACTTTTTAATTAAAATATTCCCTGTGGCTTTCTATGACCTGAAATCATCCCTCGGACAGTAAACATTAATTCTAAACATTAAACTGAACATGATATTCCTTCGTTCGACGCTTATTTACATTTATCAATTTGAGGAGTATAATATAAATTTTGCACGATCTGAATAAATGTAGCACCGTCATTTTCATAAAACAATACAAATTAGGCACTTGTAGTGTTCGGTGGTACTAGCGTTAATTCCAATTTCAAACAGCAATTTCAAAACGAAATTTTAAATCGAACTTCTAAAAGCTAAAATTAATGTTTATGCGGGTTACAAAAATTTGATCGTTCATTTGTACATCAACTGACAGTAATGTACATTACTGACTAATTATACAAGGAGTTATATGCCTATAATACAAAAACGACACGAATTCTCTGTCTTAATGAATTATTTTCTCTTATAGCGAACAGTATATCGCTAGATTTGCTCGACACCGAGTACACCTAGCAGTTCGTTCGTGCGTTAACTAGTTCTAGTTTAACCGATGATTATGTACAATATATTGACGCAAATAAAAAAACATCTTAACAATTAACACGATCGTAGACAACGGTTTTGTTTAAACGATGTACCGCGTGTGTAGATCGTCGATGACTCGAGGAAAGGTGGTTGTTTTTCTCTGTTGTTCCGGGCTGGCAGTTAGTTGAACTCTCTTTTGTGCTTGCGAAGGATTTGTCCCTTTTATGTTTTACCCAAGTTATTTCTTGGTTTATCTATTCCTTTTGGTAGTTTTCAAAGGACGATGAACCTTACGAATAATAATTTTCTCTTTGCTGGTAGAGTGGCAATGGCGTCACTGGCGACAGGTCCTCGTCGTCTAAGCTCGATTCGGTTTTTAGAGGCAGCGTGGCCAGGGCTTTTACTATGGACCAATGAATTTAATTAGTTTCCGCTTTCAGCTTAATTATATACGTTCCACTTTTAATTTAATTTCATATCGTTTTATGGGAAAAAATAATAGGAAGAGTGTTGAAGGAACATATATGTGAGGTTAAAGGGACGAACATTGTGGTAAAGATCATCTCTTTTTTCAAGGTCACTGTATATTCTGTAAGAACCTATTATTATGACAATCGATGTAAATGGAAGTTGACGTAATTAAAGAGTAATTGAGATAAAAAAAAAGATAGTTCTTTTATTAATATTATTTTTGCCACACAAGGTCACACGATGGTCACGGATATTATTGGGAATCATTAAATTGATCTCGACTTTGACTATTACGTGTTGGTAATTAAAATGTACTCGTTAAAAAAATATTGACTATCTTGAGGAACAAACATTAATGGACATTGTTATAATCGAGGAACAATTAAGATTGAAAAATTGTAGTTGTCCGATCAGTGTTTGTATATTACCGACAACTTTCGTATTTCATCGTGAATTTTTATTGTAAGAAGAACAATTTTTCATTTGCCACGATGTTTGCCTCGTTAATCATTGTTTTCTGATAATTTTTCATATTGCTAATAATGAGACAAATTTTTTATTTGCCACAATGTGCGACTCTATCGACATAATTTTTTCTAACAATTATTTGTATTGTCAATATATAACAAGACGAATTTGTTGTTTGCTACAATGTTCGCCTCTTTAGTCTAATCTTTCCCTCCGACACATTTTCTATTGTAAACAATAAATTCGACATTCAAGATGGACAAATTAGGTGAGGCACCCTGTACAGATTCCGGTAAATAAATATATATTGTAAAGAGTCCATTCTACGATTAAATGAAAAAAGGTAATATCGATGGAGGGGTCGTATGCAAGAGGTGGTATGAATAAAATGAAAGAAAAAATATAAACAAACCTGAAAAACGATAATATGATGTGCGTGTCCTATATGGGAGGATGGAGAAAGCATGTCAGTCAGTGTGCCTGGTTACCTATACACAGCACAAACAATCCAAACAACACTCTCTACGTATGACGGTACTATCGTATGCATATATGTATAACGTCGATAAAAAAGTCGCTTCCGGAGAAGTTAATTCAAATTAATATCAAACACGAAAATCAAAATAAATCACGCTAACGCATGCCAATGAGGGCTCCCTTTGGCCCGCGAAAGAACAAATTCAAACGAATAAATATATCGATTCTTCGACAGCTCAATAGGTAAATAAAATTGGTCTGGTAAAATCAATTTTTGCGCGGTTAAATAAAAAATATAAAAACACACAAACGCCGGAACTTATTGGAAAGCTACGCATCCTTATGAATTTGCATGGGAAAAATTGAAAACATTGTTTAATCACTTTCACGATGTGTGCAAGTGACAAGAAAAATAAAATATTGCTGTGTGTATGCTAGCAATGTTTCCGTTTTGATTAAATTGTCATTCAGTTATTTTTTTGTGTGGCCTGGTAAATAAATTCCACTTAATTTGTTCATAAATTATTTCCGAATCTTTATGCAAAATTCTGAAAAATTCCAATTTAGAATGTTTTAACAAAATTAGAAGCGAGACATCATTCGATATAGAAAGAATGTAACTATGTATACTATTAATATTTTCTACTATTTGTCACTCATTATAAAAGTAAAATTATTTTACTATTAATACTTTTCACTGTGAACATTTTCTACTATTTTACAAACATGCTAATGCCACAAATGCAGAAAGATCTATGTACAGCCACATCCATTTCTGTATTAATATGTAAGTAACACATACTGGAGTACACTATTTTTAAAAACATCGAAAACATTTATAAAATATAGGGTTTTTTAATGAATCCTAAATACAAATTATACATTTGTTGTTTTTCTCGAAACTGTGATTTCTGCGTGTTAAAAGACCCTTCGATGGTCGTGCGAGTAAGTAACATGATATTTTACTGTCTTCAAGGTCACTAAAGAGCCTGAGTGACTTTTTTAGTATCTTTCTCATGGGACATGCACGTGACGGTAAAATTATTAACAGAAAATCTAATTTGCATTCATAAGGAAATAGTTTTCTGACAAGTTCGTTAAAATAATCGTTTGCCTAACTTCTCAGAAGGTATTAACGAGTACAACGGAGAGAAGAATGGTACAATTTTGCAAGCGCAAATAATCCCTCTGCACTAGTGAAATTTGGAGGGTGAAAGAAAGCCACTCTACACATTGGTCATGCTGTCGTTTGAAAAGTAGACGCAGAGTATTCGTGCAAAATGAATCGAACACGAATTAGGGGAGGTTTTGGACACGTACCCGCCACCATTTTACTTTTTTCCATCACTTGCTTCGCCAGGATCTGATTCAGTTGGAGGATGTGGTCCCTCTGACGCTTCTCCTCGACCACCTTCCTCTTAAGGTTGTCCGATTGTTCTACGTTTATATTGTCGTCTGCAACATTTAATAACATGCTCGTTTCAGTCACGTTTATGAACAAAAATAGGATAGTCTGAGGTGAAAATCACAGTTTTTCACGATTTTCAGCCTATTTTTGCCATTACCACCATTTCATTTGTCAGCATGTTTAGAATAATTTGATACAAATCTACAAGACACATTTTGCACATTTCCCTTATACGTACAAACAAAAAGGTTGTGAAAAGCAATTTATACCACTTTTTTTCGTAAGTCAGACTAAACGCAAATTTTCCAAAGTTTTTATTACATATCATCTAGTAAACTGATCCGTCTAGCTCGGCAGAATAACTGAAGTCGTTCGGTCCATTTATGAAAAAGTTATTGTCATTTGAAGCGTGTGATATCGATTATGAGACCGACTGTAGGTGCAATGATGAAGAACATGTTGAAATAGTACCGTTTCCATCGGGCGCAGTGACGGTAGTCTCCGATAGCATTTTTCTGATAGCCTCAGCCTTCTTCAGACGCTGCTCCTGCTCCTCTGCGGTCAATTCTGGTGTCTACAATTAAAATATTATTATAACAAGCAACACTACATACATGAAAACCAAAAAATGTACAAAAGTGAAATAATTCTCATGATTTACTGAATAGTTTGGATAATAGAGGTTCTATCGAATCGTGGATCGAACAAGTAAATATGAACCGAACTTTACCGTGTTTCGACTGATTTTAGTCAGAAAAATGTGACGGATATGCCAGTAACAAAATAATTAGTGTAATCGTGTTCTTTCTCACCTGCTCAGGAATATATCTCTCAGGAATGACGATCTTATTCGGAGTGCCAAGTAGCTGATCAATGGTGCTCTCGTTGTACTTGAGCTCCTTGTGACTCAACGTCGACCTAACGACGTCTGGAGCATTGATCCTTGGCCTGAGCGCTCGTTCCATGTCAAGGTCATCCCTCGCTCTACCCATTCCCTGCGAAACACAAGATAAATCTCAAAAATCAATTCCAAAAAATCCATCTCTCTCTCTCTCTCTCTCTCTCTCTCTCTCTCTCTCTCTCTCTCTCTCTCTCTCTCTCTCTCTCTCTCTCTCTCTTCCTCACAAACATCGTTAACAAATCGAACATTCGTTTAAATTACATATCTACCACATAATATATATTCAGACAATAGGTCGTTCCAATTAACACTTTAGCTACCTGGATGTTAATTAACCCGTGCTTGAAACGTTCTTAAAAATTATTATTAAAAATAACTATTATACAGGCTGTTTCTTCAATATCTACTCTTTAATATCCGAGTTATTTTTACAGATACAAAAAATTGTCTGAGGGGAAATTTTCTTGATTCTTTCAAGGTCATTGGTTGAGGTTACTGCAATACTATGACCTTCGAACGACCTTCAACGAGAAAAATCCTACCGGTTCAAAGCAGGTAAAAAAATTATTCTTTTTTTGTATTCTATATTATATATATATATATATATATATATATATATATATATATATATATATATATATATATATATATATATATATATATATATATATATATATATATATATATGAAACTATACTGTGTTGTATTAAAATACCGAAGATTTCATGGAGTGTAAAATAAAAGAAACACTCTGTATAGAAGTTTTTATGAAAACAGTCACGAAGGACATTTCATCTTCAAGAATTTTATAAATTCGACTAACGATGAAAAGGAACATTATGAAACGATTTCCAAGGATAAGTAAAAAATAAAGGACAAGGATATACCATAAATAAACTCCAACCAAAATGAAACAACAACCGAAAAAGAAAGGTATCAAAGATAGCTATACATAGAGAGGACGGAGAAATAGAGCTAACGAAAAGGTTAAACTTCGCTTTAGAGGACCAAACATTTTGGACTTCTTTTTATACAATCTCGTAAATTTTGATGAGATAATCTCAGAAATGTAAGTTTTAAAGTTAGGAATTCGCTCGGTAGGTTAAAATCGCTCAACTCTACACACGTAGAGCTTTCGCACCAGCGAATTCCTGACTTTAAAACTTACATTTTTGGGGTTATCCCGTCAAAATCTATGGGATAATACAGGGTAATTCTGGGAACTGGGACAGGTTACTGCTCTTTGTTAAGTAAAAATAAAAAACAATGTTAGAAGACAAAATTGTTTGGCTCAAAGGGGCAAATATTGCAGTAGACGAAACAATATTTTCAAGTTTATTTTTATCGAGATATCAAGGTCCTCGAAGATTTTTTAAATGGGACTGTATATTTTTGCCATGATACATGGTACGGTACAGCTGAGTTCAAGACGAATCCAACGACTTCTAATACTATGACTTTCGCGTGACCTTGAATTACACACAATTCGCAAAATTTGGGCAATCGATACGAATAGCGAAGTAATTTCTGTTATTTGGCTCTGTTAGTTGAACAACTTTTCGTCATTCTAGGTCACGCGAAGGTCATAGTACTGTAGGTCGTTGGATTCGTCTTGACTTCATTTATCGTACTATCATGACGAAAAGATACAGTCCCGTTTAAAAAAATGTTCGATGATCTCGATATCTCGAATAAAATAAACTTGAGAACATATGTTTGCCCACTGCAACATTTGCGCCTTTGAATTAAACAATTTTTTTCTATTTTTACGCAATGAAAGAGCGGTAACCGATCCCAGTTCCCAGAATTACCCTGTAGACGAAAATAAAAAAAACGTCCAAAATTTTTGATCCCCCGAAGTGAAGTGTAGCCAACGAAAAAGATAATGAAAACAAAATACCATCTTCGAGAACGTGTCCTCAAGGTCGAGGACGGGTTTGCTACTGGAAACGGTATAATGACGTCGTTTTTCTCTGGGTATCTGCCTCCTCCTGGGTCCTTCAACTTTCTTCTCGGTCATCTCTTTGATGATCTGTTTGGCAGCCTCGCTCTTGAACACCGGCGACAGTTGCGGCGAGTTCGAAGTGTTCACTGTCAAAGTCGAGCCGAAAGGTCTCTCTTGCGCTTCCGGTTTCATTGGCAGCTCGGGGCTCACAGGATCCAGTGGACTGTTAGTCTTCTCGGATATCGGGCTATCGTAGTGTCTGTATTGAGGATAGTGTTGTTGCTGTTGCTGTTGTTGTTGTTGTTGTTGTTGTTGTTGGTGGTGGTGGTGGTGGTGATGGTGATCGGACGGCGGCGGCGGCGGTGGCGGCGGCGGCAGCTGCTGATGATGGTGGTGGTGATTCGATCGGATAATCGGTGAGTAATTCTGATGGCACGGACTGTACGAAGGACTGGTAGAGTAATTCGGAGAGCTCATTGCCACCTGGGAACTCGAGCCGAGGCTCTCCGTGTACGGTGACAGCGTGCTATCCGAGCTGCCGTCCTGACTTTCAAACTGCCATGATTGGTAAACAAAAGAGGAACTAGAGTAGGTTCGGTGGGAGCAACTTAATCGGAGGTCTAATCAAAATAAGGTGGAGGGAGATGGTGAATTGAGCGATAATTGGTGAATGGACCGAGGATATTTATAAGAGTTACCGCTTTTTGCTAGTTAAGTCCTTGCGCGTTTACTATGGTTTTCTTTAGATCTATAATAATTAAGGCTTCTTTGTTGTTTATAATTATTGTGGAGGCAGGGGACACGTTGTATCGCTTATTATTAGACTGCAAAGTTTTGTGAAAAATAATACTTGTCGATATTAACGCGTTGACTGCCACGGTTGACTCTGGATTGACATTTTGAGTTTCCAACAGTTTCATATAATGGTCGTCTCTTCGACGTTAAACATTTTTAAAACATTTTTTGAATTGTTTATAGCGTTATAAAAAAAATACCACCATATTTGGAAAAGTCTACAAAATTTTTCTACGTAACAATCATTCGTCTACCTTTTTCGGCTGAAACAGAAAAAATTCTGAAAATTGAATTTTTTACTTTTTTTTCAAAATCAAATTTCTTAAAAACTAAGACCGATGGCGACGAACGGTTTTCGGATTCGTGTACTGCTCGCGATAGCCTATAACGATGTATGTACTGTAAATGTTCTCTTATCGAAAAAATCGATGTTGACCGGTATTATTTATTTGCATAATGTGCTAGAAAGGAAAGATTCTTTCAAAAAACATTTACGTAATAACTGTTCTTACCGATTTCCATTTTTCCGAAAATACGTGTGCGACTTAGAAACTAGAATAGAACGTGTGTCTTCACGGTGTTTGCTTTATTTTGGATTTGTCGAATTTTCTCGATAGATCGTAACTACTCACCCTAACTTTGTTTCGCCGGGCAAGCATACTTCTCAGGGCGTGCATGCTGTCGCTTCTCGGCGGAGGCACCACCGGACCCTGATGAATCTCAGGCTGTTGCTGTCGTTGTCCACCGAATCCTCTTGGCAGAGACATGCTTCTTTGGAACTGCACGTCGTCCAAATCCGTCAGTTGGACCGTGCTCTGTGCATGAATCATCGGTGATTCCTCGACCACTCTCCCCAATTGGGCCTTCTAAAAGTAAATTAATCAGAAATAGAGCCAGTACGGACGATTAGACAGATTTTTCATCAATCTCGGTATTTGCCTCAACTTGTCGCTATTATTTGATTTTCTACCAACACTCGAAGCCGATTCTTTTCTAGCAAAAACAAGATTTTTCTGTGTTGCATTTTCTATGAATTGTCTATGAGACAAAAATTAGGAAGCTTTACTTTATTTTTGTACGATTTAGGGTGGTCTCCCTCTTGAACGGAATTAACGGTATTAATAGAATTTAGTGTTCTAGTGGACAAGTGGCTTTGTACGTTCCAGGGTGGTTTTCCCCTTTTACGAGAATAAATAATATTAGTAGAATTTCTTATTAGCGCTAGTACTTAATTTTAATCATTGCCGAGGCTCGTTTCATTCCCCATAGGTGCCTTAATACTTAAGAGCAAATATTCAATTGCAAAAATTGCGTTTTACATGTTCCAGCCCCAATAAATTCTAGCCAATCGAAGCAAAGCAACTTAGAATGGAACGGGGCGAAGGAAAAATCAGTAGAAATTACCTCGAATTTCTGCGAGCCTCCCAGATCATCGTCGCAGAGTCGTTTTGCACCCCCAGGCGCCTGCAGGCCATTCGTTAATGGGATTCCAATGTTTCCGGTCCTGTCGCCTCGATCTCGTTGCCGTCTCTCCGATTCCCGTTTCACGATTCGCACGGTCTTGATCTCTTGTTTCTCACGGTTGTGTATCAAGCCTTCAAACGATATTAGAGAGATCGAACGTGAGCATTTTACACTGCATCGATCTATCCATAGATCGATCTATCCATTGCGACAGAATAGTTCGTTTAAAAGCATTGTTACACTCACCGGCGAATTTGTTCTCCTCGTTCAGACGGTAATTATCGTTCGATTCTTCGTTTAAGGGTGGAGGAGGCGGGGGTGGGGGGACGTATTCTGGTGCGGGGATAGACGTGCCGTTGGATAACTTCTCGTCGTGCTTGTTGTTGTCTGTGCATTTATAAAAAATAAACGTCAACTTGGATTTTTGTGTAAACTCGATCGCTGAATAGGAAAATGGTGCTTTGGGATTTTTTTTTTTTAAACTGTGTCACTTTTGGGTAATGAACGTTACTGGGTTCGAAAAAGGTATATCTTGAGGTACATCTTATAATTTTTTCATTGGAATACATAAATAAACAATGGAGGTAACATTGATTCTTAAACAGCATCTTCGTTTTTGTACGTATTTTGCAGAGACCTCAAATTTTTAATGTAAAGTTCATTCAAAATAAGAAGTAAATTTAATTATTAGAAACGCCATCGATAGGTAAAATATCTGCTCTATCTTACAGTGCAATTCGATTTTCTCCCACATTAAACGATATTTAAACATATTTCCGTGCGGATATGTAATGCAATATTAAGTTATACCATGTAATTCAAATTACAACCGCAGAGCTTTTACTGTTAAATCACAAAATATTTTCAAAGTTAACAGATGCTCGTTTTGCAGCTCGAATACAGCCCATGAAAAATCCATCGAAAACACCTACTCAAAAGTGATAAAGAAACTAAAGAATGTTCGTACAACATTGTTAACACCTCACCTTGCCCCCTGATGTCCGTGTTGATGTACAACGGCGCCACGTTCACCTGCATCAAGCTCCCCTTACCCTGCATCTGATCCTTCAGCAGCTGTTGCTTCAACCGATGCTGCTGAATCTGCTCTCTTAGCTGAGGAGACAGCGTAGAGATATGATTCTGCTGTGTCTGAGGATAAGGCTGATGGTTCTGCATAGACTGTGGATGCGGCTGATGATTCTGTTGATGGTTTTGTTGGTGATTCTGCTGACGATTCGTGGGGGAAGACTCCTTCAAATGCGTCGGCGAGGAAAACTGAGGATACAGGACGCCGTTTTGTTTGCCACGTGGCGAGGATGACAGTGCTGGACTCGATGGCGAGTCCAGACCATGGTCCAAAGTGATCCCTGAGTCTAAATCAGTTTCCAGCCAGGAATTATGCGTCCTCTTTTTTGGCTGATGAACTTGCGGTGCTGGAAAATGTTTGTTTGCAAATGGTTAGAACAATTCATTTCTTAACGAAAACACTACCAAAATATTGGTCACATTTTCCCGATTAAAATATGTCCAAACACGATATATTTTGGGTCTTGTTCGTTCGAGTAATCCAAGATTTAGTAGAACCTCGATTGTCCGAATTATTGAGTGAAACGTGAGAATTACGACGTGTTTGGAATCGTTTTAATCGGAAAAATGTCACGAACACCGAATTACGTTGAATTACGTTGAAAACGGAACTCACCCAAAGGTGGTTGTGGTCTGATCTGCTGCACCAGACTATGCGATTTCTCAGTCAACTGCCTAACTTGCACGCTCAATTCTTTTCTTTGCCTTTGCAAATCTCCAACCAGCTGTTGAACTCTCCTTAATTCCGCTTCGAGGGGACCAGTCGTGGCTGATGTGTCTCTGGTCATGTTCCCAGCGTACCTTCTCGAAGCCTGGAGCTTCTGTCTGAGCACCACCAAGTCCTGTTCCAGCCTAGCATTCTCCGCGACCGTCTCCTCCAGCTTCTGGAAGTCAGAAATCAATGGATTACAGGACTTTGCGACAAGCGGTACAGTTGGTAGATAATTGAGAGAGAGGAAGAGAGAGAGAGAGAGAGAGAGAAAGAGAGAGAGAGAGAGAGAGAGAGAGAGAGAGAGAGAGAGAGAGAGAGAGAGAGAGAGAGAGAGAGAGAACAGAATATAAACCCGGAAACTAAAAACGCTATTTTTCTGTGGTTTGGATCATTTACCTGGTAGCATACCGGCTCTACCTGTGAACAACCAATTGATCATTTTAATCACTGGTGCGGGGCCGGCGGGCGCGGTGCTCTATTCGCTAGGCGATCGCTAGGCGATCGCTAGGTGAAGTCCAAAGTTGCTTTACGGTAGGGGAGTTTGGACCTTTTCAATTTGAATGATTTTTTAGGGCGAATTGGTTGACCAGCATTTGCACGGTGATTAGTCGAAGAAGGAAAACGCTGTATTTTTATGGAAGTATTTGACTGCAAACTTCCCATGCCAAATCCCGGGCACACCTTACACTCCTTTAAATGCCTGATGATGATACGACTGATAATTTGTTACGTACTTTGCTTAATAATAGCTGAATTTCAACGGAACAGAAGACGGACAAAGAAAAAACACCAGAACGTCAGGTTTTATTGCAAGGGGACTCTTCTTCCACAGAATAGAATATCCTTTGTTTCTTTTTGTATTTTAGTATTGTTTAAATTTGAAAATCTATAAAAAAATTTCATTACTTATGTGTTTAAACAGTGTTTAAATTATTTGACAACCCCATTAACGTAGGTATAATATCAACAGGCGTTTTTTTTTTTACATGAGAACGGATTAATCATTTTTAAATTACTTCTTATGGGAAAGGTTGGTTCGATATACGTCCTATTCGGTACAAGTCCAAACATCAGGAACGAATTAAGGTCGTATACCGAGGTACCATTGTTTACTCCGATTTTCCCGGTTCGCTGTTAGTGCGACCGACCTGCCCTCTTAAACGAGTGGAAGGTTTGGCATGGATGCGGTATGGGAACTTTGCATGTCAAATGTCGAGCTATATGTTTCCGCATTAGAATTTGTCGGTGAGTTTTGGCGGCAAATTTATAGCAAATAGGTACCAGATTCTGCCCGAAACAGGGATCGGCACCAAAGTGACCGCCTTTTGCTCGCAACGTACGATACAAACATTGCAACGTTTGCTCGAAACAGGTTTCCCTAACTGGGTATCGCTAATTGAAATCTAACAATAAGTTAGCTTAAGAAAATACTGACCGAGAGGATTGCGAGAGTTCGTACCTTGGAATTGTGCGCGAGCAACACCCTCACTCTGCTGAGCTCCCTTTCCAGCATCAGCTGCTGCTTCCGGTACCTTTCAGCTTCCGCCAGGTTGCTCCTGCTGCCCTGCAGCTTGTGCCGCAGGCCGCCGAGCGCCTTCTCCAGGATCTCCTGTTTCGTACATTCACCAAAAAATCCCAAATAACAATGACATCGAACGAATTCAAAGTTTCTTTCCAAAGAATCCATCCAGAGCGAATGTGAAAGACACCGGATGAAAAAGAATAAAAAGAACGACTTCCCATGAATTCTACAATGATTGGACAGCAGATTTCATGCATTCGTGACAAAAATGAATAGATGTAATTCAAAACAGTATAAACACGTCGAGCTGATCCAATTTTCAAAAGTTATTCTTTTTTAAGGGGTGTGCGAATACTTTTCACACTGACTTTACATGATAGATACAGTGCCTACAAAAAGTATTGGCACACCATTTGGAAAGAAATAATTTTTTAAAAATTTAACCACAAGACTTCGGTTGTTCGTGATGCCGGAACGATTGGTTTACTAGAGAATGTACAAAAAAAAATGATTAAAAAACTGTTATTGGACGAAATTGCGAAGAAAAAGTAAAAAATCACGATCTTCACATTTTTCATCGCAATTCTGATGAATAACAATTTGAGAAACATTTTTTTATGGCATTAGCTGGCAAATTAATTCTTCTAATCTCTAAAAAAAGAATATTCAAGTGGTTTGGTGAAATTGTCAAAAAATAATTCCTTTTTAAAGGGTGTGCCAATACTATTTTTTTAGCCACCGAAGATTTAATTGAAACCAATTTACAGGTGAAACGGGAAGATGCGTATGCACTGGGAGCACTAGTTACGAATCGCGACACTTGCCTTGTCCTGTTGAAGACTGTGCAGCGTTCCGGATTCCTCCTGGAGCAGCCGATCCAGCTTGTATAGCTGTTGTACCTTGGCCTACGACACGCAAAGAGGGAACCGAAGTTAACCTTGAGGTGTAAACCGCACGGTCGAGGGAATACGTTGGGACTCGCGTTTCAACCGGAATCGCGGTGACGACGGTGTCATAATCGAGTACTCGAAAAAAATGCGACTGCATACCATACCGCCACGCGCTGTCGGTGTGCACTATTTTTCACCGAATATGTATTGTGTTTCATCGGCTCGTGGTTCGCCGAGACGCGTCTTTCTTGTTTTGTCGTTCCTCCGATGGAATTCGAAGGACATTCGACGATAAACAACCACAATCAACCGCGGCATTAGGTATTTGTTGTTCGAAACATTGCGCAAAAATGTAACAAAACATTGAGTTCGAATCAATTTGATTGTGATTCGTGAATGGCATTTATTAATGTTTCTCTTTTTATTCCTTTTTTTAAGCTCTTCAAATCTCTAAACGTGTCTGTTTAATTTTACAAGTATGTAACGATATTACATAAGTTATTAGTAGACTGCGGATGTTAATGCAGTTTTCAATTTTTCCAGTCAAAAAAGCGGAATCAAATAAAATTTTATTATCGCCGGTAATATCCTTCGTAGATCCAAAAGAAATGAAAGACCTAATAAATTTTGTCGAATTTTATATGTTAATGTTTCACGAAAATTTCCATAAGTCTAATTATTAAATGCATTAAACATTTTTTATTTTGCACAAAGATCCGCCCTATAACGACGAACAGTGGAAACACATTTTAACTTAACTTCTGTTCTTCATAATCGATTTAGACTATTCTGATTTTATATGTATAAAGATTTCCAAAATGACTGGATTCTAATATTTTCTTTTGCAAACATTGAAATTACAACTGTGTTTCCAGGAGTAATGTTTTAGTAAACTCTACTTTTCTATTGAAGTACATATTTACGTGTTATCTCGATAATTGTCCAAAAAATATCTGGCTCGTAATTGTCGCAATTGTGTTGCACTCCTCGTCGACCGAGGACTCTCGAGCTTCGCTGTCCGACACTGTCCATCCTTATGTTCGTCAGAGGTCAAATAATAGCGTCTTCCGCACGACAATTGTTTATCGGGAAAACACTGTATACGCCAGTTGCGTTTGGTGCTCGATAGTTCTAGTCCTACTTGCTTTTAAAAAATCATTCCTTTTTAAAGGGTGCGCTCGTACTTTTGTCTGGCACTGTACATTGAAAAATGACTGTGCCCGAAGCAGAAGGACATATCAAAGGCTTGTGTCGCGCGTGGGAACGCGGTTTTCGTCTCACGAAAGCGCGCGCGCGCGTGTTCGCAACAATGTCGCGTTCCCGACGGAACGGAACGTAACGTAACGTTTTGTAACGTTACGCGTTCCCGTTCGCGATATTCCACGCATTCCTTCGACACAACGGGCAACAATGTCGCGTTATCCGTCAGCCCCGCCCACCTTGCGAACTCTTCGCGTGGGCATTATCCACCGTTACCAGGGGATTCCGTGACGTGTAATTCGTATTTATCGCGACGCGTCTTCCACTAATGTAATTCGAGCGATTCGGGACGTCCGCGTTCCGTCCGATAGCTGCCGTTTGTTTTCGCAAGAGTACACAAGCCATACGGTCCGGTATAATTCCTGGTGTACAGGGTGGTCCAAGAAAAATTAGCAATCCGGTAACATGGTAGCAACAGTTTTTCTTGTAGGTGCAAGAGTTTTTGAGGTTTCGATTACCATTTGAGATTTATTACGGAAGAAGGTACGCATCACCGATTTCAATGATCTTGAAACATGTCGTTAAGTTTATCATTGTGAACCGCTTTTCCCTGTACACGCTACCGCCGCTCGGCCTTAGTTTTTTAGTAATTCGCAAAGCATGTATTTTTGTATGGGTTATTCTATGGTGTTGATTCTTTTCTTTGCTGCGCGATGGACAAATATCATAGGAAGAGATTGAAGAAAGATAGTTGATGGTATGTGCGATGACGAGTTACCTGTAATTGTCCGTGATCAGGGCTGAGCCTGTCCCAGTCTCGACGTTCCTCAGCTAGTAAACGTTGCTCCTGCACCTTCTGGTTGAACTCCAGTCGATGGTCCCTGGAATTGTCGTGCATCAGGTCGTGTCGCGAACCCGCGACACTGCTGGTCCCGTTGGCAGTGTTGCGATTGTACAGCGAACCCAACTTCACCATGTTGTCGACGAGGTTCACCAGGGGCTTGCCCTTCTCGTACTTGAACCCAAGAACGACACACAAATTCATCGATATCAATTAAAAGAATAATAAGTTATCGATTGTTGGCCTTTCCACCAGGTTGGCAAATGTCTTTCCACATTTATGTTACATCGAATTTAAAAATAATTTATTTATTACATTAAACCGATAACAATTTCTTTTCATATTTTTGGAAGATACAGTTGTCGAAGCAAAGACAATTGTCGTTTTTTGTTTACGATTAGTTGACTGCAGATTATACGAATTTATGACAGAAATGACTAGTTAAAATACAAAACTGCGAAATCATTTAAAGAAACTGAAAATCTGACTGCATCGCTTTTAGCTCGTTAAAATTATTGGAAAAAGAAATGAATGTCTATGCAGTTCCTGTTGTGTATTGCAATTGATACAGAGAATTTTTATTTTGCATAAAAATCCGCAGGACCAACGATGAGTACACTCTTCATGCATAATTGTAAGAGATTAAAGAAACGCATTATTATTTTTCGTTGACGTTAACAATTTTGTAGATGTTTGTATAAGGTGTAAAGAGCAATTTGCATTGCTCCGGCACGACGATAGTTTCAAAGCAGTTTTATACCGAGATTAGTATTATTTCAGATCATTATCATGCGTCGGAGACCGTTGTAAGGGAGAAGGAATATGAAAGGGTGTAGGGGAGAGGCTTATTTCGAAGTTTCTTAATTAAACCGGACCACGGCTTGAAAAACTCGACGCGAATGGGAAAGTTCGACGCGGAATAATTAAATCTTAAGATACTGAACGCGTCGTCCAGACGAATTTTCGCGTCGCTGCAAATTTATCTTTTGCTAGTTGGGTCTTCCGTTTTGATCTTCCGGCGACGGTCCTTTATTAACGCTAAACCCACCGAGCCTTAAAAGTAAGTGGCGCACATATTCTCTTGTAAAAACTACAAGATTGAATTTATTTAGACTTTCTGCGGTTCTTATTGTAATACGCGGTCTACTAAAGATATTTTTTTCAATAATTTCTTATAATATCGATACTTATAAAATAAAAAGTCTGGCACCGGTCATTGCGACCGGTGGTGGTAGGCGTAGCATTGAATTCTTTTAATCTTCCGAATATTTAAAATTTCACTTTTCTCACAAACGCATAAAATCCACAGTATAATAATTACAATGCTCTAGACCAGGGGACACCCTTAAGACTCCTCTAGGTCGAGGCTTTCACCTAATCGAACGTCACAATTGCTCACCTGCTTCTCAAGATCCATCAGGTGCTTCTTCAGTTCCTCCAGCTTCTGAAGATTCTCCAATCGTCTGGGGGTATCGAGCTCGGCCAATCTAGCCTGCGGGTCACAAAAGATCGACAAGTTGAGAGAAAGAGAGAGAAAGAGAGAGAGAAAGAGAGAGAGAAAGAGAGAGAAAGAGAGAGGGGGAGAGAGAGAGAGAGAGAGAGAGAGAGAGAGAGAGAGAGAGAGAGAGAGAGACCTGGTAGAGTATCGTGCAACGTTTCCATGATCCGTCTTGTCGCAGCCGGTCACGTCGTCGCGTTTCATGAAAATGCAACGAGAATACGTGGGATCGAGCGTACCCCGACGGAATAACGTTCGGAAAAATTGCGAAGGTAATTACCAACACGCCGCGAAAGCTCGAACGACTTCGACTTTCCAGCGTGTAACAATCCGGCGGAGTTCTGCGAAGAACTCTGCTGTCGTTCGCTGACTGCGGATCCTTTTGCATTTATGCTGTCTGCGAAATTCTTTACGTTTCAAAAATTTCTCTGCACGCCGACAGAAATTCATAGCGTGTTCAATTTATGCTTTCGTTTCCGAGAATTTTTTTTCTTGGCGATAGAAGTGCTCCTCTAATTTTAACTTTTATAAATTAACGTATGGAATTTTTCTTTCTCTTGGGAAATCGATTTCTTCTCCGATCTTAGTTTTTGTAATATAATTTCAGAAGTTTTATCTTGCTAGGAGGATGTTTCCTTCTGATTTTGCTTCTTACAAAAATAATTTATCAATTTTTTTTGCATTAGTAAATGAATACGTGTTTTCTCTCTTTTTTATTTGTATAAAATAATTTGTCAATTTTCTTGCATTAGTAAAAAGAATATAATATCTTTCCCCATTTCGATTTGTATAAGATAATTTGTCAATTTTCTTTTATTACATTTTATTATAGAATATTTTCCTTTACTTCGACTATTATAGAATAATCGATGGTCTTCTTTTTTTTTGCTGAAACATATTTTTCCCAAATTCTGATTTGACCGAATGAATTTATGAATTTCACGGGTTTACGAATATTGTAGAATTCTTGAAACGAATGATCGAACGAAACGTTCCTAGAAATTGTAATAAAATAAGAATGCTACCACCTGTATGTGTTTTGCGAATTTGAAGAGAAACGCATGAAGATCCGCAATCTAGTGATAAACATCGAGGTGCAACGTCGCAGGTGCAAAAACGTGACTGTACGAGCGAGCATTCTCACAGGACGACAGAGTTGGAGTGATCGAACAAGCAATTGGGTAACATCGATCATCGTAGCACGCGTCGAGTCTCGTTCGACGATATTAACACAGGACATTAAGGATCGTGCGATCGAAATTGTAACCAACGAAAATTGCCGTGTTCTCGTTTCCGCTTGTCGCTACGGATTCTTTCCAATTTGACGTGCGTTTTATTCGGCACTCTGTTAACCAGACGACTGTGCGACGAAAAAAATATAAAAACGGGATGGCACTGGGCGACGAAGTTGTTAACCTGTTAACCGAGTGGAGTCTTTTTCAGGAAAATGTTTAAATATACGTATACTGTTGGTTGCGAATGAAGCGAGTGGATTTACGATCGGTTGCAAAACTGGAATTGCGAAGTAATTGGACCGACTGTTTTGAAAAAGGTGGTATCGTAAAAATTCGTTTACGTTTCTAAACCTGTTACTGTCGCAAAGAACGCGCTGGCTTCTCTGAACCAGTTGGCAACGTAAAAATGCACAAGCGACTCTAAAGCGGTCGCTATCGTAGAGATCGTTTTCGTTTCTATTTGCGAAAACTGCTCAAATACAGTTCTCTCTTTAGACGTTAATAAATTCACATATTTTGACAGTATTATATTGCAGTTATATAAATAATAGCCATTCTTCGATGGTTGAACTATACGACCATACTATATGGTCGAAATACTCATTCGTCATGGATGTCACCGGTGACCGTCGGTAGAATTGTCGGTAATCACAGAAACCGAAAGCTGGTTGAAAATTCTCATGGACTATCGCGAAGATCGGGGCGGTGGACACCGGTATCCGTCACTGCGGTGAACATATTACTAAAACCAATGATATTGAGTCTGCAATGTCTCGTGTACTTACATTTCGCGTCAAAGCGAAACCGTTTTCAAGATAATACGCCCGAACCGATAAACTAATTGTTTCTTAAGTTAAATGCAATTTTAACTCGCAGTTCTTTCGTCTCGATAAACAAACAATTATTCTCCGAAGATATACAGAATACGCACCGTTGTTCAAAAGCGATGTTGACGCGATCGAAGCACCTCGAAATCGGCACACGTATCGGCTAACTCTTTCCAGTCGTCGCGTGGTATCAACCGACTCTTATAGTTGCCGCGCTAACTAAATACTCGTCCGGTCGACCAACAGGTTAACAAACGCGACTGACAAACAGGTGCACGTGGAAACGCGACAACTTTTCCAGCGCACGGTAGACTGCTGCTGCATTCGCCGACCGAGGTGAACGGCAGGTTTCGCCACGGGAGGGAAAAAGTCGTCGGTGAAAATAGCTGTAACAGTTCGCGCGATCCATCCCATGCGTCCCATGTCCCCCACAGCCCCCTCGATTTATTTATCGGTGAATATATTCACCGGAAAAATGTGGAAAGCCTTTTCGATGAAATGCGAGTCGTTCAAGCGTGACGTCGATGGGTGAATCGACGAATCCTCGGTTAATCCAGGCATACGTAGACTCGTAGAGAGGTTTGTGACTTTATTGTAATCGGGGGCCGCGAAGTCGCGTCCACCCGGGGCTGTTTACGTACAGAGGCCACGCCCATTTAGGACGTTCTACCGATATCTACCGTCGAATAGATCCTGCATCTTGTAAATATCGATGATTCACGATAATATGATCACGATCGGTAGCGCTTTAAGAAGCTTTAAGTAGGCGTGACTTCATCGTTCGCTCCATCTAGAACGCTCAATGTAAGCATGTAACCCTGTAAACGAACAAAAGTTGTTTGCCCTCTTCACGCATCAGATTATCCCATTAGCGATGCGAATTTCCTTTCTTATTTCCGGAAGATCGGTTAAACGACACAACACTTTCCAAAACTATCAAAAGAAATTTGCAACGATTGTGGGGCAATTTAATGGACAGAGAGGGCTACGAATCTACGCCCACTCGACGCACTCTATGCAGCGAGTGAAACGTTCTACACGGTGGAAGCGACGAAGCCACGCCCATTCAGGACTTTTGTACGAAGTGGCCAATGAAGTCACGCTCGCTCGGGCGTTCTAGACCAAGAGGGCAATAAAACCAGTCCCTCTTAAGCATTTTACAAGACGAGGGCAATAAAGCCACGCCCATCGAGGCATTGAACACGCCCCAAACACAAAGTTTTGCACAGTAATGTATATTTGTTTGTGATTTCAGTCGATTCTTTGCCTCGAGTTTAGAATATATTTAAACGGTATTCCTTGAACTTGTATTTTTTCTCTCTGACGCAATTTGCCCCGGTTGGGTGGGGGGGGGGGGGGGTGGAGCAAGCAACTAAAAGCTCTCCCCGGCCGTGCCTGGACGAATCGATGACGTCGGAGACCTTTAACGAGCGTCGAAAGGCTCGCGCGAGTGTTCGAGAGCCAATTGCGAGTCGACGTTGCGAACTATTCAGTTTCGCTGACAGGATTGCCCGCCGAAGGAGTTTTCTTCTGTAAGGAACACACAGTCATCAGAATTTCAATTCGCTCAGCGTTTGACCTCGCAGACACGGGACTACTCGCACGAAAGGCACACTAAAAGCTTGAACACCGGGAGTACGAGAACAAAGCGAGGCAGGAATTCTTCTTTCCCGAGGAAAGACATTATTCTAATAGCGTTCGCTTCGGACCGGTTCCTCTCGCGATCTCGCGAAACCTTCGCGACTGCCATCCGTCAACGTCCAAAGACGTCCGGCTACGTTAATTTATTGGACGTCGCCGGATACCGACGATGATCCTTCGCTTAGGACTCCTCGGGACTATTCGAGAGTTGTGTTTGGTATTGTTCACCGTTTTGCCAGCGACGTAAATTTCGAAATTTATACTCTACTTTTGTAGTTGTAAATTCTGGGCTTCAAACGGTACTGTAATTTCATTTTCTAACCTGAAAATACTTGCTTTCGATTTTTATATTAATTCTACCGTTAACGTGGCAGATTTCTGTTTCTAATCTAGGAATTTATTCTCCCGTTCAAGTTGCAAATTCTTGATCTTGGACCCGGGGGGACCGAAGTCACTGAAAATGTCGGCGGACCTGTGC
Source organism: Sphecodes monilicornis (assembly GCA_913789915.3). NCBI lineage: Eukaryota > Metazoa > Arthropoda > Insecta > Hymenoptera > Halictidae > Sphecodes > Sphecodes monilicornis. Next base: position 268,583 of record OU565284.1, read on the forward strand.
CTCGATCTCCACATGGCAGTGCTCCATCGCTTTGTAGACGGTTGCGTTCTGCCGTCGCAGCTGGATCAGCAGAAGGACCAGCTCTTCGTGGGTCCTGCCGAGTAGTTCGCCAGCGGAGACCCGAACAAGACCTTGAGCCCCTGGCTGGGACAGCTTCGACGATGTCTCCGTTCGATGGGACCCCGTGTTGCTCTGTAGAGATGCATGCAATCTATGGTTAACTAGGCGAACTAGGGAGCGGACGATCTCGTGCCGATTAGGACCCTCGAATCCTCGCGATCCCCCGTGACTCGTTGCCGAAAGACTCGCACTGCTCGTGCCCAGCGATCTTATTAGAAAAATTCCTCTGAAAACGATCTATCGCTACGCGCTGTATTTTAGCTCGATCCTTTCTAGGACTCTTAGCAGAGGCGAAACTATTTTTGAGGACTATGGTGTGGTTGTCCGTCTTCGTTAAAGTAGAGATATTATGTATACGTATAGTCGGTCTCTTTCGTAGACGTATTTTTGCTATGTTTTTCTAGTACCGCTAGAACGATTTACCGAATGTCCTTTTAGGACAAATTGTGCGACAGGTTGAACGCCAGGCCTATTTTGCTTGGCTTAGCTCGCTATACGATTCGGAGCACACATTATTGCGTAATCCACGATTTAGTGGAACTTCGGTTATCCGAACAACTCGGTGAAATGTGCGTGACTGCAAAAACAATGGCAAACTAGGTCATGTTTGTACTCATTTTAATCAGAAAAATGTCACGAACGCGTTGGTACAAGTTTCGTCACAAAAACAATTAAAAAAAAAATTTTCCTTGTTCGAGCAATATCATTGTTCGCGTATATTGTGCTATTACCGAATGAACGACTGTGTCTGGCGTTTCTTGATGTATGAATTTTTCTTGTGTACTCTCGATGCGTTCATTTTTCTCGTGTACTGCTGAATTTTTGGAAAACGTCTGAATTCATTTCTGAAAAATGTTTCGCCTCCGTAAGAGTCCCCCGTGGCTCGACGATGAAAATGTGGATGTTGGACAGCGTGGATGTTACACGATGTTCGAGATTCGTGACCGGTGTTCTGACGTAGATAATCCCCTTGCGGATGTTAATTCCACAATAGAGACTACGAGGCCATGGAATGTAGTGATTATAGTCGAGAGATGCATCGCGTTCGCGTCGAATAGCATGCTGTGTGCAACGCGTTTTCGGAAAGCGAATGAAAGGGGACGCGAGCACGTTCGAAGGAGAACCGACGTCGACAGAGTGAGCCAAATGTTCGAACATTATTAAACATATTTTAATTTACCTCATAAAAAAAATATTATACCACATTATCGTGTGCATATGCTATTACTGCTACTATTCAAAGAACGGCTAATGTTTGCAACAATGTTGGACGAAATCAGCAAGCTCGGTATGACCTCGAGTTGACCTTGGATTATAAAATCATCCTCGAGATCCAAGGGCACCGCAAGTTCAACGTATTAAGAATTCTCGAGCTCGTACAAGTCGTATTACAGAACGAAAAAATGTTTCAAGTTAAATACGTTGATGTTGAGGTGACCTTGGATTTAAAAAATGAACAGAAATACACCGAAGCTAGCTATTGCATTATTTTCTTGTTCATCCTCGAGATTCAAGGACACAGCAAGGTCAACGTATTAAAAATTCTCGAGTTCGTTTAAGAGTCATCGTTAGACTGCGGATCTTTGTGCAAAACGTTCTGCATCGATTGTGGGAAGCAGGAGTTGAATAAAAATTGATTTCATCCCTTAAGGATTTTGTTACATTGCAAACAACATTACAATATTCTTCGATTTTTCTTACGCTTTACCGTTTACTTTCTATATTTCTCCTAGCCAATTTCTTCAGAAATGCACAAAAATTCACAGTCTGCAATACTCGCTAAAGAAATTTGGAAAGCTAAATACGTTGAGCTTGAGTAAAATTTGAAAATAAACAAACCACAAGAACGTTTGCAGTGATGTTTATTTTTTAGATTAAACGTTAACGAGCTACAACGCAAAACATAAAAATGCAACCTTGCGTCACCTTGCTAAATAAAGAATATAGTACGGTACAACAGTTGTTCAAGTTTAAATTAAAAAATGATATTGAACGAAATCGCTGAAATCAAAGATGACGCCAAAAATAAAAATTATTGTATCTTTAGCTGGCAATTGTTATTGACTCACCCTGCATGTTGTCACGCTGTGAACGTTCGTTGTTCATAGTTGAGTTCGCTGCGCGGGAAATTTGAATTTCGCGCTGCAGCTCGTTCAAACTGCTGCGCGAAATTCGAATTTCCCGCACAGCGAACTCAACTGTGAACCAAATGTTCGCGCAATGGACGCTCGCAATGGACGCGCGCAAAGGACGCGCGCAATTTGAAACGGCTCGGCTAGACTGGCATGGAGAAGATGAAAAGGAACGCGAGATTAAAGGCTTACGGTGGCCCGTAAACAAATCTCGCTCGACGGGCGAAACGAACGCTGCGCAATTGTCACGCAAACAAACGATAAACTGAGCAAACCTACGGCTCCGGCGCTATCGACGACGTTTCTGCGGCTGTGAGACGGAACCACGGCAGTTGCTATGTATACTCGATAAGGAACTATCACGCATTGTAATAATAAAGCAAATACAAGACTTGGTACAGTAAATTATTTTTCCAAGTAACGTTGGATAAATGTATTTCCACTTCTTTCTAAGTACGATGCACCTTACTAAAAAATCAGAAAAAATTCAAGAACAATGGTTGTAGCAATATGTAGCCACTATAAGAATATAAAGGTTGTCGCTTTCAGCTTTTACGAATAGCTTCATTTTCTCGTATCTTTTCCGTGATTTCGATTTTCGAATTTTCGCGGCCAGGATACTCAACGAATAAATTGAAAAAATTGTACGATGTAGAATTAATGGAAATTGTAATTGTATAAGTAATGGAAATGTTCGAAAATCTTATAATACATTTTTGTTTTGTAAAGGCTCTGCTGTTCTATTATATTTGCGATATCGTACGAAAAAGTTTGTACACTGCGAATATATGTAATTTTATGTAGTTAATCTAAGAGAGGTTAACTTTCTAAAATCTATTTAATAAGTATATTTTGTAACCTGATTTTTAGTTGTCTTTGGCCACTCTATTACTAGTCACAAACTTTTGCACATTTCACTGCGGCTTCCTCGGGCATACTTAGCGCTCGTCATCTCGTGCTTTATGATCAAAGAGCTGATATGCAGCTGCATTCGTGATTAGAAATAGTCTTTAGGTTTGTGGTTTGAAGACAGATCAAAGGTCGTTGGCTCGCCGCGAGATTAGTGTTTCCCATTGTTCTTTCTTTTCGTAGGATTCTCGTATTGCGGATGCTTGTATCGGATAGTAGAAATACGCTATTTGTTCAAGAGTAAACACAATTTAATTCTGCTGCTGCAGGAGGAATCTAAACTTGATTTTGTTGCTCTAGGAGAAAGTTTAGTACGAGTTTCTGGTTTCGTAGGTCTAAAAAAATGTTTTTCGTTTCGCTAGTTTACGCTCATTCGCGATCATTCTGCTCCGATCATACATAGGAACTTCAATATGACTCTACTTTTATGCAGTAAACGAAGGTGAAAAATGATGCGACAAGAAAGATTTTGAAAAAATTGCAATTGGTCGGAATCGCAGAGAAAACACTAAAAGTTGTATTTTACTGTTGATCCGTGCTAATTACGCATACTCTGAAAATTTCATCAAAATCGGTCAATGTTGCAATAAGTCGCAAACGGTCAAAGATGGTGAAAATCACAGTTTTCACAAATTGCAGAGACAATCGAATGATACTTCGCACATGAACAAAAGTAAGAAGGATTCGGTGTACAGGGGCTATCAATTGAAAATCGATTGTTAGTAATTTAATCACCCACTGTACCTCGTGCAGACATCGAACAAGAAACAAAAATAATGGAAAATAAATCTGAACGTTTTCAGGACGTGTCCGTTCATCCTAACTACATGGCATGATCACGTACCGCGTGCACATCGATCCAAGGCGTATCCAAAGCGGATGCTGGCTGGCGCAGAGCGTCAAACAAAACACACCGGAGTCGACGATCCTCGAAACGTTGTTCAAGTGGCTCGTCCAGGCTCCATCGTACCAAAGAGTAGTCAAAATATCTTCCTTCAAGTTCGAGAGAGAGAGAGAGAGAGAGAGAGCGAGAGAGATATACTATTCTCTGTTCAGGGTCGAGAGCCAGAACAGAGTCTTCCGAAGAAACTGAGAGGACAGTTTCATATTATAGCGAATGTTGCAAGAAAACCATCGGAACAAGAAAGACACACACACACACACAACAACAATCGAACAGAGAAAAGAAACCAAAAGGGACGCGTTACCGAGCGAAGGTGGAACGAAGACTTTGGTAGAGACTGGCGTGATGCCGAGCCTGTTCTGTTCACCAACTCCTACAGTACCCGGCATGCACCGTGGTTCCTTGCTCGGCTTGCCGAGGACGTCGTTTTCTTCGTTTTGCTCTGCCTGAGATCTCTGGCCGAGCGTAAGGCTGCCTTTGTAACTGACAAACCTTGCCTCGCATCTGATTTCTCGATCGTTTTCTCCAGATTTTCTTTCAGCATTTCATTCTCTCTCTCTCTTTCCCTCTCTTTCCCTCTCTCCCCCTCCCTCCTCTCTCTCTCTCTCTCTCTCTCTCTCTCTCTCTCTCTCTCTCTCTCTCTCTCTCTCTCTCTCTCTCTCTCTCTCTCTCTCTCTCTCTCTCTCTCTCTCTCTCTCTCTCTACACTGTAGCGTCTTTGTGTTTGTCAGCCACTTGCATTAGTTTGGTGTGATTTGTACTGAGATGTTTGTAACCAAAGGCTTCTTATTGGAAATGAAGTCTTTAGGAATACAGTGTCGGACAAGGTTTAAAATATATTGAGAAAATTATTGCTCACGATTCGGTGCGATTGGTGCCGAGATGTTTGTGCAAGCTTCTAGTCACAAATTAAGGCTGCGTTTGTAACTGAAAATAAATATTGCCTTGCATCTAACTTCTCGATCGTTTTTTCTCGATTTTGTGTTTCTAAATGTTTGACTCGTATGGCGTAGGTTTTGTTGTTTGCGAACGACTTGCAAGGCTTAATTATTTATTGTAATCGCTATGTTGTGCAAACTTCATGTTGGAAATTAAGCTTGCAGAAATACATTATTGTTAGCGAAGCTTCCGTATATTGTATTTTTATCTATATTATTATGTAGTTATTGTAATATTATTATAAGTATATAATAATAATAATATTTATTATTACGAGGGTGTTTTCTAGGAAAAAATCGACATTTTGACTCGCTTCCTATCATTTCTCTCTATCTTTCTCAAGGTATCTGCGATCGTTCGTTCCTCGAGAAGCCATAAACCGCACGAATGGCGTCGCCAAACCCCGATCCGCCATTACACGTGTACGGACGTGGTCCACAAAACGTTTTAGGACGACCGAGATTTTCGATTCTTCCCAAATCGGAGAGCTGTCCTCGACTTTCCGAACCCTTCGTGATTATCAAGATCGTGGCTTTCGAGTGTCTCGAGAGCTTCAAGGTCCTCGGAACACGCCGCAGGCTTTTAAGGACTCCAGGGAATCGTCTTCTTTCCCGGTTGTCCACGCGAGACGTTCCCATTTTGTTAAATACCAAATCGGTGACCATCAAATTACGTTACTTATTCCAATTACCGTGCCATTAAGCTATTTTTTAAATTCATGAATTATTTGATTTCATTTCCATTTGTTCAACGTTTATATCGATTCTTAAACGATTCTTATAAGAAGCATAACAAGATTGAATTTATTCCGATTTCATTGGATGTTTACGGTAACATGTACTTGAATAAAGGAGTATGCATACTGAAAAATATCTTAGGAAAATATTTCTATAACTTCGTGAATTGTAAAAGAAAAGAATCAGAGGGATTAATCAGAGGGGAGGAAAAATTGAAGGAGTTTTAGCGTTAATTACGTTGAAAAATGATTTTCGAAGGAACGAAATTAAATTTTGCGTTTTGTCATTGATTTTTTTTAAATTAAATCCCCGAAGACACATTTGAAGGAATGAAATTATTACTAGATTTTGTATTTTGGCAATGATATTTTAAAGACGTTTTATAAATGGCTGTATAGATAAGTAAAGGTAAAACCGATCGAATAATTAAATTTAATTGTTTCACAAAGTAACTCGATGGAAGGAAATTATTCTTAAAGTTTGTATTTTGACATCGATTTTTTAAAGACGTTTTATAAACGGCTGTGCGGGTAAGAAAGGGAGCATGGAAAATTCTGTGATCCTCCAAGGCTCCAGAGCTCCTCTTGCAGGAGCTCCAAGTCAAACAGCGTTCGTTTCCAGCTTCCTCGACGCAAACAGCGGAACAAAAGAAGTTTCCAGACTGTTTAATCAAGCGATATAACGGTTTTTTCGACCGAACCCGGAGACTGACGAATCCATAATTTAAATACAGCGAGACCGCTATCTACAGGGTGTTCAAAGATGTTGTAAATCCGTGAAAAGAGCGGTTCTTGAAGTTATTTAAAGTAACTTTTTCTTTGGAAAGATAGCCGCCTCGACTTCGTTAAGGAGTTATTAACGAAAAACACGGACCAATCGGAACACCGTTACAGCGGACGGATTCCGGCTCGGTCAATGGTTAACGTCGCGCTCAGCGGACATGTCGCCGAGCCGGAGTCCGTCCGCTGTAAGTTACATTTTTGGGACACCCTGTACATCCCTATTAATTGGGAGTTTCAAAGTGCTGTGGATAAATAAGGAACTTCCGGTATGATCGAACGATCATTCCCTCCCGTGAATGGTGACGGGTTCGGTATGCAATACTATTATGTGTATCGATAACACCGTGGGTTATGGTTCAAATGATTTATCAGATCGCAGAATGCGATCCGTGAGCTGAAATGATTTATTCGTGCATAGGAGACGATTCCTGGATCTATTTCGACTCGGTGTGAAACCAAGACTAAGCGTCGTCGATTGTGTAAATGTTAAATAGAATAAAATTTGGGTAATAATATTCCTCTAAATTGAAATTTTAAAAAAAATTTCCTCCTCTGGAATTAGTTGCAAATAGCGCTGAAAGTTTAAAAGTCTCGCGTGTCTACAGAATTGGTTCAATTTCCGAGAGGACCATTTTCCCGAGTTTCCCGAATACGATGCAATACTCGATTAATAAATTTTGTCGTTGCAAAATTGTTATCAAAGTTCAAGACAAATAAGGAGGAACCTATTTCGCTCTGCTGCTATTATATATTTGCTCCCCCACTCGATCCCCCACAACAGTGACGGGCGCGGTGGGGACCCCTCGAATGCCTGCTTCTCCCACCAATCTCTCTTTTATGCAGCGCGCGCCTCCGTCACGATCGCGCATGCCTCGCGTTTTCGTTACCCCCACCATAACTAGCTTTGTATCACGCGCGCGACATAAACAAGTCACCGATGTAAACAAGCGACGGTTAGCATCGGTTGGCGAGAGCGCGAAGCGTCAAGATACAACGTTTCATTTCGTTTTCTTTCATTCCGCGCCTTTCCGAATGAACGGATAACAAAGCGGATAACAAAGTAGAATATATTTCCATTTTTGTTTTTCACGTGAATGCAAATGCGCGCGGTCGTGGCGCACGTGGTGCTCCTCGCGGCCGCGATGCGTGATGCGCTAGGCGCCGGGCGAAGCGCGTCATTTCTCCATGGTAACAGCGGATTCTGGTGGGGGACAGTGAGCGCTATGGTGGGGACGGTTTTGTCACGGTTGAGACAAAAATGCCCATCCCCGACCCATATCGTCGTTGAGTATGCGCATATCGGGTGACAAGTAATTTGTGATTTGTATCGTCTTAACCTCTCAAACCGGTTTTACATCAGAATTAAAATCGTTGCATGCCTCGCCAAAATATTCTTCGGGTGTATCATTTTCTTCTTACTCCGATTCCTCCGATGGGGTACTTATTTGCATATTATCCGTCATGTCGTGTCGTAATAATAATAATATCTTTCCCCACGCCACGAGCACACGGTATTGTCAACAATGGCGCCAGTCGTAGGAGCGCGAGTAGGGGATTAGCCAATGAACGAGTTCCATTGTGAGGGAGGCTTAAGGACCGTCTGCAGTTCCCTGGCACGGTGCCCTTGCTGACCATCGCTGACCGTATGCAGGAGCGACCCAGGGCCACGGTTTTCTTAATCCTCTTTCCCTCTCCGTTTCTCTTTAACCGCGCCTGTCTCTCAGGAGGGAGGGATCCTCTATCCTTTTCGCTCGCTCGTACTTTCTCTCCGTCCGCGGGAGGTCCTTTTCCCTCCACGATCGTGCTTCGAGGATTCTTTTGCTCCTCCGCGCGCGCAGGATCTCGCTTTCGGACCGTTCCACGGTGTGACGAGCATTGGACAACGGTAAAAAAGAGCGAGACCTAAAATCTAAAATTCGTAGGGTACAGTACGGTTAGGTACGGAGAATATTTTCGTTCGATTTTCTCTCAGGAATCTTTCGAGTTCGTCTCTGGCAGGAAATGCCCTGGATAACCTCCGCTTAACCCCTAACATAAAAGACCCAGCTGTAGTCTGGATACGTTGGAGATGACAAAAAATAGGAATGTGACCGTACGTAATCTATGTACTCCATACAGTCATCCTCGCTCATTTTTGAGGTCGTACGAATCCGTTCATTTTCATCCTCGACGGTCCATAAACATATAGTCACGCGTAAAGTCACGTTCGCGAGAGTGGATTCCAGTGATACGTAGATTAATACTTTTTTTTTTATATATACATTGTGGAATGACGAGCTGCATCGAATGACGAATAGAAAAATATACATGTTTCTAAAGAAGAACATGTTTCTAAAAATAACAAGAAGGTGATCTGTAAATCTCCAAAACTCTTGCATCTACATAAAAAACTGTTACTACCATTTTTATAGTGCTCTTCGTAATGAAAAACTTTGGTTAATAAAGTTTTTCAATATCTCCCGTTATATCAGAGATATTGAAATGTTAATTTTTACTGGACCACCCTGTATGCTCGACACAGCGTTCGTTCTCCGCGCGCGTTGCGACCAATGACAGCGGGAGGACGACACTTGTGTCGTTACTTTCTCGCCGGACCGTGTCCTGCAGCCTCCAGATAAAGAGACCATTCGATTCCCTGTCCGGATTGGCTTGTACCCTCGACCCTGGACTACGGAGTGTTACCAGAATGCGGGTGTGTTCATGGAAATCGCGCGGTTCCGACCTCTGCGAGACACTCAATTTGACTACGAGTCGATATTTAGTATGTTGAATCTTGACATTAATCGAAGTATTTTAATTATTTTTTAAGGGAACCCTTACTGTATTATTCCTGACGTTTTCCCGAGTAAAAAGATACCCCGCATGATACGATTCGCATTATATTCGTTTGTTTAATCCACGACTTAGTGGGATTGCGATTATCCGAACTGATGCTCGAAGTTTCAGAGAAATGGATATTGGTGAGAACTAGAAACACAGTCGATTGTCTCGAGACCAAACGAAATTCGAATAAGGCCATTCGCCGGGCCAGGAATATTAACGCTAACCGTACCGAGAAAAGATGTGACTGGCACACATTGTTTTATGAAAATTACAAGATCGAATTGATTGAATTGATTGAAATTTCAAGCAGATTTCTATAAACATATGTGTACGAATGAAGATATTTATTCGATAATGTCCAATGGATGTATTTTCATAATTTCAATAATTCTATAAGAAGAAATCTAAAATCGGTCTTTTAACCGGTTGTGGTACAGTTAATGTTAAATAATTGATAAATGATAGAATTTCTAAGAGCGCCCTCTACACGATCGCATATATCTCTCGCTGACTCCCGTTTATGCTAATTAGTTTCTGCGACGAGCCGCCACTCCCCCCCCCCAACCCCCCCGCCCTTTTCATTAATCAAACACAACCGGGCGCTCGGCTTCGAACGAAACGCGATTGAATCGAATATGTTCGCTCTTTGCGAGCCGACATAGTCTGCAACCTGATTTCAATGGGTTTCATGGGATGCCTTTGTCCGCTCGCATAATCGACGTACTACGTATTACTGGCCCGAAGTAACGCCAGTGAAGCAGACAGCTATTACAATTTTTGGCTTATGTTCTTCCGCAAAATATTAGACAGCGGATCTTTACGAGGACACACATTTTCTACCTGAATTGCAACAAACTGTTGTGAAATGAAAATTTATTTTCCTTCTTAATATGGTCAATAGATTTTAAATAATGTAACGGTATTTTTAAATTTTTCTAATATTTTTACAGTTTTAAATTTCACCTACCCATTTTTGTCATAAATGCGTAAAATTCGCTGTCTAATCATTACTATATGCAATAAAAATTTTATGTTTACTTCTGCGTTTCTATAAAAGAATTTTCTCTTTGTCCGAAAATACTTGATGTTTCAGTGTCGAGCAAAACAGTATATGAAAGATGGATGAAATTATACGTATAACATACTATAGTTCCATTATCTTTACTAGAATTAGAATGTTACGTTTAATTTGTGATACTAAATGTTCTAGTGCTGGGTAAAATAGAATTTGTAAACAAATAGAACAGACAGTGATACTATTTTACGAGTATTCGTTGGAGTTAGGATTTTACGTTTGATTTAGAACACCGAATGTGTACCAGTGTTGGGTGAAACGGTATTTGTAAAAATGTAAAAATATAACAGGCCACGATAGCGTTATTTACATCGGAATTAATGGTTCAATTGAAAACACTGAATGTGCCAGTGCTGGGTAAAATAGTATTTCGAATAAGAAAAATGCAAATGTCGTAAATCATAGCACGGTAACGTCTCGATATACGTGAAAGCCAAATATTAATCCGATAACAAAAATCTTATTCTTTCCACTGATTTTCGTTACGAAACATTTAGTAACATATTGGTGACATTTTGTTGGTAAAAGTTCCATTAAAAAAATCATTCGAAACAATGAAGTCTTGTCTCGTTCGATATCCAGTCTTCCTGTTATCGATTTCTATGTTCTAATGTTATTGGAGCAAAGAATAGCGTCTGTACGCGATATAAGAGACAGTTTGGTAGAAGATTTTGCAAACATCGAGACTCACTGTACTCGAAAATGATAAATCGTTGTACAAGAAGAGTTAGCGCAGAGAAAATCTCTCGGACTGTCTGGTTCTTGGCCGAATCCTGTCGCGTACCGCAGAAACGCGATTAATTTGGTTAGGCAGGTTCGGGGGGATGGTGCGACGGGGGTTGTTAGCCCCCGGGCAACATTCTAATTAATTGAGCTAATGGAATTTACATGCTGGGACGATAATGCGGACTACTGCACACTCGCTGAACAAAACTCTCGAGCAACTCGGTACGGGTGAACGTGCTTGCTTGGTTGCTTTGCTTGCTTGCTTTGCTTTGCTTTGCTTTGCTTTGCTTGTTTGCTTATCGCTTCTCGCGTTGACACGTTGACTTGCCCAACTGTCATCCAAAATGATCTCGACTGCATCACTGACTCGTTTCACTAACTCTTGCACACTGCTTTTAGAACATTCGGACAGGCGGAGCTGGCTAACATTTTGGAAAAAAAATATTCCAAACATACTATTTTAAATAGAATTAACTTTAATTAAACAGTAAAATTTCTGCAAATTAAATACTTTCATTTTGATAATCTAGATCATAAAATGAGATATTTTTATTTTGATAATCTAAAACGTAAAATAAAATATTTGAATTCGCGATAAATAATTCGTACCCACTAGTTTTTAAAAATTTCTGATGGTTGGACGCGGAAATGTTTAGAACGAAAATGTAGCCGCATCGAATCGACTACAAATTGCAATGCCTATTAAGAATTTAAAAAGAATTTTACTTAAACGAGAAAGGGCATTAGACGGTCAAGGTCACTTTCACCCTTTTAAATAGCAATATGCATATTTTGCTGTATAACACTGTACTCTGTTGTCATTGTACATGAATCCAACAAGTGGGATCATTTTTGTTATTCAAAATAATAGAGATGTTGAGCAGTGCAGGATAAAAGAAACACCCTGTACGATCGCTGAGGCGGTCAACGTGTCAATGGCGTGAGAATATGTGAAAAAAATGACAGTGAAACGCACATGTAGCGTGGGAGGGCGTGTGGCCCCGCGAGGCGAGGGTGGGAGATTGGATACGGTGCGAGAGAAAAATAAAAAAAAATGAAATTGTAATAGAAGCGGCTAATCAGCTGTGAGACCGGAGTCGCTGCGTTCGGTTCCTTTCTCTTTCCATGCTTCGCCATGCCAATCAACTCGAAGGTTTCCGTCGCGCGGAACGTGTCTTTCACTCACCCTTTTGTGCAGCAGCTCGTTGCACTCCCATGCACGATGATTTTCACGATGATTTTCACGATGAATTTCACGATGATTTTCACGATGGTTTTCACGATGGTTTTCACGGTGATTTTCGCGATGGTTCTGACGGGACACCGAGCCTCCGCCTCGGTCCACCTCGCGGCCGATCGGGCTCACCATTTTCCTTTCGACTGAAACAAACAATGGAAACCAAATTAATAACGAAAAAGCACGTAATAAGAGAAACGAGTCGAATAATACAGTTTCCAACAAATTTTATTTCCGTGTCCTGTTAACTATTTTCTAATTAGTGTTTTATACACTTATAGGGGAAACGAGTAGAGGTGCCATTTAAAACAGTGAAAAAGTATAACAAGAATTTAAAAATACACATGTGCACTGGTATGAAAGCATAACAAGAATGTAAGAATATGTAAATGTACTTGTATGGAAGGATAAACAAACTTTGTGAATACCCAATTTAATGTATTCGTTCGCTTGTACGAAGGAATAAAAAGAATTCAAGAATATGTATTGACTCGTATGAAAGAATAAAAAGAATTCGAGAATATGTATTTATAAATATGTATTTGCGTGTGTCAAAGAATAAAAAAATTTTAGGAATACACAATGTGACGTCATGTAAGTACTTTGTAAATAAATATGTACAAAATTATCGAAGATATCCGATCGTATTTCTGTTGCAATCCAGCATATCTCGAAAGAAGTTTAGAATAGGAGGATTTTAGAGCGTGTTGGGCACAAGCATAGTCAACCAACTTCGTCTTCCACAGGGAAGAAAGTTGGTATAGTTGGCAGGGTAGATGCGCAGCCCTAATTCCCGTCGCGACCGAATGCTAGCAAAGACTGCGAGACCATCGGGGACGAAGTTAGGTTCTTCGGCGCGGGCTTGAATACACGCGGGATTTCTATTATTCCTTGCGCCGCTTTATGCCACATCCCCCCCCCCCATCACCCCTCGCTGGGTATTTGAATAATTAACCGGAACAGCACGGTGAACTTCCGTCGGTGAATCCGCCGCGTCTTTTTCAAAAACGTCGCGCATCGGGAGAGAACCGGCTATCGAATCTTGGGGATCCGAGACGATCCGTTTGCCGATTGGTTCGCTAACCCGTTTTTATATTATGCGATTCGCCACATTGCGCCGTTGTACCAGACGCCCGAATTATTATAGCAAGTTACAGAAACTATTACAGTTTCAATTCCTTGCATTCTGACTTTTTTTTTTATAACATTTCCTTCCTAACAACTCCTTCACATTTTAAGTATTCTATTCAATGTGTACTTCCAAAGGTAGTACTTCGATTTTTTCTACCAAGATTCCGAATAAAAAAAATTAAAACAAAATTCTCCGATACGCGCTGTGACACTCTTGTTGTATGTGAAAATACTTTTAGAATTTCTTACATAAAATTCCGTATAAAAACATTACACCGAAGATTGAAGATTCGATTTATACGAGATAAAGGATCGGAATTCTATAGAAACAATATGTTAATGCATTATGGTGCGACAGATCATATTTGAGATGCTCGTGTGTGAAATCGATTAACGCGATCGGTCAAATGACCGGTTTCACATTTTTATTCTTTAATTATGTAGGATTTGATGGGCGAATGAGTGCGTGTATACGTGTAAATGCGTGAATGCTAGAGAATTCTACGAGCGAGACAGCGCGAGTGAGAGAGCATGAGCGAGAGAAAGACAGAGAGCGTCAAGAAACAAATGAAGCGGACGACCGCGGTGTGGATGCGTGCGAGAATGAAGAGAGGCAGTCGAAGTATGAACGCATAAAGAACAACACGAAACTATTTTTAAATAAACATCTTCTTTTTGATTATCTTTTCATTATATCCGGAGTTCTTGTTTTCACCCGATTCTAATCCCACAATTATAATAAATATCTTCATTCGAGCATGTATTATTATAAAACTTCTGAGAAATCTAAACAGGTTCGGTCTCGTAATTTTTATAAAACAAGGTATACCAGACACGTTTTGTACTTGGTACGGTTAGTGTTCGCTCTACAGAATAAACAAGTGGTAAAATGTAAGAGAACTTAGAAATAGGGATAATCAATTCGGGCTGTGAGAATGGCTCGTTTATATAGCCATATCAGTTTAGTTAATTCACATGTGTGTTCATATCGGTTTAATTCGTTCGTGCTTAATATTTATTCGAATCGATTTAATTCGGATTAAGAGAAAATTCTTGACCCCATTTTCTAGATCTTGCATCAAAGATGCTTAAGCGTAGAACAGAGAAGGGAGAACGTTGTACGAGAGAAAGTGGAAGAAGGAAAAGAAGAGGAAGAGGAAGAAACTGTGTACACACTTGGACTATGAACTCTTATGTCGCTGTCGCTGGGGCTGGAGACTCGATGGTCGCTCAAAGAAACAACCCTTAAGGTTCCAGCCGGGCTGATCAGTCGTTGAGTGGAATGGCCGCCCGGAGACGTTAACCTCGGATCCTTTCCTTCGCCGCTGTTCAACCTGCAATTTTTAAAACCAACCCACTGTTCATCCATTTGTTCGCTTGCTTATTATACAATTTTATAATTCAACAGTTACAGTTACATAACCCTTCGCGTGCAGGAGGTACTTGAAACCTGTGTATCAATACATTTCCGATTGCGTTCGATAATGTTTTATTTTATGTTCTGTAGACACTCTAAAGAAACCATTTATTGGGTTGTTCTATGAATTTTGTTACTTCCGCTTCAAACGCAATTTTATTTTCAAAATAAATGCTTGTTACGCGTATGCATTCTATGTCGTTGTATGTTCATTATCTATTTGCATGGTGTATTCAGATACAATGTTCTTTTAGGTTTGAAATTAAATATCATTTTCTTCTAACTACCAACGAACATGGAAAACATAAGTGCACCCTATTCAATATCAAACGTCATTATACGTGTACGTTAACCTTTATACTGTACAATGATTGACTTTTTTTGTCTGTGTTGAGAGATGTATTTCTTTAAAATGTGATACTATAAATGCATCATAATTTGCAGATTTCCGAGGATGAGAGTTAACATCGTGGGGTGAACCAACCCTATTAAATAAAAGAAATACAATTCGCATAGAGAACGAGCTGGTCCCAATTAGGTTTAAAGTGTAAAACGTAAATGGTTGAAACATTCTTTTAGGATCTTTCATGCAGCTATTTCTGAGGATGCGGATGAACACCATGGTGGTGAACAACCAAAAAAAAGAAAAAAAGGAAAAAAATGCGACTCACATAGAGGGCGAGCTGGTTCCAATGTCTCCGATGCTCGCAGCCCTGAGGATCTGCGAGCTGAGAGCAATATCGTTGTCGGACTGTCTGACCGACTGAGGGGTGGACTGATGCAGTGGAAGGGGTTGTCTTTGCGAGGCGTTGCCCCTGGACAGCGGCAACGTGGACACGGTCACCGGTGGCGGTGGCGGCTGCTGCGGCTGTGGAGGCGTCTGCAACTGTGTCTGCAATTGCATCTGCATCTGTCCCTGCGTCTGTGTCTGTGTCTTCTGCGGCAGGTGCGATGTGCTGACCGCCCTCGGCGGAAGCGGGTCCCTTCCTATCACCGACCCGGAACCGGAAGCTGCGAACCAAATATTTCCCTCGATGAAAAACCTGACGTTCCAACCCTTCTTCTAAAATATTTATCGCCCCGCAGACGCGCCCGAGAGAATCGTGAATTTTTAACAGCGAGCGAAATGTTTCAGAGCCGAGAGAACTCGCCGTGGCGCGTAAACGGTCGATGATGGCTGTTAAGGACGTACCTTGTGTGGTATTTTATTTAGGATTTTCGGTTGCGATGCGAATAGAAGAAGACGTGGTTTATAATAGAATAGAAGAGGACGATATTTGTTTGATGTTTTGGAAATAGATAATGTTTCTTTTTTTTTTTAGAGAGAGATATTTGTTGGACGGGTTTGTTCGTTGAAAATTATAAGGAGTGGTTTCGGTGATTGCGGAGATGGTGGTGTTTGGGATCATTTAGGGTGGTGGGAACAATCGTCAAGGCAGTCAAATTGTTGAAGTAGGGAAATTATCAAAATAGACGAATTGCAACTGTGGGAAATTTGTTAGAATAGACAAAATTGGAAATGTAGGAAAATCGATGTAAGAAGTCGTCAAAATAGAAAAATTACGAAAACAGGAAAACTACCGATGTAGGAAAATTGCCGATATAGGAGAGTTACTAATGTAGCAAATTGTTGAAATGAAAAAATTGACAGCGTTGGAAAACTGCTGAAAGAACAAAGTTGCCACAATAGAAAAATGGTTGAAGTAAACAAGTTATGAAAATAAGAAAATCGTTAAAACAGAAAACATTGTGAAAATATGAGAATTAATAGATTGTGGAAATAGGGAAATAGGAAACTTGTGAAAGTAAGAAAATCGGAAAATAGAATAATTAGGAAACCAGAAAAACTGTGAAAATAAGAAAATTATGAAAATTGGAACATCGAACTATGAAAATTATTGAATTGGAGGAAATTAAATTACGAAAATAGAAAAATTATTAAATAAGATAATCGTTGAAATAGAAAAATGGCCGGCGTATTCGAATTGCCAAAATTAATAAAATAGCGATGTTGCCAAAATAGTTAAATAGTCGATACAGCACAATTATAAAATCAAAAAATATTTTTTATCTTTTTCTTAATTAAACGACGCCCGTACATGTTTGATAGCTCCCGATGAACGATAATGTTCAGCCGATTCAGAATATGCGCGTTCACCTAAAATTCAAAGGTTCAAACAAACATGTGATACGCGCGGCACACATTTCGAATAATTTCGATTGGATTCGTAGTGCCACGGACTTGAATATTACAATTAAAACGTTCCAACGGTACACGAGTTGAATTTTTCCGGTCTAATTTAGGCGTATCGATTTCCAATATCCAGCGACAATGAAGTTCTCTCGTGGCGCACGGAAATGAACTATAATTACCATTGAATTCAATACGCCGGATTCGTTTAGACGCATTTCCGAAACAGCGAGCGCGTTTCCACGCGCAAATCGTCCGCCATTATTCCATCTCGCGCGAAACAAATGCCCGGATATGCTCGATCTAATCGCATCCACAAAGCAATTAATAATTTACTCTCCCTGGTGCCAGGAAATTTTCAGGGTTTATGTTTAACATCTCCTTTCTGGTCTAAAACGAGATTTCTCAACATTACTTGTTCATTTAAAAATTCTATAAAATTAAAAGCGGCGAAAGATCTAATTTAACCTGTGCAACCATTATTTCTAATTTATTTATTTGTTCGTTCAATTACCTATACATACATTATATTATATCGTTGTATTGTATTTGTATATTATCTTATTATATTGCTTAACTGTCTTGCACTACTGTACTGTATTATTTATTGTACTATTATATTGTTGTTTCATTGTATTATATTATTATATTGTTTCATTGCACTATATTATTGTATTGTATTATTATATTTTAATATATTTTTTGTATTGTACTATTTTATTGCATTGTATTATTACATTGTATTACAATATTGTATGTATATATATATATATATATATATATATATATATATATATATATATATGATATTGTATATGTTGTATTAATTGTAAGATGAAGGTAAAGTATTTTTCATTTTGTCACTCGCAATTTTTGTAAGAATAGTACATAATATAAATTGATGTAAGCATTACGAAATTGTTCGTGATAAAGCCATTAGCTGCCCATATCGTGGCTGTATTCCATAACAATGCAACCGCTCGATCCAGCAAAGAATCGTTTAGTCGGCTTGATCAACAAACACAAGCGAACGTAACATGCTAATTATAATTACGTTCCATTAGCAGAGACGCTCGTGCGGACCAGTTAGCCGAGCGAACACAACTGCATCGTTTTCCATTGAACACCCGTTCGAGATGCAATTCCGCGACAGAGAACTGCAACGAAATGGCACGACGCTACATCACCGCGACTGTGATCTTCGGTTCTCGGAAAAACGATGCAATCGCGGCACTTTCACTGCAAGAATTTCCTGCTCGCACTACGCGCCGATCGCGCCGATCGCGCCATTATTTATAGTTAGCTAACGGTGCATCCGTCGGTGCATCCTTCGAAGAAGCAATCGCTGCGCTCGAATCGTTGCACATAGATTTGCACAGAATTCACGGGTATAGTCATCGATCTTCTCTAAACATGCAGAATACTTGTCGTTTAAGAAACAAACATTGTTTACAATTTTTTAAAATTGCAAAAGTTTTAGAAATTCGAACTGGACATAGTACTCTTCAAGCGATGACATCTCCGTTGCATTTAGGCTAAATAACGTTTTCTTACGTGCGTTTGCAAGTTGAAAGAATGCTCTTTCTATTCGCTTAATCAAATTTTTATTTGGTGCAAGTATTTGTGTCAGTATTTTAGTTTAACGTTCAGAACATTTCGAATTTAACATTTCTCTTAAAATATTCATTACAAGTGTGTACAATGAATAAGAATTGTATGATGCTAGAAGAAAGATCATTCATCTAGCTTCATAAAGATTGTAAGAAACAAACAGTCTTTTAATCAAAGTGTAACGGAGATATCGATAATCGAAACGTTTTGAACTTTCATTAATTTACAATCAATATTTAACATGTTATTTCAGCTGAATGCCTCAAATTAAACAAATAACTCCTTCTGAAAACCTCCCAAAAAATTCTCAACCTCTCACAATCTAAAAATTCTTCGCGATGCATTTTTATGCATTTTAGCGTGCACAAAATGCATTCGCTGCAGGATGTAACTCTTTGAAATTCATGAAAGAATTGTTAAAAGCCCGTTGGAACATACATATCGTGGTTCATCGAAAAAATAAATTTCCATTTTGCAAGCGCACGTTCTTGGATGCACCGTCACGTGGCGAGTTCTGCAATCAATGGCAAATCCGCGCGCGCAACTAAGCCAAATTCAATTTTCAAAATTCTGTGCCGGCAACAATGATGGTTGATCAACTGTGGTGAGAGAGAGAGAGAGAGAGAGAGAGAGAGAGAGAGAGAGAGAGAGAGAGAGAGAGAGAGAGAGAGAGAGAGAGAAAGAGGGAGAGACCGGTAGACGGATAGATCTACATTCCTGCGTTGATCATTGTCGATCCTCGGATACGGAGGATCGCAAATCAAGGGATGCTACGAGCGAACGCTATTTCAGTGGATCTCGGTTTCACTAGCACACTATTCGGTGAACGTGATCGAATCTGTTTAAATTACTCGGTTGTTCCGGTTCGGTCAGAGGCTTGCGAATATTGTGCAATTTAATGTATACAATGTACAATTTGTATGTTGTATGTATACGATGTATGCAATCTACAATTTATACGATGTACGTAATGTACAATTTATACGATTTATGCAATGTGAAATCTATGTATATGTTGTATGCGCACGATGTATGCTATGTACAGTGTTGCACCCAATGCACAATTTATACACAGTATGTATACGATGTATACAATGTACAATTCATACGTTGTAATTTATACACGGTATGCAACGACGTATGCAACGTACACTGTACGCATGATAAAATATCGGCACAGCAGGGATGAAAAGAAAGCGATGAATAAAATGCGTCGAAATTCGTCGGCAAAGAAAGAAAGATCGTCCATCGGTGATACAGAATAACACGCGTATACGCGCAACAGAGTCAGAGAGAATGCGTCTAGCCGAAGACACAAAAACAATGGAATTGGCCGCGAAGCGAATCGTTTGACGCTCATAACGCGTCGCCACGCATTCCATTCGAGACAAAGCGACCGAGATGGTGACAATCGTTCGATGCAGCGGGCTGAATCCGGTATTAAACGGATTCCGCTTGAATGCATCTGGTCTCCGGCGCGGCGGACAATTTCCTTTCGACGATATTTACGGAAAATAGGAATGTCACGGCACGGCACGGCACGGCACAGCGCGCGGTCTCTGTGCGAAATAAAATTGACTCGCGCGACTGTCGCATTCGCTTTAAACCGAGATGAATATGCTTCCGAGGCTTCCTTACAAAGAATAAGGCACTTCCTTACATATATTTTACGGTATATTTCACGTTTGCACATTTCTACTTTTAAAAATATATATTTTCAAGAGAATAACAATTTTTAAGGTAGCCTTAGACAGGTACATTAATTGGAGACTAATTAAGACTAAATTGGAGATTAACTTTTCATTTTATTTACATTATCGCAAAATATTAACATTTTTAACTTGAAAGAAATATTCGAATACAAAGGAAAAATTTACGAATCGGTATAAGTTTTTAAAAGATGAGATTAAAATCAAATAATTCGCTAATTAACTTACGAATGAACAAGTTAGCTTGACGCCACGGTAATTCGGAGAAGTACCCTATGACTTGGGAAATTCTTAAGCTACAAGAAGATGGTGCTATCGAGCGATTATAAAATTATCAAACTAACAGACCCGAAATGTTTTAATTTGCAATCATTGGGACTGCAAAGATGTAAATATGGAGACTGTTGCATTCGCTTTAAATCGAGATGAATATTCTCCCGATGTTGCGATAAACAACAAAATAACCTGAATTTTCAATCGTTTTAATACAAATTAACATTTGCAAGAAATCCCGAAAAATTCGGACGAAGGTAGAACGGAATTCGCACTCCCGCAGTTCGAGATCGAGTTACATTCCATCAAAGACACCGCGCGCCAAAGGAAGTAGCAATGCTCGTCGGTGTGTCTGGCCAACACTGGATCATTCCCCTTACGTAAGAGAACACGCTAGCCACGGCACACAGTGGGACAAACAGACGCGACGCGGCGCGGCGTAACGCGATGGTGATCAAAAATCGGCAACGTTGAATTCTGCTTTTGTATACTTAAATGAATTTTTCAGAAATCGATTATTACTAGACTGCGGATTTTATGAATTTATTGCAAAAACGAGTTGGTGCAATATGAAACAGGAAAGAAATGAAAACAGTCCAAGGACACCGAGATTATTATTACAATACTTTGCGAATTTGGAGAGCAAAACCTGTATCTAATTATGAATTTCACAAATTTCGTGAATTAGTAATTACTTTTAGATAAGTATTTGACGTACATCATTGTCACGAATAAAATTTTGAATTTCTTAATAGTTGATTTACGTTTGATATGATTGTTTTACGAAAACTTATTTAAAAATACAAGATTTGCAAAAGGGCGAAATTGATTTGCCAAAGGTGTGAAGCCTGTACTTTTAATTCTCGAGTAACATTAATTTTTTTTTCTATTTCGCAATATTACAAAAATCGATTTTTGATCGCCGTTTAGCCGTTTATCACCGCTGTGGCCGCACAGCCGGTGGTGGCTGGCCTGATTTCGTAGGCCAGGGTAATTGCGCGCGATAAATTGTCCCTTCCCGTGTGTCTCCGGGCCGGTCTCTGTTTTCAAACGAGGCGGTTCCTGCGGTAATTCCCCCGTCAGACGTTCGCGCTCACCAAGTTCCGTTCTATTTCGTCCCCAAAGCCGTTCCCATGTCCGCGAAACATCCGGTCGCTCATTATGCTCGTTCACCGCCGCTAACAGCCCGCCACACCGTGAGATATTCAATTATGCCGGAGGACGTTTAACTTCTTCCCTTCGATCCTACTTCTACTACTACTTCTTCTACTTCTCCTTCTGTTTCTCATTCATTGTACTGTGCGCCGAGTGTCTCGAATGCGCCACGACACGTGCCCACAGTCTGTTCTTCTTCGATTTCCGCGAGCTCCGAAAATTCGCAAGCACCGACGATTCGCGTGCCGGAATTTCGGCGACGCGCGACTCCGAATCCGTGTCTCGACACGACACGAGTTTCTCAGTTCAGATTTTAACGCTGAACCTGTAAACTACCTGTACACTGACTGTAAACTGCCTGTCTTGCACTCCAAATTAACCCTTACGTAGACCAAATACACCTTCTTAAAAATTAAATTTACCATTTTAGAGGAACCTCGGTCCCTCATTCTATGAATGTCTGGCTGCTGACCCGAAACTACGACTCTTACACAGAGAATACAGCAAGTTTCTCGATCAAATGAAATTTAGCCTGACACGGAATCCTTATTATTTGGACCTCAACCTGAATTATTGTTAATTAGATTCGCGCTCGCCGAAAGAGTTAGAGGCCGTGTATTATTGCCTTCGCGCGGGCGCGCAGATTAATGAAAATAACCGGAGAAGGTTGGAATACGCGCGTAGATATATCGGGAACGGTCGGATGAGCTGGCTGGCGCATATTAAACGCATTTGTCGGATACGAGACCCTGTTTCCGTTCCGACATTCCGAAAAATTATTCCGCACCGTCAAAATATTCGGCGCCCGATGAGTTTCCATATTGCGCCGGTTCGAAATGCTGCTGCGTCGGCCTCGCATAGTTTCGACATTCCCGCGAGAAAGCCGAAGAAAACGAATTTTCACCGTATGCCGAATATCCGAATACCAGTTCCGCCAGTTCAAATTCAAAAGGGCTTCCTTATATTCATGCTCGAAATATTAATTCAGCCGTTTAACGCGAAAGTTGGCGCAAGTCAATATTTGTCCGTTTGCTCCAACGACGCATGTCGAGGGTTTAACCGTCGTTCGATAAAATAATTGTACTATAATCTTACCGAAACCTGCACGAAATAAACATCCGACGATATGTATTACTATGTTTTGAAAAACGGAAATTGTGAAAATAGGAATATCGTCGTTGTAACTAGATTGCTAATATTTAAAAATTACCAGTGCAAAAAAAAGAAATTTGTGGAAGTAAAACAATTGCTAAAACTGCTAAAAAAAGGATGGTCAAAAAAATAGAAAATTTGTGAAAACAGGAAAATAGAGGAATAGGAAAATTTACAATCTAGAAAAACTGCTAAAAGGACGAATTTGTGAAAATAGGAACGTTATAAAAACAGGAAAATTTCCAGTACAAGAAAATGGAGGAAATGGAACAATTGGTAATGTAGAAAAACTGCTGAAAGAGAGAAGTTGTAAATATAGAAGCATAGCGAATGTAGAAAAAGTATTAATATAGAAAAATTGCTACTTAGAGTTTCCATCGTACACTAATTCGTTTTCCCAAGCAGAAAATTGATTAGTGTGCGAGCACATCAGGAAAATCGAATGATCTTTTCTGCGTGCTCGCTTAGTTCTGCCTCGACGAAACGAGGTAATCCATTTGCTTCTCGTTGCAACACAGTGTTATCGAACAACGCGAAAGGATTACGTTAACATTCGTTCGAATATTCTTCGTGAGAAATTTGCAATTTTGAAATAACGCGAGTCGAGATAGAGTGGCAGTACCGTGAACGTTAATTGAATTCAGCGCCGCTATTTTTGCGAACAAGGCGAGTCTGTTAACGCGGAGGATCCTAATGGACGCTGCTAAAATGTGGAACGTTGCAGAAGCAACATAACCTAATTTTCCGAAATGTTTTTCACGGATGCCCTACACTGAACTTTCTTGAGAGATCAAGAAAATCAAGAGAAATCGAGTCTTGGAAAGTAAAAAAACAATTTTTTCTTTGAAAAATCAGATGCCTGATAGAATTTGCAGGTCATCGTGCTCTTACGACTTTGGAAATTCTTAAGGTACGGATCTGAAATTTTTTTATTTGCAATCGTTAGGATTGGAAAGATTTATGGAGACTTGTTTTTTCTAGACACGAATCGCGGACATATTAATTGGATTATCCACCTCTTCGGTGTTCTAGCATTTCACTGGCAAAGCGGTCGATCGATGCTCGGCTCTTTCTACGAAGCACGAGAGTTCCTTTAGTATGGAAGATTGCAAAAATTGATTCTCGGCCAGCGTCACCGGCACGTCCGTTATTCTCGTATTAGCTGCCACATGCCATGTCGAGGGTTATTAATAAACAAACGAAATTTTCTCGTCTACGAGCCGTCGTGTTCCGGTACCTGAAAAAACGCGAAGTCGCCGAGCTAGACGAAATACGAGCTCGCATAAGTTGCACGCGAGCAAGCCACCGTGAGACTGATCGAAAATAATGCGTTCGCGTCACGCGAATTCCAGACGCGACGCCCACGCGCGTCTGAGAAAATCCTCGGAAAGCTTGCCGCAACATAATTCCAACCCCGAAGCACCAACCCCGTCGCAACATTTTATTATAAATAGCGGTACTCCAAAAACAAAGAAGACAAGTGACCTCGACATTTTGAAAGATATAACCTTATAATAATAAAAAAAAAATTACTAAAAATCAACTTTCACGATTTCTCAAACGAAAAGAATACTCGCGGCAAGTTTGTACCGCGAGTCGACCAACTGCGTCACAATATTCGAAACCGCGTTCTCGTACGTTCCGAAATAAAATTGTTGAAAAATTCAGTTTCTCTCGGGGCATTTCAGAAATTCGCCAAGCATTTCCGCTCGATAAAGGCTCGGGTAACTACCCTTGTAAGTCCTCGGAAGGCGTAAAGCTTTCGACGGACGATTCTCCCCCGGAGCTTTGCTCGAGGCATGCGAATCACCATGACGCAATCCCCCCAATAAACACTCACCCAAATAGATCCTACCCCAATCCTCGAATAGATCCTCCCTGGGACGTCCTTTCGGCGACTCTTTCGACGACGCTTCCGGCGTCGCCACGCATACACCGAATCGGTCTTTACGGCGTCCTTTGGGTAGGATCACGAGGTGAACAACCCTCTACTCGAAACGAGGACTCTCCCTTAACCTAGACCACCTTGTTCGCAGTTACCGCGGTCTCTTTTAAACACTTTATCCACCAGCACCACTGCAAAAATCAATTTTGCAGCCCAAAATTCGGCGAAAATTCACAGTCGTGTATGCTGTTAGAGAGAGAGAGAGAGAGAGAGAGAGAGAGAGAGAGAGAGAGAGAGAGAGAGAGAGAGAGAGAGAGAGAGAGAGAGTATCCAATTTGGATTCTGTGCTCTCCGCCCCCTCCGCGAGCCTAACCACAACTCATTCTATTCGTATAATCTTTGCATTGTAGCTGTCGTTTAGAATTTGATCTAGTAATTAAGACTAACCTAACCCAATCCTAACCTGACCTAACCTAACCACACCACAACTCATTCTATTCGCATGATTTTTCCATTACCAGATCAAATTCTGGATGACAGCCACAATGCAAAGATTATGTGAATAGAATGAGTTGTGGTTAGGTTAGAATTAGTCTTAATTACTAGATCAAATTCTAGATGACAGCTACAATGCAAAGATTATGCGAATAGAACGAGTTGTGGTTAGGTCGTGGAGGGGGCGGAGAGGGCCGACCGTTAGGCCGGTCCGACCAGTTGGAACCAAAATTTAACAAAGTTTTTTGTAATTATATCGGAAACTAAGTCCGAGCGACGGATAGATATATTGACAAAAGTTGTTCAGAATGTTGTCCTTGACAACGTATGTCAAGGTCAAGGTGATCCTAATAAAAACGAGTACGCACACGATCGTTTAATTCACGATTACGCCGATGGCGTATCATCGATTCGGATAAAAGAGATTCTACTAAATCGTGGAATACACAGCTGAACACGATCCGAATAGCGCGATGCGGGGTATCATTTTAATCGGAAAAGAGTCAGGAACAAGTCAGCGAACGTTTCGAAACCAAATGATTGACAACGAAAGAGTTCCGTCAGTTTTTTCGAAGTTCGTGCAGCCTGTTGAGTCGTTGAAAGCGACTCTTTGTCCGACCGTATCCGTTTCTTGGCATTATAGAAGGCGCCTGGACGATCGGCTGGCAAATTTGTCGAGTGCAAAAACGAGTGGTCGTTTATCGAAACAGTTAATCGAGAGGTCAGAAGCGGGATGGAGCAGGCCGTGGATCGACATAACGGCGTCGTTCCGCGACACCTTGATCTTTTCTGCGCCAGTGCCAAGTGGAACGACTATATTTACCGTGCGCGTACAAATACACGCATACACGCGAGCGGACAGAGACACGCGGGGCTAGTTCCTGGTGGCCGGGCAGTGGATAATAAATGTCGGCGGATCGAATAAACCACAGAGAGTCAAATGGCGCCGGTGCATTTCGCCGCGGAGAAATGGGTCGCGAATTTTCTTGCCGGTCGAAACGAATTACATTTCGTATGGGGACGCGTGTTCTCTCGTTCGAGAGTCAAGTATCGAACATCTTTCCTATTGTCGGAGTCTGGCCAAAAGTCGCGGCTCGATGCTTTTACCTTAATTAATTTTGTTAAACGGAGTAACTCCTATAAATATTTCGACACTTTTTAAAATATGATAACAATTTTAATGTTGGACCCTACGATTTGGACTTTTTTTTTTGAGAAGTTAGAACAATTAGTTTGCTACATGCCATGAAGAAGAACTTTTGAAACAATTGCAATTGGTCGGTATTCCAGAGAAAATACTAAAATTTGTGTTAGAAAAATAACGAGCATCCCCAAATGACGGCGACGAGAGTGAATCCCGGCAACAACGGGCCCCGACAGCGTGGCGCCGCAACGGTCGTAAATTGTCTCGGACCCTAGAAGACGTCATTGAGGAAAGGGACTTTTCCGAGCGGGACGACACATTCGAGCTGCGTTCGTCGAAGAGTACACTCTTGTCAGCGACCTCCGGACTTTGAAATATATCTCGTCAAATCTCTCCGCTCATCTCCGTTATTATTATTCGTCCTACATTTGTTTTTTTCCAAATTTTTTATGTGGGCCTGTATTGAAAATTTAAAACGTATGGTTCGTAGATCTTTGCCAATGATACATATTCTGAAACTTTCATCGAAATCGGTTGATGCGGAGAAAAACGAGGAGCACCAAAAGATTTTATCGGGTACTTTTTAACCTTTTTAAAAATCATTTCTTTTTTAACCGTAAACACTACTACTTGATATTTCTCATGTGAAACAATTCTATAGACTCTACTATACGCAACGATGCATTTTTAATAGCAATAATAGTGTAAAAGTGTATTCACTGGTTTAGTCGACGGTATGTACAGTGACCTTTGGACGTAGAAGAGGATGGCGGTCCGTGTTTATGGACGCGGTCGGCAAGGTCGGCAAGGTTTCAAAAAGATAGTAACAGTACGCGATCTATGTCCGAGCACGGCCCCGAGAATCGCACTTACAATTAGATCAAGACTTTAGTGTACACCACGAGATAAAGCAGAGTATTTTCCTTCGTCGTAAACATTCGTAAAAAGGGGATAAAGAAAAGTGGCTCGGTTCTCGAGTGTTATACGCGGAAACGCATCGACGTTGTGCACCGCTTCAGTCCTGGTTCGCTGATGTCGACGGTTTGGAATGCGTCGATCACCAAATCGCAGTTTCACTGGAGGCTATCGTGTTACCGTGCAACGACAAATTGCGGGTACCAGCCACTCTCGATTCCTGGAAACTCGACTATTACGCTCGCGCGTAGAGAGAGCGAGAGCGAGAGAGAGAGAGAGAGAGAGAAAGAGAGAGAGAGAGAAAGAGAGAGAGAGATTCGACCCTTTCTTCGCTCGCTCTGAACACCATATAAATGCTAATTTCTAATTCCTGATACGGTGTATCGATTAACCGTTCCATCGATCTGACTCGGGCTTTGAAACACTATTATTAGCTGCTACTCACCGTCTTTACTTCGCAAAACTGTGTGGAGTGAACTATATCAAATTTTACTACTATCTCCGGAGCTACTCATTATTCAACTAAAAGAAGGCACTTCAAATGCGGACATTTACAAAACATTGTTTTGAAGAAATACTCTACGACATTGGGTTTGATATATTTGGTCACAAAAAATTTATCTGTATAGGTGGAAGTTACTCTAAACTCTAAGGTACACATTAAGGTAATTATTGTCTCTTTTCGTTTAAATAGAATGAATTGTAGGATAATGAATTCTATTGCAATTGTTGATTTCTATGTAGACGATCGTGAGGGCTGTTTTACGAAGAGTTTAATTATATGCTTCATTACTTTCCAAGGATAATCAAGGTCATTCAAGGTCATTCAAGGTTATTCAAGGTCATTCAAAGTCTTTCGAGGTCACTCAATAGCGTTAAAGGTACTATAAGTATTAAAAGTATAAGTATAAATATTAAAAGTTGCTATAAAGTACACAAAAATGATTAATTCAAAAGTCATTCGATTCGAAGTTTATATGCTTCATTACCTTCCAAGGATAATCAAGGTCATTCAAGGTCATTCAAAGTCTTTCGAGGTCACTCAATAGCGTTAAAGGTACTATAAGTATTAAAAGTACAAGTATAAATATTAAAAGTTGCTATAAAGTACACAAAAATGATTAATTCAAAAGTCATTCGATTCGAAGTTAAACCATCATACAAAATGGTGCAAGATTCTTTTGATTACAGTTTTCCTCAAAGCTGTACACGTTCTGAACAGTTTCTGGCACACTCTTTGTATCTCTAATAAATCCCAAAAATGATCAAGATATTTTCTCACGGGTTGCAATGCGGGGTCCAATTTCGGAACAAGATCGATTTCAAATTCCAGTGTGGTCGGATCGTCCGTTCCATCGAAACCAAGCGACGCATCGTTCCCTTCTGGTGGGATATTAATTCTGCTCGAGTAATACGTCCGGAATCCTGATCGGGGTCATTAATTCGAGGCGGAGAGTGTCACCGGCCGAACACGTTCACCCTCGGACACGTGCTAACATTGCTAACACGAAAAGCGGCGCGTTTCAGGGCTGGACAAGCGACGAGACGAGACACCTTAATCGCGAAGACAAAGCGGTACAAAATGTTTTGACGGCTGCTTAAAAATTTGTAGCGTTGTTTCTGCTTTCTATGCTTTGAATTTCTTGACAGTTAATTTACATTTGACTTGATTTGTTTACAAAAAAACATACTTCGAAATACTTTATTTGCAAACGGTTGAATTTAATTTGCGTCAAGGTTGAATTTAATTTGCGTCAAGGGTGAAATAGATTTGCAAAAGGTTGAATTGAATTTGCAACAGGGTGAATTTAACCCTTAAAACTCGAGCGGCGACTCTGAGGCACCACTAAAAATTACTATACCGTTATTCAAAATATTCTTATTCGAATCAACAAAATGAAAGAAATCATATACGATATAATAGGAATATTTTAAGTCGGAAAAAATGTTTGGTTTTGCAGTTAAAATTGCTCCGAGTGCGAAGGGTTAATTTTCAAAAGGTTGAAATTGATTTTCAAACCAATGAATTTCACTAGAAAAATGGTGGATTTCGAGTGAAAAAAACCTGTACAATTAATTCTCGGGTAGCATAAATTTTGTTTTATTTAAATTTTATTAGCGCGACGGCTGAGGCGGCTATCGGCTATCGGCTCTCGTCTGACCCACTTGATCACTACAGATCCCGTTAGGTGGCATCGAGTCGACACGATTGCCGGCGCACGCCGCTTCTCGCGATCAACCGAGAATGATAAAGGTGGAAGATCGTGGATTGCTAGCCGCGAATACCTGCGGAGAAAATGATTGCGACGCTCGGAAACCTAGTCGAAGGACGCGCAACCGTTGTTCTAGACTTCTAGGTTGTTCCATTGCAATATCAGGTGCAAAGAGGATGCACGGTTAGAGTACAGTGGTGCTTCGACATGCGCGAAAGAGTTGTGCGCGATATTTACGAAACATTTCTTTTTAACACTAGAACTACCGGACAAGTCAAAATGACTGGTTTCTACATTTTTCTTTTACAAATATTAAAATCATAGAAATGTTTTCCGGAGTAATGTTTTAGTCAACTTCTCTATTAGAGTACATATTTAAACAAAAGTTGTACGGAAGTTGAATAAATGTGTTGGATTTATGCATGGTTGTATTTTGAATGATGTGAAATGCTTTCCCATCGATTCTCTTTCATGCGAATCCCGAAGGTCCTGCCACCTATTGACGCGCGTCTTTGACAAAATAGCGCCTTTTTCTCCTAGGCGGCGTGAGCATAGGGCCCTCGTGTGTGTGTTTCAGACCTTTTGTCAAGTACAGGTTAGTTCCGTGTTCTGTGCGGGCGAGTAACATTTATGCGCGAATTTCTACTTTGTATTATTTAATAAACCATTTTGTCGCTTTGGAAGCAAACTCTGCTGATTATTTCAACAAAATGCATGCTTGTCGTTATTAGAAGGCAATATACACCAGTCGCGTTTAGCGCTCGGTAGTTCTAGCGTGAATCCCACGAAGCGTGGTCTTTCGGGCTTTCAGTGGCTCGTAAGTTTGAAATATTGGTGAGACAATGTTAATTTAACGCTAGAACTACCGAACCAGTCGAAACGACTGGTATCTAATTTTTTCTTTTTCTTTTAATACTGAAATTGTACGAAATCCGAACAAATGTAATTTTATCGTTATTGTTGGGAATGAAATAAATCCACGGGAGTGTTTCCGCGTATTCTGTATTTAATGTATAATTTATAATGTGATAAAACTGCGAATATAGTTCGACTGTATAACTGTATGTGAAAATACTACTATGCAAGATGCGCTCAGGCTAGCTGCTATGACGGGACTGACGACGGTTCTAACTTTACGCCCTCGCCTGGGCCCTTCTGTCTCTGGGAAAAAACCTCCCCTTAAGCCTACGCGCTTATACTAGGACGGATGGTATCGTTGTATTCCAACAGTTATTATAAGGCAATACACGCCAGTCGCGATTAGTGCTCGGTAGTTCTAGTGTCAACGAAATAACTTTATCGTTACAATATTTTTTTCCAGTTTTTCTTTCCAGTCCAGTTCGTTCAGCCCTCATTTGATTTTGAATAAAACGTTGCTTTACCATCGTTCCGCAAGACATTCCGAAGGACTATAATTACGATGGAAACGTTCGTTCGGTCATGAATAAACTTTTAGACCCCGAGGCCCGTTACGTAGCTCACGGCCGAGAGCCATAGTCTCTGCCAGGAGGAGTGGCTCCGAGCAACAGTGATTTTGGCACGGTTCCCGGCACCGTGAGTCGAAAAGCCGTCCGAGTTCTGTTCTGTTCTGTTCTGTTCTGTTTTTCGCGATCCATTAACCCAGTGCGGCGCGAAACTGTTCCGCGAACTCTCCCTTCGTTGTCAACCCAGCAACCTTTGACCTAGACTGTCTTTCGAGACAGTATATCTACCAGTAATGACAGTGTCTCCAACGAACTTGGCAGAAACAGATTCGCAGTTTTCTGATTAAAACGAGTACAAACATGATACCGTTCTGTGCAGATTTTCTTGTTTGATTGACGATTTAATAGAACCTCGATTATCCGAACGAATGATATCTGAAAATTGCATCGTGTATTAAACGAGCAAATGCGATCCAAATTGCGTCGTGTTTGGACTCATTTTAATCGGAAAAATGTCAAGATTGGTTTCTCGAAGCTACGCAGAAAAAATTTCATTACAAAGAACAAAGTTACTTGTACATTTTTTGACTGGTCATAATAATCTCGCATTTCCACAGTAGTTCCAATGCGGAAAACGGTCGTGAACCATGAATTCGGAAGGGTCTACAGTCTACTTACGACTCTCACGGTCGTAGCGGCGAACAACTTTTCAAAGATCCTCTACATAATAAAGATAGCCGTCTCTCGGAGTTCCCCGAGACGTTCATCTAGACTAGTCCTCTTCCGAGCAGTCTCCAAAGTGCAGGAGAGCTCAAATGATTTAGTTCGTTGAACATTCGAGTCTCCAAGAAAAGACGCTCTTGAAATTTTGACAAACTTTGGAAGACTTCGCTGACAGTTTCAAGAGCGATATATATCATCGGAGTAAGATTTTCGCGGTAAGATTTTCGAGATTTTTACAAACGAACGTACACCGAATAGCATCGTGTTGGTATTCGTTTTGATCGGAAGAATGTGACAAATATGTTAACAAGAGTTTCAGAAGAGATTGATCGAAAATGACGAATATTGGCATCGTTATCGACAAATGAAAGAAAGTTCCCGGAGATCTCGGAATGAACAGGATCGGTCGGAACGTGTCCGTAGATGTTAAAGCGCCCGTTACGGGTCCAGTTGCTACGGGTAGAAAAACAATTCCGCCCGAGACGAAATCCCCGTTCGCGCGACCGTCCACGCTAGCGTCCAGTTTTTGTTTAGCCACGGGTCCAGTCTCAAGACCCGCTTTGCCACGGATTCTCGATCTTTTTCCGTAGCGTCGATTTCTCGTCCGCGAACGACAGGTGATCCGTCGATCGAGCTGCCCGTTTCGATCGATCTTTTCCTAATAACAATCGTCGCATCACCATTTCTCGACGCATTCAACCAGTTCCTCTCGCTAAAGAATATGGAAGAATGATACTGTTATTTTGTTCTCTGAGATATTTACAAATTTTAGTTACAAGTGCCGCAGTACTTTTCTGTAGAGAATTTCAAATTGCATCGACCGGTACACGCGAAATTATGCTATTCGGTTTAAAAACTCAAAATAAAGTTTATATTTCCTCTATATGTGAACTTATAAAAACACAATTATGCCAAATTGTAGAGCTCCTCGAACCATATAACTTTTATCTGAAACATTTTTCTGTATCGCTAACGGTTTCGTAAATATTCAAGAAAATCGATTGCCCGGTGGGCGTGGCTCGATTGCCCCGGCTCCCGCGTTTCAAAATCTACATCGTGTCATCGAATCGAATCGAATCTCCCTTGTCTTCCACAACCTAGACAGTTAACAGAACCGTGTTTATTCCGCAATAGAACGATTTAATCCACGATTGTTCGAACTTTGCTCCAGTTTTCTCTTCCAGGGTGGAGTGGTGGGGATGGAATGGGACGGGCATACACGTATCAGCGGTGCCGGTTAATTGCTTCGCATGCATATGATATCAAGAAACCAGACAATTCCGTTGTACGTGACTGCCGCTAATTATTGCGGCCCTCGTAAAGCTGAACGCAGAACTATAACCCGTCGTTGGGTGGGGAAAATAAAGTGATGGAGGGGGGGGGGGTGGTTATACCCTGTGAACGTTCACCCTAATCGCACGAAATTTCTCCGAGTCAAGTATAAATATGGAACACGGTGAAATATCGTCCTCGCGTTAGTTTCTCGTTTAATTACGCCGACCGTTCGCTGTCTACCACCACCGCTCGACGAACAATTTATTAACCTCTCCCCCTCCCCGTTGTGCACTCTC
This sequence comes from Sphecodes monilicornis, assembly GCA_913789915.3. Classification (NCBI taxonomy): domain Eukaryota; kingdom Metazoa; phylum Arthropoda; class Insecta; order Hymenoptera; family Halictidae; genus Sphecodes; species Sphecodes monilicornis. Next base: position 301,975 of record OU565284.1, read on the forward strand.
CTACCCATCACACCCTCTCTTTCTCTCTCTGTTCACGATCCCATATCACGAATTGCATCGAAAACCCGGACTCTCGAAATTCGGCTGCACTTTACGCGCTCGTGTTTCGAACGATGCAACTGGTGTCCGAATTCAATCCACAAGCAATAAAAGGTGCATCCTGAACCTTTCATTGGTCGACGCACCGTTGCAAATAAAATTTGTCCCGTTCCGTCTAAGATACATAGTTTGAAAAATTTTCGTGGGGAGATAGATCGGTTTAAGAAAAAAATGATTGTATTTGTGCACAGAAATTGAACACCCTGTATATGCAGGTAGGAAAACATGGAGAACGAGAGACGCGTGTTCGGGTGTTTTACCGAGTCGAGATATTATGTGTGTATGTTGTGTTGGAGCTCGGAGATACGTTTGTTCGTTGGATTTTTTACATTATGTTGTAAAAGGAGACCGACACCGTGCGATATCGCGATGCGGGATCCTTTGATCGTTGGATCACAAGCGACCGATCGTTGCTTCGAGGAGTCGGCCGGCCGAGCGTCGCGCGAGGCGTCTTTTGACTTTATTCTTTCGACAGCCGTTGTAGCCGATACATCATGATAAAAATCTAAGATCCAAGCTCCAAGTAAAAATCCAAGATCAAAATAAAAGTCTAATTTCCAACATCCAAATAAAAATCCAATAAGATCCAAGGTCCAAGTAAGAAACCAATATCCAAGTAAAATCTAAGACACAAATAAAAATTTAAGATCCAAGTAGAAATCCAATAACCACGTCAAGATCCAAGTAAAAATCCAAGATGTAAACAGAGATCCAAAATCCAAATAAAAATCTAAGATTCAAGTAAAGATTCAAGCTTCAAGTCAGTGATGGGAATGTTGGCGCTTTTCACGCGCATGCGCGAGTCTCGGCAGCACCGAAGCTACGTCCGAAGTTTGTGCAGTACTATTGGGCCGTAAGTAGTGGGTTTGTATTAATATCCTTCCCTTCCTTATTCCCAAAATGATGAAGAAGAGTAAGTTATATTATATTATACATAAATATTATATATTTATATATTATATATTCTATGTACGTATGTATATATTACATTTTAATACATATATATATATATATATATATATATATATATATATATACGTACACATGTTGTACATTCATTTTTCAAAATCAATTCATAATAAATTTTGCGAAATTAGCGGGGCGACCAAGGTACCCGATTTTCGTGCTTGACTGAGGCAAAAATCGCCGCGCATGCGCGTGAGAAGCGCCAACATTTTCATCACTGCTTCAAGTAAAGATTCAAGTAAACATACACCCAAAGATCCAAGTGTTTGCGCAAGCGAATGGAAAATCAAAGTAAGTTTAGGCGCGTCTTTCGACGTCGTTGCTCTCAACTTTGGAGGTTTGCGCGTGTTCGTCAAAGTTCGAAGAACAGCTGCTGAAGAGAGGAAGTTGGGGACACGTCGGACAAAGACGACACGACAGAAACTAGTTTGAAAGGACTGCGTAACGACTCTCGCGGATTTGCGGATCCGTCGGGAATCCGGACCGCGACCCGAGAACGTATCCAGGGTACCGTGTCGAAAAATCGGACCCGGTCGCGCGGCGCGCAGCGAGAGAATTATGTAATGAAACGTGGAGGGAACGCGAGAGGCGAGTAACGGTATACTCGGTAGTACTGTATACATACTCGGTGCCGGCCAGAATGGTTCTGCATCGCGTGGCCTGTTCGACCATGTCAAATCACGTTTCTTAACGGTTCATAAGCCGAATCCATGATCCCCCTTGGATCTGAACACCATGGATGTATACATATATATGTGTAATGATTCTCTAATTTTGAACTCGAAAAAGACCTTTGTTTGGAAAGAGTTAGGCATCTACATTCTTTTGAATAGTTGAAAAATAGCTGAGGGAAATTCAACAATTTTTTTTATGTACCAAACTATGTTTCTTTGAAAAATTAAGATATACGTCTTATTCTACGATATTCGAGTAGTAATGCTGAAAATTTCAGTCGGGTAGCTAAAACAGAAAACACGTGGCGACCATTGTCCAATAGTAATGTCGCGGAGCGAGCCCTCGAACGAAGTAAGAGAAACTCAACAATTTTTATTTAACATAATATTTCGTTTTCTAAAATGATCGAGATATACATTTTATTACACGATATCTAAGTAACGTATGCTGAAAATTTGAGCTAGATAGCATGAACCGAAAAGACACGGCGGCCATTTCTGCAAAACGCGATGCAATATGGAAACGCTTCAAAAAGGAATTGTAATGGAAGTTTGATTAAGAGATAAATTTGGCAAACGCTGAAGAAATTAGTCGACCGAAAAATACCATAAAAATTCGATCGACGATGTGTCGCATAAATTGATCGTGTACAAATTTGATTAAAAATTAAATTTACGGAAGATTGGTAGAAATTGGCGAAATGAAAATGATGTAAAAGATTAGATTCGTGAAAGTTGGAGTAAATTGATCGAGCAAGCACCTATTTTTATGAAAACGAAATTCTGCCAATCGAGTGGCTGGAATGCTCATTTAGTTCGTTCGGAAAAACGAGTGAAAATCATCGTGATACATACTATACTTGCCGGACCAGCAGCTTCCACAGATCAAGCCGACTTTCCCGCCCATTTTCCTGCAGGTCCAGGTTCTCTTGATTATGGCAATCCGGTTTGATTCCCTTCCTCGCGACAGATTCCGGCACGCGTGGCCATGCGCGTGTCACGGGTCTGTCACGCGATTTTTCTCTCTTTGATTCCTCGTGCGTCGTATCTTTTCGCTTCTTTATTTTGATTCCGGTCGATGGAGCACAGAGAGCACACACGATAAACACAATTTTAACGGAGACGCGCGAGAGCTATAATCGATCGAAAACTTTTTCCAGCCAGTGCCATCGGCTAGAACAACGTCTAAAACTGTCCTTTGAGGCCGAGAGGCTGTGTGCTCGCTTTCACACCTTTCACTCCACGGATCAACGGATCAACGGATCAACGGATCACTCGTAACGATAGTGCCCAGATCCGACTACGACTACATACCGTGGCTTGTGGCTTACGGCCGAAGCTATTGTTTTCTGCGATTAACAGTTGATCGAGGAAAGTATCGATGCCACGAGAAATCGTACAGTCGGTGGCGAAACTACGTCGACGCTCTCTAAAAGACGAATAATTCTTTAAAAATTTTTTCGAACAACTTGAGTTTTTTTTTCAGACGTTAGAGGGATTAGTGTGCTAGTGTCGTTGCATTATATTTTTAACGAGTTAAGAAAGAACAGGGTTAACTCCGAAAAAAACGTGGAAAAAATTGGTTTTTATATTTTTTAATTACGACGCACCGTAGTTGAAATTATGAAAAAATTTGGAGTTTGCATCGATAAGAATACCTTGTTATTACATTCATTTCCGGGGTAGTCGCTCTTAAGCTTCAATAAGAAATCTGTGCATTGTCGAACTTTTTTCGGGTTTTTTTTTCCATTTTCTACCATTAGAATTTGCAACTAAAAAATTGGAAAAATTCTCATATATCTGACTCGATATGCTAAATTCGAAATGTATCAGATTTTTTTTACAATTTCTAGTCAATTTCTCAAGAATCCGAAATTTTATGTACCAAATATTTTTTAGATCCACTATAAGTATTTCAGAACTTGTACAGTTAAGTTTCATTCGTTGTTTCGTACGGTTTTTTGAGAAATATTTCGACAGTGTCAAAATAGAATCGTGCGTCGCTTCTTTGAATTCTACTATTTATATAACATCTTTTATATGCCCTCTTCCATTTTAAACTTAAATCTATCTTCAAGTGCATAGAGAACGACGGAGACTGTTTTTTAGTTTGAAGAATGTACGTCGATGGTGTGCAAATGATTAATAAATTTACGAACGAAAGAGTTACGAATTAATTTGTACAGCCGACACAATAAGTAAGCGACGACTAAATGGTTTCGAGTAAGAGAACTGGTTTCCTGTTTCTCTTGGAAGCTCTTATCGACTCGAGCCACTTCTGTTGCGAGCTCTCGATTCTACAACGAGCAACGGGGATGTTAAATCGAGAAGTCGTTTCAGGTTCCACGATCTCCTCTATTTACTTTCAATTTTTCTGGCGAGCATCTCGGAGACCAAACATTCTCTATTCTTTCACTCTTGTTTCAATATTTTCCAGCGATCAAAAGAGTTATTAAACTTTTAATAAGCTTCTATTTAATCTCATTTAAAAATTACATTTCTCTAGATTTAACACTAAAAACTCCGAACACTGAAATCGATTAATTTATATATATATATACATTTTTTTCTTTAATCTAATCAATATATATTTTTTAATCTAATCTCACTCGTTCCCTCGTTCCCATTTACTTCCTCTTCTTCCTTATTTCATCTATTTCCTAATTAATTTTCCTATCCTATCTACCCTGTCTAGCCTATCTATTGCACCCTTTACTGTATTACTCCTTGGATTTCCTATTCTCCTGTCCCTTCCTTTCGTTGCAACTCTCCCATTTTTCTTTTTCTTTCCTTCTCCAGATTTCTTAACCAATTGTCCACCTTCTCATCCTTTCTCCCGCTCGCTACTTCCTCCGAAATCGATTAATTTATACTGCCCTTTAAAAATAACAAGACCACATTTATCGAAACAGTGCTCATCGAATTTTGTACACGATACATCCGAATGAATAAATAAATGTATCGGATAAAAAAGTCCACAAAAAGATCTCTACGATCTCAATGATGGTAAAATAAAGAATCTAAAATCAGCCATCTAGACAGAAATTTTTACTCCAACGAACGCGGATTTTTATGCAAAATAAAAGTTATCTGCAACAATAACAAGATACTGCAACTACGTACCACCAAAACAAAATTCAACGAATGGAGAAAATTGAAAAATTCGCTCATTCTTCCATAAAAATTATCGTAGACATTTATTTTCCCGCTCGATCGTTGGAAAAAGTTGAAAACAATACATTTTAATAAAATAAGTTTCTATTTAATCTTATTGAAAAATTATATTTCTCTAGATTTAACGCTGAAACAACCGAAATAAATAGAACGAATAGAAAGTTCACTCTACATTATTTGTTCATTTTGTAATTTCTCAATTTTTTTCAAAAGTGGACAACGTATGCGCAATAAAAAATGTATTTTTTAAATAATTTAGTCGTGACATAAATTATTGTCCAGGTACCATAGATTTACCTATTTTAAATAAAAGTATGCATTTGCAAACTCATGCGCAGTCTAGCAATTAATATAAAAAACTAAACTTCTCAATTTTTGTTCGGTTGAATAAATTGCTATGTGTTTACGAAGTTTATCGCATTGCTAGCATGTAGTCGAAACGAATCGTGGTAATTGTCTCGAAGAAGGTTCTCGCCATTTTCTTTTTCGTACAAACTCGTCACAGTGTGTTGTTTCGCACGCAAAAATCGATTTCGACTCACCAGCTGAGAATCTTGATCGACGCATCGATCAAAGTTTTGCGTCGCCTGTTACGTGTACGCGGGTTCGGTTCACTGACCCACCTTTCTCTCTCTTTCTCTTTCTTTCTCTCTTTCTCTCTCTCTCTCTCTCTCTCTCTCTCTCTCTCTCTCTCTCTCTGTTTCTGTCTTTTTCTCCATGACTCTCAATTCAATATAAATTCACGATGACTTTTTAACCTTTCGCTGTTACAACTGTTCCGCGATCGTAAATTGTTTTTCGCAGATTAAACGGTCACACGCCGCAATCAAAATTGTTCCACCTTCGATCGATAATGCCTGCTTAATCCATTTTTCATTGCTGTCTCCGTAAATCAACGCACGCATGATTTCTTGGGGAGAATGTGCTGGTATATCGATTGTTTATCAGATGCACAAATTCATTCACGGCCTTTCGTAATTAATACTAGATTTTGCAGACTATTAAAAGCGATCGCTTTAGATTACTTTATGAACGTTAACGAGATTATGTTCGTTCAGATTGTTTGCGATTTTTCTTACAATAGACATTGGTTCGAAGAGATCAATTTATGGAATGTTTCGCTACAAATATGTCATTTTGATAAATAATAAAGAAATAAGTTTATTGAATTTTTTTGATCGTAAAACCATTCTCGTACAATATTTAAATATTTCATAATTTATTAAATACAAACAAATTTAACAAAGTGAAAAATATTTTGGATAGCGTGTAGCAATTTTGAACGGTGCCTCGAAGTCACCACTCGAGTGCAAACGGTTAAGAACATCGATACGTTACTTTCAACGTTCAACCTACTAAAATTGTTAAAGAAGGAAACATTCTTCTACGTGGCTCCTATATGTTGCAACAAACGCAACAAATGTTTATTTTGCATCAAGATCCGCAGTCCGCTGACTAGAGTGTAGATTCTATAGGAAAGGAGCTGTAGACGTTCAACCGTGTATTGCCTAATCACAAACGAACGACGACGAGCCCGGAAAGGAGACGAGGCGAGAGATGGAAAAATTTGGAGGCCCGAACTGACGACGACGCGACGACGACGCGACGCGACGCGACGGTGCGTACGTATGTAAGTGGAACGCGCAGGGCTTGTATTTAAAGACGAGAGTTCAGACGGTTTAACGGCCGTTATAAATTTCGTGTCGCGTGTATCGTTACCGGCTCGTAAACCTCGGCGACCTTGTTCGAACGCGGATCGCTCGAACGAGGCTCGATCGGACAATGGTCTTGCAACGCCGTGCGCCACCGAAAATACTTCTGCCGACACGCGATTCGATTCTTTGCCCGTGTTGTGGCGCGAAACGTTCGGTTCGAACTATGCTGTGCGAACTGTGGCCCATTTAAACTCTGGGTCAAGATGGACCCGGACATGGCAAGCCAAGGATTACGATAAAAATTGTGTAATAACGTTTTAACCAACTAATTCAGTGTGAAATGTTTGATTCGAACTTCGACGGGTGTGTTTTAGACAATTTAAACTCTGGGTCCAAGTAGGCCCAGGCATCGCAGGTGGTAGATTATAATAAAACATCGCACAAAACATAAATAAACGTTGCCTAGACATTGAGCTAAAATAATAAAAATTTAAAAATATATAATAATAAAAATAGTCGCCCAAGCAATTTTGCCGTTCTGCGACCGTTAATAATTTTTAAAGAAATTATTACTCTCAAAAGATACCAAACACATTTTTACCGAACACAACCTATTTCCCTTCATTTAATTCGTACACTTAACTCTTCGGTATGCAATTTTGTTTCACAAGGAAAATTTAATCCAGACCCATCAAGAAGTATGTTAAAAATAATTCCTGTCCGCTAAGGGTTAAAGTATAATGGGTCAACGTAGACCCGTGCACCGTCATTTAATGATTGCAGTAATAATCGCGCGAAAAATAAATAAATGCCACGATCGTCACTGTTCCAAAATAATATAAATTTATCGGTTTAGTGATTTTAGTATTGAAATACTAAACCGTTGGATCAAAATAGACCCAGGCACCGCATGCCGACGATGATAAGAAAAATCACGCAAAATCTAAATAAATATTGTTCTAGCACCGTCGTATACGATAACATAAGTTTGTCACTTTCAGTGCGTGGTTGTAATTGTAATGAACTATAAAAAAATTAGGGTCCAAATGGACCCAGGTGACCAATATTTAATTAAAAATCGTGTACTGTCCGAATAAATGTTGTCTTGTCATTCTTAAATACAAGTTTGTCGCGTTCAGCGTTCGGTGATTCTAACTTTCATACTTGACAACAAATGTCAACTATCTGTCATTTACGAACTGATCTATCACCTGGACAAATCGAACAACTCTGTCGCTTTGAAATAAGAAAGATACGAAATTTAGTGGAACTAATTCTAAAAACACAAAGACAATCAAACTAGAAAATCAATAAACCAAATTCAACATTCCCCACATTTATCAGAAACCTTCCTCGTTATTAAAAGTTGCAAGAGAATAGTTCGAATACATACGAAAACTATTCATTGTGGTTATTCATCTCCGTACACCCAAAGAGAAAAATGTCAAAAATGTTTAAAATATGAAAATAATTATAGAAAATCTTTGACCACGTTTCAGGTAAAAAATGGCAGTTTTTAAAGAAGAGATACCTCGTGAGAAGCACGCTAACCTCTCCAGCTTCGTGGTAGGAGCAAAAAAAAACGTGTCAAAATAATTCCGAAAAATGACACTGAACGTTATCCGAAAAGAAAAGAAAAAAATGGTCGCACAAGAACACTACACGGAAACACTTTGGTAGATATCACACGAGAAAAAAGTCGATATAAACACAGAAACTGTCACACACGCGCGCACACAACCAGAGAGACAGTGAGATAGCGGTCCATAGATCGCGATCTACGCGACAGATCGATGGTGCCGTGCGGAGCGCCATCGGCTGACTGACTGCGTATCGCGAGAACTGTTTGCTGCATGCTGCATGTTCAGCGCTGTATGTTGTACACGCGTGTGTGTGTTTGCGTATGGTCGCGGTATGGGGCATGGGGACGATTCAAGGACCGCTCCAGTTCTATGGCAGGCTTAGGCGCATTCCCATCTAATTTATTAGTATTATCGGAGATGTTATCGCGAGTAAAAGAGTCTCATCGGTTATTCCAGGTAATTTATTCATTTTATTGTAGACGGTGAAGAGCATAGCTAAAGTAATTATATTTTTAGAAACTTCCTAGTAAATTATTTCTTATTTGATATAAAAAGAAGACAGTGACAAAATAGAATTACGGCAATTTAGAATAATGAATAATTTTAGCTAATTAACCTGTTAACTGTTTTGTTTCATGTTAAGAACGTGCGCTTGCGTGCTCCATTATTTTTGTGCTTTTTTTCATACTGCGTCGGGCGATCTCTTAACTTTTATTTAATGGCAAGTGTACATTTTTTCCAACATACGTATACTCGACATTTTTATTCTGAATAGCCAACAACATACAGCAAAATGATTATATTTTTTTGTAGTAATAGAAATAAATAATTTTAACACGATGTTCTACTCGAGTTAAAAGAAAATAATAACAATTTAGAATGGTGAATTATGTCAAGCAACTAATTGTGTTCGCCTTGGAAATAGCATAAGAAAAGTAATGATAGACTAACGATACAACAAAAATTCTTAATGCTAGAATTTTATTAATATTATTGCAATAAAACTACCTTCGGTCCGAAAATTAAAGAAATGAAAATTGATTGTTGGGGCAAAAATGATCTAAAGGAGGCATCAGGATGAGAAAATTAATTTTTTGAAAACATTTGGATACGGTTTCACAAAACTTATTGTTGCAAAGCTACCTTGGGTCCACAGATTCAAGAAAATAAAATTGATAATTGATTGAAAAATGACTCGAGGAAGCCAACAGAGTTAAATAATAATTTTTGTAATATATTTTGATTAAATAATACGTACGGCTGGCATATGGTACGAGAAAGAGAGAGAGAGCATGGGAGTGTCTCCGTCTGTTTTATCGGCGTCGTTGTTCTTTGTTAATAGGAACGTATGGCACGGTATGGCGTGGTATACACAGTACGTATGTATAGCTATAACGAGAGTGGAAGGGCCTAATCGCACGTGGCGGAGACGTCCGTCCACGAGCCTCTCTTTTGTCGTCGGAGCCCGCGGTAGGTGTCTCGCCATGGTCGAATGAAATACTCTGAATAGCGTGTCGGCTTTCAATACCGAATAAAAGTCCTGATATTTCGATTGTTTACCATTCGACCGGTTAGGTTGCCCGTTGGCTCGACGATCATGGCCACCAACGCGCAATGTTCTCTCACGATCCTGCTTTAGCACCCCCTCTTATTTGCTCTACCCCATGAAAAATCGCAGAGTTAACCGAACCAGAAAATCTTGCAATATTTTATTAGAATGGACGATCCAAATATAGTGAACATTATTCCGATCTTGCCATCTTTCTGGTTGACGATAAGAATAAAAATGAACGATAATTCGAATTTTTCTGTAAGGAATCGTTTGGTCGATATTGCCGAGATATTTACACTTGACTCGCATAAGTCTATCCAAATGAAATTCGATTTTTCCCTAATTTTACTTTACACGATATTCTGTTTAAAATGGGAAATTTGTGTAAAGATCCTCACAGTCTAAAAAAATACAATATATACATATATTTCACTTGTTAACTGCAATGGAGTACAAATAGAGAACAATGGATATTCGTCTTCTGAATAAAGTACGTGCACGCATAGATCATTTCTACTTTTACATACGTCTCCGTTTCTTGATCGCTCGATCGCTAGATCGCGACATCGTTTCGGATATTTTAGGATTAGTATCGCGGGCAATTCTGTTAGTATGATATTCGCGTGCCATTGATCTACAATCTACATTATCAACATATAGATTGCTGAGAAAGCACAGATTTTAATCACTAGAAAAATGCTTGTGTCGCAGACAATGTCGCTGCTTGGAAAAACGAGAGAAAATCGGGTCGCCGATTTCCAACGAAGCAAGAAGTTGTCCGCAAATTGGAATACTCATCGAACGCTTTATTCCGTAACAGGTGGCCTGGATCCTGCGTAGCCAAGTAATTTCATAGTTTCTCCTAGCGGAAGAAATGTCGGTAAAAGCGGTAGCGACACGGGAAATAGATCGGACTGCAACTTTCGATGAAGCCTGCAATGATCGATGGGTTTCCGTCGTTTCCGAGAGAAAACGACGCGAGAATGTACCGATTTTCATACAAGCAATTTCCTGCAAATTATATTTCATCGAAATTGGTCGTAATTTTCCGAATGAAAGATATTAAACGCATGCTAGAGACCACGTACATTAAACAGAAATGGTAAAAGTTAAATATACTCTGTCGTAGTTAATACACGAATCGAAGAGAAACTAGTATGCGCATAAATTAATTCGTGGCTTTCGGTATCAATTTATTTTAAATTCGAATTTGTACCAGCAATATTAGAAATTCATTGAATTGCTTGTAAGGCGAGAACCGTTTACTCCAATAGTAAGGTTATATTTCGCTAAAAAAGCATTTACCTTCGTACACATAGCAAGCGATGAAAATTGTTTTTAAGAGTACGATATTGTTTGCGAAGAACGAGCAATAATGTTTGCAAGAAGAAAGAGCAGTAAACTAATTTATATACCTAATGTAAATTTCATAGTATATTAGAAACGGTAAACTGATAAATTTTCATCCAAAGCGTGTGGGGATGAATATAAGGCGTAATTAAACAGGACACTGAAGGATTAAAGTGTGAATATTCCACTTTAAACGAGAAGGGCCATAAATAAATAACACTGTTAATCGGTTAGGGGATATATTGAAGTTTTTTAAGAAAAATTCTTTAAACGAGGAGAGCCACGAATAAAACACTATTAATCACTCGGGTTATTTATTAACGTTTCTTATGGGAAATTCTGGAGACAAGATTGCTCCAGATAAACGAAAAGATTAAAATGCTCGTATTTCATTTGACATAAGAGGAACCAAATGTAAGACATGCCGATCAGTTAGGGCATATACTAACGTTTTTGGAGACAAATTCTGGAGACAGGATTGGTCCAGCGAAGAATTTAGGGGATCGAGGACGCACGTCAAAATCTCGCAAAGTCGTTCAAATTGAATTCCCGTCCGCTGGAAATAGGAAAGGAGAATCACGAGTCCGAGGACGACCTTAATTGGCTCGAAATCAAATGGTAGAGCATATTTCCTAGCCGAAGGAACCAAGATGGGAAGTTTGAAAGGAGATTTCGTAGGAAGATAGCGAGGCAGCGCGCGATCCGCAGAAACATCTGCAAGATTTATTTTCGGGGGCTAATAAAAAATGCAACGCGTTTCGGACTTCCAGGTGCTCTTTCCCTCGTGATCCGGATAAATGCGGCCGGGTCGGATAAATATGAATGGGTTTCTCCGCGATATACTGGTTATTTATTTATTCGCTGAAACCTGGATTTATCGCAAGATGGCGACGGGAAAGAGGGTTTCTTAAAATGGATCGGGCGAGCCATTCTCAACGTGTAGGATTCGTCGTTGCCACACATCGATTTATAGAGCCAGCCTTTTAACATTTATATCAACCATTGCCTGTCAAATTACCACTTTTACTATTAGTAACTTTTAAAAACTACTTTTATCGTTAGACCGACACAAAACTGTCTGTTTGATTTGCGACAATTTTCATTTAGCGGAAAGGTCAGCAGTCTAATCTGGACATGTATGAAATAGATGTGCAATAAAGTATACATAACGGATTTGTTTTTAACTATTTGTTTGCGAAACTTCCAGAAACTGCTGATTAAAATGAGTGCAAACACGACATCGTTCGGTGCACGATTGCTTGTTTAATTCACGACTTCGTAGGACCTCGATTATGCGAACGGACGATGTCTGAAAATTGTATCGTGGATTAAACGAGCGAACGCGATCCAAATTGCGTCGTGTTTGGACTCGTTTTAATCAGAAAAATGTCGAGAATATGCTGTTAGAAGAAAAACAAAAAAAAAATGCTGTTTCTTACAACGGGTGAAGAAAATTGGTATGTTGCATAAAGATGTACGATCCAATGATAAATAATGGGTAACGTTTCGAGCTTTCCCTGGTCAAAGGGCAGTGTTAGAACATTGTGCGACGATCGAGCAGACGCGGAAGCTAATCAAATATTCTGCGCTGGGGTGCATCGAACGACCCTAATGCCTAGCTCGCGTACGACTGAAATATTTCTCGTCGGAGAAGCAGTCCCGGGAATTGATCCGCGAGGAACCGACAACCGATCCGACCGAATGATGGATTAAAAATCCCCGTCGTTCGAGCCTCTCATCGATATTTCAAGGCGCCCAAAGAAGTCGAGGCATCGATCTCTGATGCGGCCTGCGCGACTATGTAAATTATACAAACGGAACTCGCCGAGCCTAACCCCGGAAAAATCGTCGATTTTCCAAACAATGATTTCCCTCAATTTTATGGAAACTTTTCTGAGAAATACAGTGCCTAAAACACGTATTGTGGCACATCCTTTAAAAACGGAATAATTTTTAAAAAATTTGACCAAACGATTTGAATTTTTTTTTAAATATTAGAAGAATGTTTACTAGCCAACGCGAACATCACGATTTTTAACTTTTTTGTCTGGGTCTAGAAATGTATTTAAAATATGCGGCGGAACATCGCAAAAAGCAGGTCGTTGAGTCAAATTTTTATAAAATCGTGACTTTTTAAAGTTTGTGCCAATAGTTCTTTTAAGCGCTGTAATTCTTCGAGCGGATCATGAAAAAGAGTATAATTGACCTGCAGAAACTGTATAATGCGATTCATTAGTTTTATACGATCCTTAATTAGTCTAAAGGATTAGCGAGACAAAGAAGTTACAGATGCTAGCCCAAACTAGCTCGGAGACCTAATTGGAGGATGTAACCATAATTGGTCACCGGATGTATCGATCAGGATTGGCTATAAAATGTTTGGAAGGTCCGTTGGCTAGTCCGGATCTCCTCTTTACCCTCTTTAAGGAGGGACGGGTGGTAAATAGTAAATTCACCGAAGGACTCTAAATTAACAGGGGCCAGCCGTTAGTCTCTGGACCCGATAGGGTCTCTCGCTGGAGCCTGAAGATGGGTTGAACGGCGTGCCGATCGGTTCTGCACAGGTGAGACGAAACTCTGTGACACTCTCGTCTATGACCAATCCGCAAAACCGCTTGCTTTTCAATTTATTAGCTGTCAGCCACGATAATGAATCACTAGACTGCAGATTTGATGCGTTCGCAACAAGATTGGGTAAGCGGAAATGTTATTTAAACACTTTATCCACCGGAAGCTTATTAATAGGCTTTTCAATCATTTTGCCGTACGCACAGGCAACTGAAAAATCTTCTTTTATATAGCGTTAGTCGATAAAAATTATCATCCGAAATAACTCGTGTTTTAACGAGTTTATCAAAAAATATATGAAATGAAATTTATCGTATCCGAGGGGGATTATTAGAAAAACACAGTTCGATTCTTTTTAAGATCTTACGTTTTCTGAGATATCCAGGTGACCTTGAGTATATTTGTTTTGTAATTACATTGTAGTCCTAAAAAAGACGAATTCCACGACCTATAAAAAAGTACCTTCAATTGACCTCGAGCAATAGCAACTTCCCTTGTTAATTCCACGCGCAACCATCAAGAATTAAGACTCTCTGGGCGGATGTTGCGTCAAAATGGACCCACCTCTCATAATTTCTAGTAAAAAATGCCGAACTCCAAAGAACGATAAATTCTCTCAACATTAAGCTCTCCGTACAACTCCACTCGCAATCGCCACGAATTAAAAATCGCCTAACGGCCAAGCACCGTGTACTTGTTCTCCGCGGCAATTTTTCTGGCCGCCATCGTAATTAAGTTCGCGAGGGAGGCTCGCAATATTATTACCATGCAGTCCCGTGTTCCGTGCGGACGTTATTCGCGGTCGCTTTCAGCCGTCCATGTTGTTGTCGCGTGGTCGGAAAGCAGAAAGCGCACACGCGGCGTGGAACGGCGTGCAACGTGCGCAACGTGCGCAACGTGCAGCGCGTGCCGTGTCGTCCATCGATTGTCGGTGGTGCTGTTGAACCCGGCTACACAAAGTGCAACGTACAACGACCGTGTAACGCGCTTAGCGCGTTATGACCGACCGCGTTTATGGCGCCGCGGTCGCCATTGCTGCGGCTGACGATGAAATGCTAGCCGTTGCATAGATCGCGATTTCTAAAGGTCTTCGACGATACCTGTTCTCGTTCGCTGAACGCAACGATACCATCCTAACAGCGGCGATGAACTATCCATGGTAATCGATAGTCCTCGCGATCGAAAACTATCGTGAATTAAATTGAAATGTTAATTAAAGTGAAAAGGCCTAGCCGATTAAGATGGTCAAAAGCGCCTTCGAGATTTTTCAATGGCGATCGAACCGTTCGATGGCTGGCCAAGAAAAACCCCTCCGAGTTAAATTTCAGGTCCTGGCTTGCCCGTGAGGGTAGTTACTTGTTAACGTATTTCAAGGTCACTGAAATCGGCGACGTGCCCCCTTTACCGTATAATTACCATTTTTTCTAACAAATTTGCCTAAAAATTGGCGAACGTCTATAGTCGTTGTTGCATACCCGATAACTTATGTAAACGTCAACGCATCACGATTACCAAGCCGTAGATACGTCAGCCGAAACATGTGAGCCACTAGGACCAAACAACCCTTACACTTTTCCTTTTTCCACGGTACACCTTTCCCAGCCCTTGCCACATTTTACTCCGCAAAACCAAATTATATATAGCATTCCGCCGAAACAGGAGACAGCTTCTTTCCTTGGGTACTCAAGACCAGAATGTTACGCTGTTGTACCTTACCTCGCCACCGTGTACGTTACTTAAAGAAAAACTCTTGTCGATTTCTATGAAGTGTTGCATTCGATTTCGAAACCCGGAATCCAACACCGTCATTTGCATCTACAATCCCCAAGCATTGGACGTCTATAGACGGTATTTATGTCAACGCGTTAAACGCGCCTGTACAGTTCGAATCCATTCGATCGTATCGTAAACGCATCGAATCCGCGATCTAGCAATCAACAATTCGATAACATCCCTCAGTGCCAGAGATTCAAAACAAATCCTCCTGTACGTTTTCCCGCGTGCAAGAAGATTGTGTAACGGTCGTGCCGGAGAGAGAAAGAGAGAGGAGAGAGCCTCCTCTCTTAATAAGTACGTTCACCTTCGGTTGGACACTGAAAACGCCTGGATCAAAATGGACGCGGCTGCATTCTCGTTCGGCGGAGGCGAGAAAAAGACGATGATCGAGAGACGGAGCGAGAGAGAGGGAGAAGGCCACAGTTAAAGATCGAAGAGAGAGAGAGAGAGAGAGAGAGAGAGAGAGAGAGAGAGAGAGAGAGAGAGAGAGAGAGAGAGAGAGAGAGAGAGTGAGAGAGAGGGGGGCGGGTGACGGGGAGAGAGGTCCGTTGACCGGAATCGCGAGAACGAGTTCGAGGAGAAGGTCGCTGCGAGAGAAAATAAAAATAACGAAAAAAGAGAAAAGCAAAGACGAACGCGAGAGCGGAGGATCCGTACGACGACCGACTGCGTCGGTACTCGGATAATCCGCATAAATTCGATTAAATCCGACCCCCAAAGCCGAATAATAGGTTGGACCGAGGTGGAGACTGCGTTTCGACCACCCACGCACCGTTTGGTTCGCCTGAGAACTATCATCATCTAGCGGCACGATTTCCTAATATTTTCTATTCGCTTGTTCACTTATTTTTAGATACTCTTTCCATTTCACTTTTTATTCACTTTTAAATATAAAAATATGTCATTTTGTATTTTCTATAAACTTTTGCATAAATATAAAAGACTAGCTTATTCTGTTTCTGTTTAACCTGTATCGACTAAATCTATTAAGACGGTGTGAACATTTTTTAATATTATATGAATTTAGTATCGTACGTATTGTTTCGTAAATTCGATGCCGTCTGTCCCCAGGGACTGACATAGGGTTTCACGGGGAAGGGGAAGGGGAAGGGGAAGGGGAAGGGGAAGGGGAAGGGGAAGGGGGAGAGGGCTTCTCGTGTAACGGCAGTGAAAACAAGCGAGTTTTAAGAATTTTTCTTCCAATCTCTATTGAATATCTGGGACTAGGCATTTTTGGGATGTAAAGAGGCTAGTCTTGAAGTAGAACTCTTTTTCTGTTCAGTTTCGTTTAATTTCAATTTTAGTTGCTTCTAATGCTTTTAATTTTAAATAACTCGTACAATCATATGTTATATAGAAATCCTAAATTTCCGAAAAACAACTTCATAGAACCATTTTCCACTTCCAATAAAAATCGTTGCAACCCTTAACGATCTGCCATAATTACTCACATTATCCGCACCAATCAGCAATTCTTCTCACCACCATAGACCTGTAAAAATCTCTCTAGGAAAATGTGTCCCTAGGATGTCCGAGTAACTGGTCAGCACAACTTCCGTTCCCCAGCATTTATTTTAATGTATCGATCATCGATTGAAAATTTCGATCGATCGAAAATCTAAGCGATCCCGGAGTAGCAGATAAAAACACGCGACGGTGATATGTAGGTATAGTATTCTCCTTTCTTTATAGCTCGACGCACATTAGTCGATAAATACGAAAGTTAGGAAAAAAATAAGAAAAAATTATTATAGAAATTGAAAATTGTTGCATAATTCGATTCACCAATATCTGAAAAGTTTCTTTTCTCGATTGAACTTAATTTACAACTAAGACAATTCAAACAAATGTTTTGGCATCATATTAAATGAAATAGTATTTGATTCAAGCGTTAAACGAAAGAATATTTTCAAATAGTATTTGCTTACGAAAATATTTCAGGTTTTAATATTTTATCTCAAACTATTTCAACTTTCCCAGCCTTGAATCAGAGCTGGATAAAATACTGTATCAAATAGTAAATAGTCTATTTTATTTAAAATCGTACGTGCACTTTTCAAAATAAAATATTTTATTGGTTAAAAAAAGTTTTTGAAATAGTATTTTATTTGAAGGATTCTGAAAGTAGCGTGAATTTTATTTGACGGTGTGATTTCACATGAGAAACTAAATCGAAAATATGCAATAAATTTTTTCCGTTGACGCCTCGTTTCCGAGAAAGTCGACTTCGAAGATGTTGCGATTTCTTCGTTTTAATATTACCCGTTTCCTCGATCTATTTCCGTCGTCGAGAAATATTTTAAATACTATTTAACGCCAAACTCAAATATTTTATTTTATGTTTTAGATTACCAAAATAGAAATATTTTATTTTCTGATTTAGATTATCAAGCTAAAACAATTTTATATGCAGAGATTTTACCGTTCATTTAAAGTATAGTATTTTATTTGATTTGTGGAACTACGCATATTTACAATAGTATTTCAAATATTTGTTCTCCAAAATTTTACCCAGCTTTTCCTAGCAATTTTACGAACCTATAGACTCCCGAAATAATGAGGAACAACAGATTTCTTATAAGGAGAATTATTTTTCTTATAAAGAGAACCATTTTCTTACAAACAGAGTTATTTTCTTACAAAGAATATTCGTAGCGATATTCTTACGAGAACAAATCGTCGAGTTCCATTGCGTCCCTCTTTTTTGACGTGTTTAAAAAAATTAAACTTGCGCGTTCGATGAAAATATTGCTTATGATTGATTTATATATACATACACACGCGCGCGCATACACATGAGTAGACTTACACGAGGAGAACTTAATATTTAAGGTAGAAAATTGAATTCGCGGTAGAGAATGCTAGTGGCAACACCGATCCCTTATTTGTATAGTTTAAATATGTTGATTGAATTCTGTCGAGTGTAGATTGTGGTGGAAATTGTTTATGATACCGTTTTGGGTACCTTGTATTCGTTGATAGTGAAATTGTTAGGTCAGCTCTAAAGAATTGAGAATTTTTGTTCCCGTTTTACGGAGATGAAGAACCTACGAAAATATAATTGTAAATGCAACAGAAAATTTTGGTGCGATCAATTCTTACGAATATTTGGTTATACACTTGCATTTAATTTACGAGTGCAAGTTTTCTATTTGATCAACCTATTAATTATCTTATTAACCCTTTGCACACGAATGGTACGACTCTGAGTCACCGGTAAAAATTGCCATATCATTATTCAAAACTGTTTTCATATTATTAAATTCGTCTCTACTCTATAAATTGCTAAGAATTCAACGGTAATTATACGGTAACGGGAACACCTCACCGATTTCAATGACCTTGAAATATGTTATCAAGGTCACCATGCCGAACGACTTTTTCCTAATACATGTTACCGCCGCTCGACTTTCGTTTTCTAGATATTTACAAAAAACTACGGATCCCCACTACAGCGAATTCTACCGTCATTAAAATGCGTTTAAAATGGCGATATGTTCGCTGAAGCGAGCCTAATAGTTTTTTAAAAATATCTCGGAAACTAAGCTCGAATCAGTGGTGTTGTGTCCAACGATTATGTTTCTGTAGGTACTTCAATTTTCCAAAAACTTCCAAAGACAATTTTTTGAATGCTACAGAGATGACGTTATAATTCTGTTTCTGGAAACGGTACCGAGAAACACCGACTTTAGGACCGCTCTGCACAATTAAAAAATTTACCAAAAACTAGGCTAGGATACATTCTTGTGATTTTTATGAGATAAAATAGTCACTGTTGATGCTCCGCAAACCTAGTGTCACAAATCGATACTTGTGTCCAACAATTATATTTTTGTAGATACTTTAATTTTCCAAAAGATTCCAAAGACAATTTTCTCAATGCTTCTCAATGCTTGTTCTGTAAAGGTACCCCAGTCGGTATTAGATCTATCGCTCGCGAACAGGTAGAGCGCAACGATACACCGATCATGCGAGCATTACGATCGTGTATCCGCGTGCAGCCAGGTTACCGGCCGATAACAAGCTCGGCCATTTCCCTGACAATAGGCCCTAACGTGGACCACTCTTGCACATAACACGCATATCAACTCACTCATTCTCTCTCTCTCTCTCTCTCTCTCTCTCTCTCTTTTTCTCTCTCTCTCTCACACACACACACACGCGCGTACGCACACATGACACTCTCATCTGTCAGGCCGTGTTCCAACTCGCACTAATTAGGTCGCCACGTTGTTCGGAAGCTCTAGCTTTCGCAGATCGAGGCGAGCGATCAAGAGTATACTCTCTCTTCGACGTGATCGCGATCGATGGAGAGGCTAGAGAGATACAATTAAAAGAGACACAGAGATGATAGGTAACCGCGAAATGCAAGTTGGAACGCGGTCTACGTTGCGGCATCTACGACTGTATTTTTCTGCAACGACGCATGTGTAGTACTTCGAACGGTGAACAATTGTTCGACGAAATTCAACACTTCGTTATTTGTGCTCGAAGACAGTTTTCTTAGCGAGCAATCTAAATTTGCTTAGCAACTACTCGAACGCATTTGTTTATTTATTGTTTACAGAAGACGTCGGATGATCTGGTTGGTTATGGGATCTAGCTCGAAAGTTTATTGGCACTGACGTCTCGACATGTGTGAAAGTGATGTGCACGATATTTGGATTAGATCCACCAATCTAGTGACATAATTTTTTTGGTTTCCAACTAATTTTTCTGCGAGTCTTTTATCAACATATTCGCGACATTTTTTTGATTAAAATGAGTCCAAACACCATACTGTTAGGAGCATATTTGCTTGTTTAATCCACGGTTTAGTAGATCCTCGCTTATCCGAAACGATGTTGCTTGAATTTAATATTTAAAATTGCTTGTAGTTCAATGCACGATGGATATGTATATTTATACAATACGATTCATTGTATAAATGACTGTACCACTGCAGGTAGGTTCAACGTTACAATTCACTGATTAGTTCGCATAATCGAGATTTTACGTTATCTGGAATTAAACGAGTAAACATGCTACAAAGTATGTCGTGTTTGGATTCGTTTTTATCGGGAAGTTACGAACATATTGGTAAATATTATATAAAAAATTAATTAAAAACAACAATGTTTTGCCGCTAAAAGAGTATTGTCAGTGTTTGACGCTGACGGTACTATTGTACACGATATAAAAGTGACATTTTGGTCTCGAAGTTTTCACATACATCGAGACATTACTGTACACAGTTGACGATGCGTAGAACAGTTTCCTAATTCACAGTTTTGCTAAATTCAATTAACAAAAGCTCTCGATTCAACTGACAATGATTTTTATGCGCTAGAAATTCAGAGCTGGGTAAAATACTATTTTAAATAGCAAATAGTAAATAGTACATTTCATTTGAAATCATGTTGGCACTTTTCAAAATAAAATATTTTATTCGATAGAAAAAGTTTTTAAAATACTACTTAAAATGGTATTTTATTCGAAAGACACTAAAAATCGTGAGAATTTTATTTGAAGGGATGATTTTACATGAGAAAATAAATCGATAATTTCGCAATAAATTTTTTTAATTTGACGCCTCGTTTTCGAGAAAGTCGAGTTCGAAAATATTATGCTTTCTTTCATTTCAGTATTACCAAGAAATAGTTTAAATGCTATTTAACGCTAAACTAAAATATTTCATTCTATGTATGACTCGGATTACCAAAATAAAAATATTTTATTGTACGTTTTAGATTTTCAAAATGAAAATATCTAATTTGCGCAAAGTTTAGCTTTATAATATAATAGCAACGATTTTTTAAAATAATATTTGAAATATGTTTTTTTCCATAATTTTACCCAGCTCTGTACGAATGCGTGAAATTCCGCTTGAAATTCGATTAACATCTATACAGTCTGTTGTTGTTCGTTAATTTACAAAGAGCAAAGTGATTGAAGAACGAAGTTTGCTTGCGTGTGCACGAGGGTCGAAGGCGCTCGATGGAAGAAGTATAAAAATGCATCAATATGAAAATGCAGTGGGACGTTGTAAACAGTTGTATGAAAATAGTTATAGTTTGCTGTACTCTTTCCATCGAGTGCCAAAGTGCAATGATGCAGTCGTAGCCGCTAAAATTACCCAACTCTTTACAAACAGAATTTTTTCGAATATTTCGAAAATTTCCCATTAACACGCTAATTCTGTTGCTATAGTCTGGTTTTTCGATGTTTTACACACAATTCGTTGCGATATTCATAAAGCGTTGATGCTTCTAACCCTTTCGTTGCATTGGAATCGATTGAGAGACACAGTGTACCGTAGACTGTCGATTTTTATGCAAATTTTGTTTTTTAAAAATTGAAAGATTTTTCTTGCGATAAAAATGGTATAAAAATACTATTCATTTTTCTTCTGTACGCGATTTTTTATTTTTTGCAAAGATTGTACCATAAATGCATAAAAATTCACAGTCTACTGCCATTCTGAAGCTAGTACTCCAACTAGTGTCGATAAAGTCGGTACCTTCAATAGTATGTTAAAAATTGTTGATAAAATAAACCTAAACGTTGACGATTGACAATTTTATACGGTATAGACTGTTTCGAAATTTCAATAATAACATTAAAAATTAAATTTGAATTTAATTTCAAACTAACAGAGTCTCAGGTCGTTTGGAGGTTATGCTACTATACATGAATAAGTGTCCGTTAACATATACAAATAATTTCTTGCCAACTAATATCCTGCAACAATGTTTTCCTTGATTTAATCTATATTTTTCATTCAAGATCATTTCAAGGTCACGCTGCTACAGACGAATGAACGTCCATTAACATGTATAAATAATTCCTTGCGAACTACTTTCCTACGATAATGTTTTCCTTGATTTGGTCGAAATTATTTCATTCAAGGTCATTTGAAGATTATATGGTACAGTACATCGCTAAACTCGCCTTGACATCAACTCACAATAAAAATACAACTATGAAATCAAATGTGTATGATACTATTTAAAAATGTCAAGGTGACTTTGATTGATTCACTATCGATAAAAACCTTTTTTTTAAACTTTTTTCATAGCAACTTATAGGGAACTACAAAATCGATCATTAAGTACCTAAATAATCGTGATGAGAACTACGGGACACACCCTTTATAATAATTTGAGATATACAAAAAGTGCAAGGTTACAAAATTTTGAAAAATCACCAACTGTGTGGTAGATACAAATGCCGTAGAATCCTTTAAGCGGCAAGGATCAAACTCGTATTTTGACTCGACTATCCTAACTCGACACTAAAGGACAACTGAACCCGACTTCAGTCGCTTCGACTACTTCTTGAACAATGCTCTCAACAACGAAAGAGTACTGAAGCATCTCGAACCGGCCACGCGCGACCTCCGCGAAGCTTCGCATGTCTTACAGGACATCGAAAAAATAAATCTCAAAAATCGTTCAGACCAACCTCCATAAAAAAAAAAGGGAGAGGAACCAACAGAACAACACAAAAGAACTAAAGTCAGTCCGGCGACTAGTGTGTCGAAGCCACCTTGAGATATCAAACCGCAGGTACATTTGGTAGTGCAAGCTCGTCCATCGATTGTTCGATCCCGCCTAGACAGAGATCTCGTGTATCATCCACCGGATCCATCAGACGATGAGAGAATCGATCATCGGGGGAGGGGGAGGGAGGAGTGTGTGGACTGGTTATTTGGAACACGGCCAGCCAGCCAGTCAGTCAGTCATCATCATCATCATCATCATCATCATCATCATCACCATCAAAGTTCAGTTCCTGAAGACACCACCGGTCTTGAGTAGCCACTCACCTGTAGCCCTGTTACAAGAAGCCTGCTTGGTCTCGACCATCTCCTGCCTGATGATCTGCTCGGCGTCTCTCTTGTCGACGGGCTTCTCCGTGATCGTAGGAGTTGTTTGAGTGTTCCCGGCGGTGGTGTCGGCGCCAGTCGTCGCGCGACCGCTGTTCCGTGGACCTAGAACGCCTCCAGGCAGTTCTGGCGCCGGGGTAGCAGGCAACCCTCGCCCCGAGTCCGCCATCGAGCTGCGCTGCTGTTCCTGGAGCAAGCAGGCGCTCGACAACAGGTCCCACTGGCGTAGCTTCTCGCGGTCGAGCTCGAACGGTCCGGAGGCGGAGCCCGGCGCAGGCCCCGCCCCCTGCTGGTCCCCGATCGAGTGGCCCGGGGGAAGGTTGCCATCCTCTAAAAAATGATTCGCGTCCTCGACGGTCGCCTTCCTGTACGCCTCGTTCTGAGCGTCCCACACGTATCCCCCCGCATGGATTCTGTCCATAGACAGGCTCTCATAGGTCAGGTCATCCACCACTGTAACATCGTTAGGCCTCCTCTTTATCCTGGGCCTATCGCAAGTCTCCTCCAGACAGTTTTCCCTCCTGATCACGCTATCGTTCACGTAAGTGGCACCCCTGGTCACTTTGTTTCTCCCTTTGGCGTCGGTGGAGGTTCCAGCTGGTCTGGGCGGGCTGTCCAGGTTGTCTAGAGACCTGGCGTTTCTCAGGCTCACTCTTCTCAGACTCTCTCGCCACAGGCTGTCTTGCTCCCAAGGATCCTCCGAACTGAAGTTACTCCCAGAGGCTATATTACTGATGCTTTGTTGTCGCTCTTCGATCTGAGTAGGCTGTACTGTTGCCACACGGTTACTCCTATTCCTCTGTTCCACTAAATTTTGTAACCCCACGTCGTCCAGTAAACCTTCCAACGATCTCGATCTTCTATGCGACGTCTGCACCAGGTCAAAGGTGTCACGATTATTCTGATCGTTCGATTTATCCCTCAACCCATGCGGATACAGATTCCTAGCATTGATCTCCGGAGAGGATATGTCAGGCAAAGGATCAGTTGATTTAACCCTTCTCAAGGTGTCCGCTTCGTAGAAGTTTTTCTTGTCCACTAGATCCACCTTATTATCCCCCAGTAACTGACAAGTCGTCTTCCGAAGCTCGGCAGCTATGCGCCTGGCTTCATCAATGTCCTCCACTTGGATCTGCCTCGGTAGCTGTCTAGTAATAGGATTGACGATGCGTCCGATATCATTACGCTTGTTCAAGGCCGTCGCGGCGTCGTCGCGCTGGTTGTTTAGCTGTGGTAGGCGGGATGTGTGGCCTATGGGCTTGGCATCCTCTATGTCTGCTGCGCTAGCACTTGCTTGAAGGTCGGAGTAGTAGTAGGGAGCGCCGGATTCGTTCTGCGCACGAGTCTCGGCGGGAAGGTAAGACTGAGGGGCGGGGCTAGGCTTGGGTGGGGCCACGGGGGCGGGGTAGTGGCTTGAGTCCTGGCTGGAGGAGGATCTGTGGTTGGAAATCATGGAGTAGCGTGCGGAGTCCTGACTGGCGGACCTGGAGTGGCTCTGGAAACGGTCGGAAAATGGACTGGCGGTTCTTAGGACGTTAGCAAGGAGATTAGCCCCAGTAGGCGAGTTTATAGAGGAGGATTGAGCACTGGCGGGTCTCTGACAGGCCATGGAGGTGGAGATCGAGGCTACGCCCATGGAGTAGCTGGAGTCCCTGCTATGCGCTGCTGATAATAAATTATTCTGTGGACTCCTTCGCATTCTATCTCTGTTCTGATCATTGTCAACCCGAACTGCATGACAAGAAGCTGGAGAGCTTCTCAGAGGAGAAAAGCTGGTGATGTTTTCATAGTGGGCGTCTCCTGTGAACGATTGCGAGTGTTGATGAGAGGGTGGAATATCGCAGACTCTCATAGAGGGTAGGCTGCTCGCGGATCCCATCTTGCCAGCATCGTAACGCAGTGATTGTTCTAGACTGCCAAGGTTGGACTGTCTTGTGAGGCAGGTACTTTTCTGGAGCTTGTCCACCACCAGCATGTTCTCGTTGAACCCGTAGATGCTGTTGTAGCTGAGGTCCTTGGCGTACAGGTCCACGTTGAAGGCATCTCGGGCTTGTAGCTCTTCCAGGTACTGGTCCAGGTCTATGCTGGCCCCGTCGAAACGGCTGCCCAGGGATTCCAGCTCATCCAAACTGTCCAGGACTTCGCAGACCTCGCTGACGGGCCTGGTCTTTAGCTGTCTATGCCTGGCTTCCTCTTCCGGGGTCCTCAAATCGACCGAGTCGCTGCCAGACGCGCTTTCCAGGGATATTCGACTGTCCCTGAAGGTTGAGCTGATGGTAGCATCTGAGAACCTCGACGGGCTCCTGTGGGTCTCCACTTGGCCCATCGGCTTGTTCCAAGATTTCGGAGAGTCTCTATTGGAGCCGCCGTCCTTCTTCACTTGGGACGACGCTTTCTTGATCTCCGGCGACTCGTGCAGGTCCAGGGAATCCAGATCGTCCAACGGAGGAGGGGAAGTGGGGATCGGTGGTGGGGACACCAACTCGCTATCAGAGGAGTCGTGCAGCTCCGCTATCATCGTCCTACTCGCTCCAAGGTAATAGGAAGCAGGTCTGAAGGTGTCCGATAGACTGAACCTAGGATGTCTAGGTGCGTCGATCGAGTCCAGATCCTTCGACGACTCATCGTCAGCGTCGGAGCTGTCGGTCTTCAGGGTGGTTAGAATGTCCGGCAGGTCTGACCTCGAGTGTCCAGAGTCGTCTTGAGACGATCTTTTCTTCAGGGACATCTTGCTAACCTCTTGTTCGTCTTTTTCGGATAACTGACTGACCTCCATATACACCGGCTCCATCTTGCTGTCGGACACGCACACGAACTCGTAATGGGGCGTGTCCAAAGTTGAGTAATCCCCAGAGTCCAGCTTCCTGTTCTCCTCATTGGGCGCCAGCAGAGACCTAGCCATGCCGTTCTGAGCCATCTCCACGTAAGAGCTCTCCTCATGGCCCAGGTTAGCAAACAGACTCTCCATCATCTTTGGGTTCGGTCGGTCGTCGCAGTTGGGGTCCAAGATGGCCTTTCTAGGTGACATGGGAAGATAGTGTTCCTCAGGGCAGATGTCATCCTGCTTCATTTCTGGACTGTCCTCCCCACTTTCTTCGGAAAACTGGTCCCCATGAGTAAGCAAGGATTCTGTCACGCTCAGCCTATTGCAGTTGGGGTTCGGTTCCGCCTCCGGGTCCTCGAAAGGCGTGATTTGCTCCTCCGGGGGCGTGTCGCTCTCCCTGGAGACAGATCTCTTTTTCCGTCTGAAAGAGGCATCTCCTTTCTTCTTAACCCCGTCGCAGTAAAACTTGTCCTCGTTTGCAATATCGGGCACAACTTGGTCCACCCTGTGCTCCGCCTCTTCGCCACGCCCCTCCCCTTCTTCGCTCTTGTCTCTTTGGTCCAGGTCGCTCCCGGTGTCGTAAAGCAGAGCCTCCGAGTCGCTGAACACTCCTCGATGCTTCACCTCCTGTCTCCTATTGTACTCTTGCCTCTGCACCTGTTGAGACTTCCTCTCGAAATCGGCCAGCAGATCCTTCACCGATTTATTACTGTCGGTGGACGCTTGCTTGGCGTGGCCGTCTTTGACGCCGCGCCCCTTCAGCTCCTGAGACTCCGCCTCCTCCAGAGCAAAATTTCTAATGTTCGAAGGATGTTTTTTCGTAGAGTCTAGCCTAGAGACGTACGCCTCCGTAGTCTGTAACGGAGACACTTTCAAAGGCTCCTGCATGGCTAGCACCTCCTTTACGGGCGTCGAGCTATCCATACTCAGTTCAAACGATCTGATCCTGCACTGCACCAGGTTCATGGGCTCCGGAGGCTCCACCTCCCTCGACTCCGCCCATTTAGACACCGCCCCTTCTTTTGGTCTGATGTACTGATACGAGAACTCTTTGATCACCTTGCTCTCGTCGATGTTCGAGTCCCAGTCTTCCAGTCCACTCTCTCTCTTCGTTGTCCATTGGACTGTCTTCTGCGAGGGCCACGTCTCAGTTGCGTATCCTGCAGCTGGCACTACCGTCTTTTTTATCTCGTCCGTTCCGTAGGCAGTCGATGTCTTGAGGATCCCGGATGGCCTCTTCTTTAATCCCTCGTCGTACGATGTTTCCAAATCCTGATCTAGGTTAACTCCTCCTAGGTTAGCTCCTCCCGAGTTTCTTGATCTCTCGATGGTAGGGTACGTACGTTCCGCCCTTTGAGTAGCGGGGAAGCTGATCTCCTCGTAGCCGGCGTCGGGCGGAATCCCGCCGAGGTTCGGGAACTGGGAGGGGCTCGGTTTCCGGTCGGGCGGGGCTCGAGGAACGCTCGCGGTGTGACGGCCCGCCCCCGCCACGCCCTCCTCGCCCGCGAGCGCCGATGAACGGCCGTCTCCCACCTGCCGGGGGCTCCTTCCTGCATGCGAGGGTCTGCGCGTGCGTTTCCTCCGGACATCGCCCAGCTCTGATTCGTCCGTTACAAAACAAACACACGAGGACGATCGTTACTCACGAGTCACGATTAGAGTACAATCAACCAACCCCACGCCGGCCCGCTCCAAGCTGACGCCGGGCTCCGCCGGGATCGTTGCGAGCGTGATTGGATCAGAGATCTATTCTTCCTAGATTTTGTGATTTTTTATATTAACTGTAAGTGTTGCAAGGAATAATTTAGTTAATAACTTACTTCGATCTTTCAGTATGATTTTCATAAGATCGAATATGAAAATGGAAACTTGTACGAAGATTTGCAGTCTGTTTGTCAAAAAAGAAAACTTCGATTCCAGCTTGACTTTCTATTTATATTTTTTTGGCAAACATTCGAAATTTAATTGCGACGTCTGTTTTAAATCAAAGTTACTTCTTGAAAGGGAACAATTTCAGTTTCTATCCCCGGGTCTATGTTGACCCAGAGTATCGAAATCGTTATTTAACCACTTAGTTTGCAATGATTGATCCTGTTTCCTCAAACCATGAAATGGAACGTTGTAATATTTTTTTTAAATTCTGTAAAAATTTCTCTATTCCAATTGAAACTCTGGATGCTTTGAATGGATGAATCGAAGCTTCTTCGTTGCTCAAGTAATTATTTGTCTATTTAAAATTCTTAATGTTTTAAATTGAAATGTCTCCAATTTTCAAACAATTCCTGTGTACCATTTGGAACTGCGAATGCTTCGAATCGAAGTTTTTCAAAGATTAATCTAGACTTAACTCGCCATTTAGAACGGTGAATACTTGAAATCGAGTAATGTGCAACGCTAAAATGATCTCCCCAGTTCTCGCCAAAACTTTGACACGTTCGATCACTTTTCCCAATCACTTTCCCGCAAGGATCGCCGATCCGCCCGACAGCGTGCACGGTGAACAGAGCACAAGGCGTCAAAAATTGTTAGTGAACATACCTCTCCTCTGTGCATGCCATGCGGACCCACATCAAAACTCGCAGAAGAATTAAAAGAACAACAACAACATCAACAACAAATTCCTTTGTACCGGGTACGGGTGTTAGATCGTAACGGACGGTTTTATTTCGATCGGTTAAATGTCCCGCGGGTATCGAGGGAGTTTGTTAATCCGTTAATCCACTAATTCATTAATTCCCATCCACCAGTCACAGCACCAGACCCGACAGCAGCAAAAGAGAAGGAGCCCCCAACAACGGAGAAAATTTCTCGCTTTTATTATCTTTTTTTTTTCTTTAGTTTTTCTTTTCCCACCCCGCTATCTCTCATTTAAACTCGCGCAAACATGTATTATACATACGCGAAATATATGTGTTATACATACACGGAAATATTATGTATTATACATAGGAGAAGTATATATATATAACTTTAGATATTTATATACATACTATATATATATATATTTTTTTTTTTTCTATGTGTTTCCTGCCACCTTTTCCGAATCCACCAACAGTTATCTACAGAACTCGTTGACTGTCATTTGACAGAGAGCGTGTCGATTCTGATAGACAGCAGAAAGACAGCAAAGATAGAAGTGTGTGTGCGTGTGTGTGAGAGGGAGAGAGAGAGAGAGAGAGAGAGAGAGAGAGAGAGAGACGATCGCTTTTTTCTCCTTCGTCTTCGATCTTTGTCTTTCTCAGATTTCGATTCCGTGTTAGTCGACGAGCACGTTTGTTATAAAAAACGAACAACAATCGGATGCGCTCTCGATGCAAGAATTAGACAAATCTCATTTCAATTGCGAAATGTGTAGTCCAGCATACGCAGCGATTAGAGATCGTTGGAATGAATTGTTCGAACGCTGATGTTTGATTACATGATTTTTGGTGTTCTAGTTTCATGCGCAAGGATGAGATGTTATTGTTTTTGTTTCTCCAACGAGTCAGTCCCGTGCATTACAAAAAAAAAGCTTCTCGTTCTCTAGGCTCGGTTTTTTGGTTTCGTTTGTTTGTTTTCTTTTTGGTGAGGTATTTTTTCACCGGGTTAGAGCAATGTTATTAATTAGTATACAGTCTAGCTACTGCGAGCGTGTCGATTCGCTGGCAAGGCACGATCGTGGATCTCCAAGATTTCTCACTTTGTGATTTTTAATTTTACCGCTTTTTCAAGTTTGTTTCTCGATCGATTTCAGGGGAACGAATCTGAATCTGTAAATTCTTTAAATTATCGCCTGCAGTGTTTGAGAAAATTACGATCGAATACGCTCAAGTTTGAGAGACGAATTTTTAATTTTGGAAATATTTTGTGCTGGAGTGGTAATATGTAGTTACAAGATTGTAATTTGCGTAGTAATAGTCTATGGATTCTCCTGAATATTATGGTGCAACTTAATATTGCACTATGCGTACAGAAATTTGTTTCAATAATTATTAAAGAGAAGACCATGCGTCAAGCTACACTTTGCAGACGTTTTTCAGTTTCTTTAAAAAACTAAACAGCTAGCAGGAAATCTAATTATATCAGAAGATAGATAGGGCAAAGCTTTAGGCTATGGATACCGTTCGTTGAATTTGTGGATTTCCCTAGAAGTTCCCTTTTCGCTTCAACTATTATTTAATATTAAACTATACCCTATTGTTCAGGTGTGTACAAAGAATATTATCAAACAAGTTACAATTGTCCGTCTAGGATTGTTGAAGCACAAAACATTTTCAAACTTGATAGCCTGCATTCGTCTCAAGAACTACACAAGTGTTAAACAATCTTACAGATTCCGATCGCGAAGCGTCTACTAAAAGTTCCAGGACCGTAAGAAGGTAAAATTTGTTGCACAGTGTAACGTTTCCGTCCGATCCCATCGTTTCGTTTTTATCTCGATCGCTGCGACGTCTTCGTTACTTTTCAGAGATAGGGGAAGTTGTTCCTCTCGATAAAGCGATGCTACTTTCTCACGAGATCGCTGATTTCCTCCAGACTTTCCGAGGAATCTTCTTAAAAAATCTTTTCTACGACCAACCATTCGTGACTCGAATCACATTATTTCCACTTTTTACTACTGTCTTTGTTCTTAACACGCGATCGTTATTTACTTAAAGCACACCGTTCGTTCAAACGTCTTAAATTTCTTAATTTTCTCAAATTTTTTCAATTTCCTACATTTCTTCGATTTCTCACATTTCTCAAATTAATTAAACTTCTTTCGTTCTTTAAATTTCCTATATTTATTAAATTTCTCAAACTTTTTTAATTTCGCAAATTTCCTCAATTTTTTACGTTCCTTAAATTTCTCAAATTAATTGAACTTCTTTAATTCTTTAAATTATATACATTTCTTGAATTCCCCAAATTTCTCGAATTTTTTAAATTTATTAAATTTCGTAAATATTTTACGTTCCTTATATTAATTAAACTTCTTAAATTTTTATACGTTTCTTAGGTTTCTCAAATTTCTTAAATTCCTTAAATTTCTCGAACTTCTTAAATTTCTTATATTCAAATTTTGTGAATTCAATGAAGTCACAATTGACATTTAATTAAATACAACGACTGTAATATATCTAGACCGTGGATTTTTATGCAAATCGAAGGTTGTCTGTACCTCTTACAAGAGAAGAAAGATGTATAAATATTAATCTCTTCTTTAAATAATTGCGACACGTGGTAAATAATGCACCAGTAGTATTAAATTCATTCGATGTTTCTTCATTTTTACCACGTTTTTGTGTTTGTATATATAGCAGATACGATATAACGATGCATAATCTATAATAATAATAATAAAAACAATGGCTAGAGATAATGTTAAAATAATGCGTATATTTCTGTCAACAATTTTTCATAAAATATAATCGGATACAAAGATTCATTGTCGGTCCACGATAATTAATATTATTTGTATGTAAATAATTCCTTCAATTTTTCATTGGTACATTAAGTTTTTCGTTTCAATGATTTGTGCTTCTTGGGATTGTGAAAGAGTAAAGCAATTGAATTTTTTATCCTGCTCAGCAAACTAGAAATTTTGAAACAAAAAAGAAATAATGTCAACGTGTCGAGGACAACGTTTGCCTGCTTACGACAGCCGCGATCGGTCCACGTAGCAGTCGAGGAACGTGTCGAAGTAACGTTCGCGATCTTGAGGAGCGCATCTTGGCCTTGCCGAGGCGAACAACTCGTGTCGAGCAACGAAAATCGTATCGAGGTGACGAGGCAGCAACGATTCCCTCTCGAATTCGAAACAGCTGTACACACCATCGGCCAAGAAAAATGTCTCTGTACACCCTACTCTAACACGCCGTACTCCCCCGTTATTCTAATCGTAAGTTTTATATAAATATACGAATAAAAAAAAATATAAATCATAAGGCAAGATGTTAAAAAGAACTCTTGCTCCATTTGAAATCATGAACCGAGGGTGTGGGAAAGTTTTAATCTATTTCAAATCATAAAGCAGGAGGTTGAAAAGGGACTACTATATTTAAAATCATAAGGCAAGGGGTTGGGAAGGGGTTACTATAGTTTAAGAAGCGTAAGACACGGGGGTTGAAAGAGGTTGCTCTGTTTTAAATCGTAAAACAAAGAATTACAAAGTTCCTACATTATTCGAAATCACAAGGAGGGGGGTTAGAAATGTTACCGAGTTTTAGGTTGTAAGACGAGTGGTTAAAAAAGTGACTCTATTCGCGAACCATAAGGCAAGAGGGTTAAAAGGTGTTGCTCCATTCGAGAGGGTTGCAGAGAGACTGATCTTTGGCCAAGCGCGTATCCGGAAATCCTGGAGCATGTTTGATCCGAAGAAGGTGAGACCCACGACCGGCCCCGGGCGAAGCCATAAAACTCTCAGATAAAAAGTTCAGGCGAGTCGTCCCTACCTTCGTCGTCGCTGGAGTAGCTGTTGTACCGAGAAACGTTCGCGACGGTTCGCCGGCCGTCGGTGCTCTTGCTGCGCACGTGCAGACGGTGGCCGTCGTCCCTCGACTCCCGGCGTCTAGAGTGACGGACCTCGGCGACCGACGCCTCGTGGGCGGCCAACTCCAGCAGCGCCTGTTGCTTGTAGTAGCTGGACAGCTCGTTCGAAGCCCTGCTGCCCCTGTTCGCCGACGCGGACGGTTTACGGGTCAACGGCGACTGCAGCATACGCTGCTTCCACTCCAGCAGACGCTTCATCGACTCCTCCCGCTGCAATGTTATCGATCTTAGACCAATTTTTCTACGGTTCGTCTCGATGTCTCGAAACAAATCACCTTGAGAACATTCGTTTGTCTACTACAATTTGTTCCCTTTCAACTAAATACTTTTCTTCTCCGACATCCTTTTCTATCACCACAAATAAGGTGGGTTATTTAAATATAAGAATAATTGATATATTTAAAAAAAGAACAGTGCGGTTGCAGTTTGCAATTAAGCTCGATGATCGATCATTTCGCGAAGAGACAATATAATTGGGGACAAACCATTCACAGTTATATTATTTGCAAAGATAATTCGTTGCGATTAAATATTCATCGTTATTTCGGGAACGATCACGTTTGAAAATGGTAGAATTAATGTGCATTCTCGAGATCGAAAATTCGTGCGTCGATGCAACAAACTTGCCCTCATTAATATGTACTGTATTCCATTAATACTCGTAATATTACACTTTCGTACGGTCTGATCATCATTATTCCCAACGTGTTTGTTTAATCCTATGTAACGGGCTCATTGGTTTTAACAAATGCGTAATAATGGGTATTTTTGTATTACCTGATCGAATAAATGACAATCCTAACGTTCTTTCATTTTTCACTGCAATCCGTATAATATAAATTGTTCGAACTTTAAGGATATCAAAATTCCATTGAACATTGAAATATTTTCCAGCGTTCAGTGTTGAAAGGTAAAACACGCAATTAAAAAGTTTACGCAACGAAAAAGGCAAAATATTACATTGCGAATGCTATGCGTATGTAAAATTTTTTATCTTCTAAAACTACACCCAGAAAGACATATAAAAAATTCAATCAAATTCTCCATCAAGTCCGCTAAAATATCGAACAGAAAGGTAAAATGAATTTTATTTAAATCCTTTCATTAAAAACATTTCATCGCGAATAACAATTTTTACATTGAAATTCCTCCGTGAAAACAATATTTAATTATCATTTGACTATGTCTAATCGTACGATATTAAAAATAATCTTGTAATACTATAAATAAATTCGATTTCCGATAACATGTGAAACGTCGGACCGTTATCAATCGGAAGCACTTTCGCGGATAGAAGCCGGTCAATTAATCTTGCTCAGCGCGTAATGCGCAACGTACAACGAAAATCGTTCTCCTCTTTTTTTCTTTCATATTTCCGGGGCTTATGATTTATAAAGGGTTAGGCGGCTCGGCCGGGACGACGAGGATGATTGAACGAGCCGCGGTGAAAGCGTTATTACGGAACGGCACGCGGAGGAAGCGACTTAAAATGCAGAGCTGTAACGCAGGTTGCGCGCGGATGAATCATCGAGTTTGGCTGGGGATCGAACGAATTGTTCTGTACGTCGCCGCACCGGTTGACCACGGGTCGAGATTACGCGAGGAAAGCGAACGAACCGAACCTATGACTCAACTCTCGGCAACCTCGTGATTCCTAAGTGAACCGGTAACGCGATCCTGAGACATCCTGCCCCAACCGTTTGTCGCCAGGTAACTTTCGGAATCTGTGGTCCGCATATTCTATTGGAAATGGGTTATGAAATAACTTTCAAAGATTCGTATCTTTGAAAATCTGCTTTATTATAAGCTCGGAAGGACGTCTTAACGCTTCGAAAGTGTTAAAATATGCATTTGGAATTGATGTAGCGTTTGGATTTGGCGCTAAACCGTGCACCAGTCTGCATGTGTGCGCCGGGAGCAAGCGATGCCTCGTGGCGTGTCGTGCGTTTCGATCGTCAAATGTTTTTTTTCACGCCGGTCGACTGTTAGTTGGTCTTCAGCGCGAACCGAAAAAACGTGACTTCTTCCGTGATTTTAACAGAAAGTCGTATAAGAAGTGAAGAGAAAATACAGGGGTACAGAGAAAACTCTGTTCCCGCTTAACAAGAAAAATACCAGGGCTGCATCTTGACTCTACCCCGAGAGCCCAGCCATAAACGGTCACAGGCCTATGGGCCCGATGGCATCTGGTCTATTGCATCACTCTAGCTAAGCACAGTGATTCTCAAATATAACGAGATTCATTTTTGCATCTCAGCAGACGTATTAATACAAATAATCCAACATATTCCACCGATGACTGTACCTATTCTGTTTCGTGAACGGCGATGCAAAGCGAAATGGAGCTGATTCCAAGGGAACAGCCGAGTCGAAAATGTGCAGTAAAATTTTTTTATCGGAGCCCTCGTGTCAGGGAAAATCGAGTGTGAACACTCCTCGTTCGTGTTCAACTATTTTTTGATCGAATACGAGCGATATTAGGTGATTCTACGTGGTAATTTTTCGTTTCAACCTTCGTTTTCGAACAAATCGAATGCGAACACTTATCCCGACGATTTTCTTCGATTCTAGCGAAATGTAGACGACGAGTCTGAAAATTCTATGTTGAAAAAGAAATTGTGGTATACAGATTTTTCGTTCGAGACCTATCTTTCGAGAAAATCGAGTGCGAACACTTGTCTCGAGGCTGTGGTATAATTTTGAGTGAACGTAAACCATGAGGGTGCTTTTATAGGAAAAAATGAGGAAAAAATGTGAATTAAGGATTTTGTGTCGAAACCCTCGTTTTTCAGAGAATCGTATATGAACGCTTCTCTCGAACGTCTGGTTTAATTTTGACTGAACACGAATGATGGGAATGATTTCATTCCATCTTCCATTTTTGAGAAAATCGAGTGCGAACACTTGTCCCGAGGCTATGGTATAATTTTGAGTGAACGTAAACCATGAGGGTGCTTTTATAGGAAAAAATGTGAATTAAGGATGTTGCGTCGGAACCCTCGTTTTTCGGAGAATCGAATATGAACGCTTCTCTCGAACACGTCTGGTTTAATTTTGACTGAACACGAATGATGGGAATGATTTCATTCCATCTTCCATTTTTGAGAAAATCGAATGCGAACACTTGTTACGCGTGCTAGGTTCGCCATAACGAAATCGACAGATGGTTATCCTACACGCAAATGTAGGTTAACGAAGTAGACTAAAATAGTTTGTTCGAGGAGTCGTGTGCCAGAAAATCGATTTGAACACTAGAACCCTACCGGACCAGTCAAAATGACTGGTTTCCATTTTCTTCTTAGATCTAAAAATCTTGTCATTTTTATAAGGCGACATATACCGGTTACTTTTAAGGCTCGGTAGATTTAGAGTTAGACATATTTTTAATAAAAAATCTTCACTTGGGAAAAATGTTGAACATCGTGGGAATTGTAAGATTATCTCGACACCTCTTAAAAATATAAAAATTGTACGAGCCTCTGCGAATGCAATACATTTTGTGTGAAAGATCGTTTGATCGATTCAATGTCTAACGATCTAAAATCTAAAGCATCCGTTTTGAATTATAATCGTTAACGAATCCATGCTCGACGATTATTCTGACGCGCCTCAATTGTAAGCAATGGGATCGCTGGTGCTCTGACGGATATTGTCTCGCAAGGTCATCGAGACTGTCCCTTTCGCCGAAGAAAGTTGCCTCGTTAAGGTAATTGACTCGTGGACTGGCGAACGCTCCGGAGCGGCTGGGTTAATTGAAATTAGTAGATGGATAAGAGGGCGACATGGATTTTGATTAGCCTGCTTGGGGAGGTGGTGACGCCAGCACAATGCCGTGGTCGTTACGAAACGTTTGCGAAAAGAATTCCCTCTGTGATCTAATTCCATAATCATCTGATTCCAGGGGAGCGATTGCTTAATTAAATGCTCGCGTTCCACACAATCTTTCGGAATTAAAGCTCACGGTAGAGAAATAATTCTTTTATAATTGAATGCCCGATGACCTAATTCCACGCGAATGTTCATAGCGCATGCTTAACTTCTACGGGTCTGACATGAAATTAATAACTGCGTAAGAGGAATAAATTTGCTTTTTAATTTAACGTGCTCTTGCTGCAAGTTTATCCGAGTTGTTACAGCAAAGACATAATTCGTCAAAGTAATCCGTAGATTGGTAGTCGATTCGGACACTTATCCTGGACATTCAAACCATTCTACGGACTATAGACATTCTGGAGAGTCGTTCGAATAAGATGAAATGTAAGGATGGATACCAACCTGCTGGATCTTGCGTTCACCGTCCCTCGAGTCCTGCTCGGAGGATCGTTCGCCGTAATCGTCGTCGTCCGGGTCGAGGGCAGCCGGGTGTCTCGTCCTTGGTAGCCGCGCGGACGCGGACCTGCAGAACTGTTGCTGGTCGTTCCATCGCCTTTGGGAGGCGCGAGCCGTGTGACACGTCTGAGCCACGCGAGTACCCTGACTCGTGTGACTCGCGTGACTCGCGTGACTCGCGTGACTCGCGTGACTCGTGTGACTCGCCGGCCTCCCCCACCCCTCGTACTCCCTCGGAATTCTTCGCGGAACCGAAGAACTGCCGTCCTCGACGTGGCTCGACTCCCGGCCAGTCGGCTCGTAGCTCTTCTCGCGCAACGATCTTCGTAACTTCGCCTCGCTGCTGCTGGAAAGTCTAATTACCAAAAACAGACCTCTGGTCACCTTCGGTCGATCTTCGACGATCGGTCATTGGCTTTTTAAACATTTCCTTTCGCGACCTTTTCTCTAACGGGTTCGTCTAATGTCTACCATTTTTGTTGCTGACTAAGATTGTTCTTCCGAACAGTAACACTTTTAACGCTAAACGTACCAGCACCGGTCAAACGACTGGTTCCAAAATTGTTACTGTACAATTATTGAAATTACGAAGACGCTTTTGTGGGAAATGGTTAATTAAATATATTTGATAGAGAGCATATTATAATACGAAGCGCACAAAGTCCAAATAAATTTAAACGTGTGATTTTTATAAGGTGACATACATCGGTTATATTTAAC
This sequence comes from Sphecodes monilicornis, assembly GCA_913789915.3. NCBI lineage: Eukaryota > Metazoa > Arthropoda > Insecta > Hymenoptera > Halictidae > Sphecodes > Sphecodes monilicornis. The sequence continues at coordinate 339,622 of OU565284.1, forward strand.
GCTCGGTAAGTTTCGCGTTGAGCAATTTGTGAACCTCCCAATTTTTTATTTTTCAACGGTCGAATGTCTACGATGTTTTGTTATTGATCTTGAGCGAGAGTATTTTGCTAGTTTCACAGTGAGTTCTACGGTTTTTAACAAATCGCTTCATTGATCCTCAACCTCGAAACAAAGTTCTTGGTACCTTCGCTCAATTTTTATTGTAATATATAGTCATTGCATTAGGAGAGTTCGGGACTCTGAATAGTTTGAATGTTGTTGCGTTGAATGGTTTTGTCAAATTTAATATATCTAAAACGATATTTATCGTTGACTTTCAAGAAATCTGTTTTGCAAGTCTTTTAGTGATTTTAAATATTTAAAATCGCAATTAATTAATGTTTCGAAGTAATATTATGTTTTCGATGGCTTTTGAATCGCAGATTTTCTGAATGAAAGCGAACGTGCCATGGACAATTGATTTTCTTCGGTCAGACGAGCATTCCGTTTAAGAGCGAGTCCACGAACAATGGCTATCGATACTGTTCTCGCGAACTCGACGCGCCGTTGGAATTTTAATAAAGCCACACCTAATCGAATTCTGGCGATGCTCCAAACCGTGCATACCGATAGGACTTATGAGCGAATCTGTCTGCTAGCGATGGACAATGAAACTTGAACTTCGATCGTGTGATTCGAGAAGCAACCCTTCCATCGCGTTATACAAAACTAGACCGTGCTTAAGAATTTCTTTACTGGAAAAAACTGAAAGACGTAAACATAAAAAAATTGTAAACGAAGCTGTAATGCAGCCCTTAATTGAGCAGAAAAACGATGAAATAAGGAGTAAGTTAAAATATTTTCGTGTAAAATTATTTAAAAATAGTTGAAATACGATTTTAAAATCATCTAATAAGCATCTTATGGTTAGCAGATAGAAAGAAACACTTAAAAAAAAGCTTCGGTGCTGTTGAAACTGCATTTGCAACATTATCGCATTATGGTAACTTTTAGGATATTCAAGATATTTAAGGAATTAAGAAAGGACGTCGAAAAAATTGGTTTTTATTTTATGTAACTATGACGCACCCTAGCGAAAAATATGAAAAAAATTGGAGATACCGTTGACGACAGTGTTTTATTATTAAATTAATTTCCGGAGTGATCGCTCTTGAGCTTCAATATGAAATCTGTGTTTTGTCGAATTTTTTCCGGTTTTTCATTTTTCGCAACCAGAGTTCGCAAGTAAAAAATCGGAAAAATTCTCGATTACGCGGTTCGATATGCTAAATGTGTCGCATGTTTTTTTTCGAATTTTTCAACGCGATCAAATGGGAATAATGAGGCAAGAATTGGTTAAACGTTCGACTACCCTTGCTGACGAGGTACAAGGCTGAAACTTGGTTTTTCAAAGTAACGTTTTTTTGGTAAGATATCGAACGAGCTATTTCCGCTCGAAATCGGCTGAAAGGCATTTTCCGGTTATACCCAAATCACTTTTGGCCAAGATTTCGAAACATGCCACCGCGAATCGTCCTATTCGACATGCGGGATGGATTAGCGTTAACGGTTTGGAATGGAGGATCGACGTGTGATCGACAGGGGATTCTGCAGAAGGTAGACTCACTCGGTGTGCCTCTGCAACGATTGATGCGACATCGCGTGCTGTTGATGGACGTGCTCGCGTTGTCCTCGCCTCGGCCCCGGGCAGGCAGCCTCCGGCAACGTGGCTATTCTACTTTCGTCGGACCTATCACGGCCTCCCGTTAGCTTCGCCGGCATTGTTGCCCTGGAAAGCGATTGGTTCCTTTGTTGTTGGTGGTGCTGCGGCGCCTGGTGTAGATAAACCGCCGACTGCCGCATCTGGGCCGCGTATCTGATCCAAACATATCGAAAATAACAGTGTCCCATTGTTACGTCGAACGCTTCTCGCCCCGATAGTTCTTAACCTCGGAAATACTGGCGCGAGAGAGGGAGGGGCCCTAACTGTTCAAGTTTAACTAGCTTTTGCACGGTGATAGCGAACCGAGGCCCTGGTGACGCGCAGCAATGTGGAAAACTTCCAAAATTGTCGCTTACGTTGTGTAGAGGCATTGTTGTGCTTCATTGTTTACCGCTGACGTTGCACGTAGACGATAGTAATTTTTTGATAGAGCTTGTTCCTTTTTAATGATTTTTTTTTTTCTGAACGTTTTCCTGGCATACATACCCGTGGCGGCTTGCTGAATAAAATGAGTCCAAACACGGTGCACTTTGGATCGTGTTCGATCGTGTAATCCACGATCTAGTAGAACCTCGATTATCCGAACCGCCGGAGTTAGATTTCTAAATCGTGGATTAAACGAACAAGCGTGCTCCGAACGATGGCGTGTTCGGACTCGTTTTAATCGGAAAAATGTCACGAATGCGTTGGTGACCGGTCCAGTACCGGTTTTCACAATTAAATAATGAAAAATAATGAAGAGTTTTGTCATGGGAATAGCGGATTGAACGAGGAGCTGCACATATATGTGGTTACCGTTCTTCGGAGTAGAAATATCCGTCGCTGGCAGCGTCCGATGGCGTTACTATGTCCAAACTTGATTTAGGCCTCTGCGGACGCCTCTGTTGGTTTAGCGTGTCGTCGCAGTGGGTAGGCATTTGTTGCTGAGGCCTCCTGGTGGCTTCGTACTCTAGGAAATCCGCGCTGTGGGGTCGCGGAGGTGGTTGGGCTCGGGGTTGCCTCATTATTGGCACTGTTTTACAAAAATAAAAATTTCGTCTAATCAATCGATCGAACGATTAACGTTTGTTGTCTATGGTAGTAAACGATGGAATATTATGACTCTATTCGTTAGATACCCTATGGAAAACTAGGTCAAACAAGATGATTCAAACGCATTAATTCGAACAAGCCAATTCAAGCCATTTCAAACCAATTAGTTCAAACAAGCTGGTTTAAACAAGTTGGTTTAAACAAGCTAATTCAAGCAAACTAGTTCAAAGAAGCTGATTTAAACAAACTAATTCGAACAAGTTAATTCAAACAAGCTAGCTCAACCAAGTTAATTCAAACAAGAGAGTTCAAACAAGCAAATTCAAACAAACTGGATAAAACAAGCTGGCTTAAACAAGCTTATACAACTAAGCTAGTCAAAACCAATCGGTTTAAACATTCTACAACGAAACTCATAGTTATTGTAATCACTCGCTCGCATTATTTACTCTACACAATTTTCACGAGGAATAAGAACATAAAGATAAAAATCCATTTCTAGTATTTTCCCATTGCAAGCAAACCAACAATAAAATCTACAATAAAAATCAACGCCTATCAAGGAACACTTTAAAAACCGAAAACAGATTCCCAACACTTTTCGATACCAAACAAACTCAAACATACTCAAACATACTCAAACATCCTCCAATCAAAACGGACTATCCCAAAAAACATCCTAACCAAAACCACATACCGGAGTTCGCTCTCACGCCTCACGATCGTCAACTATACTCACTATTAGCCGTGGCTGCCGGAGAAAGCATCTGCTGCTGATGCTGTTGATGTTGTTGATGCTGTTGAGCGTACAGAGGAATAGGAATAGGCGCCGGCGAGGCTCCCTTCGAGTAGCCCACAGGCCCGGCTGGTCTCTGATAAAGTTGCGGTGCCCCATAGACTTCCTCGTAGTCCCCGTTGCCTCTGGAAGACCTGGGCTTCGCTGCGCTACGACCATAAGTGTCCGGCGTTCGTCTTTCGGTCTGCACCTGGGTGTAGCCGTAGGTCAAACCCGATTTGTCCGTTCTCAGACTCTGTTGACTCGGCTGACTCATTCTCGTCCCGTAGATCATGCTACTTCTGTCGTAATCGGACATGGGACTTTTGCTTGTCACGGTGACGTCTGGAGACACCGGTGACTTCCGATAGTCGGGATCAGGCGATGGCGTTGAATACTCGGTTGAACCGTCTGTTAACCTTCTTGGTTTTGGAGGAGCATTGGCGTAGATTGGTTGGCCGAATTTTCTGGGCATCGGTTGGACCGTTTGAACCGTTACCGGGGACTGTGTTTGTTGCTGTTGTTGAAATTTTTGCTGATGAACCTGAAGACGATGCAAAAAAATTGATTTTATCGGTTCTGGGATTTGGCATTTAATCCTTACTCTGTCAGAGATAAGACTGTTTTTTGCGAAGGCTATTTTTTTGTCAATAGATTCTGGATTTTTATGGATTTATCGCATATTCAAATTCCTGGTATATTGTTTTTCTTTCGACGGGAGAGGGCAGTCGTAATAGAGTGGAATGGACAGCTATTACGACTACGAGCGTCTACCGTTTTCTTTCGTCCAATTCCGACCGACAGAAATTTTTTCAAAATTTTCTTTTCCCGTCATTTGGTAAACTAATTCTTCTAACGTGTCAAAAAATCTCAACTCTGTTTGGTTCGGGTTTAAGGAGGTTATAAATGTGGTTCCATACGTTTTGCCAGGAGTTGTATAAAAGAGACGAAAATTGTTTAAAATTTCTGTTACCTGATGATGGGCCTGGACAGTGTTCTGATGACTCAAATGCTGGTGCATCAAAGCCTGATGAGGATAGACCTGTTGCACCTGCTGCCCAGCCTGCATCGATGTCCCGTATTGTTGCTGTTGCTGTTGCTGATGCTGAGAGGTCCCAGGCTGTCCATACTGCGACTGTTGCTGTATCCAACCATTGACCATCGGCTGAACAACCTCGTTCTGATTGTTATTCGTCGAGTTCATTGTAACGCCACTGTTGTTATTGTTCAGATTATTATTGTTCCCGTTGTTGGTGCTTGAATTGCCGTTGCTGCCAGTGAGGTTCGGGAAGGAGGCAGTGTTCACGCTATTTGGGCTGGAATTGTTGTTCGAGGCGTGACTGGGTTCGTCTCGGGATTGAAAACCGTGGAAACCTGAATCGCTATCGTCTGCACTCTGATTTAGGATCGACGAGATCGAAGATACGCTGGGACGCGCGCTGCGCTCGCCATCTTGCTGGCCTGCGATCTCGATCACTACTGCTGCTTCACCAGCACCACTGCAATCGTTTTCAAATCATTTTTATCAGGTCGTGTTAGACTCTTTTCGACGATGATTTTTAACTAGACTGTCGATTAGGGTTCGGCACGTTTCATTTCAGATAAGATACTAACGAGCAGTGATTTTCAGAGATTCCATAATATTTTTCTTTGATATTTTCAGTGTTTTGCATCTCGTCCACTCGTTTCTTTATAAATGCATAAAATGTACGTTTGTGCGCAGTTCAACAAGAAATTTAAAAAATATACAAATTCTACGCATCAATCGTGAAAAATGAGGATCGAATAGAAATATGATTTTTCTCTTAACTCTCCGACGGTGGAGACTGGGTCTATTTTGACCCAGAATATGAAAACGGACAATAATTCTATCTATATCTAAAATTATTAAGAAAGGAAATAAATGTCTATGTAGTCCCTGTACCTTGCAATTGATGCAGGCAATTTTTATTTTTTATACAAATCCGCAGTCTAGTTACGATGTTAAAACTTATGAATACATATAATGTACAATACGATACACATCGTTAATAAATGCTATAGCGTGAACTCTACTGAGAAGTCAATAGTCCCGAAGCAGAATCTTATGGTTTCTCGCGATGTCTGACCATAGGCTGTCTTGTTCTACTTCCTCGCGTATACCGATCGATAGAGTGCGGATTTTACGTGTTCGTGACAAAAATGAATAGATTAAATGCACAACAGTGCACACGTACACTGCTTTTCCTTCGACTGGAGACTTACCGTCATAAAAGCTGTCCACCCCATTCATATTATTTTACACTCGCGGTGTAGGAGCGGGGTGGACAGCTATTATGACTACGAGCGTTTACCAGCTGTTTCCTATCGAGAAATAGATCGTAATTGGACCGCGAATTTTATGCATTTACGACAGGAATAAATAAACAAAATCCTACATTATCCACTAAACTCATCCTTCTAACTTCTGGAAAAATGATTCGCTGCAAACAGACTGGCAAAAGTCTGTTCAGCATCGAAACAGTTTTTGCCCGTACGCGGTTAATTCGGTAAACCAGTGGTCAAATAAGGGCTGGCTACTCTAGAGAGAGAGCTAGACAAGGTTTTTGGTTGCGTTCAGTGCCGCAGTCATTAGCTTTGAGACCGAGCAAACTCGAAACCACCGACGGACCTGCGACAGAAGGAAAATTCGCTGGCAATTGAAACGAGCTTCTCGCAGATTTTTTTTGTGTTCGTTGGGGACAACGTGGTGCAACGACAAACCATGCTCCGCATGGTAACCGAGCCGTCTGGAACTCCGGTTTATCCGCGGTTAACTTCCAGGAAGCAAACTAACGAGTTGGGATAGTTTCGGCCGCGATTACGCGCGGAACGAGAACAGCCGCGATGCAACGCGGATCGCTCGATTCGCATGCACGCGCTTGTAGTCGCTTGCATTCGATGCTAAACTAGAGTCGCTTCCCCTAAACTCTCGTGGGGAAACAAAGCGAATTTCGCATTCCGTTTGCTCGACGGTGCTTCTTCGATGCGAGCTAATTGTTCGGCAAATCGGCTGATTCTGTAATCGCATAGATGTTGCGATCGCTTCGCCATAGTCTTGCCCCGCGAGATTTTCTTTTAAATCATTGATCGCGGATGGAAATTTCTCTGTTGGTATTGAACGATCGAGATATTGCTCTTTAGAGTTTTTCTTTCGAGTGGAATTGTTTGGACTGGCCTTTAACATTTTGTTAAATTGCCACCGACATTAACGCTAGAACTACCGAGCACTAAACGCTACTGGTATATACTGCCTTATAATAACGACAAAATTGCATTCATTCAGATTTCGTATAATTTATGTTCAAACATGTACTTTAATAGAGAAATTTACTAAAAAATTACTCCTGGAAACATATTTATGATCTAAATATTTTTTTGCAAGCTATAAATGGCGTACGTATTCTTTTGTGGTTACACTATTTTCTTTTAGCAATCACGGTAACTTTCTATGTATGTTTTTATATCATACAATGACCTTCGGCTACGAGGCTACGGTAAATATTCAATATTACTCAATTCAGCGCGAATGCATATTTCGGCTTTATTAATTACATTATTGGTACCTTCCTCTAATGTTATCCGAGATATATAATCGATATTTTTACGAAACAATACGTATGAAATGTTCAAACTGTTTCTTCCATTTCTGACATTGTATCACCTTGAAGGTGATTGTATCGCATTCGAGAACTGCAAGGTCACCACCATCGGACCTCTTCCCACTACTACGTACGGCCGTAGAGTTAGCGAGTGCTGCGCGCGCCGCATGGCTCTCGTGGTGAGAGATTCCCACTACTATACATTATAACGATGAAGTCTAAGAGTGGGGGAAGAACTTAAGCGGGGAAGGTGCCTCGAATAGTTCCGGTGCCACTGGTTGGAACTGCCTGGTCTAGACACACACTTTCATATGATGTAAAAAAATACAAGCATTCGAATTACAAAAATTGAAGGGTTCACCTTCGTCGGCACAATAACAGTGCAAACACGAAAGAATTACATAACGTTGCTTGTAAAAAACAGTATTTATTACACATTTCTCTTTCATTTTTTTGCTAATATTTATGAATTACAGGAATAACGCTGGATAATAATAGCGTGAACATCCTGTAAAACATTAAATTCTTCCCTGTCTTCTATTTCGTGTTTCACTTCACGTCCAATATAGCCATAAGTACACAAAATTCCCAGTCGACCCCGAAAATCATGCTTTCCTCGTAACATTTTCATAATGTAGACGCTACTAAAATTGTTGGAAGCTTTACGAAGTTGGTCGGTACGAGACAGGACCGCGTCTTAGGATCGCAAGCATCGTGGGAACGGAACGATGTGTCTAGGGGTGTTTGGAAGCCTGCGAATCTCCGACGGTGGCTGGTTTCCCTGGGCATTTCGCGAAGCGCTGTACAATATCGACGACGGAAAATCAACAGGGAAGGCACTCACGGATTGGGATCCTGCAGCAGGGTCGCCAGAGTCAACGCATTCACCCACTGGTTCATGCTATCGCGGCTGTCCGCCGCGAAGTGGTAGGTCCTCATGTTCGCGTGCTCCGCTTTGAACGCGAACTTTCTGTTAACCTTGTCCTCGGGCTTGCAGACGGTGACCCGGTACGACGGCAGCAGTATCGAGCCGAGCAGCTTCTCCTCTTCCGGTCCTGCAATCGCACAAAAACAAGAAACGTTCATCGTTTTGTTGGAAAACTTACAGTTCAATTGACATACGCATTTTCGTGCAATGTGAAAATCTTCCGAATCGATCGCGAGACATTGTCGTCGGAGGAAAATTCATTTTTTTCATGAAATTGTTATAGTCATATTCCTGACATTTTTCTAATTATAACGAGTACAAACGCGACGCTATTCAAAACATATTTGCTCGCGTGGGTCAGTCCAGACCCATCTAAAAATTTGTTACGATATCGCTTTCAGCTTATCAAAATGATCGAGGAAAGAAATAGATGTCTATGTGGCTCCTGTGGCTTGCGATTAACGCAAATATTTTAAAGTTAATGATTTGCAATACTTTCTTTTATACACGTTTTACCTTATCGTCTTCTTTTAATAATAAATAGTTAATTGTACTTTTACAATTACTTACAATTAGATACTACGAAAGAATTTTTGTTTAATATTTCAAATGTTGGAGTTTTTCAGATCTGGACAGTTTTCTATCATTCGTCTTTCTGAAAAATTTCGTTTCCGTTGTCCATCGATCGCAGCTCGGATTAACGTCGACGAAAGGAATAGGAAAAGGGAAAAAGAACGGGCGATTGATGGATTTTCTATAACGTAGAGGGCACGCCAATGTCAGGAACGTTTTTGCCCCGGTTGTGTTGTCCGTGGTAGTCGCAAAACTGTACGGTGTAGTAAAACTTCTACGTTTAATGGGTCGATCGATTTTGATGCCAGAAATACGATCCCCTTTGGAAATTTTTTTAGACGAAACTGAACACGATAACGATTTCAAACTTTATAGATATATTTATGAATGTTTAAGGAATGCGCACAAGCTTGTATACAAAAGTGATGGTACTATCCACAGCAATAATAATTCAGTTAGAACACTTTCAAAGGAATATTCGTTCATGCCCCATTTTGTAGGTTAAAAAATGGTGCTGTTTGAAGTTCTTTTTAGACTGAACTAATTAAGATATTGATTTCGAACATTATGGACGAACTTATCAATATTTCAAGGATACACACAATTTTTTATATAGAAAAATCATGATTCTATCCAATGTTACGATCATTCGCATAGAAAGCTGTATCAAAAGCACTAAAGGTGGCTGGTCTGTATTCTCTTCTAAAAACAAAAAAGAGAAAGGGTACCTATTGAAATTTCTGTTAACTGTGATCACAATATATACCCTAATAAACAAATATACTTATATACTCGATAACTGTCCATAAAAGCATTTTCATAAACTCCGCGCTCATAAACCACAAACAGTTTCATTCTAAAAGCGGACTATTACGCAACCGGAGCGAATTGCGAGTTTAGCATCACGAAAGAAGAAAATGAAAACGTTGACACGCGTAATCGTACTCTGGAAAAAAGGCGAGCATAAATTCCGTGTTCCAAGCGATCGAACAGTAAAAAACGAGACGTAGAAATGTTTCAACGCGCTTGTATGGCTCGCGAAAGCTCGCGAAAGCTCGCGAGCGCTGTTTCGGCACCGAATCCGTTTCACTCGCGGATTCCCCCTTGCCTTGGCAAGTCGGATGAATATTTCTCATTAACGAACGAGTACGTCGACCCTCTTGCCTCGGCTTTTTCGTGGTTTCCGCGACGGGGCGCGGAATGGATCCGGAACGAAGCCCAGACAAAACGATCTCCCTGAAGATCGTTTGACGCGGCGCGGCGCGGCGCGGCGCGGCGCGGCGAGCCCTGAATGAACGGTGCACCGTGCACTTGTACGCTATGCGCGCTGTAACGCTGATTGCTGCGAGAGCACGTCGCATTGTCAACCGCGGAAACGTGTACAGTATCGTTTTAAGACTTTCAGCGAGACGGTGCGGTGAACGAACCGTTCTCGAAAGCGAGAGTCGGCAAATTGAGAGCACGAGCCGCGAGAAATTTTCTTCGAGAGGCAATTTCGACAATGAATCCACGAGAAACTGTCGAGAGATGTTCTATGGTCGTTGATGCATCTTTTCAAACGACTTTGTTAACCGGAAAAGAGATGCAATGCGATTTTCTTTAGAATTTATCTTTCACATTAAGTATCCTCTAGAACAGACGTAGTTCACCAACTTGGTTGATTGTAATGAAATTGTTAAGTGAACAACAATTTTGTCGTTGACATTTTAATAGTTATTGTCCAAGAATAATAGCATTCGCGTTGTTATATAAAAGTATTCCATTTGTCGAGAGGAAATAGCTGGTACATGCTCGTAGTCATAATAGCTGTCCACCCCGTTCCTACTATTTCGCACTTGCGTTATAGGAGTGGCGGGGGACAGCTATTATGACGGCGGCTCTCTCGTCGAAGGAAAGCAGTGTCTCAGAAATGTTCATATGCAATAAATGTACAAAAATCCATAATAATGCAACAGCATTGTCAAGTTCGGGTGTTTACGATAACTACTTTGCATTTAATCTATTCATTTTTGTCATGCACGCGTCAAATCCGCACTCCATTGATTACTATATGCGTGGAAGTAGAACAAGCCAGCTTATGGTCAGACACCGCGAGAAACCATAAGATTCTGCTTCGGGACTATTGACCTCTCAGTAGAGCTTATACTATAGCATTTATTAACGATGTGTATCATATTGTACATTATATGTATTCATAAGTTTTAACATCGTAACTAGACTGCGGATTTGTATAAAAAATAAAAATTGCCTGCATCAATTGCAAGGTACAGGTACTACATAGACATTTTGTTGAGACGCGATTATTGTATGGCCGGCTCGTATTTCGGGTTGGGTCTACGCTACGGTCGATTTTGAACAGTGCGGCTGGAAAGTATCAGCTGACCATGGGAAAGTCAGCCTAGGGGGGGCCTGTGGCCCAAAGCCTAAATTAGGGTTTCCGGCGAAATTGCAGGAAAACGAGTGTCATCTGTTTAGCGACACTCGTTGCGACGTATTTCGTCTATGGGCGTTGCCCTTGTTTTGGGAGGTCGTTTGTAGCCTCCCAAATATTATATCATTGGCTGGGACCCCCACTATTTTGTACCTTGTGGAGGGATTTTTCAACCCCACGAGGTTACTTGTTTCTCACGCGTTAGTTGTAAGATTAGTCGCGATTTAAGAGTCGAAATTACGAGTCGTGATTTAAGAGTCGAAACTACCAGTCGTGAATTATCTGTCGCTGTTATACCGTCTTTCACATTTTCTATTAATGTTACTTAGTTATCCGAAACCCGATTATCTATTATTTAATTTACCTCTCTTTGAGGTGTGTATCTCAGCGGCTCACTAATACTGTTTGAGCACCGACACGACACAACACATTTATTTCCTTTCTTAATCATTTTAGATATAGATAGACTTCATGTCCGTTTTCATATTCTGGGTCAAAATAGACCCAGGCTCCACCGTCGGAGAGTTAAGCGAAAAATCATATTTCTATTCAATCCTCATTTTTCACGATCGATGCGTACAATTTTTATTTTTTCAAAATTCTCTGTTGACGATGAACGTTATTTCTCTACATGATGTACATAATAAACTGCACACAAACATACACGAACACTATCAAACAAACGACGTACTAGAAATACACTTTTTAACGGTTGAGAGGTTTCCATCGAAGACGATAACGGCATTATCATACTAGCAAGGGCTTCCGGCGATGGTTCAAGGACCCAGAGGAGGAGAGGGGGAGAGACAGAAAGAGAGAGAGGGGGTGGGATCGATTGATCGATCGCAGAGATCGAGCACTCGGATCCGCGAACACGGGGCGGAAATGATTCCGTAAATGCGACAGAAGCCTGACAAATCGAAAAGCTCTATTCGACGGTTTCGACAGCTCGAACGCCATTGACACGCGTTAGATATCGAGCAGTGGCCGGTTCGCTGCCCTCGGGGCAAGCATAAATCAACGCGAGCCGTGGAAAGACCACGAAAGAGAGAGAGAGAGAGAGAGAGAGAGAGAGAGAGAGAGAGAGAGAGAGAAATCCGATGAAAAACTGCCATAAATTTCGCGGTGGCCGTCAGAGCGAACGCTATATAGCTTCGGAACAGACCCGTTTCAATCGCGAACCTCGATTCTCGCGCGTTGGACTTCTTTCCGACTTTCTTTCCGGGTAACCACCTCGATTCTCGGCAATCGAAGGTCGACCATCGATACCGTTCGTAATCGCATTTTATTCTAATTTTATTCTACGACAGCCCCCAGGATAATTACAATTAACAGATTTGTGTTTGGGTCGGTTTTGACGCGAGTGTTGGACGAATTAATGACAGTTTTGAGAAATTATTTTGTATGTCTCGGGGCATTTATTAATAATACATGTTAAGACGCATTCGAATCTTCAGTGTCAATTTATGTATTTATTTCAGACAGAAGTGTGGAGAATGCAAATGAAAATGGAGACTCCCGTAAAACGCGATCAATAAATTATTTACCGAGACCGTATACATGCATTTTCCATGACAACAAGTGTATGTCCAGTAGGGATGTGCGGGCCGCCCGATTCTCGGGCGCCCGAATCGTCGGGTCGGGTCGGGTCGTAGACAGTCGGGCGGGCTCGATCCGGGCGCGCGATACTTCACGACACATCGGGCTACCCGAGAGTGACTCGACTTCGTCGTGCGGGATCGTCAAGAATCGGACAAGTTCGGGCGAGCGATTTATCGCGATACTCGAGATTCAATTTTGTTGAGTTTCCTACATTGTAATTTAAATAATATAAGTTAATCTTAAAAACAAGTTAAATTACAATTAAAGCAAGTGAATTAATATTTACATTATAATATTTATATTTATCATATTATATTTATAGTTATCATATCATATTATGTTAAACATATCGTTCATCATTTAATATATACAGTTTTACCACATTCGATTGGGGCATGACAATTTCTATTTTGTTATTTTATAATACATTCTATTTTAAGAATTTCTGTCGGCTTAATGATAGTTAATTAATAAGTTATATCAGAAGATGTTAAGTAAGTTATATAACAGTTAATAAGTAAGGATATTTTAATGATATTATCGATACATACGCAACTTCGTTCGTAACAAATTCGTCAGACTACCAGAAAAATTGTCTTTTAAATTTTTCACGTGTAACGCCCATTATTGCAAATGTTAATACAAATAGAGATTAAGCGCATGATTGTCAAATAAACCTAATGTAATTATAAAAGAAATACTAGTATATTAAAAATGATGTTATCAGTTATGAAAGTAATACCATAATTACTATTATCTATTTCATAAACCGCAAAATTGAATCTCGAGTATCGCGATAAATCGCTCGCCCGAACTTGTCCGATTCTTGACGATCCCGCACGACGAAGTCGAGTCACTCTCGGGCAGCCCGAAACTCTCGGGTAGCCCGATGTGTTACGAAGTATCGCGCGCCCGAATCGGCCCGCCCGACCTTCTGCGACCCGACCCGACCCGAACCCGAGTATCGGGCGGCCCGCACATCCCTAATGTCCAGTCATTTTAAGTAATACTTTCTACGTCTATTGTATATTTACCGCCAGATAAAATGCCTGCACATAGTCCTTTTAAACAATTCTCTTGTCAATGTTATTACTAGAGTCTACAGCAGGGATGGGCAGTATGGACAAAAGAATATTTATTTCATATTTTGAAGCTAAAGAACTGATCGACAAAAGAGAATTAATAGAGTCGATAGAATTCATGTAATCGATAACGTTAATAAAATTATTAAAGGACAATTAATAGGGTCAATAGAGTTTGTAGAATTAATAGATTAACTTCTTTTTATGACTTATTCGAATATAAATTCTGCCCCAACTCTAGCGAGAGTCTGTTTCGCGGCAATGGACAAGCACTAGCAACGTAGAATGATTATACGTCGGAAAATAAGAAAGCAGACGACGACCCATGGGGAAAGATACGTTATCTCTTAATCGTCACCGGGTAACCAGGAAGCGAAATGCGTATTCCGATAAGAGGATCGCTGTGGAATTAACAATTTTTCATTCCGCGGAAGAAAGACTTTTGGCACGGCTTCAACCCTCGTCGCGCTCTGCACCCGTTGCTTTCCAGCGTTACGCTCGACCAATTTCCGACCGTCATACCGCTCTGCCCTTAAATCTTTCCCTTCGGATCGTTTCCGAGGAACACTAATTGCGCGAGTTCCCCCGATTAGGTTCTTACGTAGAGCCACCTGCTCTTCCGCTTTTCCCAAGGAAAATCTTGATTTTCTACAATTTTTACGACCCGCAACATATTTCTTCGCGTCGACTGAAACTTGACAAATGCACCGCGTCGATACACTTCGGTTCGTTTAATGCTCTTACCGTTTTGCCATAGCTGTATTTTTACGAGCCAGTGCCGCGAGCAGCCCAAAAGAATCAACCTTTTCGTATTGATATTTGTTTAATTGAAATTACTTTGTAAAGGTTCGGAGACCTCTAAAATGAAAGATTTAATAAAATTCAATAAAAGTCCAGTGAAATCAAGCGATCGAGCTGCTATGATTAAATTCCTTTTGTAGCATGCGTCGAAGTTTCGAGAATGTAACTTCTCGAAATTAGGTTGTGGGCTAGGAACTTCGAGGAACGACTATTCGCTAAGATGTACGCGTTTAATTGCAAACAATTTTTCGTTTAGCGATTACATCAAGAAAAAATTCGTAAAATTTACCTTTTCTTTTCGAAAGGTGGTTTACCGTTTTTGGTGGGAGTGAAAAATAAAATATTGTAACAAATTGGGGTCATAGTAATTTTGTCGAGATACGAGCAGGCAACAGAAAGTCCTAGTACTGTTTCTCTCGCTGCCACTTTTTCCGCGGGACAGTTTGTCGTCGCTGGCGACTGCCAGCGCAAGTAGTATCGGACAGTAATTGGTCGGACGGTGGCAGCGGCCAATCAACGACGCGCCACTGCCGACGCGTTCGTTCCTTTTCATCGTGTTATCGCCTAATTACTGCCCGACAATAGAGAAATTAGCATGCAATAGACCGAACTATATTTCACGCTGGCGAATAAACTGGATGACCAACCGAAAACGATCCGCAACAATATTAGGTGACAACCGAATAGCGATACAGGTCGATGAATTTGTTTTTCTTTACTCCAAAAACCTTTGCGACAAAAATATACCACTCCGTTTAAAAAGGTACCGATGACCTTGAAATCTCTGAAATAAAATGATTTTAATAAAAAGACGACTATACCGTTGCACGTGGAATTTAAAATAGTGCAACTCTGTCCTGGAGACTTTTTCATCAAATAATTAATAACAGAGATACTCGGATGTTACCATTGGTTAGGTGTACCAAATTAATTCGTAGCCATTTCTTCCTGAATTTATTGATTATTTATAAACAATTAAAAAGAACTTTCTACTCTGAAACATACTCCATCTTACAAGTAATCAATGCATCTCCGATATAGTGGTTGAAAAATTTCAATTTAAAGCAAAGTTTTAATTGATCGACCAACGAATGATTCAACTAACAAATAGTCCACCCTGTATGGGCAAAAGATCGAAATTTAAAATAAGATTACAATTAATCAACCGTGATAGGTACGAATTAATTTATACAGCTAACAGATTCTGTATTATACAGGATGGTCCGAAAATGATTATACAATTTTAAAATGGAAAGACTTTGATTTTTTAAACCTTCACATTTATTCTTCCGTAGACAAATTCGATATTAAATAGTCTAGTGATTTATGTGCCACTCTGTAAAATTCAGCACCAGTAGAGGACTAAAATTTCTGAATGGCCTAAGAATTTATAAAAATATTCGAAAGAATTCATTTTAATTCGGTCAACCCCTTTAAATTGATTAGAAAGCAAAAAATTGAACTGAATGCAACCAGGTGTTATGTATACGAGTATCTATTTACAGGCGCCATTTGCCGTTCTCTTGTTCATTGTCGCGAATATTAAAAACCGCATTAAGCGGGTTTACGGCCGGATGGAGTAGAACGGTCCGCTAAATGAATTTACACCGTGCGGAATGATAACCCAGCCACGCGTTGTTACTATTGCGTGTATCCCCCCCCCCCCCCCTCTCTCTCTCTCTCTCTCTCTCTCTCTCTCTCTCGCTCGCTCGCTTGCTATACTCATATAATACCGCGTTAATTAACGACTCGTTGGCCGCCCCGCTCGTCAAAGGAGAACAACGCGACACGAAAATCAGCCGATTGTGAACAACGCTGAACAACGTCAACGCACACCTACAATTCATTGCGTTTCACTCTCTGATGCACACCGAACGACTTCTTCATCGAATGACCGCCACACAATTTTCACGATTTTCTCGGATTGTTAAAGAAACGTTTGCGGATAATTTATTTGAGAAATTCATTTCTTTCGTTGTGGCATAATTGTTCGTATAGATCAATTAGATATCTGCTGTATTTAATGTTTTGTAAACAATGTTATACTGTTTCAAGGGGCACGTACGATGGCGGAAAGAATTTATTCTCAAGGTCAATAGTTTTACAAAACTTCAAGGTCATCGATACTTTTCTACTGAGAGTGTTTTTTTCTTAGGTATTGTTGTAGAACATGAAAAGATGAGTACAACGATTCCATGATTATATTATTCTGATTATTTGATCTCGAGATATTTTTGTCTGAAAGGCAGGATTTTGTTAAGCCTATATTTTAAGAATAAAAAATGTCTACCTTCCAGACACGAATATCGGGTGATCGAATGATCGAATGATCGAAATAGTATAGCGTTGAAGGTCGTTGGATTCGTCTTCCTGTGCTCTACAAGAGTACCGAAGAAAATATACAGGTTACCGATAAAGAATATACCGATGACCTTGAAATCTCTTAAACAGACGAGCTTGAGTGAAAATTCTTTACCGTATTATACGTACCTCTTGAGATAGTACAACTTTGTTCTAAGAAATAAGACAGGTATTCGGACACTGTACACAGTAATTGCATACTAGTGCAATTTTTTCTATAACTTTTCTACTTTCTACTTTTCTATGAGCTCTACCACGCATCTATGTTAAAAAGGCTTGAGCCTACTAAACGCGTATCTCTTTTCAGAATTGAATAACCAACGGAAATGAATTTTACTGCTTCTGGATGAAAAGTCACAATATGGCGCGAGGAAGATTCGATCAAGCGCCGTTAATTGAAAGCAATTTCTCTGGTCCCATTCTCATCTCGAACGTGGCACGTCGTCAGCAAAAAGAAACGGAAGTCGACGTACACATACATATATCGAACGAACACCACCGTCGGAATTACGAGTCGCGAGTGCCTGGGTGTTGTGCCAAGAATGCACGAAGCGAAAAACGAGAACGACAAACCAGAGATAGGGGTGCGTTTTCTCCCCCCCCCCCCCCCACCCCACCCCACGCCCTCTGTCGTTTTTGTCATGCACTAGGAAAAGGAGGAAGAGGGGGTTGAGGGAGGCGACACGTAATTCCGCGGGAATAAAGAAAGCGAGCGATTCGAATGGCAACGGAGCGAAGGTAAATTATGTAGGTAATGTTCGTCCATCGGCTTCGAGGGAAGGAAAATTTCATTTATTTATGACCGGGGTGGTCTGTCGAGCCCCGAACACGGTGCGGATATTGCGAAAGACTAATTGAAAAGATGAATGTGTACGTACGTACATGACTTATGGCTTATCGGCAACGTGGGATGGTAGGATGGAAGCTTTACTAATAGTGACAGATGGGAAGTGGAGAGTTAGAGCACTGGAGAGCTGGAGAGCTACATACATAGATGGGGAGATGAATAAATAAGTAGAGAGAGCTGTAGGTAGATGGAGAGCTGGATAGATGGCTAGAGACTTAGATAGATATAGAGCTAGAGATTTAGAGAACTAGATAGGTAGAGAGCTGGATAGGTAGAGAACTAGATAGGTAGAGAGCTAGAAAGAGTGTCAGATAAACATGTTGATAGGTGGAGAGCTAGATAGAGAGCTAGATAGATGGCTAGAGACTTAGATAGATATAGAGCTAGAGATTTAGAGGACTAGATAGGTAGAGAGCTGGATAGGTAGAGAACTAGATAGGTAGAGAACTAGATAGGTAGAGAACTAGATAGGTAGAGAACTAGAAAGAGTGTCAGATAGACAGGTTGATAGGTGGAGAGCTGGATAGAGAACTAGGTAATGGGATAGATATAAATCTAAATAGAGACCTAAATAGAGAATTAGATAGAGATAGTTAGAGATCTAAATAGAAAATTGGATAATATAGAGAGCTAGATCGAGGGCTAGACGAAGAAACGAATAGATAGAGAACTAGACGAGGAGTGCTACATATACGGAGAGCTGGACAGAGCGATAGAGAGAGAACCGGGTAGAGAGCTGAACAGATAGCTAGCCAGATAGAGTGCTAAAGACTCGGATAGATAGATGGATAGGAAGGTTGATAGAGAGCCGAATGGATAGAGATACGGATAGAGAGATGGAGCGTAGAAGAGATAGAAGTAAGTCTGACCTTTGTAGTAAAAGAGGCAGTACTCGGAGAGGACGAACCACCGTTTCTTCCAGAGCATGAGACCCTCGGAGCCCTGTTTGTGTAGCCAGCCCTGAAGGGCGACCGGGGCGGAGAGTGGCCTCTTCGCGGCCGGCGATCGCAACCCCTGCGAGCCGCTTCGTCTGCGAACGCCCGACACCGACGCCGCCACCACACCCGAACCATCGTTCTTGCTGCGCACCTGCACAGGCACAGGGACGGGAAGTGGAGCCGCCTGGACAACCTGAAACCATCGTTCTATTCAAAACCAAAGTCTATTCAAAAGCTCTGTTCAACGTGTCTTAGCTAAATAACCGAAGAGCATCGGCCTGATCGAGTATCAGCAAAATATCTATATCGCGCTGTTTCAACCGCGATGGTGGAAAGAAATTTTGTCAAGTTCGCCGTATCGTGAGAGTCCAAGATTGTAAGTATGTTTTTGATCGGAACCCTATGTTTTTTCTTGCACGAGCTTGCACAGCATTCAAAGACGGATCCAACGAGTACCATGAGTATACCATTTCGATCAGTGAATCTCAAGATATGCAATAGTGTCCGAAAGTTTTCATTAGAGTACCTTTCGCACCGAAATATTATCTCGAGATCGAATGATCGGAATGGTATAGTCATGGTACTCGTTGGATTCGTCGTTTCATGCTCTATAAGAATATCGAAGAAAATGTACAAGGTGCCCCTTAAAAAAATACCCATGACCTTGAAATGTCGAAAAAATTCTTGAAGAAGCGGATCAAAGTATTCTTAGCCATCATAAATCAGGATTTATTGTCTGTAAAACAGAATTTGGCCTCTAACTTCCAGAAGCAGTAATCCTTCGATTACAAAAGTTAACAAGCCACTGGCCCGGTAATCGAGCACTCGAAAATCCCGGTGAATAATTCGAGATGGTTTTCCCCGGCCAGAATTCGGTGAAGCCGACCGATTGCTGCAAAATCGCAGAGGTCAGCGAACGACCATCAACCTTCGCAACCAGTCTTTGGTTTTTTTCTCGATTTTTTCCGGAAGAAATCCGGTACGCCGACCAACGAAGCCGAACCGATCGCGTCTCGTCGATACTCCTCGGGAAAACTCTTGTCTTCTCCTTTACGTTAAAAAGACTTTCGACGGTGTGCACGGAGTTCGAAAACTCGAGGAGAGCTCCGTTCGAGCGATTTTTCCGTCGTTTTTGCTCAATTAGACCGAATTCCGGGGATCCTGTTCCGAAAATGTCGAGTTCCCGACGACGGGAACTGATTTAATTGCCGACAATTCGCGACGCGAGCCACTTTTAATCAAGTCACGGCGCTGCATCAACGAGTTCGGTGTCACTGGTGAAATTATCATTAATAGACTTCCGGCCGATTTTTGACCGTGATGCTACAGTGTTTTAAACATCGATCGCCGTCGTTGTACGAATTTTAATCATTTTTTGGCTAGTGAAAACCTTGATCGATTTCCTTGAAACTTTGCGTATGTATACATATACAATGACTCACAAAAGTATTCGAACGTTTAAATTTGCAAACTTTAATAAACTTCAATGAATACTTTAAACTAATTTGCTCAAAACAATTTGCCATCTGTAATGTGGGGAAGTCTCAAAATGATGTCGGTAAAGTTTCAAATTGATTCAACAACGTAGGCAGTAGTTATGGTGCGTTTATTAGAAACACGAAATTATTCGAACGCCCTATAAATCGGAATAATTTGTTTCAAATTGCACCGAATGACTTGACTTTGCTTCGAGTAATTAGAAGGAATTGTTTACTAAATGACGTGCAAAAAAGATTTTGAAAAAATTGCGATTGATAAGAATTACACGAAGCAAATAAAAATGGCATTTTTTAAAACTTTTTTATTTGAACTCGTAATGAAAATGTAAAATATGCGTCTCGTAGAACTATGTTGGTTATATAATACGCATACTGAAAATTTCATCGAAATCGATTAACCTACACGAAAAGCATATCTGAAATTTTCATTGCAGGCACAGATAAAAAAGGTAAAAATCGTGACCGTGAAAGATTTTTTCGCACATTATCTAGTAAACTAATCCTTGTAAAATCTCTAAAAAGCTCGAATTGATTGTAAACTTGTCTGAAACTTTGGTCCTTTGCCGTACTACTGTGTTTACAGGAACGCATATGTCGCACGAAGGTTTGCGATCTTGTATTTAGCGGTTTACTTGACGGTACGAACAGTGACTTTCGAACGTAGAAGAGGATTTCGTGTTTAGATGCTGTCCTTTTCTACGTTCGACGCGATCATCGAGGCCAAAAATAGTAGAGGTACGCGATCTATGTTCGAGCGAGGTCCCAAGAATCGAACTTGGATCAAGACTGTACCGTACATACTTTCGTAACCTATTTATTACACAGAGTATCCCCGCTCCCCCGGCCATAGCACGGCTACAGCATTAACTCCGTTCTCTTATCGCGTCGATGTAATCGCGTTAAGTTCGAACGACATCGTAAACCTCGCTAAAGGCCTGTATCAGACCGCTGGAAACCTTTACAACCACCATAAACTCGTATCGCTGGTATCGATTATCTGCGACTTTCGCGAGACTGTGCAATTTTGGCAAGTTACTGCAGAACAGTGTGCATCAACGCCGCACATGATCTTCCACCATCTTGGACGCTACTTCCTTTTAATCAATTCGATTCGATTTGAGGAATAGTTTGAACTGGTCTGAAAAAAAAATCAAATTGAAAAAAAGGAATTGATAGTGTATAAAGAATTCTGAATACTGGGATAGAAATCGACTCTTTTCAAACGTGATTCAGCCGATCAACAGCACATTTAATATAGTATTATGTCTAATTGTTAAATAATGCGAGCAAAAAGATATATGTATTATACAAGTGTTAGAATAGAAGACTTTTATTCAAAGATACAAATCATTTAACCGTGCCACCTAAATTTACTCATAAACTTTATTACAAACGAAATTCGTTAATTGGAACCAAGTGTGCTCAACGACGTTATTGGCAAAAGGAATTGTTTAAATATTAATTAGCTATACATGGTAAATTGATCGGTGAATCGTGTCCGATAAATTAATGCGTGCGAATATTCACGGTTTATAGGTTATTCCGTATTTCGAGTACTGTTAGCAATTTTTATTAAAAAATGAAATGGTCGCATGCTCGAACGAGTGCTTGTCGACATCATTGGCAAACAAAATTGTTATAAACATCAAACGAAATCTACCGAAATTAGTTGGGGTGGGGAGCGTTGCGGTTCGCTGCGCGCTGCGCGCTGCGCATCACTGCCTATCCAATGTAAGCCCGCGGAGCGCGCTCGGTCGGTCAGTCGGGACGGGCGCTCCGGCAGAAGCGGACGCAGTGTTGGGTAACATGGTGCAACATTTCTCGCTCATGCGCGGCCAAAACAGTAACGTATCTATATCATGACGACGAGGTAGCGGAGCCCTGAGACAGTTATATTGGCGGGAATGTATCGAAACAATCTGTTCCGAATAAAAAGACTTCAGGACGTGTCCTACGAGTTACAAAGTATACACAAATACACATGTTATACATTCATTTTTTCAAAATCAGGTCATACCAATTTTTTAACATTCTGCCGAGTGCTCGAGGTACCCCATTTTATCGAGAATATTACTTTACCGAGGCTAAAATCGCCGCGCATGCGCGTGAAAAGCGCCAACATTCCCATCACTCTCCGGGAGGAGGAGGGCCGGTGGTCCTCCAGAGGTGAACACCCTTGCCCACCATGGTCTACGTAACCCAGACCTTCGGTTAGCTTATGGTAGACCAAGGGTCGTTTAAAGCCAAGGCCTCTTCGATGCTTTCTACGTTTACCTTGGCTCATCTTCGACATTTCTTTTCAATTAATAATTTCAATATAAAGTTTGTGTTTCAGAGTACGGTCAACGAACACCTTCGGTATTTGTTTTTGGATTTTAATTGGAATTTGCTGCTGAACTTTCAAAGTTCCACTTTCCTAAATTAATATTTTTCTTTTGAAATTGGCATTCCTCCGATCGGAGGTCTCTTAGGGGCTCGCTCACGGGATGGGACCCGTGGGTGGGTACGGGGGGTCGCGTTACGTCCAGAATTCATTAGATTCGAGTTTGATTTGGTTTCTATTTGGTTTCGATTTTGGTTCTTCGTCTTGCTCTGGTTGCTCGGGTCGCACTCGTGTGCGGGGTTTGAAAGACGCATCTCTATCGTCATCTCTTCGTTGTTCTTCCATTTTGGTTCCTACATTCTTTTGTGCCCGCTTCTGCTTGAAAGTTGCATAGTTTCAAGAGTAGCGTGCAACGTATGATAATAATAATCTAATAATTTTTTTTTCTGTTTCGCAGTTTTATCGAGATGCAAAGATTACCTTGAGCTTCTTTATCCTAAAGGGTCAATTTTAAGCTTGTGATTTAAATTAGAATCGAATCGCGAAGAAAATACTATAGGGGCATATGCGATGAAAATCTAATAGTTATCGAGATACTCTCTGCAAATGATTTTTCATGAAAGTTTGTGCAATTTTTCCAGGTGCTGAGACGACAGGCCACGTATCAATAAAGTATCAATAAAGTGTCGTTCGAACCTTTTTGCTGTCCATCCCGGACGTCGAGCTGGTCACCGGCTGGTCGAGCCTGGAACAAAAAGGAACGAGGTTCGTGAAATAGCTGTCCCAATACTTACAAACGTATGCGATAAAATACAATCGAGGACATTTTATAGGAATTTCACCAACTTATTTGTGGAATTTTTTTTTATTAGAAGGACACTAAACAGGGTATAATTTGAACTGTATTTAGTGGTTTAATCGACGATATGTACAGTGACTTTTGGACGTAGAAGAGGATAGGGGTCCGTGTTTACATGCTGTTCTTTTCTACGTTGGACGCGGTCGTTGAGGTCGAAAAATAGTACACGATCCATGTCCGAGCACGGACTCGATACTCGGACTTTTATACCAGGACTACTCCATCTCCCCTTTCTTACATTTGACGTAGACAATTTTTATTTTGTATAAAGATCCGCTGTCGAAGTACGACATTCTCCAGTCGGAGTCTAAAAAATTGAATCGCAATGTCCTGAAAATGCAAAGAAATGTCTACGGGAATTTCAATCTTTCGGATTCCTTTGAGGCATTCAACAAAGTTTCCAGACTCGCAAGGTTTCCGCAAAAGACAATCGTCCTCCACCACAGAAATCTGCACTCCATCGACTCCGTTGTCGTCGCCGAGATATTTTTCCGTTTCCGTTTCAGAGCGACACTTGTTAACAAGTTCGCAACCCCGTTCGCGGGGGTGCATACGGAATCGGCCTTTGAGCAGCACTTTGCACGACCCCGTCAATTAGAGCGAAGAGAGCGAGAGAGAGAGAGAGAGAGAGAGAGAGACGGGTTACACACTGGTTCATCCGTTTTTGCGACGTTCCCCCTTTACCGTGCTAGGATTTTCCTTAACGAACTCGCATACGCACTATAGTCGACCCGATCGAAGAATTTAGCGACGTTTTGCGAAAGAGTTCGTTTAACCGCTCCAGATCGATATCTAACTCTTCTTTTGCAAGATAAACGCAGACCACAAATACCGTAGGAAATTAGGAAGAAGGGGGGAAGGTTCCGTGGGTGAGCGCGTGTTAATCGATCGCGAGGACCCGGGTTCGTTTCCCGGCGCGGTGCCTTCCTTTTTCCTGAGATCCTACATTTGGGGACTCAGCCGGGATGGGGGAAGCTCCGATGACCGCACAATGGCGACGATAACGGACGAAGACGAAAACAAAGCGAGCGTAGCAAAGAGGTCGCGCGTAAGCGAAGCGAGAAAAAAGTGCGAATTGCGAATTGCGAAATACGAGTTACGAGACGAGTGCGAGAAGTTGTGTTGATGGCGCTGAGGCCAAACATACACAAAAAGCGATCACGCTGTAATGAACATTGGAGGGCGAATGTCATTGCAGGACGGCCGAGTGTGGGATTAGGACCGCCCAGACCACAAATACCGTAGGAAATTACAAAGAAGGGGGGAGGGTTCCGTGGGTGAGCGCGTTAGTCGATCGGCTACCAACACGAGGGCCCGAGTTCGATTCCCGGCGCGGTGCCTTCCTTTTTCCTGAGATCCTACATATATTAGCGTACATATAAAACACATTAGTACAAAATTTTTCAAATCGATGTACAAACTTGAAACGAACCAAATATCATCAAAAAAACACTTTATACAATTATTTTATAAGAAATGTATAATAATTAATACGTGCTCCACGGAATATTAACTGAACGTTCACAGAAAGTGCATGCTACTGTATATGTTTACGCAACGTACACATTTCACATACAACTGAAACGAACACGGTGGAACATACAGATAAAAAAGAAAGCAAGAGAGAGGGGGGGGGAGGGGGGAGAGGGGTAGAGAGAAAAGGACAGAGGTCAAAGCGTTCCGAGGGAACTCGCAAAGGGAGAAAGGCGCGATTAAAAAACATAGAAGCTAAAGGGTCTGCGAATGGAGGAGTCGTTACAGAAAAAGTGTGAAAGAATGAACGAGCCTGGAACAGACTCGCTTGGCCCGTAAAAAATCCTGCAAAACGCGGTAAGAAGTTTCAGAATCTGCCGTGGAGGGGTGGGGGATTGGGAACTGCAGGGAAATCTGCAGGGAAATCTGCAACGGCGACAAGAAATCCGGGAAAAGTCCGCGGGAATGTAGTGAACCGAAGAAAGAAAAGAAGTATAGTCGAAGAAAGCTATGGCAGGAGAAATAAAACACGAGAACGAAGAGCAAGAACGCCGGAGGATCTACAGTGGGTATCCCAAAAATATTGAACCAGCAAAAAAACGCTTCTAGTTTCCTCAAAATTGCAAATTAAATAGTTCTTAACATTTTGCTAGTTGAAAGTACATTCAATTTCGAGATATTACAGTGAATGATTAATAGACTACGGATTCTTGTGTAAAATGAAAAATTGTTATGATCGGGCAGTGGATTTTATTAATTTATAACGGTAAAGACATTAGAAGACACTAGATTGTATTACTATTTATATTGTAATTAATACTATTATCTTACTGCTATTTATACTATTATTTATACCGTTATTTTACTGCTACTTATACTATCATTTTGCATACTACTATTTGTACCATTATTAATACTGTTATCTATAAAATAACAGAAAAATATCAAGAAATATCATAAGAAACGTCTCCTCGTCTCTTTATTCTACAATTCGTTTTAATTATTTATATTTCGTAAACGGAGCATCGAATCGCAAAAGGTTGCAGGACTTTTCGACGCGTATTTTCGTGTAGAATTTTTGTACGGTCCCGTATTTTTGCGTCACCCTATTTAAGAAGCTGTAGGAACAAAGTAAAGGTGGGTTCGCGGAATCGGAAGTTGCCGGCGCGGCGCAGCGCGGCGGATGGAATTCCGGCGCGGTGGAAATTCTTTTCGGAGGCAAATAAAATATTCCGCGAGCAAGGTGGCGGCTGACTGCTTCTCTTCCTAGGCTGCTTTTGTCGAAAAACTTCTCTCTACCGACGCGCTCGAGGACTTCGAAGTGTATTTGGGCAATTTTCCAGCTGGCCCGTAGACTGGAGTTCTCAGGGTTTACACCTGGCGGTTTTTCCAGATCGATCGTTTGCGTTCGTACTTTTTACCGACAAAAACGTAAGTCGTTTTGTTCAATTTTACTAGAACATCAATTTCAATCCGAGCAGTTGTCGTTTATCTACCGGTTTCAATTTTGAATGCATAAGATCCTCGGTTTAACGATTTAACTGCGGCTTTTTATGCAAAATAAAAATTGTCTCCTTCGATCGCAAAACACAGGAGCTACAGGCGCGTTTATTTATTTTCTTAATAATTGTTTTCGGCTGAAAACGATACAACATTTTTATCTTTATTAAAATGTTTCATCTACTTTGCATTGTTGGAGTGTACACCGAAAT
Organism: Sphecodes monilicornis; assembly: GCA_913789915.3. Taxonomy (NCBI): domain Eukaryota; kingdom Metazoa; phylum Arthropoda; class Insecta; order Hymenoptera; family Halictidae; genus Sphecodes; species Sphecodes monilicornis. Next base: position 366,180 of record OU565284.1, read on the forward strand.
GCACGAGTGCAGCGGAAAGAGGAAGGTCTTTTTTGACCTGCGTTTTATTGCACGCCTAGTGCCACGTTTTTCTGTTTCAGCACTGAGAGGCATAAGGAGCCATAGGGCAAATCGTCGTCAGTCGGTCCGAGCTAACCTACCGAGCAGGTCACAGTTCGTGAACACTTTCTTTGCGTTTTTTATATATACGTGTATTCCATATGTTGTTTCAACTAATAAACTAACGTTTATTATAAAGGGTTGTCACATTCATTCGCGCAATACATACCTAAACCCAACATGCACATTGCAACCACTCATTTTGATCGTAATGGCCATTTCTACGAACAAAAATTTCTTTATCCTTTCGATAACTTTTTATTACGGTCAAATCGTTGATGTTCTTATATATATTTTCAATCTCCGTGCTGATCAGAATTTTACTTAATTATTTTAGTCAGAAACACATCCGATCCACAGTTTAGCGATCATTCTTAATATACCTCGCAACTGGATTTTTATTTATTTATAACAAAATTGAGGAGCTACAAATTTAAACATTGCAAATATTAAAAGAATCGAAGAGTGGAGGTACGTCGCTTTGGACCTTTCAAAATGATTAAAGCAACCAAGCAATTTCAAAGTGGCTCTTAACAACAGGGACAGGCAACTTTTATTTTGCATAAAAATCTCCAGTCTCCTAATGGTCATTTAGAGAACATTTGCATAAAAATCTGCAGCCTGAGCGTAACAGTTAAAAAATCGATAAAATTCCCCCGTGGCATGGCAGCGAATATTTCACGAAGGAAAGCGTTCCGGTCATTACGGCACAAAATGGCGTTTCCAAAGCCATTAATATTTGCAGATGGAGACGCGAAGATATCGCGTGGAACAATCGATCTCCTCGTATCGCGTCGCGCCCGAGCTCCTATCGCGGAAAATCGTAGAATGCAATTTGAAGAAAAGGTACGCGATGATTGATTGCTCAAAACGACGACGAGGGGCATGACTTTCGATGATGGCGAAACAGTGGCGTTTCGCTTCTCATTATTTTCGCGGCTGTCGCGCGATAGCGTACCTAGTCCTTATTTTTCGCATTTCGATTATTTCTACACCTACACCCCCAAATTGTGAGACTCGGTGAGAAAATGGATTTGTGCAAAATTTACAATATTGTAAAAGAATGTATAAAATAATGAATTGCACATATAGTGAACAAATCGTAAAATAATGTATTGCGTGTATGTAAACAATGTATGTACAGGGTGAGTCACCTAACGTTCGCACCTCAAATATCTTTGTTGTTTCTAAAGATACGTAAAATATGGTAAGGACAAAGTTGAATGGTACAATCGGGCTGTTTTTTGTTTTTATGTCATTTTTTCAGATATCAAGGTCACCTTGGCTTTTTTAAATGGAACCACCGTTTATTAAACACCTACAACGATAGTCCCTTTCATTACGAATTCAGTGACTATAATTACTCAAGGTCATTCAAGGTCGCGGACAGAGTGTAATATTCCTTCAAAGCCCGTTTACAAGCACGTATCGATGTTAAATCTTACACGTTATCTCTGTCCGCGACCTTGAATGACCTTGAGTAATTATAGTCACTGAATTCGTAACGAAAGGGACTATCTACTCAAAAAGGAAGCCCGGTATGAAAAAACTATATTCCTTACTTTGGACAAGATTTTATGCGAGGAATCATCCCCTTGTCGATTGTACCACGATTTTGCAGACACCCTATATGCGAATACGTACATAAAAGAATAATGTTTGTGAAACATCTTCGAAAACGTGAAAATAAATTGACAACCCTACGAACATAAATTCCACTGGAATTTATACAAACGTTAATACGTTCCTGCTCTGAGATTAGTTTTGAATAAAAAACCTGGAAGATGAACATTGCTTTTATTTTTGCCAGACAATCATCGGTCGCGTTTTGCGAACTTTTTGCAAGCATCGTGCGTGGCGGCACGTAGCAACCGGATCGATTGCTGCTTGCGAATTGAAAAGAATTCCTCGACGTTTTCCATGCCGTTTTCTCTACCGCTCGCATCCCGATAAGTGTCCGCCGATTTTCCAGCGACGAATGAGCAGGATCGAGCGCGGATCGGACAGTGATCGATGCTGTTTGCCGTGTCCCGTGTCCCGTGTCCCATGTCCCGTGTACCCGGGTATACACGTTTCGCGATGTAATCTTGTCGCGAGTTGCAAGTTGCAACCGGTGCGCGATCGATACCGGGTAGCGAATGACGAACTACGATCTGTTCGACGTCTGCTTCGGAAATTCGGTGAGCCGACAGTTTCGAGCTTGTATCGCGACATTGTATATTCAAGAGTGGCGACGCTGGAAAGCGTAGCTTTCCTGGAAATTAAATTTTTTAGCCGCCCCGTCATGCGTCAGTTCAGACAAGAAGCACTCGAATTTAAGGGAATTAGTTGAAGCAATTTTAAAATCTATCCCCGAGGGAATTTTGCAACGTTTGAGGGCTTAAGTTAAAACTGGAACATTGCACTTTATGATAATGGCAGTTAGGTTAATTGAAGAAGTGAGAGATCATGTCGCAGAAATTGACAAAACCCGACCGTCGTTTTAGACAAAATTGACTCGATTTCGAGGGGATTATTTGGATAAATTTTGGAATTTGTCCCCGTGGAAATATTTCAGTGTTCGAGGACTCGAAGTAAAGCCGAATGATCGGACTGTACGATAGTATTACTGTGATAAAAAAAGAAATACGAAATCACATCGAAAAATGAATAAAACCCGACCATCAGCATGGACAATATTGACTTTCGAATAGAAAAGAGAATAAATTAATTAGTTCCCTATAAAAACGTGCAACAAGGTTCCGAAAAGCCACAATGTAATCATTAGATTTTCCTAATTCGTCCTAGATTATTATTCACGTTGCATTTCTGTACGTTTTTGTACGTAAACGATTACAAATCTTCCAAATCTTAATAAAATGAATTTAATAGAACGAAGGAGTACATTAATTCAACATCGCGCAACTATCACCAGTTTTCTTCATACTACAGTGATCGTGCATGGGCAAATGGAGTCTCAAAGGCACGAGTCCCTCGAAGGGAAGGAAAATTTGTTGTTAAAGAGAGGTTGAAAACGGGAGACGATTCTTTTGATCCGAGATAGAAGAAACAAAGAAAAGAAGAGGGAGATGAAGAAGAAGAAGAAGAAGAAGAAGAAGAAGAAGAAGGAGGAGGAGGAGGAGGGAGGAGAGAAAACGTTGCATAGAGGCGTACTTAATTAAATTTTAATTAAGCGTTCGTTAAGGTGGCTCCAGCGAATTCTAGCCGGAGAAACGGTAATACCGTTACGTTCCTTTCAGGGGGAGACGAGCAACGAATTTTCTTAAAAGTTGTCGTTAAAACTAGACACGGACGCTTCCTGCTGGTCCAGAGTCATCCGCGACGTCGCGACATCTTAAATTATTTCCCAGACGTCCTCGTATTCGGTCTTTAAGACGTCCGACGTTGTGAATGAATTTTAAAAATTGTTGTACAGGATGTTCCATATAAGACGGACGTTTAAATTGTTTTTATCAATGTTGCAGGTAAGAAAAAAATATATAGAACTAATTCAGAAATTATTGTACAGGACGTTCCACTTTAATTTCCGCTTTAATCGAACATCTGGATTAATTTGATTAACGTTGCAGGTAAGACAAAATAATTAGAACTAATTCAAAAATGATTATATCGAATGTTTAAATCAGACAAAAATTTAAATTATTTCATATAATATGAACACTTAAATTGTTTCACATTGAATTATGTCATATAATACGGACATTTAAATTGTTTTCCTTACTGTTGGAAGTTAGAAGCAGCAATGATAACTGGAACTAATTCAGACATTATTATATGTATAGGGTGTTTCGCATAAGCCGAGCATTTGAATTCTTTTCCGAATTTAGACATTATTATACAGGATGATCCACTTGTGACGAACATTGAAATTGCTTTAAAAATAGTTGGAACCATGTAGATTAGAAATTATTATACAGAAACGATCCACTCGCGTGTCCAATATGTACGATAAAACGTGCATTAAAGCCCAAACTGAAATGAAATAGTCCTGTGACATAATATATTACGAGTTTTATTAATACACGAAGCGTCAACGTTGTAAAACGAAAGTTGAAATATGTTCGAAAGTGTAATTCGCAATGAGTGGGATATGTAAGGTGCAGAAATTAGGTGTGGGACACCTCGGAGACATATTGTCTGTTGAAATTGTTCGAGAAGGGAGAAGACATCGAGCAAAGTGTGTCTTCGCGGAAAGGCCTGAAGAGGATCCTCTTCTTATTCCGAGGTTTCCGCGAGAGCTTTCGCAAGAAGTCGAGCGTTTTCCGTAGCGAAGCGTCGCGACGCTCGATAAGTTTGCAACGGCATCAGCGCAAAAACCCCGACGCCATTGTCTCGAAACCAGGTCGCCACCGCTATGTCCGCTGACCGGTCGAACAAGAAAGAATGATCCGACCCGGGGCCCGGGACTTTCGATCCGATAGATCGCAGAAAATCGTTCGATGCGGAAACGCTTCCGGTTTCGCTTTCCTTCGATTTTTACTAAAATCGTTCCTTGAAACTTCGGTACAGGAGAAACGATACAATAAATTTGAACGACGACGATACTCTTTCAACTTTTGTGAGAAACCTGCATTTTTTTGAAACTCTTTCATTTTTACAGCCAGGATTATCAATCCAAAAATTGGAAAAAATTCTCAAATTTAAAGCTTACGTATAAATGTACAAAACAATTTATTACACGCGTTTCAATGTTTTATAAATGTATAGAAAATTCGGTTAAACATGTTTTAATGTGTTTTACATTTACCGTGCATTTACCTGCCACAGGAGGTTAATTTTCCCTATAAATTGCGTGCAAAAATGTTGAGAATTTTTTCCGATTTCTCGGTTGACAATTCAAAGTGTAAAAAATGGAAAACGCGAAGAACTTTAAAAAAATGTATAAAGGTAGAAACGAAAAAATTCCTAAATACAATGATTAAAGTTACATAACGGAAAGACGTATAATCTTAAGATACTTCAAAAACAGCGTAGACAATTTCACTCGAACACAAATTAAGCAGTGATTAAATGGCGAATTCGCGAGGAACGTCGAAGCATCGGTACACATCATTACCGAAACTCCGGGACAAAGTTTTGTATCGCGAATCGAACAAACACAATGAACTTGCCTTTGCGCAATGGGAAACGCAAGTTCTCCTTGGAACACAACGATTTCACGGAGAATCAGATTCAATTACGGATAGGACTTGGTTCGATCCTGTTGGGGGGTTCGTTGCTCGAGAGTGCCAGAGAGACGCTGGAGTCTCTAATAAACCGAATCCACTTAAGCGGGGAACGATGTTTATCAAAGACGCGATGCGGTGCGGTGCGGTGCGGTTGGTTCCGTCGTCGTTTGCGGAACGTGACAGCGCGGGAAAGAGAAGCCGAGCACGTTTGTCCTCGCAAGATCTTGCCTGGTTCCTAAACCGATAGCGGTTCGTTCCGAGAACGATGGAAAATCGCACTGTTATCATTTATCCTCTTCTATTGCGAATCGCTTGATTTCAATCGTTATCCTTCATTTGGTTAATTGTATTTTTAAAGACAAGTCGCGGATGGACTTTTTTGCTTAATGGGTTACACCACAAGTTTAAAATTATTACCGAAATAAAAGATGTTTGTCTACGGTAATTGGTAAATAATATAGAAATATCTTTTTACGGATCGCCTTCACTACACTTTCAAATTTTTGCAAAATGGCGACGTCATACAATATCGTCTATCATCGCTAGACTGCGAATCTTCGAAATAAAAATTTTCCGCAGCAATTATGAACAACAGGAGCCAAGCAAAAAAATTCTTTCTGTCTTGAATAACTTTGGTAAGGTAAAACTGCTACATTTGTGTTTCTAAATACCCATATTTGTTACAAGTGCATAAAACCCGCAGTCGAATCATCATGTTTCGCATAAGTATTTTTCGATATAGAAGAGATCGTCGCTTTCGTCGCGACAACACTGTACTAACCATTTACAGCGAAACGTTGAAAATAAAGATTTGGTGCTTAATGGGTTAAATAAACCGATTTCCACATTGCGAATAGTTCTTTGATAGAGATATTTCATCCTCGATAGAAAATTACTATGTTCGAGGTGCTCGGGTGGGAGTAGATCCTCAGGCGCGTTTCCCGTTCGATTCGTTTGCTCCGACACGAGGCGCGATGTTCTGTATATTCGCGATTACCATCTTCCGTGTCCTTTTTCGCGAATAACAGAGAGAAACGGAAAGAGAGAAAGAAAGAGAGAGAGAGAGAGAGAGAGAGAGAGAGAGAGAGAGAGAGAGGATGCACGAGCGACGAGAATCATCCTTGAACCGCGCGCACCGGAGCTTTCCATCTCGACTGAATTATTACTGCAAACGTATCCGGGGTTTCCGGTTCGCTTGTAACCGCGATTCCAAGAAAAATAGAAACGAACGGCGCCGGATGAAAATGGAGGGGCCCGTCCCAGGGCTGTGTACACCACCACCGGCTCTGATATTATTGAACGAGTTGCTCGAGCACTACGAAATTCACTCGACGCTGAAAGATTTATTTCTCGAACATTTTCCGAGTTCTGTTTCGAGGTTTTAAACGGAACGAGACAGCTCGGGAGACGATCCTTCTGTGATTCGAGACGTAGAAATCCTCTGTGGTTTAGCAACTCCGTGTATAAATTGGTTGGAAGATTTAGTGTCTGGGTATCGTTCGTATCTTGCGTTGATTCGATACGATTTATTTTATTTTATTTTATTTAAATGCTCTGTTGCCAGGGAGATTTTTGAAAAACTTAATAAAATCAAAAATTACTATACAATATGACATAACAATTTAAATTCCCGTTAAAATTGAATTTTGATAAGAATGTTTCACTTGGTTCGTCATGAAGCAACAAACGCGTAAGCTGCTTAAACAAACCTTAAAATAAATTGTACGAAATGCACGATGCGTTTCAGTGAAAATAAAATTTGCTTTTTGAAAACTGCCATAAAATCAATCCCATAAAAATCAAAGCCCAGTTGACAGGGGTGTATACCGACCGTCGAGGTCGATTCACCGGCTGCACAGTGAAATTCCCTTGTCACCGTGACGTCTATCGGTAGCATTAACATCACCGGTGAAATTTCCATATCGCATGGATGCACTATGCACCCTGTACAGAGGGCGCCCGCCCGCCCTTCGAATGCGATCCATATAAATTCATACATACAGTGGCTGTTGTAAAAAGTATTCGCACACCTTTACAAATCGAATAACATTTTTAAAATTTGACCAAAGGATTTCAGTTTCTTTTTTCATTGGGATATTAGAAGGATTAGTTACCAGATACATAATGTATAAATAATTTTTTCGAAAAATTGTTATTGGTCGAAATAGCGAAGAAAATGTATGCAATCACCTTTAAACGTTTGTAACTCGTAGCAACGTTAACCGATTTCGATGAAATTCCTGCCATACCTCGCTCGATGTTTTGCAGTCCTTGACTTGCTTCAATTCCAAAGATATTGGATCGCCGGCCGTCGATATCGGTGCTTTCGTTTCACCATTGACGCAACACCACGCGTCGTTCTTGACTAATAACGCACGCATCTGTATCTTCCATGTGTCGTAGTCCTCTCTGTTGAGACCTTCGATTTTCACGAGGTTCGCCATCGTTCGCTTAATGTTCGCACCGTACTCAAACAGGACTACACTTTACACCGACACTTTTCTATTCCGCTATCCGCGGCTTTCCGAACTTCGCGATTTCCTGAGCTCATAATCTATTGTTGAATAGGAATATAATAGGAGGCGCGGAGCGGTAGGAAAGTCATCGGAGACAACGGTAAACGAGAAGTATATATTATAACAACTACATTAATGTACATTAGCGACACGATGTCTCGGCTCGGCTACAACGACCGTCGAAAGACTAAAGTCAAAAGACGCCTCGCGCGACGCTCGGCCGGTCGAATCCTCGAAACAACGATCGGCCGCTTGCGATCTACCGATCAAAGTATCCCGCATCGCGATATCGCACAGTGTCGGTCTCCTTTTACAACATTTTCATTACCGGCACAGATAAAGAAAAGTTGAACGTCGTGACATTTACTTTTTTCGTCGCAATTCCGACCAATAGCAATGTTTAGAAACAATTATTTACACGCTACCTAGTAAACTAACTCTTCTAACTTCTCAAAAAAATTAAAGTCGTTCGATGCAATTTTAAAAAAGTTATTCGATTTTTAATACTAAACCTACCGAACATTAAAAGTCACTGGTATATGTTGCATTATATAAATGACAAGATTGAATTTATTTCGAATTTGTGTGGTTAGTATTATAACATGTGTTATAATAAAAATATATTAACTCAATCATTTGCCACGAAAGCATCTTTGTCGTATCAATAACCGTAAAATAAAAAATTTGGAACCGGTCATTTTGACCGGAGGGGATAGATTTAGCGTTAACGGTGTAGATATACTTTTTACAACCACCGTATACTGTATACGCATATACGCGCACGGCACACGGGGCGGTGCGGTACTCGCGCGGAAACAACTGCAACAACTCAACTGGAATTCGACCGATGCAACTTGCTTGTCGTGTCCTAAACAAATTTTCTACAACAATACCGCTCCCGATACTCCAGCCCATCGTTAGAATGCACTGTTAACCGTGTGGAAAGTCGTAATTTCTGGAAACTGCGAAATTAGGAAGAACAGTGACTGTAGGATAGAGCGTGGTGATACGGATTTTATGCATTCGTTATTACAGGAAGAATTTGAAAATATTGTTAGAAGTATTTTGTATCTATTAAAATGTTTGAGAAAGAGATTTCCGTTTAATGTATGTTCGCTGCAACTAAAGTAGACAATTTCTATTTTGCATATAGCCCATCTGAAACAGTGAAAATTATTAAAAAAGAGGATTCAATTGAACATTTTGCAATCTTTGCTTGTAAAAAATGAAAAATTTTAATACATAAAGATTTCGTATCAAATTTATGACGATAATTTTAAATAGCGAGAACATTAAAAGAATGTATAAATACTGTTTAAATTATTTAGAACCTACTAAAATTATTGAGAGGGAGATTTCTATTGTACAACAGTTTTGTTGATGTTTTTGAGATTTTTTGGTTGCAATGTTTGCTCGTGAAAAGCGAGGAACCGTAGAAAATACAAATTTTATATCGAAGTTTAAAAGTGATAGTGTTCTTGTACTAACTTTGAACAAACATTTCCCATCATCCTGATGTTGATAGCACGATGTAAGTTCCCTATCAACCCCAGCAAGGTACGACATGGTCGCAGGCTCGAGGAAGTTGACGTGCTCGAATGCAGAAGACGCAGTAATTAAGTAGAACCTAGCTAGTATCTAGACGAGGGAACGTTGTTAGCAGCACAGCCCCGACCATCGGCCAATGAGCGACGAGGTTTCGCTTGTCGTGTACTAGGAGATAACGAACTGGGTAATACTGCGCATCTTTCGGTATGCGATTCAATACATAGATGGTTTTGAGAACGAGGCCGAAAACACACTGCCCATGCTCGAATATGCATCATGCGAGGCAAGTTCACTTGCAACTAGATGCATTTTTCATCGACAATAACTTTGTTGCTCGAAATACAGAACCGTGAATTCTACCGTGTTGGGTTTACTGTTAAATTCCTTCAATTTGTGTACTGTTTCAGTTTGCACAAAAATGCAAACAACCGTTCGAGAAGTCTGCTGTGTATCGTATGTGGTAGAAAGTGTACAAAACATTGTTTAAGAAGATCGTACAGTTACTGCCACAGAAAATACACAGTTGCAACTTTTCTAAACAATTTTTTCACCGCGTTATACGGGAGTATACCGTACTCGTTCTTATTATTATACGAATGCATAAAATCTGCAGTATACACACGTAGTTGTTTAGGATTGGACGAGGGGTCCTGTGCGACGCCTGCGCACGGCCACTCGGGATCCGTTCACGATCGCAGCGGATCGGCGGGCTCGTGGCCGTGAGGCGCGAGGCACATGACGAGCCATCTCCCAGGCAAATTGGGAATCGGGCGGCTTAAAGTCGCGCGTGAATTTGACGTCACGCGCGATGAGTCATCGTGTTTCGCGGCAGCGAGCCCGTCGACCGTTAGATTCCGAAAATCGACCCCAGAATTCTCCGAACGCTAGATCCGGACGGCACGAATTTCTCGATCTCAAATCGCGATCCGCGCAAACCGCTATTTTCGTTACATAATCATTCATTTCATCTGTATACACATCATCTTAATATTCGTTATATCATTTCATTTATTGTACAAACTCATTACATTTCTACATATCAGTCCGGTGACATTCTTTGTTGTTTTTTTTTGTTCAAACTTGTACATACTGTGACTGTCGAACGATCACGTTCGAAAAATAAATCGTTACATCGTTACAAAAGGTGCGCGCTTAATTTTCGTATCGCGCTCCTAAACATAGTTGTTTGCAATAACGGTTTTTTGTAGCTGTTGTGAGGGCCGAAATCGATTGTAAAAGAGTTTTCCGAGGCGCCCGTCGCGAAACTCCGCGAAACTCCGCGATATTTCGCCGCCTTTGTCCGAGAACTCGCGAGCTCTGCCATTTATTCGCGACACGGGGATCTTCCGAAGGACTAACGCCGCCGCCATTATTCACTCCCGAAGTTTACGCTCCCTTCAACGATCGTGTGTAACTCGCAGCTGCACAACCCGCTTTGCATAATGCAGCACGGGAAACGTTTAAGCGTCCCACGGAATTCGAACGAAGCCATTGCTTAAGGAGGGCGACAGCGGCTGTGGGTGTAACATACTGAAAATAACGCAATTTTTGCGAATTTCTTATGGAACATCCTGTGTGTGGGACTTCTGTGAAACTTTAATAGTACGTTGCTACTCTTCTTTGAATGGTTGCTACCGAAACATGCTCTATACAAACTTTCTACACACTTTACGCATATTTTCCAGAAACTCGGAACGAACGAAATAAAAATTCTATACAAACTCGGTAAAAATCATTCTCAATGAAAATCAATAAAAATTGTATAGAAACTTAAAAACAACTGATACAAGTCACCAATTAATAATGTGTAAGAAGAACGATGGAGGCGTTGGCCGCGAAAGGACGTTGATTGCACATTCCGTAAATTCCATAAATTCCATAAATTCCATAAATTCAATCATAAATGCCTTTGCTGCACTCGATACGTTAAAAATCCATTTGTAAATCAAGATAAATAATTCCGTTGCCAGTTTCCGGAAGACACGGCGTTCAAAGCGTTAACGCGATTCTTTTCTAAATTTTTATAAAAATCGTCCGAACGCGCACCGACGCTTGTCGATCGCGTTCACGAGGAAGATTTTCTTCTTCGTTGGATCGAGTATATTATTTAAGCGTAATCGTTTTGCGGGAACGTCTCTATTGGCCAGCGTTTGTTAACCCGATCGTATATATTCAACGAACGAATCTGCACGCCGTGTTACACGTTACACACCGATTACAGGCTAGGCAAATGTTGGCCCCATATTCCACGATTCCACGGGGAACTGCGCGCGATCCCATAAATCGCCGCGGGAGATTTTCCCGGCCCCGCGGAACACCGAAACTCCATTTAACGACCGCTGTATCGTATATTACCCCTAATTGTAAGTCGAAATCACCGCGACGCTACGATCGACGTCGATCCTTCGAACCGATGAGAACTCGCCGTTGCCAATTTCGAACGAGATCGCCCGATTCCTCAAATAATTACAGTCACTCCCATTTATACTCGGACGCTCAAACAAATTGTAAAAAACAACTTTTAGTATTTTCTCTGCGATACCGACCAATTGCAATTGTTTCAAAATTTCTTCTTCGCGTCGTGTAGTAAACTAATTTAGTTCTAATTTCTCAAAAAAAGTCCAAGTCGTATGGTCCACTATTAAAAAAGTTATCGACTTTTTAGAAGTGTCCGAATATTAATGTGTTAGATCGGTATAACATTCGGCTACGTAGTTACTTTTTCCGATACTACCGGCGCTGCTTTTTACCATTGGCGTCCCGCCATATCGACCAACTTCACATCGATCTCGAGTCACGCGATCACAGTTCACGTACCTGTATCTTTTCTATAATAAAACTATTATAAGTGTGTGCAAACAACAGCCTGCGTATAGTTAATTTCCGCCATAACGGAATCCACTGTCCTAGCATCCTTAACATAATAGGAGTGACGGTGTCCAAAGACATCTTTTGAAATTTTAAATAAAAATTGATCGAGATTGCAAAGATGAATTAAAGGTAAATTATTCTACAAATCTGTTTCTTTGAATGTACCGGTTGATCGGCAACTATCGATATAACCTAAAAGGGGGTGATTTTACCTAAAAAATAAGCCGACATAGGTATACATAAAACCGCAGTAGAAATAGTGTTAACGGTATTGCCCAATGAAACGGTTCTCGAACATGCGTATAAAATTTGCGGAATTTGATTACTATGGAATTCACCGTACACGCGCGCACGGTGGTCTAGTGCCTGCGCCATCCCTTTATGGGTTACCGGGTTAGCAGAGGGCGTATCTCGGAAGACGAACGGGGGTAAAAATCTGCGAAAGATTTTGGCCCACAGAGATCATTATTCTTTATAGGTTGGCAGGATGACACGGCCGCGGTTCGATCTCTCGCGCCCTCCTTTCTTTCTCGTTTATAACGTGAGGCACGTTTTTAATCGGCCCGACCCATTGTTGAATTCTGGCGTGTTTTACGGGCTCCTTTTGTTTTCCCCGGCTGCTCGTCGTTCCAGTTTTTTTTTTTTTTCTTATTCGACGGACGCCGAAAGAAATAAGTCCGCGATCATTTTTCGGCCCCGGGTGTGTAAATCATGCGTCGCGGGAAATTGAACAAAGCCCTGGGCGAACGCCTAAAAAAGAGTGCGAGAGAAAGAGAAAGAAATAGAGATAGAGAGAGAGAGAGAGAGAGAGAGAGAGAGAGAGAAGAATAGTGGAAACACCGAGGAGAACGTTCCCCGTAATACACGCGTTCCTCCATTCCGCGTTTTCTGCCTTTGAATTATTCGAACCGCGCTCCCCGAAACGCAATTTCGTCCCGAGTAACGACACGTTCGGGAGTTTCGACTCATTCCCAGAAATGGGGACACGGACGCGTGCTGGATCCTTTTGACCCACTCTCAAAATGTTTTGCACGAGCAGATCTCGACCGTTTGGCTCCGGCGACTGCAAACTGCTAGTTTTCGAAATATTTCATAGTAAGTCTTGTCCAAAGAATTTGAAATTTTTCTGAGAAATTTTGAGGATATTCGAATGGTCGATACAGGTACTGCATCCTTCTATGGCGGCTAAAGATTGTGTGAAAGGAGGGAAAAGGAGAAGGAAGCTTTTCGTCCTAGGCCCGCTAGAGGACTCATCGGTAAGGCTATCTAGCGGACCCGTGCCTTAGACGCGGGATGTCGCGAGGAAAGTTTAGGACGGTATATATACAAACAGAGGAAGATTCAGGTACTAGCGGGTAGGGTGTTGTCGTAATGTCCCTCTGTTGACGAGCATAGGAAGTAGCCGCCACACTTCTGATCCAACCGCAAAATATTTCACATCCGGAGTTGCCGAGCGTTTTGTTCCGAATGATGACACAGTGCTGGTATTCTAAATAGTTTATACTACACTCGAAGCGTTTCAAATCTTCCAGAAAAATTTTAAGAATACTTGAACGGGGTATGTAGGAATTTTAAAAATTCATTAAAGATTTTTTAATTACTCGAGTTTACGGTGTATCGAAACGATGGATCGTTTGCTCGGTCTCGAGGGAAAACGAGATAATGCCCGTCTGAAATAATTCCCCGCTTTTAGGAGCCGGCCATGTATTTTTGTGGGTGCTTTTACCATAAAAATTACGCTAGCCCGGAAGTGGCGTCTACGCGGCAAGTATCTTCCCGGCCCGTATGATGGAGGAATTTCCCATAATGCCCCAGGATTCTCGTATTTAACGGGGAAACCGTTCTCCGATAGATCCGCTATCCTCCTTCTGCACGCGCAGCCATATCGATCCATCGAACTTTATTAGCCGCGGCACCGTCCACCAATTTTGCATAATACCTCTCCATACTAGCAGAGCTGGGCGAAATTTTGGAGAAAAATATTTCAGACACTATTTTAAATAGTCGTCGTTCCACAATTCAAATATAATACCATTTTAAATAAGCAGTAAAATTTTCGCAAATAGAATAATAATTATTTTGATAATTAAAACATCGCGTTAAATAGTATTTGAAATATTTCTTAACGATGAAAATGGATAGAGATAGAGGAAACGGGAGACATTAAAATGCAAGAAACCATAATAATATTATATTTTCGAACCCGATTTTTTCGAAAACGAGGCGTCAAATGAAAAAATTTGTTGCATATTCTCGATTTATTTTCCTGCGTAGAATCGCTCCCTCACGTAAAATTCTCACTATTTTGAGAATCCTTCGAATAAAATTGTTTACTTTGAAAAGTGCGCGTATGATTCCAAACAAACTAGACTATTTACTATTTACTATTTGAAATCGTCTCGTTTCGTAGATTTAGCGTAAAATAATTGCGATGTTGAACACAGTTTAGAGAATGAAAAAATTAAGACTACCAGGGGATCCCAAGGGAGTCTCTGATCGCGCTATCGATTACCCGGTGTGACCTGGCGGGAGGAATATAGCAGGCTACTTAAGGTGTACTCAGGTGTTCGGGAAGCGATGCCCTCAGGGGCACGAACAATCTATAGTGGACCTCGGAGGAACTTTGCATTATTGGTGGCGGCTGTGCTGAAATATAGACTGCATTACCCAACAGGCCCACCAAGCGTCGGTGGAAGCCTGTGGTTGCGATTCGATCACCTCGATAAATGCTTCCAATAAATCTCACCTTGTTTCGATAAGAACTACACCAGAATTATATCGTACCGATAAAGAAGATCGTATTCGGATCACGTACGAGAGAATTCGAAACAACTACTGAACATTCAACTGCTGATTCGCTATGTCCCAAACTTTACAATTTCCTGTTTCTCTTACGAAATTGTCTTGTTAAAAGAAATGAAACAGAATTAGTCAAAACTTGTTTGATTTTAATTATTTTCTAACGAACCTTTCACCAACATAGTCGTCATATTTTTTTGGTTAAAATGAATCCGCACGCGACACCATTTGGATCATTTTTACTGGGTCGCGATGAATTAGAGAATTTACTTGTGACCGGTTCGGTTAATCGAGGTTCTACCATATCGTAGATTAAACAGTCAAATATGTTTCGAAGTATATAATGTTGGGTATCATTTTAAACAGAAAAATGTCACGAATATACTGGTAAAAACCTCGTACAAAAAATAAAAAAAAGTAAGCAAGATTTTATGCATAAATTAAATACCGTTTCACAGATGCTCTGCTTTCGATGTTTTATTTACTCTTACTATTCTTCCTACGATTAAAAAGGGTTTGAAAACTTTTGCTACGTACTTTCAACAATTTTTACAATAAACTTTCATAAATAACAGAAAGAAAATACGGTACCTCTGCTCTTGAATTACCTTAAAATAATTATTAATGCTATTTCAGCGTCGCCATTCAAATCCAAAGAGTTTCGCTCGCGAAACGTTGGAAACTAAAGGTGTTTTCCAATCGAATCTCGAGGTTTGCGTATCGAGCTATCGCACTTTATCAATCGCGGTGCAGGCTCCTGCACTGCTCATGAACAAACGAGCAGGGTCGTACGGAAGGTCAGTCCAGTTTCGAGGGGAAAATCGATCGATCAACCGGCAAGCTCGATTTTCCGGCTGAAAGCCGCGGAGGGTGCAACCCTCGAAACCGACGCCAACATCGACGCCGACGCTGACGACGACGATCGCGCAACGCCGCGTGACTACTCGTCTCTACCGCTACCCGACAATTTTTTTCTCTCGCCACGAATTTTCCAGCAATTTGTTCGACCGCAGGCCCGTGTTCGAACCGGTCCCGAACGAGATGCGCGTTGCGTCCCGTCGGTGCCCGTCGAAAGCGTTCGACGAATCCATTTCACCGAATCCTTAATTATTACTGGGACTGTCGAGGCTCTTCCGCGAAATCAAATTTTTCTACATCGATTGCGAATTGATTTTATTTTCGATACTGGTTACAAATAATAGATTATAAACAATGCGAAGAAACGAGGCTCCAGCTGCCTCTACACGGACATAGCCTTTCCATTAACGGTTTTCCATCTCGAGAAGACACTATGGATCGAAACCTCTGTAAAAACGTTAATAAATTCTTTTCGCGAACGAGTGTACCACGGATTTGAAGATCGAAGTATCCCTTTTACAACGATGCTTCAAAAATTGATGTACGATTTTTTTTCACTGTTTTATGAAACAAAAACGGGGAGCAAGTTCGGTGGTGTAAAGTCCTCGTGGTGTAGCTTGTGTCACTGTATAGGTGCCTTTACACCTATCGTTTAAACCTCTATAAAACGCTAAAAAAAAAAAAATTGTACAACTAGTTTTTTTTGTGTCGTTGTATTGGGGAGACTTTGATCTTCAAATCTACGAAAGATTCGTTCGCGACAAAATTTTTCCAATGTTTATAGAGACGTTTCGATTATATTCTAGTAGAATCTACTGTATTCAAGTATATTCTACTATACTCTCGTATATTATTATATTGTATTTAAAACACACGTCTCGTAGACCTATGTTAATTAAACAGACGCTGAAAAATTTCATCGAAATCAGAATGAAACGAACGACACAGCAAAATTTCTGCTCTAATAATATTATTTATAGCAGCTCCTATCACGGATAGGGGAGAATGAATATTCGCAGTGACAAGAATATATCGAGAGCACAACGTAAATCATTGGAGAAACTCCAGTGCCATAGTTCGGTAGCTCTAAATCCAAGACCTGGAGGGAACATAGTGATTCACGGTGTTCCAGATCGTGACGAGATAGAGATCGACGCCTAATTGTTTCAGCCTCGAAAAAGTCACGCGATCGAGGAAGACGATAACATTACTGCGTCCGCGTGCCGCAACGGTTCAACAATAGCATATGGTACTGTTAAGTCTTGATCTGTAAATAAACGTTAAACTTTAGAGGAATCTTAAGTTTTCTTAATATTTTTAGAAAAGTTTTAAAGCAATTTCAAGTATAGTTAAAAATGATGTTAGTCAATTTTAAAGGAATTTCAAATTTAATTGATATTTTTTAAAAAACTTTTAGAGGAATTTCAAGTATAGTTAAAAATGTTGTTAATAAATTTTAAAGAAATTTCAAATTTAATTGATATTTTTTTAAAAACTTTTAGAGGAATTTCAAGTATAGTTAAAAATGTTGTTAATAAATTTTACAGGAATGTCAAATTTAATTGATATTTTTTTAAATACTTTTAGAGGAATTTTAAGTTTAATTAAAAATGTTATCGATAAATGTTAAACTTTAGAGGAATTTGGTCACGCCTGGGTCCACACACGATGCGCTGAAGTAAGCCCAAAAATAAAGAAATACCTTTGCATCGGTTATGGTTAACGTAACTGGTGGTCCGTCTTGAGATACCGATACGTCCAAATTAGGAAACCATAGTTTCTTTGATCGAATCGATGGCTCTAAATTTATGAATGGAACGTTTAAAAGTTCAAAAGTTAAAGATTAAAATACTGACATTCTTTTCCACTATACATATAAAAAATTGTTTAAGGGTTTTATAGTTTAAGGATTCATTTATAAATGATATACATCTCAGAAATTATACACGAATTGTATATAATTTGTAATAATAAATATGTGTATATAACCTGTTGGAAAAATAGTCGTTTGTAACCTGTGACGTTGATGCGACTATAAACTAATGATTAAAAAAAGGACCACCTCGTTGAAAAAACGAAAGATACATGGAACAATCGTCGAAGAGTTCTGGAACCAGTGTTGGAAATTCTGATCTCGGTAATACACCTGAAAAGCGGTTTAATTTCCGGGCGGGAAGCCTGCTCGAAACTGCTTTTACGTTTAGCGCGGTACGCGTTCGCCACCGTGGATGTGCAGGGAGAATATTCGAGCTTCCGAATGACGGGGACGTGCAACGAGGTTCACGCGCGACGATGCAGTCCTCGTTGCATCGTTCGAACAACTCGCAGAACTCTCGCGAAGTCGCCTCTTTGCTGCGGAAACCGCTGCACCTGCAGCGTGCACCGTGCAGAGCTGGTAGAGCTTGTAGAGCTTGCAGAGCTTGTAGAGCTTGTAGAGCTTGTAGAGCTTGCAGAGCTTGCAGAGCGAGATGCGGTCCAGTCGATTTGCGGCGAAGAAAGTGCAAAGATTGTCAGTACATACATACAGCGGGTGAACAAAGTATGCGCTTATACACCTTTCAATAAAGAATAACTCTTTTAAAATTGGACCAAGCGATTTCTGTTTTTTTTTTGTAATAAAAAACATCTCACGAATACGATAGTAAATGTTGAAAATGAAAATAACAAAAATTCAAAAATTAGACAACATTGACAGATATTGTTACAGGAAAGGAATGAGTGTGAGATATCCAGCCGTGAGTTTTTAGGAGTTTCCACGTCGTGGAAACGGAGAGAGATTAGGAAGAGAAGGACAGAGAATTAGGTAAGATAGAGAAAGGTGGATCGAGGTAGGTAACTGTCAGGTGAAGGAAGGTGTAGCGAGAGATATACGAAAATAAATACTGTATTGACTCGGAAATATATACAGAAGTGAAATGTACGGATAAATAGGTAAATACGTGAAAGGAAAGAATAGAAATGAAAAGAGATGAAAGTGAGACACGGATGATGCACAGTCGCGAAGCCCGCGAATGTACGACAAGAATACTTCTGTGAAGCCCACAGAAGTTTAGAAAAATGTATATAAAGCGCGCGAACAGTCGATCAAGAATTGTACCAGACCACGAGGAGCGCTTGTCGTCGGCCTATTTATACTGCTTTTGGGCCATCGGTTAGGAAAGAATAAGGAGTGGGAAGTTTGAAGTTGCAAGGACGACAGCACCGACCGTTTGTTAGAGCACGATGGCAATGCCCTAACGGCCGGTGCGTCTAAGGAGACAATGGAAAATAGGCAGTGGATTTGGCATATGAAAAGTAGGAACGATGGCCCGCGAGACAGTTACGCAGCGGCATGTAAACACGCTCCGCCGAGCGGTTTACAATCGTGGTCGTTCACCTGGATTTCGGCATCGAACGCTAACAGCTGAGCACGGTGCGAGGCAGAAAAACTACCGTGGCTGTTGGTTCTTATGCCGAGACCCAGGTGTATCGGGCAAGAAGCGTTATAAGAAAATTTAACGAGAAGTAGCCGTGCAGTCGCTTGTCGAGGCGAACGAAAGGATTTTGAACAATGAGAATTTGTGACGGACAAACGACAGCATAAAAATCAGTACAATTCGTGCAAAGTTCAGGGCGAAGTTTACATTAATTTAGACGAGCCAGTTCAGTTTGTGGGCTTTTTAAATGCAGTGTATGCACTTTGCGTGCACATTTCGACAGTGTCGCGTCTGCTTCTGAGCTCGGTGAACAGCCTCGCCGCAGAAATTACGAGGCAACGAGGATAAACAAGCCCGCGTCCAGAGGGTGCGGTTTCTCTTTCCCTTTTCTCTCTCTCTCTCTCTCTCTCTCTCTCTCTCTCTCTCTCTCTCTCTCTCTCTCTCTCTCTCTCTCTCTCTCCTTTTCTCTCCGCCAATATGCCGAGCCAGTCGATAAAGCTGGCTCGTTCGTCTTCCCTTCCGGATTCACCGACCATCCACGCCCAGCTTTCGACATTCTTCCTTTTCTTCCGTCTCTTTTCTTCACGCTCGCATTCTCTGTTGTTCGTGCAGGTGCGACACGCTTCCCAGATCACTGTCCGCAGACAGTCCCGAGACAAACGGAGGGAGAGTCCGACCGGTGCATACAGTCGAGTCGAAAACTTGAGTCTCCTTTTTTCGGATGTTCGAAAGATTAGTTCGTTTAGGTGTGTGTAAAAGACTTTTTTTTTGGAAATGAACAAAAATGTATAAAAAATTTATTCTTATAAAGTCTAATAGAACTAAATTAGTTTTAATAGTAATCACGATTTTAATTCAATAGTCTCTATCGAGTTGAATGGGCTCGAATCGATAAAAATCATTTCTGCAGAAAATATCTTCCATATTTCACAAAAATGGTTGTGAACGAATAAATCCACTCTATTGAAATGTACTAATAAAACCGTTGTACTCTCCGCAATTCGAACCGATCGCATTACACGCTGCAGGAGCGACCGTGGATTAATTTTTATTCAATTCTGCGGAGTAAATGAATACAAATTTTTCGTACAGAAATTGTCAATTGAAGTGATTTATTCGATTCATCTTGGCTAATGAGTCGCGCAGAAACATTCGATCGAAGTAATTTATTTAATTCGTCTTCATTGAATTTATTTAGATGACCTGCTGAAGCGGTTTATTCAACACGAACTGTTGATCCTTTGCTGTACAAATACAAACGTCTTTCAATATTTTTCTATCCGATTCAATTTTTGATTTTCAAGCATTTTTTTCATGAAACTTTTACCATCAGATTTGTGACATTTTTCTGATTAATTTGAGTCCAAACACGATACCGTTCGGATCAGAATCAGTGGATCGCGTAGAGTATTAAAATTCACGTATAATCGGTTCGGATAAAGGAGGATCTACGATATCGTGGATTATACAATTGAATACGATTTAAATTGGATCGTGTTTGGACTCGTTTTAATCAGGAAAACGTCACGGATAATTTGGTGCAAGTCTCGTAACAAAAATCATAAACAACAAACTTTTGTAACTGAAATAATAGTTTCTACTTTTAGTTGTGGCCGCAAACGTTCAAAGACTAGTGTCTGCACACAATATAAATGATATTCGCATTTCTTCGGCGCATCGAGCGTCGAGTGCATTCAATTATCCGACGCCTCGTCCGCGTTTACATCAGCAGGGTGTATCGATCCTCGCCTCTTTTTTTTCTATATAATTTTGATATAAAGTTCGGGGTCAAGCGGGCTATTCGCGTACCTAATGGAAAATGCGCGCACACGTCCCGCAGTTTCCACGCTGCTGATCCGTTATTCGTGGGAGCAATACCATATCGGTGCACCGGCGAATGCGAGCAATATCCATCATGCGGGCAAACATTTGTAGCCTATAAATCCCACATATTTTTCCGGATAGTTATTCGGAAATTTCAATTCCGACCTGCCTCTGTATATCGCGACTTTCCCAGGATATCCGCGTCCACTTAACTTTAATCCACATGCGTATAGTGAATTCGTAGCGTATCCGTGCCGCATCCGTTTCACTTCGAAGATTGCGAGGATCTCGTGTTCGTCCGATGATCCAATCTTTCCCTATTTTACATCGATTCTATCTTTTTCCTGCTAGCTTCTCTTTCAGCAATTTTCCAATGTGTATCCGAAGTTCATTCATAGTGCATTGGCGGTGCACTCGTACTGCACCGTGAAGATAGACGACCAAAATTTTTAAAAATTATTAAATATTTATCGAATAATTTTTACAAGTTTTCAGAAATTGCAAAATTTCCATCGTTTAATTCGCATTTCTAAACGATACGTTAAACTATCAACACTGTAACAATTCCATGGTGCATTAAAAAACTTATAATATCGGTACTAAATTTCAATTTTTGTCGCTGCGATTCCGAATCGATTCTTGAATTGATTTTTTTACAAGAATTGCCCATCCCTGTTGCAAACAAGATTACACAGAATGAAAATGTTCTTGGTTGAAAGAGACGTTTAGATTTTGGAATTAAAAATGCTTCGACCGCAAAGGGTTAAGTGCTCGAGGTTCCTCGATCGTGCTGCAGGTCTTAGGTGGTGCCTCGATGTTCGAGCTTCGAATTTTGCGAAGCCGAAGAAGATCGTTCTAAATCCAGCACTCGGGAACTTTAATCTCCACTGGAGCCGGGAAAAGTGTCTCGAGTTTCCAAACTCGACGCTGGAATCCTGTCGCGACGCGTGTTGTTGATGCTTAGGGAGAGTCAAGTATGAGAGACAGACAGAGAGAGAGAGAGAGAGAGAGAGAGAGAGAGAGAGAGAGAGAGAGAGACAAAAGGAGAGAGGAGAGATCGATCTTCTCGGTTTTATCTTACATAATCGAGATCGGTACGATGTGTCTTGACTCGCGCTGGAAATTAGGTCGGCGGTATGCGCCACGATGCACCAAGACCAGCTGTTTAAACCTCTTGCGCTATTCTATCGAATTGAACTGGGAAGTATGCTAACCGCAAACTGCCTTATATATTAATAAAAACCCATGTGAAATTATCATTGAATTGTGTTAGCTATTAATTTTGTAGTAGCTTGAAAAGTGCAGTACGACATGCGAGGACAGACCGAACTGGCTCGTCTCAATTAGTGCAAACTGCGCCCTGACCTGTGCACCAGTCAAGTTTCGAATTTCCGTTATCTTTGTTTTCTAATGAAAACGAGTCCAAACGCGACACCGTTCGTATCGGAATTATTGGGTCGCGTTTGTTATGGAGAATTCCAGGCATGATCGGTTCGCATAATCGAGGTTCTACCATTTCGTGGATAAAACGAACAAATACGATCCAGACGATGTCGTGTGTGGACTCATTTTAATCGGAAGAACGTCAGGAATATTATGACAAAATGTGTTACTAAAAAATCATTAAAATTAAAAAAAGCTTTGGCACTGGATCGGCGATGACTGTCAAGGATCAAATGACACTCGTGAGCCGAAATTTTCGCGTACATCGAGACATTGCCGTGCTCCCAAACAAGATCGCGTTACGCAGGACTATAAATCCTCGTTGACTTTCCACCGGGGTGGTAGGGGGCAGCGATCTCGAGGCTGTTTGTTAACGATAACGTCCGCGAGCGCGGCATAAGCCGAGCGCTTGCACTCGGCTCGTGCATCCCCCCGACCATTTCTAGCTGACAATGCATCCGGCTCTTTCTCTCTCTCTCTCCCTTTCTCTCTGCCTCTCTCGGCTAGGCTGTGCTCGGTATGCCGCGAACGTCGCCGTTAATGAATACCGGCAATTACGCAGGTGACGAAGTAAACAGCGTAAATCAGCGATAGCGGGCGGGAGAGCGAGCAAGCTGGGTGGCTCGTTCGATCGTAATTCCGCCGCTCGATATCGGCCCATTGTAATCCGTCTGTCGAGCAAACTTTCAAGCCACGTTGCCGCCCTTTCCTCCCTCTCCCCCTCTCCCCTCACACCACCCCTCCACTCACTCTTCTAGCGGGATTCGAATTATTTGTCGCGCGGTTTAATTAAATTCTGTCGAGTCAAAGGCGACCCTTTTGTCAGCGCATTCTTCGACTATTCGGCCCTTCGTCCGTCGTGCTCGCTTTCCATTCAACGGTTCTGCACCGAATGCCGCGGTTTCTTTTACTTTCCTGCACAATGCGCTGTAGAGAAAACCTGTGCTCCAATTGGTTGTTCAATTTTCTATTTGTTCGTTTATTTCGACCCTGTGTTGGAAATTGGTACATACGAGACGAGTCGTCTAATATTTTCTCGCGACCGACTCCGTTGTTATTAATCTTTTGCGATACCGCAACTTTGTTGTTTTCAGATAACTTTTTTTTATGGAACAATCGCAAACATTTTCGTTACATTTTCCTGATTAAAATTAGCCCAAACGCGACACCATTTGGATCGTATTTACTCGTTTAATCCACGATATTGTAGAACCTCGATTATGCGAACACTCGAGGTTCCACTGGTTAGTTTCGTAGATTAAACAGGCCCATATAATCCAAAGTGTGTCGTGTTTGGATTCATTTTAATCCGAAAAACATCGCAAATATAATGATACAAGTATCTTGAAAAAAATAATTGAAAAGAGAGAGAGAGAGAGAGAGAGAGAGAGAGAGAGAGAGAGAGAGAGAGAGAGAGAGAGAGAGAGAGAGAGAGAGAGAGAGAGAGAGAGAGAGAGAGAGAGAGAGAGAGAGAGAGAGAGTAGGATTGACTCCGTTGTTTTTAACTTTTCGCAACGCAATAACGCTCTTTTACTGTCTTGGACCATGCGGTATAGGAAAGACGTCCGATGGGATTCGCGAATAGGTGTTAATCTCTCATCCGGTGAAAGGGTACAGCCATTTTTGCAAGTTTTCGCAGCGAAGGTAAAGGAACGGAAAAGTCGGAAACCATTGGCGAGGCGATGAGAGGCATAGTTGGCTGGCATTATCCCTGTCCAGCGCCGCTCCTCATTCCCGATCGCGCTAATTTATCACCCGACGAAGCATTATTACCGCAACGACTGCCGGCTACGGTTATCGATAGCGTCCAGCGGAAGAACGGGGCTAGCCTCGGCCTCCGGCGATGAAACCTCATCGATCCAACAGTATCCACTGGTATCCACCGCTATCCACCGCTATCCATCGGTATCCATCGGTGTAACGTGCCACTGTTCCTGCTCCGTGGACCGTTTAAAGTCGCCTGGGTCCACGGTGCTCGCAATAATTGCCGCTACAACCATCCTCTACATTACCAAACAGTAGCCATCGAAGAGTTCATGAATGCAGCACAATGTTTTTCCCTATCCCATAACAGACTCTTTTTAATTTTCATTATTTACTTACGAACCCTTTACCAACGCACTCGCGACACTTTTCTGATTAGAACGAGTCCAAACACGACACACTTTCAATTATATTTACCCGTTTAATCCACGAAACTAATCGGTGGAACGCGAGTGTTCGCATAATCGAGGTTCTACTATATCGTGGATTAAACGAGTAAACGCGATGCGAATGGTATCGTGTTTGGACTCGTTTTAATCAGGAAGATTTAACGAATACGTTGTAAGAGCCTGATTGTTTTTTTTTGCGGTTGGTGAAAAGGAGCGTAGTTATTGCACGAATAGTTGGAAAATATAATTTCGGCCAGGTTTCCGAGAGAAACGCAGTACCGTGCGCAGAGCGGCGCGGGTGGATCGTTACACCACTTTATCGAATGAACGTCGTGGCCACAGCCTTCGCGAACAAAGCATTCGGAGCACTGTAAATCGATTCATCTCGAAGCGCCGCACGCCGAGCAACGCCGAGTCGGCTTCCATCTAATACCGGTGGCCCCGGCTGAATTCAAAAGAGACGCTGCCGCGGTCCACATTCGATTACATTGTTCCCCGACCCGACCGGGCAGAATCGAAATTACGAACGGCCGGATCGGTGACGAAACTCGCGCACCATTCCAGGGAGCACCAACTTCGGTCATTTTACCCCGAAACATGTAGAAAACCATATTTGTAGGATTTATAGTAGCATAATGTGAGACTATATGTATATTTTCCGTACGGACGCGTGCTTATAAAATTCGACTCGAGAGGTTGTGCTAATCGCAAAGTTATCGGCTAAACGTTCCGGCGGGTATCTAAAGGTAATAGTATATAAAGGTTTTCCTCTGTATCAATCTATTTTAATTATCAGTGGAACCAAGGAAAAGGTTAGCATTGCGAAAACAATGCTAATTCAATGACGGAATTTTTGTGTACGACACTTCTACCATTATATTCGTGATATTTTTCTGATTAAAACGAGTCCAAACACGACGTACTTTGAATTATATTTAGTTGCGGAACGCGAGTGTTTGCATAATCGAGGTTCTACTATATCGTGGATTTTTAGAGATGTTAGAAGTATTAGTTTACCCAGCGGTGGGCACGGGTGGAGCCCCTCAAACGCCTGCTTCTCCCACCAACTTCTCTTTCATGCAGCACGCACGTTCGTTGCGTACGCTTGTGCCTCGTGTCTTCGTTGCTCCATTGTACGGCGCTTGCTGGAAGGGGACAGAGGGCGCTACGGTGTTGACGGTTTTGCCTCGATCGAGGCAAAATTGCCCATCTCTGAGTTTACCGGACGACGCGTAAAAGAACCGTTTCTTACCTACGACTCCAGGTCATTTGAGATCGTTGAAGGTCAACTTCAACTGCGATGGAAAACGTTGAACGATCTTGAACGACCTTGAGTCATAAATAAAGCAAAAAAGGTTTTCTTTCACATTATTTAGTAAACTGATCCTTCCAACATTTCAACAAAAATACCTCGTCGTGCAGCACAATTTAGAAAAAATATTGTTCGATTTTTTATTTTACTATTGTTAAAGTTATAAAGATCCTTTTGCGCGAAGCGATGAAATAAATAAATTTGATAGAGTATTCGATCTTGTCATTTTTATAAGGCAACGTATACCAGTTATGTTTGAGGTTCGGTATGTTTAGCGTTAAAGAGTAGTCCCAAACTTTTGGTGCGCAACTGTTTCTAGGCAACGGCCCGCCCCAGGATTCGCAACTCGAACCGGAACTCGAAGTTTCGGTCGTCTTTGCATACTGGATTGACCAACGAGTTGAAATGCTGCGAAGAGACATCGTTCCGGGACGAATCGAGGCACGGACGCGAACGTACACGCGTCCAGAGTCGGGGGAGAGAGAGAGAGAGAGAGAGAGAGAGAGAGAGAGAGAGAGAGAGAGAGAGAGAAAGAGAGAGAAACTAGTCGGTTCGAAGTCGGTTATCAGAGCGGGGCCCGACTAGCGGAAAGCCTGACAGCAATCAGCCTTCTCCGTCAGTTAGTTAGTCGTCATTTCGGAATCCCTTGGAAATCCGGGGAAGCTTTTAGACTTCCGGCGGACAGCTACGAGTCGGTCGGGAAACTTCTCCAGGGGAAGGCTGTTCGGAAGATCTGTCCCGAAGTCTTCTTCGAGTAGTCGAGGCGTCGGAAGATTCTGAAGCGTCGTTGATTAAACGCAATCTCCAAAGATTATTTAAAAAGCTAATTGAACGGAAGTCGATCTCGCGAAATAATTGCTGTTCGGCCGATCCTCGGAGGCGGTTTACTATCTTGAACAACCAGGGTGAAGGAGCTACGCTTCGTTTGCTGAATCCAGCCGATCCGCAAAAAGCCATTCGATTTATTCGATTCATCTTTGTGCACCGATTTGGACAGTTACGGAATAAAGAAATTCCGATTTTGGATAGAAACTTAATAGTACATCGTGCGCGGTTGATGTACAACAAAGCTTCGCAAACAAAATTGAATTTGAACCTTCTTGAAAATGTATGGAACAACACAATGCAATTTTCTTGATGGATGACTCGTTACTATTGCGAATGATGATTGTTTATACTGTATGCGAGAGTTCAGAATGAATTATACAGATGGAAGAGTGAGCGCTAGAGTGAGCGAGAGTCCGGAATGCGAGTGAGTGAGATTGTTTGAGGTTAGGGGTTCCACGTTGAGAGGGATATGCTCGATGCATGACGAACACGTGTGAGAGCTGGAATAATGTTTAATATCTAGTTGTAAGTGATACTATTAAAGTATATTGGTTAAAGTAATATGCATTTCCTATTGTTTATTCACCACAACTATTGCATTCTAAAAATCCATTATACATACGAACGTGTTCCCAACATACGAATAGTTAATATTCGATATTTCATTTCTTAGGAAATCAGCTAAAATGTGAAAGATAGAAAGGGTTGTAGGAAAGAGAAACGGCGGATGAAATTGCAGAAGGAATAACTATGCTCAGCATGATGACGCGACTAATTCGACGAGTGGACCGGGTGAATTATCGCTATCGCGCGATAGAAGTGGAATCTGTTCCGTTCGCGCACTGCGCGTGTTCGACAGTTTTTCAGGGATCGGAATAAAACTTCCTACCGCGACAGTTTAATAAAAGTTCTTCCAAGTAATTTCACGGCGCGGTTCGCGTTCTTTGAGCCGAATCGCCGATCCGTGCTCGAAACGGAGCGGCAACTTTCACGAACAACCCTTCTCTCTGCACGGCGAACGTTTCGTTATTTCCGTTTCCTCTCGGCCAGCTCCGTCGCGTGGCCATTCTTCGTGTACGAATGCGGATCTGCTGATCTTCTTACTTTCTTCCAATTCCCAATGCATTTTTAACGTGTTACTGTAATTCTTTTGGACTTTCTACAATTTTTTACCGAGTTCTACAATTCTTTATGAGGATCTACAATTCTTTATGAGCATCTACAATTTTTTCCCGAGTTCTACAATTCTTTATGAAGATCTACAATTTTTTTTGGAAATAGTACAGTTCTCTATAACGTTGTACAATTTTCGTTGTAAATTCTACCGAATTCTTCCGAACGTTCTACAATTGTTTTTTAAACCCTACAATTCTCTATGGCGTTCTACAATTAGTTTTTGTAAATTCTACAATTCTTTCAGACGTTCTACGATTCTTTTGGTCTTTCCACGATTTTGTTTCTAAATCTTACAATTTTGTTTCTGGTAAGAAGTAGAATTCTCTTGGACATTCTACAATTTATTCAATGAATTCTAAAATTCTACTGAAAGTACTACAACGTTTGTTTGAAATCGTACAACTCTCCCGAACGTGTTGCAACGTTTGTACTAAATCATAGAACAGTCCTGGACATTCTATAATTATTTGAAAATATTCCTGCAGCTCTCCTCTATATCTTACACTTTTTCACATAATCTCTACAATTGTTCGGTAAGTTGTACAATTTATTTCGTAAATCCCGCGATCCTTTCATTCCAACGTGTTTGTGCTTCCCAAAATGCACTCGAAGCTCTCGCAATTTTCTAGTAACCTTCAAAAATTTATTTGAAGCTTCCTAGTATTCTTTTTCGGTCGTATCCCCGTTCATAAGCCCCGAACTATTTCGTATTCTACGGAGCTTCTTTGAAATCTTTACAACTATTCTTTGAGCCGTAAAGTTTACTTACACGCCTTACAATTTTTTATGCTGGATCTCGAACATACTCGGAAAATACCAGCTCTCGGAGCATCGTCTCCCCTGTCTCTTTCTTTCTTTCTCTCTCTCTCTCTCTCTCTCTCTCTCTCTCTCTCTCTTTCTCTCTCTTTCTTTCTCTCTGTGTGTGTGTGTGTGTGTGTGTGTGTGTGTACCGAATTGAAAAGCGAATCCCGGTGCAATCGATTCCCTTTGGCCTCGGCAATCGATATCGGTAGACAATTCATAGCCGCCGCTGCCGCCATGGCCCAGCTTCGTCTCCTTCGGCTTCTTCTTCCTCCTCTTTTTCAGCATTCATCGTTCCAGACCCGGGAAAAGTTTGACGCGGTAAAAGGAATCGCTTGTTCCAACGGCGACTAGGATTGTCTATGGATCGTTGACGAAAATTCCGAATGCGAGATTGCCGGTCACTTCGCGGATCTGTCCAGAATTTCATACTTCCGGTGCTGTACTGCTGCTGCATCGCTGCTCAATTGCTGACACATGCAGTCTTGTTTCTGAGATTCGAGAAGATGCCCAGTGTTTTCTGAGAACCGACCTTTGCGACGAAAGTGACGCGAGTTGAACGCGCGTATATTCTCCAGGAAAAGCGGAAAATATATTTTTATTTGATTATTCAACTATTCGGTATTTTGTTGAGAAAATTTGTGAATACCGAGAAGCGTAATGCTCGTAAAACAGGTTTACGCGAGTAATTTATTTTGCATTCATTCTCTTTTGAAACTTGGAAATTTAGGGAGTAACCAAAATATTTATACAAGCATACGAATGAGGCGATATTAATGCTATTATGAAAGTTTGTTGTTTAATGGTTGTTTGATGGTTTGATATAATGGTAATATAGTGGTATTATATTATAGTATGATAATATGGTATGATAACATATGATATGATAATACGATCATACCATAATAATGGTATGGTAATACGATAGTGTTACATCGTATCATTATCATGCTATCAAATCATACTTATTGTATCATTATCATACTATAATACCACTAATACGATAGTATAAAACTGAAATGCTACTTTAATATTGTGGTAGCGATATAGTATGATAATACAATAATGGTATGATAGCACGAATATACTGATAGTATGATAACAGCATGATAGTTCTATATATTGACGGTTCGATACGATAATCACATATAATAGAGCGACACAACCGTAGTATAATTGTTCAATAAATCAATGATTGGGTCGACGATCGTCCGATTATTCGATACAGCGACGGTGTGTACTGATTGTTCGATATATTGCTAGCATGATAATTCCACATACGTACCGACAGTTTACTGGTTCGATTGTTTCGGACAGGTTATTCCTTGCAAATCGACTAAAAATAATCGCGTACGATCGAACCAGCTTCCAAAATAAAAGGTGTAAATCAAAAAGAAATAATCGCGCAAAAACATTTTCGGTCGGTTAATCCAGATTCGCGAAACTGTTCGAAGTCACCGGGACCGCGTTACATACAATTTCAGCGACCGGTTTCAATATTTCCCGGAGTTCGAATAGAGGGTGGAGAGGGGTCGGAGAGGGGTCGGGCTGGACTGTGAAGGGCTCGTTTCCGCGCATCGCCGATGCAATTTTTCGGCGTGGAAATTCAATTCCGAGGAGCCGTGAAACGAATCATCGCCGGTGTCCGGTGGATGTGCGCTGACCGGGCCTGGCAATCAACCTGGATTATTTTCATGGGACAGAGTCGACTCGGCCTGAAAAAATTCGTTGGCGCCTCGATCAGCTCCGAAATTACCAACCAATTAGCGAAACCAATCGATTCCACCCGGTAACAATTATTTTGTTTCGCGCAACCCGTGTTATTTTGAATCATTCGTTCCGAAACGATCGCGCAAACTGCTTTTCCATTAACAATATTTACAAAAATCCCGATCGAACACTCTTAACCTTTTCGATCTTAACGTTATATTCACCGGAAGCTGCGATCGGGCTATTAATAATCCCCTTAACGGATTTATCGAACTTCGATAATTTTCTTTTAACCTTCCGCTCGATGCCTCCTTTATTTTTGTGGGAGAAGATTATTTTTACAGAAACGACGCGGCGCTGCTTGGTGGTAGTTGGTTTATTTAACGTAGCAATTTTATGGAAAACGAGGAAAAGTTTGCAACATTCAAATACGAGGTTCGTAGGAGAAATTGATAAACATTGTTAACCCTTTGCAGTCGAAACGATTTTAATTCTACAATCAAGATGTTTTTTTCAACTTAGAACACGTTGTCATTCTATGTAATATATTCTATATTATGTACATGACATTGAAATTGTTGTCTTATACAACACTGAAATTTTTAGCGATCTATACAGACGGCAAAAGGAATCGTGTCTGTATACGATGAGTGCAACGTCTCGGAGCCGAGGTCGTTGCTTTCATCGTGGCAACGCTGTAAACGTTGGAGGCTCCCTCCGACGATCGTCCCGTTACCGTCGTCGTCGAGACTCATTGTCGCGAACGCGTCGCGGCGGAATGGCGCGACAATGACTAGCTAAAGCGAGACAATGCTCGCTCGCGCTCATGCTCGGCCATGTGGAATCGCGCGATACGACCGCGGCCAGCGTAATAACCTACAAACTGTGCAAACCCCGCGGAATTCTGCAGAACGCCGCGACTAATTTGCACCTCGAGAAGCAATGTAAGCTTCCCGGCGAACACTTCTCTAATCCCATTAACGTCACGGCTAAGATCCAGTTTTGTTTGTTCGTTTTCGCCCGAGCTACGTTTCTTCGGAAGTTGCACGGAATGAAAATTCGCTTTGCATCACCACAACTTAGAAATCAACTGAAACGTTCCCAGTACGAGAACACGCTGACGGAAACTGCATAAAATGAATTGTCGAACGCTACACTCTATGCGACGCGTGTCGTGTGGAGCGACCGTCCTGTGTAGTCTCGTTTGCGTGCAATTAGAAGACTGCGTATTTTTGTGCAACATGAAAATTGTTTGTTTGCATTAATTGCCAGATACGGACACTGCATAGACATTTATTTTTTCGTAACTTGTTTCTAAATTATACAACCTTTTTTTCGTGAAAACTACAATTCTTTCTGACGTTCTACAATTTTCTTTTGTGAATTCTACAATTCTCTATAACGTTTCAAAATTCCATTTTGTAAATTCTACAATTCTTTTAGACGTTCTACAATTCGTTTGGACGTTCTACAATTTTCTTTTGTAAATTCTACAATTCTCTATAACGTTTTAAAATTCCATTTCGTAAATTCTACAATTCTTTTAGACGTTCTACAATTTTTTTGTAGATTCTACAATTTTTTTGTATATTCCGCATTTCTTTTTTACTTTGAATCACTTATTTCACATGTTCTTCGATTCTCCTGAGCTTTAAATACTTTTCCTAAATTCTACAATTGCTCTGGACGTTCTAAAATTTTTTCGTAGACTCTACAATTCATTTTCTACAACTCCTAAACTTTCCATATTTTTTTATAAATTCTACAATTACTCTGAACGTTCTACAATTATTTTTATAAGTTTCTTGACTGTTTGAACCAGGTGAAAATGATACAACAGTCTGTTTAAATTCTTTAAAAATCGGTTTACAGTTTTGCATTCGATTTATTCGTGTATGTTAAAAATGCACACAGATCCGCAGTCTAATAATTAGTTGTCGTTATGATTCTACAATGTGAAGACTTCGGTCTTAAATAAATTATTACACGATGGAAATAGACTCTACGAACAAAAATGCTTGAACAAATTTTAAACAAACGACGAAATTGATGAAGACCTAGAATATAGATTGCAGTCTTCGCTAGTATAAATTATTATAATAGATTTTTTATATAAAACGAGGATTATGGAACTTACCAGTCGAAGAAATTCCAGAGGCACGTGAACATGTTGGCGAGTCTCGCACATTGATCGAACCTCACGAGTCACACGCGGTTTCACTCGCGTCACAACACACAGGCGCGTTTATTTATTTAATTATTTAATTATTTAATTATTTATTTATTTATTTATTTATTTATGATTTTATCTAACTATTTCGTCCCGATTTCTCGCGAGGTATCCGCATAGTGCGAGCGAGGAGCGGTCTTCTCGGTGAATAGGAATACTCGCACTGCATTCTTCGTTTTTGCAAATTGAACCTTGCCAATCAAACAGCAAATTTTTATTTTCAGTTTACTCCGATAGGTCGAATTTATTCATATTAAGCTACATACTTTTTCTTTCTATCCTTTCCCATGTTAACTATTAGGTTTAGAACATACGAAGGTGTTAACCCTTTGCACTCGGAATTATTTTATCTCCAAAACGAAATATTTCTTGTAACCTAGAATATTTCCATTCTATCCGATTCTTTTCACTTTATGCATATGAAACTGATGCAATTTACTCGTACAACACTGAAATATTTAATAATTTATGAAATAGTAACAAATTAAAGAATGTGACAAATTTTTTCGATGGTGTATGGTAATTTTCAATGGTTACTCAAAGTCGCCACTCGAGCGCAAACGGTTAATACGTTTTATCGTAGAATATGATATTGGACAGATTCATGATACAAAAATATGTTTACAGAGCACTAAAAATGACTTTTTTACATTATTGTACAAAAATAACAGGAACGTGGCTATCCAAATTACTAGCCATTCTTTTTACAACATATACCCAAAGAAATAAATTATTTCAATAATTCCTCGAGGATGTATCTTTAGAATTTCAATAATTGTAAGTTAAAAATATTGGATTCCATCATTTTAACGGATCAAGTAAACCTAGTGTTAAAGAAATCAAGGTGACCTTGAAATCTCTGAACTACCTTCGCGCACACAAAAAAATGTATACAAAATTTAAAAAATGTTTAGGTTTTAGGTTGAAAGAAGTATCTTGATTTTCGCATTAAAATTGCTTCGAATGCAAAAGGTTAACAAGGAGCCACAACTGAATCGTTTAATAATTAGTAAGAATTTATAATCGCAAACGAATAAATTTATGTTCTTTCCGTATACAACTGTAAATAAAAGCATCCAGAGGGGAAATTATTTGTAGATGTTCCTTTTGTGGCTAAAGAATCTATCGAATCGTTTCGAGATGGTCGCCAAAGTTGAATTTTGGCGGTCTCTTTTGACTCGGGATCCTTTGACGGAACATGTTCAGCGATTCTAATGAAACATTCCGGTTTCAAAGGACCCGGGGCGATACCGTTCCACGAAAACGGAACGGAATATCCATTTTCGCGAAGAAAGAAACATCCTGTCCGAGCAGTTCTCCCGTTTTCCCCTTTGTCGCGACGCGGCCATTGTCGAGAGGGTTTTTCGTCGAAACGGAGAAACTCGTTCTAATTTTCGCTTCTCGACTCGAGGCGGATATCGTATCGCGTCCACAGAAGGAAAGAATCGGAATGAACAGCTCTCCGGAGGAGACTACGCTAACGCACAGCAATTGGTAGGCTGAGAATCATAGTGGTATAGATCCTACTTCGGAAGATTCGAGTCAATATTGTTTTTCGAATCTTGGGAGCAACTTTGGTAATTATACAGGGGACATCTCACCGATTTCAATGACCTTGAATTATGTTATCAATGTCACCATTCTGAACAACTTTTTCCTATACATAATACCGCCGCTCGGCCTTCGTTTTCTCGATAAAGGAACTCTTCTGTACAATTACCGCAAGTTTATTTACTTAGGTTTTTGGGTTTCGAAAAATTTCAAAAAATTATTGGATATTCTTTCATGTATCTAGCACATCCACCACGAAATTTTTTTGTATTGCTTTGGCTTCATTAGTTTAGGTTTCTGGGTTTTGAAAAATTCCGTTTATATATGTATATTTAACACTAAAACCAGCTATGCTCGAGCACTAAACTCGACCGACGCGCATTGCCTTATCGTCTAGACGAGATTGCATTTATTCAGATTTCGTACAATTTTAAATACGTACAACGATAAAGAAGTATATTAAAAAATTACTCCTGGAAACTTAGTTGTAATTTGAATGTTCGTAAAAGAAAAAATGGTCCGGTAGCTTCAGTGTTAAAATTACAGTAAACTGTATCTAAAAACTCTTCCATCCGAAGCGTCGTCCGTCCGCCATCTTGTCGTTTCGCGATTTCGACGAATACGTCGGAGTCGGTGACCCGTGCGAACCGCTTTCCAGTATTTTGTTTTTTCGTTCTTCTATATTTTTTTTTTAGTAATCTTTTTCCCGAGGAACAAGAGTGAATCCGTACGGTGAGCTCTCGTCGACGCTGAGTGTTGTTAATGCTTCGAGCATCGGCGTAATTGGGCAATTGAAAGCGGGCAAAAGGAGAACGCGGACAGAGACGCTCGCGCGACTGCCATGCCGCGGCAAATGATCTTCGTTTCGATTCACTTTATCCACAGCGAAACGCTCTGCCCCCACCCCCCCTCTCTCTCTCTCTCTCTCTCTCTCTCTCTCTCTCTCTCTCTCTAAGCTACACGATTTTATAATGAATTTCTGTCGGCCACTCGACTCGGCACGATGTTTTCCGTCAGCACAGAAACACGAGCAACGCGACGCCATTGGCTGCCTATTATGTACTTCCGTCTTTTTATCTGTTCGTCGTGTTTCTCGTTGCCGGAGACAACGGTTAAATAAATGACGATCTTTGTCTGATAAGACGCTCGATCTTCATGAAATTATACTTAGAGTTATACTTTGTAGAACGTCGGATAATTAACTAATTATATTTCTTTTAACAGTGGACAGTATTTTATAAAATTGGAATGTTAATGGTTTGGAATGCAATAAAACAGTAGGAAAAAATCGTATAGCAAATGTAATCTCGTTGGAAAGAGGTGACTTCGATCTTTAAATCCGTGGTAATTTGATTAGGGAAAACAATTTTTTGAACTCTGTACAGAATTGTGAAATCGTAAGAGTTCCAAGAGACACCTCCGCAATGAAAAGAATGGTCATGGTAAAACGGGTCTTGCGCCGCAATTTTGTTAGGAAGGAGGGATACAAAAATAGTTTTGTGTACCTTAAGGCTGATATAATACTATGCTTCTATCGAATTTTTGATTAATTTCCTCGTTTTGCTGTAAAAAATTTGTGAAACTAGCAATAATTGGTCGTCCAAGTGCAAAAATGAAACGAACCCTCTTAATCGTCAAACGGTGGATCAACTATATTTTATAGTAATTTAATACTCACGTGCATTTATACGTCGTGAACGCTCACGTATTTGTACGCTTTTGTGCACGAATCGTGGTATATTATAAAATAAAACTGTTCATAAAAAATGTGACAAGTATATTGAAATGTTTGTCTTTACCATTTGCGTTTCACTTGGTTTATTTTGGTCATAAATAAATAAAATTTGAAAGGAATTAAATTTGTCCAATGCAAATAAAAATCCGGTTAAAATTGCGATTTTAAACGAATTCGCAAGAGTGCATTCGTCTCGCACTGTTCCGATCGCTCGAACCCTCGAGCAAACACGGTTAGGAACAGCTGTTGGATCTCGAAATCGGTTTAAAAACCGTGCGCAAGAATCTGGCACCGTTCAACAACAGGACCGACAATGCCTGTGTGCGACAATACGCTAGAACCGCACAATGCCGGGACAATGCTGCTGTCGAAAGAGAAATGGCAAGGTCAGTGGAGTAACGCGCGAGCATCCCTTACTTTTCCACCCCTATTTAACAAGTCCGTTGCCGGATCATATTGTACTTTACAGTTTTACAAATTTATTAAAAATACATAATTTTATGTCGTAACAAGATTGTCAAATTTCCTTTATTTTTCAACTTTTCAAGGTACACTCCGTGGCTATGGCATACCAAAATGGTCGCCACGTCCTTCTAATTTGAGATATTCAACTCAAATTTTCAGTAAATACTGTTTAATTTATCAGACAACACAGTGTATATCTTGATTTTTTCAGGAAAACTAATTTTGTATATTAAAAAAAATGGTTGAAGTTTCTGTATTTTTCGACCGTTCAAGAGCTTCACTCTGCGAAATCCAATTTTTCAGCAATTTGTCTTCGAACACCACGTTGCAAAATGTATATATTGAATATTTAAACGAACATAATGTCGTACATCAAAAAATTGTCAAGTTTCCCTTGTTCCTCGGCTCTTCAAGGATACGTGACTTTTGTAATACGCATGGTGGGCCGCGCACGCCGTTAAAATTTCATTGGCTGTCGAGTAGGTCAACTTTGTAGCATGTTCATATTTAGCAGCACCGTCTCCCGTTCCTCGGGGACTCGTTTATTTCGGATAATCGAAATTGTGGCCTCCGCGGAGGAGAATAACGGAAGGCCAAGGGCAGAGCTCTTTCGCTCCGAGGGAAGTTCAAGGATACAATATCGCGGGAATGAAAGGCTGCAATATTCAGCGGCCAATAGAATGCCGAACGAGTCTCGATCGTCTCGCGCTCCACCACACCGGAAATAGCTAATCTCGGGAAGTTTGATCGAGTCGACGAACTTCATCGCCGCTGCCGGGAGCGCCGAGTATTCTCTAATCTCGGGACTAAGTACCTCGGCTTTGGCCCTTGAAAACGCGGTTGCCCCTGCGGTCGACGAAGATCTTGATCGGTCCGTTGATCTCCTTAAACCTTCGGTCTCCGTCTATTTTTGGTCTAACTTCTCCCAACTTGCGATAACGTCACGATAATCGCACTTGTTCGCCGCGTTGCTAGATACACACTGTCGTCAATGGAACGTAAGAGAAGCTCAACAATTTTATGTATATACAAAATTATTTTTCTGGACAAAATCAAGATACGCATTGTATCGTATGCTGTGTAAGCAATATTTGCTGTAAATTTAAGCTAAACGTCTCGAACTAGAAGGACGCGGCAGTCATGTTGTTATAGCATTGTCGTGGAGTGAATCCGCGGTTGAACGGTTGTGAATTAAGGAAAGTTCAACCACGTTTTTTATATACAAAATTATTTTTCTTGGAAATATCAAGATACGCATCTTATTCTATGGTATTTAAGTAACATTTACTGAAAATTCGAGCTCGATATCTCTCCAGAAGGGCGTGGCAACCATTTTTCCAAACCCATACCCGCAAAACCCAAGGGAACCGGGAAAGATTTAGGAGAAGGAAGTCGGCGATTCAGCCGAATGCAGAAGACTTAGCGTGCAGAAATTAGCGTCACGGGGAGCAATTAAAATCGGCAAACATCGAAAATAAAACGGTCCGCTCCGATTCAGCGAGCGTTCAGCGGACCATTGTTCCCGCACCACTGCTTCATCCCGACTTCGCAAATATTGAATCGAGTCCCATCCCCAACCTCTCGCAACCTCTGCTTTTCTCCGCCAGGTTCATCTTTCTCTTGTTCCAACCCCCTTCCCTTGATCCTCCTCTCCAACGGCGACATCGTTCAACGAACTTGAGCGCAGAAGTAAATGCTAATCGCGAACCCTTTGCTCTCTACCTTCGTTTAAAAAATAAAAATCTTCCTGAATTTTTATTTTCTCGATTTTATCCAAAAATCTTGGTTCACTGTAACTGGTCCGTGAATTTTGTGCATCGACGGCAAAAAATGGGTGAAATACAAAACTGGAAAGAGATTAGAAATAATTTTAAAATGTCGTTATGATATTTTCAAATTATTAAGACGATGAAATGAATTTTTGTTAAACGTTTTTGTTAAAAATTAGACTTATCGATAGACTGCAGATTTTACGATTTTATGACAATAATGAGACATTCAAATTTGAAAATGTTGAAAGATTGAACAAATTAAGGAATATATATTATTTTCAGCCTACTAGAATTATTAAAAGAAAAACGTCATTTTTACTTTGGTACAAACTCTTATAATTAAGAGAAATGGCTTTTATTTGGCATAATAATCTACAGTCTATCGATGAAACGATACTACGTTTCTGAATATTTCATACAAATAAACTACAACATTTATCTGGCAATGAGATACCTGTTTTGAGGTGATTTGCAAAGCTTAAGAACAATTGAATTTCCAGAATTCAATTTTAACCCTTTGCACTCGAGTGGTGACTCTGAGTCACCATAAAAAATTGCTATATAATATCCAAAATATTTTGTACGTTGTTACATTTGTTTGTATTTAATAAATTATTAAATATTTCAATATCGTACGAGTAACATGCACCAGTGTCATATGCATAAATTGAAAAGAATCATATAGAATTGAAATATCGTAGGTCGGAAGAAATATTTGATTTTGGAGCTGAAATAGTTCCGAGTGCAAAGGGTTAAAGCGTCCTTTGCAAGAAATTTCATTTTTAAGATTCCCCTACAAGTCAGTTTAATTGTTCCCGTATAAAAATGTATTAAACCATTTCGAGACTACAGGAAATATAAAAAAGTTCTCGAAGTAAATAGCGGTAAAAAAGGATGAAGTTTTTTGGTAAAAGCGATTTTTTTCTACGATGTATGGAAGCAACGCCTTAACGCGGAATAATAAAGTACACTCCTTGTATAAAACGCTGGAGACAAGATTGAACTTTGGGAATTTTTCTTGATGAAACGGGTCAGTGAAACTCTCCGAAACTTTTTATACATTTCGAACGACGTTCTTAAATATAAATGGAAATTATTCCGGTCCGAACTAGTTTTATACATTACCTATCGACTATAACCAGCGAAATTCTGAACGGAATTGCTCGAAAGAATTCCAGATGCTACTTCAAACGCGCAACAACACGCCCACAAAGTATGAATTGCAAGAATCCGACGGTTCTCGTGAAATAAATTCGCGACGATTCTCCGGGACCGGGAGCGCGTCATTAACGCCGTCTCTTATTTCCCGGGAATAAAAATGTAGGTGGCCTGGATTAATAAAGTCTGGGGCCCGAAAAATTTCCGGGTCGGACGCGTATCGCGTTTCATTAATCCCGGCGATTAAACGTGGCAACTTTTTCAGAGCACTGTCTCGCAACAAGATAAACGCGTCAAGCCCGACCCGGCCCGCGACGATAGTTGCTTCCATTCTTCGTGAACTTGCGCGGAGCGGGGGCGGCTAACTACCCTTCAAACAAATAAAGTAATTTACATGCCGACAGACGCCGGCGTATCTAGCACGCTGCGAAACCCATTTTTATCCGGGTCGCTCGCGACACGGGGACAAACCAGCTCCCATGAACATTACTATGCGACTATGCGACTACGCGTACATTAGTATGCGAGGAGACTGTACGGCGACGCCGACAGTGACGGCTGATAAGAAGATGTCGCGGAGCGAGAGCTCAACTGCTAAGGGACACGTAAGTCGGGGGCGTCCGTTTATCGTGAAGGAATCGTAACGGTGCACAGTGTGCTCTTTAATTAATTTTGCGGTAATTAATCCATTAGTTACAACGACGGTCTACGTTGGACGCGCGGTAATGTCTCGAGCTGTCCGCGTCGAATGCAGGAAAGATAAAACAAATTAATTGTTCTTGCGAGCTGGTGGAAATATTCGTAACGTTGATAAATAGTTCGAGGAGTTATTTGTTGTCTAAAAAAATGCTAAACGGTAGGTTGACCTCTGCTTGAACACAAAGACAAAAAATGGAATTTTTGTACAACTTGTTCAGACCAGAAAAAAATTTTTCAACGACCCCTGAAGCTGCTTATTAACATTATAATTTTCACTAGCCCACAACTTATTTCGCGTCAAAAAAACTACTATACAATACATTGAATCGTGTTCAACGATACAGCAAAAAATCATTTCGATACGACTTTTAACATCCCAGAAAAAAATTCTCAAACAACAACCGTCTTCCACGCTCGCCAGCCAAAACCACCCTTTGAGGTGTCCCTCGACATTATTAATATTTTCAGCAACTCGCCACACTTCTTTGACATCTAGAAAAATATTGAACCACGAATTGAACCCTGCTCAACGATACAGCAAAATACCATTTCGATCCAACTTCTACCATTCCAGAAGAAAATTCCTAAATAACCACTGTTTTTCGTACCCGTTAGCCACGCCCATCCATTAAGTTACTCACCAACGTTCTTAGTAATTTTAGCCGCTCGCAACAAACGGTTATTTTTCATCTAAAAAAAATACTAAACAATACGTTGAACCTAGCTCAACAACACGGTAAAATGCCATTTCGATTCACCTTGCAATGTCCGAGAAAAAAATTACCAAATAACCACTGTTTTCTCGTTGACCAAAACCACCCTTTGCGTATTAACATAATTATTTCGAGGACAAAATTCATCGTTTTCATTGATGGGATCCTCGGTCAGTCGATCGATCGCGAATCGAGATACTCGTAGGAGGAACGAAAACGGCGAGTAAAATAGAGTGATTGAACGGCGAAAGAGAGAGAGAGAGAGAGAGAGAGAGAGAGAGAGAGAGA
This sequence comes from Sphecodes monilicornis, assembly GCA_913789915.3. NCBI lineage: Eukaryota > Metazoa > Arthropoda > Insecta > Hymenoptera > Halictidae > Sphecodes > Sphecodes monilicornis. Next base: position 407,313 of record OU565284.1, read on the forward strand.
GAGAGAGAGAGAGGGAGAGAAAGGAAGTTCGCGGCAAAACGCGGCCGCAGAAAAAAGGAACGAGTACAAACCAGGGGTGGAGAGAACGGGGGTAAAAGGTCGCTGGGGAACAATTCTCCGACGGGCAACGGTAAAGAGAAAAAAGGGTTTGTATTTGCGTTTGTCCCGTATGGGCATGCTCGCGCTGCATTGTTAAATTCCTCCTGCGGCGCGCAGCGCGCGGCGATGCGCTTGTCAACCACCTTTTTCCGTGAAATCAGTTTCGGATCGCCGTACGCCCCGCCAAATGCTTGCGACTCTTTCCCCGCGCGTGGTTTCACAAAGTTGATTGCTTTCAACGTAATTAATCCCGGTTTCTGCGGAATCGGGGGAAAAATGAATCGCTCAGCGCCACTGTTCACCCTCGAATGTCCGTGGAACGAATGTTTCTTGGAGTTACCGGGGATTGGAGGTTTGTTTGAACAGGTGGTACAGTTAGCGTAAAGCTTCAGCTAGCATGCGCGTTCGTTACGTTCGCTTCTGTACGGTTGTTTGATTTTTGTGCAATTTTTTGGCGAGTTGCGTATAATTGTTACGATTTCATTTTAGTCCCAGGAAGAGCAGTAACTTGATTTCGTTCTCGAATTTTTTCTAGACGTTCCAGTGGCAAGATCCATGTTTTACCGATTGGCATGGTTAGCGCGAAAATTCAGCTACAACCTGTATCAATTATATTCATTTTTCTACCGTCGTTTGTATTTTGTGCAATGTTTTTTAGTATGTTCGGACATTGATCTCGAAAGAAATTTTACGAATCGTCGATATAGCGGGCGAGCTCTTTTATTCGCACGGTGCCGGTTAAACGTAATTTCGCGCCGGATCAACCGCTTTGTCCCTTATCTTCTCAGTGACTAACCCCACGGTGAAAGCGACGCGCAGCGTCGGTGACACGCGTCACTCGTGCTCGAATGCTTGTTCCCTGTCCACCTGATATGGAAATTCGTGGTGGTCGCATCGCTCGGTGACATCCGGGTCGTCGAAAATGATCAGGAAATACCTGGCCGAGTCAATAATTATCCGCAGTGCAGTTATCGAGTTCGTTACAACAACAACGGAGCAATTACGGCGATAATCGCGATAACATTATTCTGCGAAAACTTCAAATGCTCAGCTTCAGGACTTTTTTCTCTCTGCTTCAACAGTAAAAGATATACAAATTGTTCTGTCATGTGAAAATTCTGTAGAATTTACCGAATGCAACGACGATATATTTTTTGATTACACCGTAAAATGGTGAACACGTTTGAACACTGTTCAAACGATCATGATCTTGACAAAGGGAATTATTTTGTGAAGCAACCATAACATCTAGGCAGATGACTATCGCGTAGGATGATTCTATAGACTTCGCTGAATGCAAACATATATTTATTTTTGAGATTGAAGAGATTTAAAAATATTTGAACAATGTTTTTAAGCGATCGTACAATTGTCGAATGTTATTCTTCGATTACAGTATAAAGTTTTTTAGATTTAGAATTTCTTTTGTGATACGATCAAAACACCGAGTACAATCATATTTTTCTTTTCAAGATTGTAAAGATTTAAAGTCGTTATTATTTTGTAATTACACGGTCGAAGACTCAGTTTTCAGAATTTTTCGTGCATCAACAATAACAGCTACACAAATGATTCTTGGGTGGAACGATTCCACCCACTCTTCCAAATACAACATATATTTTGATTACAACATCGACATTCAAATATGGTCAAACAATATTTTAACTGTCACTGCTCGCTTCAAAAATTATATAAACACATTTTATCGTTCACAATATTATACAAGAATGCATTGTCGTATTCAGGAGAGTCTACAGAATAATTCTACGCAAGAAACATTCATATATTCTTCACGGTTGAGACAAAAAATTCTCAAAATTGACTGCTCCATTGACCATGATGTTTTGTCTTATCAATTGCCAGGAAATTAATTAATTAACGACAACGAGCGTTTGTTATCTTATTGTTTGCGAACGTATCGAGTCGTGCCAGCAGAAAGTGGTCCGTAGAAAACATTTCCCTCGGTTTCAGCGAGAGAACGAGCTTGCGCAGAGTGAAATTTAAAACGTCGTTGGATCGAGAACCACGAGCGGCAATTGGAGCAGCTGAAACGAGCCCTCGAGACCGGTGTGCCGTTTCTTTCCGCAGAAATCGACGTCAAGGGCTTAAATGAAGCAGTTCTCTCGAAAACTGCTGCCAATCGAAGCGTCTCTAAAAACATTGAACATTTTCTTCCGCGAATAATTAACACGTTGAGCGCCACGCCATGCACGCGGTAAAATTCCGAGAAATCGAATCAATTTTTTAATGGAACCCGTAACCGATAAGTCAAGACTTATCAAAGTCACTGCTTTTTTAACTTTCTTTTAATTCGTACGACCGACGTACGACCGACGCGGCAGCGAGCGTGTTAAAGTTTCGCTACAAGCTCGGATAAAAAAGTTGAAAAAACCTACTACTAATATCTCCTTCGTAATTCCGACCAATCGCATTTCTCCCAAAATCTTTTTCCGTCGTTATTTAGTAAACTGATTCTTCTAACATGTCAGAAACTCTCAACTAATTTGGTTCAATTTTAAGAAAATTATGCGATTTTTAAATGTACATTCAAAAAGTACTCGAACACTAAATTTCCCAGTCCCGAGAAATCGTCGATGTTTAAGCAACGATGATTTCGTTAAACCGAATAGTACAATAATAACTCTGGTGCCTTTCCAAAGCTTCGGATCTCTACTTTTACGAACCACCGTTCATTTTTATCCAAGAGAATTTCACACGATGCGGCGGGTGGAAAACCGATGACGCGTTTTCTCTCGAAAGCGTTACCAATCGAAACGTCTCCATGAACATTGGAAAAATTTTGTCGCGAACGATACTTTCGTAGATTCGAAGATCAAAGTCTCGCCAATACAACGACACAAAAAAACTAGATGTACGATTTTTTTTTGTCGTTTTATAGCGGTACACCACGAGGACTTTACACCACCGAACTTGTTCCTCGATTTTGTTTCATAAAACAGCGAAAAAAAATCGTACATCAATTTTTGAGGCGACGTTGCAAAGAGAAGGTCTCGATCTTCAAATCCGTGGAAGACTCGTTCGCGAAAAGAATTGATTAATGTTTTTACAGAGGTTTCAATCCATAGCGTTTCCGAGGCAAAATGGGTCTTCGGTTTCTCGTCTGCTGCATCGTGTAAAAATATCTTGGAGGAAAACGAATAATTGCGTGCGAAAATAAAGTCCTCGAGCTTTAAAACGAGTCCAAGTTTATTGCTGTACGATTGTTTTTTACGAAATTACAACAGGTGAAATATCGTCGATTTCTGGAGAAGCAGACATTTTTCGACCGTTTAGTGTTTCGACTTTGAGAGACAAAGAAGAAACAGCTAGAGGCTTTCGGAGGTTTTCTAGAGGCGGAAAAACGTCGATGGAAAGGCTATTTCCCTGTAGAGGCAGCACGAGCCTCTTTTGTTCTCCCAGAGGGGCGTCGCGTGGGAAAAAGTCAAGGTCGAGCCTCGTGCTAATTGTTCCGCTTCAAGAGAGCCGAGAGAATCGAGCTTCCGACTCTCGAGGCGCGCACCTCGGCCAATTTTGAGAATTCTGCTTCCAAATTTAGACGACGCGTTACCTAGACGTGAAACTTTCAAACGGTGAAACGAAAATTTTCATCGTTCCGTCCTGACGTACAAAAATAATCCACGCACGGACAGATTTAACGTACAGGGTCTAGAAAATGTCAGTTTCTCGAAAAAAAATTCATAAAAATTATTTGCCGTTACGCTGGATCCATTATTGTACAGGGTGTAACGAAATGTTTTGTCATGGCTTCACCAGGTGGATCTACAGCTTTAAATCGGTGGAGATCTGTAAAAAAAACGTTGCCGCAAAATTGACCTTGACGAAAAAATTCAAGGTCAAATCTTTTCTTTTTATCGCATCGTACAGTACTCGTTCGGAGGAACAAAAACGACGCTAAAGTCCCGTAAACTATTTGATTCCAGATGTCTACAGGGTATCCCAAAATGGTAAAAACGCGGAGGGGATGATTCTACATGAGAAAATAAGTCGAAAATGTAGAAGAAACATTTTTCATTTGGCGCGTTTATTTCGAGAAAATCGACTTTGAAAATCCGTCAAATTCTCGTTCCAAGCGTTTGTAAGAAGTAGAAATGGTAGGTTATGAACAGACGCGTCACACGATTCCTATTCAATTGCACGCGTGTTCGCCGAAGTGACAAACTGCAGTTTCTCGAAAACGGGGCGTCCAAAGGAACGCGCAGAATCATCCCCTCCGCGTTTACACCATTTTGGGAAATCCTGTAGACAAATGGAATAGGTAGTTTACAAAATTTTGAAGTCGTTTTTTAAAGAAACGGTTGACTCGAGCGCGTAATCTCTGCTGTCGAATCACATTAGATTATTGCACAACTTTGTTATTTCTGCAAATACGACCGACAAATTTTCAGAAAACATTTTCTAAATATTGCGCTTTCGATCTATGCGAGGGATAAATGTTACAAAAATTAAAGGATTCCGAACAAGATCGTGAACACGGTAGAATCCAGAGATAAAATCGTGGAGTGTTCGTCGATCTCGAATTCTTCGCGAATCGAGAGAAGTCGGGCCGAACAAGTCCTCGAAGGAGATCAAAGATGGCTCCGGTGTTAGAAAGTTTTAGCATTTTCAGCGAGGATCCCGGTGTGTTTGATTTCCCGGCAGCCCGAGATGGGAGTTCGCCGATTAGATAAGTTTTCTCGTTGCTCTCGAAGAGGAGTTTCGAACCACCCCCGTTTTCGGACGAGTCATCCACCAAAAATTCTCCTCGATGCAACAAAAATCGATTTTTCTTTCTGATCCACAATTTTAAATGAAAGCAACTTCTTCGTTCGTTAACCCGTTGCGCTACAATTTATTTCACGGTTACAGTGACTAGAAATTCTTTGTTGTTCTTAATTTTCTACGAGAAGAAGAAAATTGATATCTATTGTACCGTTCAGGAACTATTATACGGTGGATTAAACGAGCAAATACGCTCGAAATTGCATCATGTTTGGGCTCATTTTAATCAGAAAACCGCTACGGACGCGTTGCCAAAAGTTTCGCAAAGGAACGATTGAAGATAAAAATGTATTGCTACCGAAAAGGTGTAAGCGACGTTATTGCGTTTCGTATTTCGTGCCAGCCGTAAATTATTCGGAGCCGCGATCTCATTGGGCGGCACGCTTACGTGCAGATACAGTTTTGGTTTTTTCGAAAGCCGAGGAGCACAATGGCGACCTCGCGAAGCGGAAACTTATCGCGGGCCATTATCGCGGCGAGAAAATTGCCGGTCTTCGCGCGCTTCCGTTCGCGGGTACACGACCCGATAAAAATGCCGAGAGAGAACCCGTACAATACTATTCGAACTTTCAGTGGAAATTCGGGGCTAGCGCACCCCTGGAGGCAGAGCATGATCGATCGTGAATAAACGTTCGATTCAACCTCGGGCAACTAACCTTCCCGAAAAATCACAATCGAAACGAAGAAATGTACCTCTAATACATCTAACATATTTGTTTTTATCTATCGGTCTATTGATTATTTGAAATTATTCGTTGAACTATTTGGAATAAAATGTAATTGATAATGCGAGAGGATTTTGTGACGTTTAAAAATCCTGCCGCATTATCAATAACATTTCACTCCGAATACTTCAACGAATACTTTCAAATAATCAATAGACTAATAAATAAAAAACAAATGCAGTAAATGTATTACAGAGACATTTCTTGACGATGTTACAGTGAAACCAAAATTTTGTGGAGAATGGAAAGGCATAATTAATTAAAATGGGCGGTTCCTGATGTTATTTAAAGTAACTTTTTCCTGTGCAAAAATAGCCGCCACGGCCATGTTAAGCAGTTATTAACGAAAAACACGGACCAATCGGAACGCGGCTGATCCCGTCTCGGCGACAGGTCCCGCTGATCATGACGTTGCCATTGGCCGAGCCGGAATCCATTTGCCGTTGCGATTTCACTAGTTTGCGTTTGATCCGTCCATTTTTATCATATATGCATAAAATCTCCATGGTATTTATCACTGTGGAAAATGAGTCGTTCGTTTGCAAAATTTGCAAAATAAGCGCTATAAAATTTCGTTTAAATTAAAAAATATTCGTAATTTAGTGATACGAACAGAACAGTAAGAAAATATAATTTATATATGAACGGTAAAGCATCGATCGTATAATTTGCAAATCTTTAAAAAAAAATTTTAATTTCATCGATTTGGTCTGCGAATGACTTTAATGGTGAAGTAGCTTGTTTCTATTTTTTATGATCACACTTTTCGAACTGCTCGTCAATCCAAAAGTTGTTTTCTCAACCGTAAAATTTTATTTGAATTGCATTCACAAGGAACTATTCGCTATTGTGAAAGATGAGCGTTTCGCGTGAAAATTTTATTTCTTTCCGACACGTATAAATAATCGTCCGACCGTCTTGTCGTGTAAGAACTGTCTACCATCGATGTAAACGGGCGTCAACCCCCTCCATAATCGATCATGACCCTCGAACATTCGCAAAAATTGTCTCTCCTCCACCCCTGAACGCGTTTCCACCCCTTCCTCGTTTGACCATTCGCCGATATCACAATTGATTTCTATGTCGAATCCTTCGTTATTTATTATCCTTTATTATCCGCGACAAATAATTCTCGTTAGGCAAAAAATGTTTCCCCTGCTCGCAATCATCCTCCAACCCCTTAATAATGATCCATTCGCAAGAATTATACTGCTTCTTGCAATTTACTTCTTTGTATCAAAATTTGATCAGCGTTTGTTTCCCAATGTTTCAAATAATTCTCAACCGACCGTAGAAATGATTTTCCTTGCTTTACGCTTCTTTCGATCCCTGTCACAATTATTCGGTATTGTCTGCCTTCAACCCCTTTAGCAATGACGCATTCAATAGAATTATACTTGTTTTTAACCATTTATTTCCGCGTTTACAATTTTTTTTCAGCATTTATTATTTATCGTCTCCGATAATTTTAATTGTAAGCGATCGATCTTCGCTGGTTTAAACTTCTTCCAGCCTCTTTCATAATTTATTATTCGCTATAAACATCTTTCGGAAGATGCTTTCTTTAGAATTATGGGATGCTCTTTGGACATTTATTTACATTGATCAAATTTCTTTCGTTATTTATTTCTCACTGCCCCAAATAATTCTCAAGTGGCAAAATAAAATGATTTTCTTTGTCTTACATTTTCTTCAACCCCCTTCGTAAATAACCGTACAACTCTTGTTAAGTTTCCGACCCCTTCGTAATGATCCATTCGCCAGAATTCTAGTTGCTCCTAGTAATTTATTTTCATGTCCCATTTGCTACTTCTCGCTGCAACAAATAACCCTCGAGCAGCGTCCGTACAAATTGTCTTCTTCGCGCCTAAATGCATTTCTACAACCCCTCCACGCGTTCTACACCCTCTTCTTACAGTTTGCCATTACTTCTAACAATTAATTTACTTAAACAATTCGTTCCCACCCGTTTGTTATTTCTCGTTACGCTAAACGACCCTTGGACATCCGTAGAAATTTTCTTGTACACCCCTATAACGCGTTTCAACCCCCTTCACGGTCAACCAGTCGCGTTACCAGTTACTTCTACCAATTGGATTCCGTGGTAAACTTTTAGATATTTAGTTCCCGTTACAACAAGTAACCGGCATCCTTACCGCTACTCGGTTTCCAATCATTTTCTCCTTCAGAATTAGGGTTCTTCGTTAACTACGATTTTAATCATTTACCACCATGTTTTTTTCTGCTATTTCTTACTGCAATAAGCATTTCGTTATAATAGCGAATAATTTATGATAATTGTAATAATATGCCTCTTTGATCGTAAATGAGTTTCAACCTCTAAATATTCATCATCTATTGAAACAATTAATTAATCCTCGGACACCGTAACTAAAAGCTATTTTCTCTTTCCACCGCTTTATCTTTAAACCCCCTGTATTCTCACATTTCAAAATCGTATAAACCACCCCTACTTGAATATAAACTCTCTCCACGTTCACTCCTTAAGTTTACCATTTCCCCGAACAATTGGTTTTTACGAGAAATCATTCAATATTCATTGTACAAAGGAAAAACTATATTTTCTTCTAAAAAAACATATTTCAACCCCTTCACAATTAATTACTCACTACATACCCACTCTTTCGTCATCTCCCACTTCAACGAACAACCCCTGAAGCCTCGAAAAGATATCACCATCTCTTAACACCTTCAACCACCTAACAACCACTCAAACCCACCGCGTCAACCCCAACTACAAGAAAGCAAAACCCCGAACAAACCCACAACAAACCTCTCGCAATCCAACTCCCACATAATTAAGTATCATCTGTTACGTATCCTGTCGTCAACATCTCTCAACCACCATCAACATCAATCCCTCGATACTCCTTCACCGAACTCCCGCAATTCATTTTCACGTCCGACGAGTTTCCTGACGCTACTCCTCGCTTCGACACCCACCCAACTACAATCGTATACCCACAACAAACCTCTCGCAATCCAACTCCCACATCCTCTTCAAAAAATCCTCAAGTTCGATACTCCGGCAGCAGCTCCACCAACGCTCCCCCATTTCTTCGTAAAGAGCAAACCACCGATACACACCGATCTAGCATCGGTATAGCATCGATCTGGCATCAATCTAGCATCGGTATAGCCACCGGCAGGATAGCCGGCGCACGTGAATCACGAGGCGTCGCTTCGGAGCGATGCCGCCCCGAAGAATCGGAAACCAGAAGACGGATCAAAATCAGAAAGAACGAAAACGCTGGGAAAAAGCGAGAGCAGCAGCAGCAGCAGGGTCGATGCCCTTCACCGAGAAGCCGCACACCGGCTAATTGTCGAAAAGAAAATCGATCGGCGCCGCGAAAATGCAGCCCGCTCACTGTCGATGCACTCGTCGCGTCATCTCGCGAGGCCGCTCCACCCCCCCCCCCCCCCGGCGTGAAACTTTGCTTTTCACTTTCGAACAATTTCGAGAAAAAAACAAACAAATAAGAAACGAGAAAACGAGAAGCACGCGTCGTTCGTCGAGATGGGTATCCTGGTCGTGCGAGACGCACCGGAACACTGAAAATCACACAAAACCGGGTTCAGAGAGGTAGTACTCGCGGAAGATGCACCGAGATGCACCCTGAACGACGACCCAGGCGGCGGTGGCTGCTGCTGGCCGACTCGGAACGCGGCGACGGCACAACTGGCATGCGCCTTTTCCACCCTCCTTTCAACCCTGTCGGGATACCTACCTCCACCCCTCCCCACCACCCCACCGCCCACCATCGTAACCCTCTAAACCCCTCGCAAACCCTCGAACGCCCCCTGCGGCGTGCCTGTGCGCCTCCGCTCCGACTCTGCTGGCTCTGCTGGCTCTGGCTGGCGCATCAACCCCCCGTTCAACCACCCCTACTCGCTGGACTGCTACCGCCACACCGACGCACGGGTGGAGAGAACGCGGCGCACGGTGATCAGGAAGCAGTGATTTGGGGTACTTGTTTCATGGGAATGTTGTGCGTTTTTTTCCTAGAGGTTCTTCTCGGATTTCTGTTGCGATGTCAATGTGTCCGGCAATTTTCAGAATCTTCAAATTAATCCTTTGCCCTACGAATTTATTTCTTCGAGGTATTTCTCTAGCGGTTTTTGTCGAGTTTATGATAATTTTTGTGTGCCCAGCGATTTCAAGAATCTTCAAATTAAACCTTCGTACTATGAATTTGTTTGTTCAAGATTTTTGTTCTCGCGGTTTTTGTTGAATTTGCATTAATCTTTGTGTGCCCAAAAATTTGGAGAATCGTCGAGTTAAACCTTTGTAGTACGAATTAGTTTCTTCAAGGTTTTGTTCTAGCAGTTTTTCTTAGATTCGTGTTACGATTTTTACGTGGGTATATAGTTTCATGTTTCGAAACAAAAACGGAGGTCACCTTCGTCTTTTTTTTTATTTATGCAATTTGAATCCCAAGGAAGAGATTATTTTGCAGTCCTTTGTTTATCGAAAGATATTAAAAAGTATATTTTACAAGCAAAATAGTAGCTTATCTCGATTTTTTTTTGTATTTTTAATACCTTTGTTTATCGAAAGATATTAAAAGTACTATTTTGCTTGTAAAATATATTATAACTTTCTCATCGTCCGTTTTTTTCTAATGTGTACCGTTTGCGAAAGAAACGCGGGCACAAATTGATCGCGAACACCCTCTATACGATTTTGCACAAAGCTTCGTAGTCTAACGATGATGTTTCATCTCTCGTGCGAAAATGACGGAAAATCCGTTTCTTTCGCGAGAGATAATTTCTCTTCGCGGAGACACGAAAGTATTACCGGAATTTATCCAACGTCGCGAGAAGCGCTTGAAAATTGCTTTTCATTAGGTTCGTTTTGGACGCGTCGCTCGCAGACACTTCGGATTCCTCCGGAACGAACGTAGTCCGAAGAACCTTTGAACATTCCGATCGGATTGGTGCTGGTACACCGTTGTGTACTGAATTTTTCAGTTGCTCTCGAGTCGTCTGGGTCACTGGACTACGGTAAACTTTCAATTGATTTCGCTAAGTTACCAGTTTTCCAATTCCGTCGCGGTTTCTCGCGGTAGGAGGTGGTTCTTTCGTTCCGTGAATTGGAACCGATAGAATTCGATGTGATCGAAAGTCGACAAACGGTATTGCTACGCACAATTGCGTTCGCGATGAGAAACCTACTTCAGTATGTTGACAAATGACGCGAATGTTAACCCTTGGCTTTGTTAAAATTATTTGTATTTAATGAATTATTAAATATTTAAATATTTTGCGAGTAAACTGCAACAGTTTCGTATGCATAAATTAAAAAGAATTGGACAGAAATGAAATATTGTAGGTCGGAAGAAATGTTTGGTATTGGAGTTGAAATAGTTTCGAGTGCAAAGGGTTAACGATAGATGTATGGAGAACTGGAAATTACTATTTTACATTACATTATAAAAATAACATACAACTATATACCCAAATAGAAATAAGAAATTATATAGAGACTATATACCTTTTTTCTTACAACCGTCTCCGGGTCAACTCAAGGTCATCTTATTATAGATCGCTGAATACGTCTCTTCGTTGGAAACAACGTGATATTAAAAAGATAGAGGTGTCAGAAAAAAGTCAAGATCACCTTGATCTTTCAAGGAAAAAATGAGATGTAACAAATAAAATTGTACTCGTTCGATTCGTTCCTTAATCTATTTCATAATTCGTTGAAACGTTCTTTTACGCTGTAGTGCTTACCGACTCGCCCTGTAAAAACAGGAATATGCCAAAATGAATACTATTTCATCGACGTTCTTTATTTGTTATTTTCTGAAGTTAATCGATTTAGCAAACGAAGGGTTGAATCATTAAATATTGTGCAGGCGTTTCGACTTCGTTAGAAATAGAAAACTTTTCGAAAATCGTGATTGGTGCTAATTGTTCGGCAGAGTCTCTCGTAATGACGCTTCTTGTCGCCAGCGACGGTGAAAAGCGCGTCCTTTGAAGCCGGCAAACTGGTCGCAAGAATTGAGTTTGCGGAAGACGTAATTTGGCGCGCGCGCACGAAACTTCTGCTCCGATCTAATACAGCGTTTATCAAAGCAGCCTACTTCCACAGAGAAAGAGAGAGAGAGAGAGAGAGAGAGGCTTCGTTAAACCTTCGGAAAGTTTTAACCGGCTGTCGGACCTTAGATCATTTACAGTGTGTCCCAAAAATGTTAGTGTTCCTTGAACGAAATGATTCCTGAGGTTGTTCTATGGCGACTGAAAAGTGTGTGAGAGGAGGAAAAAGGAGAAGGAAGCGTTTTCGTTCTAGGCCCGCTAGAGGACTCGTCGGTAAGGCTATCTAGCGGACAGTATATATAGAAGCAGAGGAAGATTCAGATAGTAGCGGGAAAGGTGTTGTCGTAATGTCCCTCTGTTGACGAGCATAGGAAGTAGCCGCCACAGTTCTAAGAAGCTTTTTCCTTCGAGGAAATGTGATACGCGGCTTCGTTTTCGAGTTATTAACGAAATACCCGGTCCAATCAGAACAAGAGAATGAGTAACAATTTATTTCAATAAAACTCGTATATTTAAAATTTATTCAGTATTATTTATTTATTATTTAGAATTTTCTCATACGGCAATACCGAATTATTTGTATCTAACGTCGAACAGTAATTGCACGCATGCTGACTCAATTGTAGTTTACGAGTACATTAAGGTGGCACTAATAAGTGACTCGCACTGTATGCGATCTAAGTAAGTGTCGGTCGCAGTGTCGCGAAGCAAAATGCTCTCTCTCTCTCTCTCTCTCTCTCTCTCCCTCTCGCGAGAAACAAGAACAAATGTCGCGCACAATTACCCAAAAGTTATTCGTCGTCTATAAACGTAACTGCCGCCGATATTTCACGGTTCTTTTTTCGTCCCGGACTAGCCTAATTAACCGGTTAAATAACGAGGAACTGTAAAACTCTTGTTCACGATGCCACGCCGCGGCGAAATTCCCAATCGTTTGATCTTTATTACCTCCGCACAGTTTTCCTGTTTGTAATTGGAGAAAGGAGAGGGTGAAGGGGGAGAGAAAAAGGGAGGATCGAGAGATTGCGAGTTCCAGTTGCGGGAAAGTCGAGGGAAAACTCGGATCGTGAATTCTGGAATTTTTCACCGGTCGCAAATTCTTGTAAGCGGCTCGGCAACAACGTTAATTAGCTAATAAACCGATAAACCTTGCTGCCCTGGATTTCTGGCAACTATCTACGTTTTTTTTTCTTTTTCTCGAAGATTCGTTAGCTTTAGAGAACATTTCTACGTAATATTACTTACACAACATTAAACACCGATATTATTTACACAACATTAAACACTGATGTTGCTATTGAAAAATATATCGTTGCATTCGGACGAGTCTATAGAATCATTTCACGCAGAAATCATTTGCGTGGTTTTCACGGTTGAAGTACAAACAATTCTAAACATTATTAATTTGTTTACTACGATTGGGAAGAATGTATCGTTGCATTCGGGAGTGTGTACATTATCATTTCACGTAAGAATTACTTCCTCAGTTTGCACGAGTTAAATCCCAAAAATTGACGATAGTTGAAAATTCAATTTCACGATCGTGCAACTCGTCAAATTGTTATTTCGCGCGATCATCCGCAGTTAATTATCGTCGCACTCGAGTTGAGCAAGGTCCGGGACAACCCTCGACCTAATTCGCCCGCGTTTGCGGATGCGTGATCGAGGCAGGCTCGACGGGCTGTTGCGTGGACAGATGTGCGTGGGTGCGTATACTCGTCGAGCGAGTTTCATTCATGGACTCTACCCTCGATCGAATCAACGAGAATCAACGAACGGAGGGAACAACCTTGCCCTTCTTTAACCCTCGAACCCTCTCTGTAATCCCTCGCACCTAAACGCTCGTTACGCGTCCTCTATCGCCAAGCGATTATAATACTGCGACGTCTTCGAATCTAATCCGAGGATCATTATAATTAAATAACTTTTCCTTTGATAATTATTCTTCTGCGAAACTATTATCGACATATTCGCGACACTTTTCTGAGTAAAATGAGTACGAACATGACACAGTTTGGCTTGTATTTACGCGTTTAATTCGCGATATAGCGGAACCACTTTTATCCGAACTGATCGGAAAAATTGTCTTTATCGATTTTCCTAAGGGGACTGTAATGATATTATTTTTGCAACAGTTCTATATGGCTTAGATTCGTAAGGCATACCAAATTCAATTCAAGTGTTCTACTTTTGCTTTTACTTTTTATTAACCTTATCGATTTGAAACAATTTAAATTTCGAGTCATATTTTATGAGGGACTATCTAACTGCGGCTCAAGTTTGCATCCTTTTCTCTACTATTTCAAGATGCCATACCATTTTACAAATTAATATAAAACGCAAACGCAAGGCGTAAATATAAATAAATAAAAAAAAATTTAAAGCAAAGATACATAAAAATAGGTTCGATGCAAAGTTATATAAAAATAGATTAAAACCAAGCAACACGGAAATATATTCGATGCAAATTAACATAAAGATAAATTAAAATCATAGCAACAGAAAAATATTTTCGATGCGAAGCAATGTAAAAATACAATAGATTAAAATCGAAGCAACATAAATGAAAATGATTCTTACAAATTTATAGGTGAAACACATTTTGATAAAACAGGGCCGGCATCTTAATTTTTAATTCGAAATATTTACTCTTTCGCCCAACACAAGAAAGCGTCGCGAAGTTAGGCGGAGTCGAGCTGGTCTCGTCTGCGAAGCAACGATAATAAAAGGTTGAACGCCGCGTCGGAGGCGTTCGTTCAAGAGGGATAATCGCGACTACGCTAATTACGCGTCTCGCGATTAAACCAACGAGGAGAACCGTGAAACGTTCAAACTGAAAATTCCTGGTTTCTTTTTTCCCTGGCGGAGCGGCGACTAACTTGAATCGCGACCGTGTTTCAGAGAGAGAGGGATAGCTCTAAATTTGGACCTCGATGCAAATATTAAGTTGCTGGCCGGCGCGGAATGGAGCGCCGCCGCGTGGAAATGAAATTCTTGCGAACGGTCCGCCGCTCGAAACTAGTTAGCTTCGAGATGACGACACCATAATAAACACGGACGGGGTTTCCGAGCCTTTGAGAACCAAACGGGGAGAGTACCGAGGACGAAGCGACGTAACTTGGGCATGATTTTTGTGCTGGAAATTCTGCGGTCTTCGCGAAATTACCGCGCAGCGACGAAACACAGTGAGCTGTCTTTTATTTTAATTTACTACCCGGTGATAAATTGACAATTTTGTGATTGAGATCGATGATACGATGAGATTAAGAGCTCGGAACGTGTATACCATTCGTCATATATTGTAATTGTTCCAATTTCCCTTGAAGAGTCCTTTCTCGGTGCACAGCTTGGCTATTTAAAGTTTGACCATTATTTAGAGCCACTCGAAACTATACAATTTCATATTCCGATTATGATCGGAGAACTGTTCTCTATTACTTAAGCCCAAATAGAACTTATTAGCATTTTTGATTTCCGCGCAATACCTCATTTTTCGGAAAGTGGCATATTTCTACTGAAATTGAACTTTTTAAACTTTGACAATAATTTACAACTATTCAAATTTACAGAATTCAATAAGTATGTCTGGTACGTTGTTCGGGAGAGTATTCTCTATCTTTGAAGCCTAAATAGAACCTTCTACCGTGTACAGTTCTCGTGCAATGCCTAATTTTTTAGAACACAATCCTGACTGATATAAAATTTGCTGTTACTGCGGGCAATCGTATTGGCCCATCTTGAAACTTTGACAATATTTTATGTTAATTCAGGAACAAATAATTCAATAATTTAATACACTGTTATGTTCAATGAACTATCGCCTATCGCTTAAGTCTAGTTAGAACTCCCTAACTCTTTTACTTCACCCACAATATTTAATTTGTCGAGACAAGCTCCTCATCGAGTTTTAACATTCTGTTACTTCTAATAATGAATTAGACTACATAATGTTGCGTCAATTTGATTGAAAACCTGTAGATCGCAAACTCAACTGTACACGACAAAAAGAGACCGTACGTATAAATATTGCTTTTCTCCAAACTGTTTACAACAATTTACCTTTTTGTTTAGGGGGGAACGGGCTTTTGTCCCGAACAAAGCACTCCAGAAATGAAAAGTTTGTTCCCGTCCGAGGTTTCAACGGATCCGAGGGTTTTCGCGTGTTCTTTGCGAGTCCTCGCAGCGTTACAGTGGACGAAAGAAAATAGCGTGGAAACAATCGCAAAAGAGAGTTTTCCTAGTCGAGATTTCTCCAGCCGGGTTTCCCGGTGTTGACGATTTCACGGAGGCAGACGTCTGTGTCCACAGCGAAACGCAGTTCCGCCATTTCGACTCTTACCTTGCGTAAGAGCGAGTTACCAGCAGGAAGCAAACAGCCTCGTCAAATATTTAAGAAAACAGATAGGACTCACCTGCAATAGAAAAAGAACAACGGAACGTTGAGCAAGCAGACCTATCGCCAAAATTAATGCACGGAAACGCCGAACGTGAAACCGAGAGCAGCCATGTTCGAATTTCTGACTCGTTTCGTGCTCGAAGCGGGAAAATAATAATAATAATAATAATATGCAGTAGCGGTGGAAAAAGTGCACATGGATTCTTGGATATGCGTTTCATGGGGCGAGGGTGAATAAAATTTAATCACTTGGATGGGAAATGTGTGATTAATTTTGAATTTGTTGTTTCGAGGCTATTTTTATGGGATTAGGGATTTTTTAAACTTCAACGAATTTTTAAACGCGTTTGGGACAAGATGGTTGTATAATTTGGTATACTATTGTGTTTGGGGAACTTTTGCCTAACTTTCAAGCTGACGTAGAAGTTTCTAGCTTTTTTAGTTTCCATGCAGTACCTCGTTTTTCAAAATTGTGGCGTATTTTTATGAAAACCTGATTCTTTAAACTTTGACGAAGATTTACATAAATTTCGAGGTACGTAATTAAATAACTATGTATAAAATTATAACCCTATCATTTGCGCCTAATTAATTCCCCCTCTATCGCGTTTGATTCTCGCACGATAACGCATTGTTCAGCAACAACTCCACTTCCACTGCCGTCTTTCCGAAACCGAGGGTGACGGAACAATTCTGCTACCAAACCCACGTTCCCCAATTGTTAATTGCTCCGACAGCTTATCGTTCCGGTTGAAACCGACTCGGAATTCCACGCGGAACCGAATCGCGGGAAACGTTTCAATTACCCGATCGTTGACCGACTTCACGATCGTTTCGAGTCGCGAACAAGAGCAAAATCGATCGTCGATCGTCTACGCTACTCTGTTCTCTTCTGGCCAGAGAGAAACCAATCGATTATCCGGGGGATCGTTCCGCTCGCTTTTGTTTTCCGAGCGCTAATCGACCGAAATCGTTACCCTCGACACCTGCAAATCACGTTCCACCATTGCTGTTGCGAATTTACACCATGTTCTTACGTCGACTCTTCGTTAACCAATTTCTTCAAATTAGATCCACAAAACAGGCGGAAAAATTGCAAATCTCTCGTAGAAATTTAAAAGCAACGTTGTTCACATTTTTTACAGCAGCAGGATACTATCGTAATTAAACTACAACTTTCTGCAAAATTTTTCGAAACTATAGCAAAAAACAATAAGAGTCACGAATTTCTTTCCTTTCTAAACAATTTTAATGGATTCAAAATAATGTACACTCTACAATTCTTTTAATTTCTATACTGTTCCAAATTATAACCAATCATTTTTAAATTCGTAATAAATTATAATAATAGTCAAATTTTTTCTGCTGTAATTAAAAACACAGTTTTTTCGACTTTCTAAGCGTGCAAAAATTATTTGAAGCATTTTATCTAAGCAGAATTGTAAACCGTGATCGACTTTTGTATTTTGGGCAATTTTTATGAACAATTTGTTACATAAATTTCATCGAAATCAATTTGTGTGGCGTGAACACAGTCCACTGTTTTAAATTACAGCACTAATTTTTAAAATCATAACATCCGCGGTCTGATAACTATTATTGTTTCCAGATTAGCAATTGTCTTATATTATTAAATTTTTTAGCAAAGTATGCTACGTTTAAAAAATTAAAAACTACGCGTGCAAAAATTAATTGAAACATTTTATTGGAACAAAATTATAAACAGTGTTCAATTTGTCTGTTTCGATCCGTTGTTACGAACAATTTCAAATATGAATTTTATGAAAATCAATTTGTACGACTTGATCACAGTACCCGGTAACTAATTTTTCTCCAAAATAAGCAACATTCGACTTTGGCAACGGGAAACGTGAATTTATTAGCGAACGAAGTACATTACATATTCGTGAATTCGGTTGCAACTAAAAGCGGTCGCGTTACAGAAATTATTAAGCGCGATCCGACAGCGATAAGAATAAACGTCGCAGTGGCCCGAACATGCACTAATAATGTTGCTCGCATTCATTGGTCACCGTTTTATAAATACTTGTCTGCTATCGATTGTTCCTCGGCCGAGTCCGAGTGCACGCACACCTAACATCCTCGATGCACTACAAAGTTATATCGGAATCCTCGATCGTAATTCACGACACGATATCGTTTTCGGCATTAATAGAGACGACGTTCATCGATTTCTGGCTTCGCAGTATGTATCTTGCGATTCCGCGATCGTACTTGACGAAACGAGAGCAAAAAGAAAACGCTTGAGTTAGAGCGCTATATTTATTCGATCTTATAGCGTACGTGTTAATCATAAAGTCTCTGCTATATTTTAGTAACCGATTTTTAATAAAAATGATTCGTTGGAACACAAAATAGTGAACCCTTCAACAGTATTTAAAAATGCTGCTACGTGATTTTCGTCGCAACGAATACGTCCAAAGACAATATAAATTTATATTTAACTCCTGCTTGTTGTATTCGAGATAAACAATTTTTATTTTGCATAAGAATCTGCAGTCCAGTGACGATATAAGCATGGATCCGACAATTCAAACAAACGAATCGAGCAAAACCGAATTAATCTGATCGACGAGATCGAAACTGGGAAAATTGAAATTGCTACTCGAAGAGAAAATTCAAAAAATCTTTTTTGGGTAGGTAATCGAAATCGAGTTTTTGCGAACGATCTCGTAGTTTATCCCTTTGGGAATGTCTCTGTACAATTTTAGGTTGCAACACATGATATTTCCGACGTTATCAAGTATCGAAGCGAAGTTCGAACTTTAAAGGCAGATTTCTCGAAACGATCTCTTCGCAGGTGATGGTCATAATTAATTACAGAAAAACTGTCGGACCAAATAACTTGAAGTTTTTACAGTATATCGTACAAACATCCTGCAATTATGTAGCCTAGCATCGAAACGATACATTCAGCGAAATGATTGTAACATCGAGAAAATCGAGTTATAATTTACAGGAACGAGATTAAAAGAATCTGAACGAAATCTTTCGAGCCCAACAGCAAAGGCTCGCTCTAATAAATCACTCTACTTTTCACTGGAATCTTTTGCGGCATTGTTCTCCAATTAAATCTCCACAATTCCCAACCGAATCGCACATAAGTTCGACGCGAACGTGTCACAGTAGGAAATTGCAGTTTCAATTCGAAATAACGGAGCGGAACAGAGATCCCCGTGCTTTTCAGAGAGACCGAGCTTTTCCTCTGGAGTCGTTCCGCGCTTATGAAAAATAAAAGCCCGCGAACAACCCCCGCGGTCCCTGTCCTCGGTCCCCCATTTTTTCCTCTGTAGTTTTCTAATTAAAAGAGCACCGGCGACGAACCCCGCGATTTAGAGGAAGTTTGACGAGCGAGAGAACGCTGCGTCCTCGGCCGTTGCAAAGTTCAAACGCTTCCGCTGGAAATTTCATTGAAAACCCTCGGTGCATCTGCGGAAATACCTGCGTTTGCGTAATGTGCGCGAAACGAGCACACGTTTGTTTTACCCGTATCGTTGCAGCGAGTGGAACCGCGGGAGGAATGCGTTTGAAAAATCCGAGCTGAAGGAGCTGCCGTGTTCCCTCGCCGCGTGCGAGAAAAGATCGCGCACCGAGATTGTCAATTGGGGATGCTTGATCGCTGATCAACTTAAAGCTACATGGTTGTGCACGATAAGTGCAATAAAATTATCCCCTCTACTGCGGAGTATACCACCCGAGGAGTATAATAGAATCTTTCAGATAAAAAGAAAATAGTTTCAAGGGGACGACGATCTGGTGTAAATCGTTTTTCTTTTTCTGTAGAAGGACGGGTAGAGGTCGTGCGAAGGTGACCTGCGCTATTTAAAAAAAAACGAATCGTATAGTTTTTAACGCTATTTATGTGTTTTTTGAACGAGAGAAACATCTATAAAAAGAACCGAAGGTGTGGACACAGCAGGTACTTTTGTCTTGCCAACAATATCAAAGAAACAAACAAATTTTTAATTGGTTCCACCACCTTGTTGTAAACGATGAAGACAATTTTTATTTTGCACAAAGATCCGTAGTACAATTATTATCAAACAACAGATTCTCCTCGCGACAAAGAATCTCCATCGGTTTCTGTGCACTTGCTCAATCTTACAAGTAATAGATAAATGTCCACCATGCCGGTTAAACGACTGAAATATCAAATAAGATTACAATCAATCGACTGTAAGCGCCACGAATTCATTTTTGCACCTACTATATGTTCCACCTATTTACTTGTTATCGTTACGAATGCATAAAATCCATATTATGGTCTATCGATCGGCCACTGCATTCGTGGACGCGGCGCATTAAAGCGTCTGTTTCGAGCTCTCGTCGAGGGAAAACGGAGTGTCGTCGTAATTTTTGCGAAACAGCGAACCAGGAACGGGATTAATGCGAAGACCTTCCGGTGCACGTGCACGTGCCGGTGCATGCTACAGCTGCACACACGTGTGCCCCGGTGCGGGCACGTGACACAAAGTGGAGTGCAGCCTCGACTCTTCTCCCAAGTTCCCTCGCTCTGTTCCTCGATTCGTGCAATATGCAAAACGCGAGTACACTTGGCTGCGCTTACGCATGCGCATGCGCGTCAGAAAGGGTGTGAGAGGGAGAGAGAGAAAGAAAACGAGAGCGAAAAAGAGAGAGAGAGAAAGTGGGAGAGCGAGACAAAGAAAGAGATACATGTATAGATAGATTGATATAGATAGATAGATAGATAGATATAGACAGATAGAAAGATAGATGGAAAGAAAGAGATAGATGAATAGATAGATATAGACAGATAGAAAGATAGATGGAAAGAAAGAGATAGATGAAACGATCGATAGTTAGAGAAAGAGATAGATGAATAGATAGATAGATAGTTAGAGAAAGAGATAGATCCTGCTTCCGGGTAAGGGGGAATGAAAGAGAGGACGAGGGAAACAGAATGCGCGTTCACCTCGAAATTCTGCATGTCTCCTATGGGTGCAAGCCGCGAGAAGCGGCGAGAGAAATAAGCACCGTGAGAGATCTGCAGAACCCATGAATAAGTGAACCGGCCCCCATCGGCCGAGATGGAATCGTTAAACGGATAGCGGACCTGTATATGAATTTTCCATCGACCGAAGAACACCGCGACATCGACGGTCTCGTTTCCTTCGCGCTTTACGTCGCGACCGAACCGAATGCAAAGTATCGCGATACGGATTTTCTGAAATTTTATTCCGTCGTTTTGACGCACGAAGTGGACAATGTTTCTCTTTCAAAGTTGCGGCGCTCCTTAGCGCGATCCACGCGCATGATCCGAGACGAGGAGCATGGCACGTTTTGGGTTATCGTTATTGGGGGATTCTCGCGTAACTGATCGAAAAAATCGATAATTTTTGTTTGTAATTTTTTAAACTACAGAACCTTGCAAATGCTCTCCCGATATTTTGTACTACATCCAACTGAACCGACAACGCGACGACGATTGTAGGAGAAGGACGCGCGACGGTTCGGTGTAGCAGTGTCCGTACAAAACTTCATACACGTTCTTCTCGGAACTACAATAGTTTGGAAATTGGTGTACAACGCGTGTACAGGATAACACAATACGGGCTCATCACGCTTTCACGGGGCTCGAATGAAAAAGTTTCGGTTGAACCGTGTAACTGTGTAAAAAAAAAAAAGAAGAGTTGGGTGTACGCAGAAAAATCTATTCAACCAGGAAACGGTGTTAAATACTCAGAAAATTGAATTTCATCCTTTTCACGCAGCACCGTGAAGCGCAAAGCAACGTTCTAATTATTAACTTCGGCCAATTATTCGACAAGGTTGAAAGGTCAGGAGTGTTAGGGGGTGTCAGCGTAGAGGATGAGAAGTCAGGTGTGGCGAGGGGTGTCGGAGTTGGAAACGGGGCGCAAAACCGAAAATAAAATAGCAGGTTCGAGTGATCCAGTCCCTCTCGTCTCTCTGTTTCCCCATTCCTTTTTCTCACCACTCTATTTCTATATCTATTTCTATATCTATTTCTATTTCTATTTCTCTATCTCACCTCTCTATTTCTCTATTACTCTTTCCCATCTCGCTATTTCTATTACTTTTTCTCATCTCTCTATTTCTCTATTACTCTTCCTCGTCTCTCTATTTCTATTACTTTTTCTCATCTCTCTGTTTCTCTATTACTCTTCCTCATCTCTCTATTTCTGTTACTTTTTCTCATCTCTCTGTTTCCCTATTACTCTTTCTCATCTCTCTATTCCTTATTCGTTGCAGTCTTTCCCTCTCTCACTCTCTCATCTCTCTGTTTCTGATTCTCTGTAATCTCTCTCTCTCTCTCTCTCTCTCTCTCTCTCTCTCTCTCTCTCTCTCTCTCTCTCTCTCTCTCTTTCTATCTCTCTCCCTCCCTCTACGTGAAAGTTTGCGAAACCGACTCTCCGGCCAGAAGTTTACTTTCATCGACCGCAAGCTAGCAAGCGCTTCCGAACACAACTGCACGCTATCCTGCTCTGTCGTTGCTGGTAACTGTTAGGGGATCAGGGGTCGTGCGGGGGTGGTCAAGGAATTATCGCCGATACGTTCGGAAAGCTCGCGCCCGTGTGATTGGATTCGATACACTCTCCTCGCATTTCCCTAAGAGCAAACAGCGAGTGCAATTCACGCGTCCCTCGGCTATCTCGCTCTCTTCGATCTCTGTGTACGTTCGCGAACTGTTAGTTAATAACACATAGTCCACACACGATCGACACGATCGACGGTGCAAATTTCTGGCTGACTTTTTGCCAGAAAGTGGACCGCTATGTCTAAAACTGACCCAT
Organism: Sphecodes monilicornis; assembly: GCA_913789915.3. Lineage (NCBI taxonomy): Eukaryota > Metazoa > Arthropoda > Insecta > Hymenoptera > Halictidae > Sphecodes > Sphecodes monilicornis. The sequence continues at coordinate 430,166 of OU565284.1, forward strand.
GCTACCCTCAGAGCTTGCTCGTGCTATCGACGACGATTTATTTTCCCTGCTCTATAATTTGTTTCAATACTAACCGTGTCGCGTCCAATTTCACGTTTCGAATAATTTGAGTAAGTTGTGAATCGTGTACCAGTAATATTAAATTCATCCGATGTTTCGGAAATTATACGGTAAAGAAGACACCTCACCGATTTCAATGATCTCGAAATATATTATCAAGGTCACCATTCTGAACAACTGTTTCCAATACATATTACCGCTGCCGACCTTCGTGTTTACAAAAATCTACGCACCCCCGCTACAGCGAATTCTATCGTTTTTAATTGTCCGAACACGCGTTCGACGGGCCTCTTTAATGAAAAATTCATTGAAGCATATAAAGCGGAAGCAACGTTGGAAAGTTTTGATCGCCGTTGAACCGTTACGTCCCACTGTGCGGCTCGCGGCGAGTTTTGCTTGTCGAGGATAAGTAAAGCTTTTTACGACGCGATAAAACAGAAGCGGCTTCTGGCGTTTGCGAGAGAAAACCGACCGCGTCCGACCGACGTTTCCCCCGTGTGCAGCACGATAAAAGACGGCGCACGGCGCGCGGCGGTGCCCGATGATACATCGGAGATTCGTCAAAGAGTTTCTCCCGCGATACTCTTCGACTCCAACGAACGCGGATTCCCCGCGAATGCCTCTCCCTCTAATCTCACCCTGCAACTCGCCCCCGAGGGAAAATTTCTCTATCCCAAGCGATACAGCCTTTGATCGCGCTACCCGTTGCCTAAAGCAACTAAGTATTTACCGACCGCATCCGGGATCGGTGCAACTTGCAACTTGCAAGACCCGGTGCAGCACCAGCTCCGATACAAACTCGATGTTAGCTTTCACGATCTTCCTGCGAAATCGCGGGTGTATTAACTCTCCGTGGGCACGGAGTTGGGCAAGATTTATTTTAACGCTGAACCTACCAAGCACGAAACATGTAAAAGTGAAACGTCTTATAGAAGTGAGAATTTTGAATTTACTTAAACGTTGTGCGCTATACATTATAATTCATGCTTAAACAAAGAAGTCAATTTAGTAATTTCCTATAAAAACCATTTTATAACTTCAATAATTGTAAAATAAAAACCGGTCATTCGACTGTGGTAGGTTTACCGTTAAATAACGAATAAAAAGATAACGATTAAAATCGATTTATACGTTATTAACGAATAACCAATAAAATTTTATTTGTTATTCGTTGTTCGAACAATGCCCAACTTTGCCACGCGCACACTCATTCTTCCCACCTTGCATAGGCAAACTGGGCCCTTCGAGTCCACAGATAATTTTTCTCCAATTTTCGTTTGCCTAAAGATCTGAAAAAATTATGGTCCGTACTTTAATACCGTTGTCTATAAACAAATAGAAATGTAACGGATTAAGATCGGAAAAATTTCGTTCCCCCCACCTTTCCCTTTGAAAGGATTGAAAAGTTCAATTTTTCTGTCCAGAATACTTGCGCTACCGGAGCTGTTGAGGAGTCTTGTATATTATACGATCAACGATTAGAAAAAATTGGATTAAAAAAATAGTACTTGTACTCGAAGATTATCTATTAACAACGCAAAAAGGCTTAGTCCGACATGTCCATTATTTATTCCAAAAAAAATTCTTAAAGATCATTAGCGTTCACTGCCGTTATCCGAGAAATCTCTCGCTGAATATCCCCAGCGTGCGAATCGCCGCAGATTCTTTGCCAGCCGCGATTTATCGGCGAAAGTTTTGTTTAGGAAAGTTGTTCGCAGCAAATCCAGGGTGAGATCTGCTCGATTACGCGCGACCTCTATTTCCACGCTCGGATTTTCAGTTTAGAGAGGAGTACCGTCTAATTTATCTCTCTTTACATCTCTCTCTTTCGCTCTGGGTATCTCTCGCGACTCGTCGGTCGATTTAAATCACGGACTCCGATCGTTTCATTAAAAACGCAGCGAGCCTAATGGATCCCCCGCGCAAATATTTCATTGGCCCCGTGGAAATTGGAACGCCGACGCGACGCGACGGTTCGTTGGAACACCGACACCGCGAATAATCCGCGGAAAAAAAGAAGCAGTATGGTCTTTGTCCGATTCGTGGCGAAAAAATAGTTTTACCTCGGCCACTGAGAATTTGTAAAAATCTTTAAAAATCTGTAATTTGTACAAATTTGTATAAAATCTGTAAAAATCTGTAAAAATCTGTAAAAATCTGTAATTTGTACAAATTTGTATAAAATCTGTAAAAATCTGTAAAAATCTGTAATTTGTACAAATTTGTATAAAATCTGTAAAAATCTGTAATTTCTACAAATTTGTATAAAATCTGTAAAAATCTGTAAAAATCTGTAATTTGTACAAATTTGTATAAAATCTGTAAAAATCTGTAATTTGTACATATTTGTATAAATTCTGTAAAAATCTAAACATGGAACGCCAATTCAGAACAGAGCCTAAACCATTCGAGGCTTGATGATAAACAGTTAATAAGCAACTTATTATTTCAAAATTGATTGAACGCGAAAAATATGTTATTATTGTTACGAGTGAATTATGGTAAAGATTGCCACGATTTTTTTGAAGCATTTATTAAATATTATACGCGAGAGCGGTGGCAATGCCAATACATTTAAAAATGTAATGGATGAGCGAGCGAACGAAACTTTTTATATAAATTGCGAATTTTTATGTAAAATAATAATTGACTGTATTAATTGAAAGCTACAAGAGCATGTTTTTAATTTTTAAGTCCCTCGAATATTGTCACTATTTTGCATCCGATTTATCATTCATGGATTATTTTTTAAATCGATTTTCAAACAATCGATTTCTCAAGGTTCGATTTTCTATTGAATCGATTTTTATCGCTGCGAGTAAGAATCGATTTCAGAATCGATTTTTGTTCAAGAATCGCTCATACGTAATCGATAGATTTAGCGTTAGATCTTGATTTGCGACAACCGTGCCTCTGCTCTATTTTCTCTGGCGATCGACGCTATTTAAAAAAGACTGCTCCCTTCAAATTGAATTTCCCCCCCAGGAAAAATTCGATTTCCCTTGCTAAGAACCGAATTTCCTACTCGATTCCCGGCTGCCGGTCCCAGCGTTCCAGTTAGGGGAGCAATTTTACAGGTGGCACACGCTTAGGGGAAGGAATCGCGTCGCGAAAACGCTCTGGGCGTCTCGTTACTTCTTGCGATTAACGACCCCGAGCTAGATCCTCGGAGAAATCATATTTTCCCGCTTAACCGAATCAGAATTTTGAAAGGACTTTGTATATCGATTTAAATTAATATTCAAATCGAGAAGCGTAGTATCGATTTAATGAAAATTGTATCGAACAAAAATTCTGTAAAGATTTTTATTGCAAACGGAACTAATTTATTATTTGGGGAGTGTAAAGTAAATTTTATAAAAATTCCGTAAATAATTCTGTAACAATTTTTACTATGTATTGATTGAAATCGATACTGTAACCGATAATGGAGGGTACAGAATTGTAGGATAAAGAGTTATGCAATTTAAAATAATTATAGATAGCCGACGTGACGGTTCGAGCATCCGAAAAACCGTACGCGTTTTTCGGTACAGTTCGCCCGTTACTCGTCAGCGACGAAGGCGAGCCGCTGACAAGTAAACAGACAATGACAGAGTGATGGTATGAGAGAGTTAGCGCTATGATGTGAGAGAGAGAGAGAGAGAGAGAGAGAGAGAGAGAGAGAGAGAGAGAGAGAGAGAGAGAGAGAGAAGAGCGTAAGGTGCGATAACCCCGAAATGTACATGTGCGCGCATGTGTGATTCGCGGCAGATATAAATAAGGCGGGTCCGCGGAAGCGCGAAGAGTCGTTGATTAAGAGCATAAGAGTAATCAAGTATAAGAGTGAAAGAGTGAAAGAGTAAGCGAGCGTAATTAGAGTATAGTTTGTTTGTAACATAACGAAGTGATATACGCATAGTTAAATCTCACTTCCGACACCCGATTATTTTATAATCCCACAGAATTAATTTAATGAAAATATTTTAATAATTTGTACTGTATATCGATTTAATTCGATACCGTATCCAAGGATTGCAGAATTGACTCGTATAAAATGTTTTAACAATTTTGACTGTCAACGAAACACGATTTACGCGCACCGTGTCGGAAGTTTATCATTCTTTCTTTCCTGGATCACGCCATCCTAATGTTTCAACCCCTCGCAGCCTTCTCCCCATCGCGTTTGACCGAGTTTATGGGAGTTCCCGTTGGTCGAACGAACAAAACGAGCTCGAACCACGAGCCCTCGTGTTTACAAGTTGATCCCAGAAACTGGGCGACTACCTGTGAACCGAAAGTGGAGTCGAGAATGGTGTTAAATCGAGAATCCTTGGCAAACACCTGACCCACACCTGTTTTGTCCGATAGCGCCTTATTCGGAACCTTAGATTTAGACTATACGCTCATTGTCAGCCAAAAATATCTCCGTCATTTTCGGAATATATCTCGATAACTATTAGTTTTTCATCCTATATTCTATCTCTATAGCTTTTTGTTGATGATTCCATTCTCATTTCAATCACGAGCATAACATTGCCCCTTTGCCGCTAAAGAAACTCAAGGTCACTTTTGTACCTCGATAAAACAACAAAACAGAAAAGTACGAATTACCACGTTGCATGCTACTCATGAAACTATGCAACTTTCGTTTGAAAACATTTTTGGTACAACAAATAGTTTACGAGTAAATTTAGGTGGCACGGTCATTTGACTCACCCTTGTATACATGCATATGTATATCAGCGATGGGCACGGTAAAGTCCCCACGAACGCCTGCTTCCCCCATCAACCTCTCTTTCGTGCAGCGCGCGACCGAGTCTCGATCGCGCATACCTCGCGCCTTCGTTGCCCCCCACCATACGTACCGAAGTACCTCTCTATTTGACCGCGCGCGCGATATAAACAAGTCACCGATGTAAACAAGTAACGATTAGTAACGGTTGGCGAGAGAGCAAAGCGTCAAAATAGAATGTTTCATTTTGTTTTCTTTCGTTTCTCGCCTTTCCCGATGAGGGGGTCGCGAGATATTTCTCTTCTTGTCTCTCACGCGTATTCGAATGCGCGACGCCTGCGCACTCCTCCGTGGGGACGGATTCGTCTCGTTCAGACAAAAATGCCCATCCCTGTTGTATATGGTCCAAGTTCGGAATATCAAGAAATGTGTTTGAAGTGTTCGGAGTAATTTGGAGCATGCGTGCGACTGTGTTCTACGGTTTGGGTACTGTACGAATTAGAAACAGCTTCGTATGACTTGAGGAATCTATTTCACCGGCTAGAAAAGGTGTTTAGGCGGCATTTTATTTTGCAGACACGCGATAGGAATATAGCTAGCGGCCATTTAACTCGGATTCGGTCTCGCGATTTCAACGGGGCTGGTTTATTTCGAATTCCCTCCTCGGTGGGGTGAAACGGTGCATGGTGCACGGTTCTGTTTCGCCGATGGATGTCCTCGCGTAAAAATCACACCCACGCGTCACGTTTCACCGGCTTCGCAGGGATTACGGGACACTCCGATACACGCGCACAAATTACTTCCTGCGCTCGACCTCGGTTAGCATGCATATACAGCGAATACATACGGTTTCGAGAAAGAGTACCAACTTTGACTTGTGTCGGAGTTAACAAGTCCAATGTGTGCATACATATGTACTCAAAACGTGTCTTGCGCTTGTAACTTGAATTTGGAATATGTATTTTATAATACGTATGTATCTATGATTTAATTGTTACCATCTCTAATGATTGTTTTAAAATTTTACAAATAATGTACAAAATGAAGCCAATATTTTGTTACTATTGTATACGCCTCTCGATTCATTTGATTACCGCTTATGGTAATGGAGAAAAATGTTTACAAATTTAAGAGTTTTGCTTTCAGAGGGGATAGCATTTAAAAGCGACATCGGTGGAATAAATTATTTATTTCTATCCGTAATGGTTGACCTAAAATTTTGAAAAAATAAATTAAATTCAGTACTCGTGCAATAACTATATGCCCTTTGATTCATTCGACTATCATCAATAGTAGTCGAGAAATACTCTTGCAAAGTTAACAGGTTTGCTTTCAGAAAGGATTTCTCATGAAAACGCCACTCGACGAATAAATGATCTATTTCGACACTCGATGGCTGTTCTAAAATTTCGAAAAAATTCTGTAAAATAAAGCTAACGCGCAGTTGCTATACCCAGTTCGATTCGCTCCAATATCTTAAACAGCGCATGAGAAAAACGCTTCGAAAGTTCAACTTACCCACGATTGTCTCGGAATGTTCCCGTCGCGCAGTAAAAACTGATCTAAAGTTTCTGGAAATGTTTCCCCTCGGTGCTCTCGACAAAGAGCGCATAATCCGCGCAACCGTAAATACTAAAAATGCAGCGGGGGCAAAATGCATTGGCGACGACACCCCGCGAACTGCACCTAACGCAACGAAACAATCGAGAGAGCTCACCGTGGGGAAACAGTTAACGAACTCGACGATGGATTTATCGTAGCTTCGCATAAATTTCTCGTTTGTCGAGAAACCCCGAGGCAAGATGAGAATGGTCGAGAGGAAAAAGAGAAAGAGGGAAAGAGAGAAAAAGAGAAAAAGAGAAAAAGAGAAAAAGAGAAAAAGAGAAAAAGAGAAAAAGATCGGAGGAAGCAATAAAAGAACCCCGGCAAAGAATCGAAACGGAGTATACAGACAGAGGATTCGCGGATGAGAGCAAGTCGGAGAAACGCGCGGTGGGAGATAAATGAAAAAGAGAGAAGAAAAGCGAAGAGACTCTTCCGACCGGTTGATTATTTAAATGGCCCCGGCACCGAGCGAAAAAGCAGCTCGTAAAGAGTGGAACTAGGGGTTGAGCTTGAAGGGTTGGGGGTGAGCTACTCGATGGAGGAAACGGTTTATTTTCTTTATCGGCGACCGACGAGGAAGAGCATCTCCGAATCGTATACAACGTACGGCGTGGCGAGGAAGCTATAATCGCTCCACAAATTCCAGGGCCAATTTTTTACGATGCGCTGGATCAACAATTTTCGAGAAAAATGATCGGAAAAATTCTTCGCGAGTGTAAAATTTCGTTTTTCTCGACGACTATAAATGATAATCGAATGAATCGAAAAGGATATAGTTACCGCATATTGGCTTCGTTTCATATGTTTTTTTCAAAATTTTAGAACAACCATGGAGGATATAAATAAATAACTTATTCCACTGGTGTCATTTTGAAAAGTTATTCCATCCGAAAGCAACACCTTTAAGTTTGAAATTGTATTTCTCGACAACTGCATAGAAATGATAATCGAATGAATCGAAAGGCATATAGTAACTACATGTTATCTTCGGTCTATATATTTTTTTCAATATTTTCGGCCTACTATTAAGGGTGGAAATAAATAGTTTATCCCTTACGTCTGAATATTATGAAGTACTCCTCGAGCAATGCTGACCAACAGAAAAACAAGCCTGACACCGTATATAGTGTCCATACAATTTTCCCACGTTCTAGGAATCATTCTTCGTCTTCGTTTGACGGTTATTTACGAGAACCGACCGGCAAAGTAACTTACAATAATTAAAATGATGGCTAGAATATCGATAGAACGAATAAAGCCTTCTAAAATGACCAGGTACCAAAAGACCAACGCTTTTCACAGTAAAACAACAAAATTTTGCAGCGCAAAATGAACAAATTACAGACGACTTGAACACCAAAAGAAAGAAATATCAGACGGCTCTGACGAATAACCGTAGTAGTCGAAACGAGAATGTCCGAGTGTTCTCGCAGAAAACACTTCAGCCTTTCGCAAAACGACGTCTGTTCTCCCTTTTTCCTGAAGGTGGACGAAACAGTACGAACCTTCTGGCTTTACACTATTCAACCAGCGTACAGTTGCAAAGAAAAATAAACAAACAAACAAACAAACACACACACATCGTGTTGGTTTCTTTTCTCCCCGCTCGCTATATAGAAAACGCCGCGGCCAAGTTTGCGTATATATAAACCTGCTAGACCCACGTCAGTCTTCCGCATTTTTTAGTTTTTATTATAGCGCGCGGCTCGCTGTCGAGCGGTAAGTACGCTCCCTAGTTTCGTGACACGGGCCGCGTTACCGGGATGACATGCCGGTGGTTCTCGAATAACCCGGAGAATATATTACCCGGAGTCACAACGTTTTATAATAGGTACGGAGTGTCTGCTGTCATTAATTTCTCGGTTGCCGTTCCGTTTATTAGATAGCAGACAACAGTGTATATGGAAATAAAAGAACAGCCGGCTGGTGCTAGGTAATTTATTGCACGAAGAGTTACTCGATGAAATGTTTCGTGCGGTAATTTTGGTTTCGATTCATCCAGGATTTAAGAGTATTTGGATTACGACGGAAATGTTTGAAAGCGATCAAGAACATGTTTCAGCGACACTAGGGACACATTTGAAGGACGTTTGAAATTTTTCGGAGATATTCGAAACACCGGACAAACATTTGAAGGTCGTTTGACAGCTTTGGGAGATATTCTAGGGAGACATTTGAAGGGCATTCGAAAAGGAAAACATTTGATACGCTAGACGTTACGCTACTCTCAGACATTTGAAACCTTTGGGAGACATTTGAAACCTTTGGAAGACATTTGCGGAACATTTGCAACTCTGGGGAAACATTTGATACATTAAGGAGACACTTGGAGGACATTTTAAAGAATAGAGAAACATTTAAAGGACATATAAAACCTTTTTGTGACTATAGAAAAACATTTACCGAGCATTGGGAGAACATTTGACCGACATTTGGGTGACATTTGAGCGACATTTGTAATCGCTGGAAGATATTTCGAAACCTTTATGAGACACATATTTCGAAGATAATTGACAAACTTTTGAGAAACATTTGAAAGTCATTTGAGAAATATTTTGAAAACCTTTGGCCACATCCAAGAATCGTTTGAAAAACATTCGAGGAGCATCCGAAACTTTTGATATGCCACAAAGATGATAACAGGTAATAAAACACTGGATTATAGAAGGTTCAAAGGTGCTTTTCCAAAATAAACGCGTAACGCGCATCGACGATTCCACTTTTCGCCAATCGCAATCAAGGTGCGAGGATCGCGCACGCTCTACCGGAAAAGAGCGAGAGAGAGAGAGAGAGAGAGAGAGAGAGAGAGAGAGAGAGAGAGAAACGTGGGTGAGATTCACCGATAACCAAACGAGGGAAAGGGTATCGAGGGCGGAAGACAAATAGACGTTGCAATAACGAGTGGCAAAACCGCGTGCGCGCGCGCGCGTTTCGAGCAGAATGAAACGGAATAGAACGGAGTCGCGTTTAAAGCTCTCGCCGAAAGGAGTCTAGTGGCTGCGAAGAGGCTGTTTCCGTGCTCGTTGCTTGCTGGCTTGCTTGCTTTGCAAGAACAGCCACTGTAACGCCTGTCCGTAACGACCTCGAGCCGAGCCGACAAGGTCTTAAAACTGTTTCACGAACTTCACGCGTGTGCAAATCCGTCCAAACGCGTTCAAACACCTTCCAACGAGCCGAAACACGTACAAACGTCTTCGAACGAATCCCGAACGCTGGTGGTTGCGAGCTATTGCTCAATATACAACTGTCGTTCCAGGTTTTAGCGATAGCGAACGTTGCAAGCACGGTCCAAACGAACATTTGACAGTGTGCTGCATTTAAAAACTAACCGAGATTGTCTTTTTTATTTGTTAGAGTGATAGAAATGTCCCAAAGCAAGTTTTACGTCAACTTACGAAAATTGTAGAGGTTGTAGATAAAAAATTTGGACATTAAAATTAGAAATTAAATTTTTTAAGATAATCAACAAATTATTTTAAAGTCCGTGGTCAGTCGAAGACCATAGTTGTTTATGCTGCATGTTGCGGATCGCAACAACGAGGAACGGCGCGTGCCGAAACGCCCGTACAGCGGCTTAGGCCGCGCGATTTACAACTCGACAGCAGACGCAGAAACCCTACGGACTGGTACCGAATTTTCATAATTTACGGCTTTTTAGGGCCACCGAGACCCTACCATAAAACAGCCGGACACCACGCGCGACAGGACAGAAACAGCGACGAACGCAACCATAAATTTAGACATCGACGAGACGAGACAAGCTTCCTGACAGTTTCCCACTCCGATTTCCAAACTTCCCAAGATACACCCACGACCAATTAAAAAACGCAACATTCCACCATCTACATCGACAACCGACCAATGACGACACAACCGAGGTGACGTTGGACGAAACGTAACGAGACGCATCGGATCCTCTTAAAATCTCGTGCAAAACACTTTGAAATCGCTACCTAGAAATCGCTAACATCGCTCGATACAAACCAGTACCGAATTCGCAACGCACTCTGTATATATTGAACTTTAAATAAATTGTGATTAGTGTACATAGTACACCGTGTGTACAAGTCAATTGAACAAGGTGCTCGGTGAGTAATACTCGTTGAGAGAAGGCGCAGTCATCATAATCCTGCTCCCTTCGTATACACTGCAAGTTTGAATTTTTTTTAATAACCCAGACAAAAAATTATTGTAATTATAATGTCCAATCGCTATAGCTGAATTTCTGGAGATGTTTAGGCAACCAAATGTCGCTCGTTCGATCCTTTTACGCGGATTCTATTGTCTCGCGTTCGACGGTGCCTTTTCGGCTAATTGTGATATTCGCGAACGGTTTCGCAGGCATCGTTCGCGTCGCATAGCGTCAACCGCAAGCAGCACCGCGCGCAATACAGTTTCCAAGCCCGCAAACGCGCAACAATTACTCGACACACCGCTACACACCCACTTGCCAAGCCCCCTATACAACCCCCATAGAATAGAGTTTTCCAGCGAACAATCTACCGATTGTGTCTCTGTACCGCGTCTCGCGGAGAATGCGCCGTTTAATTAGACCGTCGACGTCGTCGTCGTCGTCGTTGGGTACGTCGACCTCCTGTTAGCAGGAAGCAAGTTTCGAAACCCGCGACTTTCGAACCTGTCCCAAAGTTAGGCTGGCGTCGACCAAAGTTGGGTGCATCGATTTTCAATTTCGCGCCCGATTGAAATTTCAGCCTGCCGTAAACACGAGACTCGTCGAGGCTGGATGATGGAGCGACCGTCTAAAGTGACTATCAATCGTTAGCGATTGCTATCGGTGTTGACGAACTGGGGATATCTTTACGCGATTGTGCTAGCCAGTGATTTGTGAAATCGAAGAGAACGGCCGATCGAAATGTTATTTGCGGTGGTGTGGGTCGAGGGTGATTGGGAACAATCGCGAACGATTTTCCGGGCGTGGCAAGTATTCTGGTATAATCTTGTATATTCTAGTATATTCTAGTATATTCCGGTATATTCTGGTATATTCTCGTATATGCTAGTATATTCTAGTATATTCTGGTATATTCTAGTATATTCTGGTATCAACTTGGAAGTTGAGATGATGCAAACGTTTACGAGACATTCGAGACCGTTAGCAGATCTTTGAAATCCTTGGGGCACATTAGCAATCTTCAAAAGACACTCGAGAAACATTTACGAAGCCTCTCAGAAACACTTGAAACACTAGGAAAAATTTGTCAAGTACATTCGAAACCCAACGTACATTGACGCCGCGCTTAACGTGTTAGGTAACGATTAGGAGACATTCGAGAAACATTTGGGAGACCATCGAGGAACCATCCGACCAACATTTAACAAACATTGTCCTCCTACGGATTTCCCAAACCAAAAACCCGTATATCTCGTCAGCAAGTACCGCAGTCGTCACGAAACAACAGTTGGTTTCCCAAAACCTAAAAACAGACTGTGGAAAAAATCAAATGCAGCTGAGACTGGATCAATCGCGGGACGGGTCTGTGAGTTTACAAAGGATAAAGAGAGCCACTGGTACAATTGAAACAACGTGGGGCTGCTGACGTGGGTGTACACGCAGTGTGTTCCGACGGTAACCGGTACATATGTACGACACAATTAAACCCCGTCGTGTGTACACGCTGGATGGATGGGATGAGATGCTTCGGGATGGAATGGCTAGAGAGAGAGAGAGAGAGAGAGAGAGAGAGAGAGAGAGAGAGAGATACAAATAGACGAGGAGATAGAGATAGACTTACCTCGAATGCAGGGCGCAGCCACGCTGCACTGTGGGGTAACTAGAGGACACCGGCGGAGGCGGAGGCGGAGCGCAATAAGCCGGTGGCGGCGGTGGATCATGTCTGTGGAGATGGTTATGCCGGTGGCTGTGGGAATAGCTCAGGGAACCTCGTAGACTCCCAGGCAGCTGGCGATGCGGCGTCGACTGGTCGCTGAAACCACCAAAATTAAATTCTTTTCATATTTTCTCTCTACAACCCACGAGAACCTTAATACTTGTACCCCTTCTCTCTTTGTCTCTTTGCTTTACAGCTGACGCGCAAGCTATTTTTCAATCTCCTGATAAACCGACGCGTGGGATCATCCAACGAGTCGATGATGCGATTAGCTGTCCAATGAAAGGTTTCAAATCCATTTCATTGGAATCCGATCCTTTTTCTCCAAGCTATTGGTCAGGTTTTATTGATCACATGATCTCGAATTTTCCTAGCAACCTAACTGATTCTATCGTAAAGTTAGATCTTTCAGCTTTACTTTGCGTTATGAAAAGTTAATAGATCCTGCCGAGAATAGACTTTAAAATCAATTTGAAGTAACCGCACAAAATCTGATTGTTTTTCTTTAAGATATTGCTTAGGTTTTACCGATTTTTCGACATGATTCCAATGGATGACTAAAATCGATTCGAAGTTACCTTTTAAAGTATAATTAGTTTTCTCCGAGATATCCATCAGGGTTCATCAATTTCTCAAGATAACTTCCACATTCGTTTGCAAACCTAAGTGATTTTATCGAAGAGCGCGATCTTCCAGCTTTATTTTCAGTCCTTAAAAGTTAAGAAATTCTCTCGGGAATGCATTTTAAAATCGATTCGAAGTAACCGCTTAAAATAATGTGTATAGAATATTTAGACTCTTTCGAACAATAGAATTTAAAGATTTATAAATTATGGATCACGCTTATGACGCGAGAATGTTAATGGGGCTGTGGAGTCTTAGAAGTGGAGCACTGAAAATAGAGTAAATGTTAAATCTATTTTTATATTTCATCTGCAAATTTAATTTACAGAATAGTTCCTTAATTGGCTACCGCACGTGAGAAGAGGACGCCAAGATCAGTTTTCGTTTTCTGGATCGATAAGGCGGACTGTTTGAGACACGAAAATACCCAGTGTTTTCCATTTTTCTACTCTGTGATCGTTCAAACTTGCATGGTAGACATAATATAAAATGTAATTATTGTTTGTCAATTTTATTAGATGAGTAGACCAGTCACCTTATAGACACAGACTTAAGATACCTACAGACATTGCATGCAATGCGTTTTTCTGTTTACGGTTCTGAATTACCGACTCTGTAGAAAATGTCCTAGTACGATAGCGGACTCTATCGAAATGGAACGGTCAGGTGGTGAACTACATGAGGTTGCAACACATAAAGTGTGTATCCGAGGAGGCTCGATTTTACAGCGTTGTCAGCTTTAAAACGCAATTGTATTCGTACAAAAATACTCCACGTATTATTCACTTGTGCCGCCTATTTTTTTACAGAACTTCGAACCCCCTGGTAAACATTTGGCGAACATGATAAAGAAGTTTGTATCCGACAAGGACGAACTTATGCACATTTAAGAAGAGAAAGAAAGACAGACACAGAGCTGCTGAATACTGTGCACACTCGACAGAAAATTGATTAGTAACACACTTGTGAGGAATTGTTTACAAATATTTGCAGTTAGGAAATATAGAATAGACCTTCAGCTACTTTCACATATAGTTTATCGTCACATTTTATTTCTGACTAAATAGTTATAAACAATAATTGTAAGTCTCGTTCTAAAATAAACTCAAATAATTTAACAGATCTCTGGTAAAAAATAATTTTCCTTGTGATCGGAGGATCTAGAATGATGTCTCAGCTACATTTCTATTGCAGTTTTATGTAGATTCGACGCCTAGTTAATTAGTTATTTACGAATACCAGAGAGGTGACACAACGATTTGTGTGTTTACCTTTGACAAATACTCGGACTCTCCTTGTCTTACTCATTGCGGGCATAGAAGATAGAAGTTACCTCCGCAAAAATTGTTGATAAATTACTTCAGGTAATTTTTATAAATATTAGCTCTCGAAGAATATAGAATGGACCTTCGGCAACATTCATGTATAGTTTTCAATTCGATTCTAGAAGAGGTTAATTAGTTATAAATAATTTTTGTTACTCTTGTTCTAATGAAACTGTGCATACTAGTGAGAATTGAATATCTTGTATACTCCAAATGTTCATGCATAAAAGTTAATCTGTATCTCGAGTACTATTAGCTATTTTTACTAAAAAATTGGGTGGTGAGGTAACCAAACATATAATCGTTGTAATCGTTAAACAAACAGAGATAACAAATTCATTTATTACATTTTTTCAATATAATTATGCTTAGTAATATTCGTGTATCATAAATTATACTGAATCTCGAGTTCCATTACATATTTTTACTGAAAAATTAGATGGTCATATAGTCGAGGGAGTGCTTATCGACATAATTAGCAAAAGGAATTGTTATAAACATTAAACAGCCAGAAATAATAGATTTATCAATAATTATTATCACGGCAATCGAGATCTACCGAAACGAGTTGGAGCGCGCTCAGTCAATCAGTCGGGCCGGGCCCTCCGGCAGGAGCGGATGGGCTCCGGGACCAGGAGGGTCTTCCAGCGGTACCCTGGCCTCTCCTGCCTACCTTGGGGATGACCAGTGGTCCTCCAGAGCTACCCTTGCCTACCTTCAGCTGGTTAGGGTGGACCAAGGGTCCTCCACCAGTGGTCATCCAGAGCTACTCTGGCCTACCCTTGCCTACCCTGAGGCTGACCAGTGGTCATCCAGAGCTACCCTTGCCTACCTTCAGCTGGCTTCGGGTGGACCAAGGGTCCTCCAACAGTGGTCATCGAGAGCTACTCTGGCCTACCTGTGCTTACCTTGAGGCTGACCAGTGGACTTCCAGAGCTACCATTGTCTACCTTCAGCTGGCTTAAGCTTAACCAAGGGTCCTCCACCAGTGGCCTACCATTGTCTACCATGGTCCACCTTTAGCTAGCTTAGGGTAGTCCATGGGTTATTTAAAACTTCCTTGGCCTACTTTAAGCTAGCTCGGGGGGGACCATGGACTCTTCAATGCTTCCTTCGTTTACCTTGGGTTCTGAGCCGGTCCAGTTTCGGTATCCGGCATGCAGTCATTACCGTGCTGATCGACTCAGAGAGGGTATTCATTGCAACGACTTCGCATCTTCGAGTGAGTCATTTTGTTACTACCTTGTTACTATACACGTCTGTAGAAGTAGTAGTATACCGTAGTAGTAAAGTGTAAAAGTAGTTAGTTGCATGCATGGGCAGGCCAAGCCGCCCCAACGATCAGCCGAGATGGGAACGTCCGCGATTTGCACTAGCGTTGCGACAAAACCACGCGTTGCATTTAGTCGATTTTGAACAGAGATTAAAGTTAATGTTACGAAAAATTTTGTAGAGCGTAGCGTTGCGAATCACAAATAGTCGCGGTTCAAAATTACATTTCAATTTGATAACTGCGCTTTTAAAGTTCATATTGTTGTTGTTTTACACAATAATCTAAAGTAATCGTTATTTGGATCTCTGTTCGTTGAATTAGCGTTGCGCACAAAAAGTTCGCGTTTGCTTTCGAGTCTTTCGACTTTTCAGGCTCCCATGCTCGAGCTGCAACGATCAACTGTGAGATGGGCACATCCGCGATTTCAAGTAGTGTTGCGAAACAAATTATTACACGCGTTGTACTAGTATCAATTTTTAAAGTTGAAAATGTCTAGTTAATGTTGCAAATAAATAGTCGTAATTTAAAGTAGTTCTAAAGATACCTGTTTAGAATTTTAGACGTTAGAGTTTTAAATTTCTTATTTAAACAGTATTTTAAATTCGATTTGTTGAATTAGCGTTGCGCATCAAAAGAATCGCGTTTGCAATAGAATCTTTCGATATTACAGGCGCCCATGCTCCAGTTGCAACGATCAACTGTGAGATGGGTACTTCCGCGATATCGAGTAGCGGTGCGAAACAAATTGTCGGGATGCGCCCGAAGGAGCAGACGATGTTTTATGCCAAAGATGCCGGACAAACTGTCATTCAAAGGGACAATCATTGCAGCATCTTCGCATCTTCGAGTGAGTCATTTTATCACTACCTTGTCGTTATACTCGTCTGTAGAAATAGAGTTGTAGTAAAATGTAAAAGTAGTTAGTTGCATGCATGGGCAGGCCTCGCCGCCCCAACGATCAGCCGAGATGGGAACGTCCGCGATTTGCACTAGCGTTGCGAAAAAAGTACGCGTTGCGTTAGTCGATTTTGAACAGAGATCAAAGTTAGCCTTTCTTCTAAATATAATAGTTGTCTCTATCAGCGATATAGCTTGTTTAAACTATAGCGTTGCGAAACAAATAGTCGCGATTCGTTTTGCAGAAACTGTATAGTAATCTTTTTTGGATCTCTGTTCATTGAATTAGCGTTGCGTACCAAAAGTTCGCGTTTGCTTTCGAGTCTTTCGACTTTTCAGGCTCCCATGCTCGAGCTGCAACGATCAGCTGTGAGATGGGCACATCCGCGATTTCGAGTAGTGTTGCGAAACAAATTGTCACACGCGTTGTACTACTATCAATTTTAAAACTTGATTAAATGTGTAGTAAATGTTGCGAATAAATAGTTGCGATTTAAAGTAAATCTAGACATACAGATGTACAATTTTAAACGTTGGAATTTTAAATTTCTTATTTAAATAGCAATTTGAATTTCGATTTGTTGAATTAGAGTAATCTTTTCTGTATCTCTGTTCGTTGAATTAGCGTTGCGCACCAAAAGTTCGCGTTTGATTTCGAGTCTTTCGACATTTCAGGCGCCCATGCTCGAGCTGCAACGATCAACCGTGAGATGGGCTCATCCGCGATTTCGAGTAGCGTTGCGAAACAAATTGTTACACGCGTTGTACTAGTATCAATTTTTAAAGTTGATCAAATGCCTAGTTAATGTTGCGAATAAATAGTCGCAATTTAAAGTAATTCCAGAGACACCGATATAGAATTTTAGACGTCAGAGTTCTTTTCTTATTTAAATAGTATATTGAATTTCGATTTGTTTAATTAGCGTTGCGCATCAAAAGGATCGCGTTTGCATTAGAATGATTCGATATTTCAGGCGCCCATGCTCCAGTTGCAACGATCAACTGTGAGATAAGAACATTCGCGATTTTAAGTAGCGTTGAAAAACAAATTGTAACACGCGTTGTAATAGTATAAATTTTCAAAGTTGACTTAATGTCTAGTTAATGTTGCGAATAAATACCCGCGATTTAAAGTAGTTTTAGAAGTACCGATCTAGAATTTTAGACTTTAGAGTTTTAAATTTCTTATGTAATTTGTAAGAATGGTAATACTTAATTTTGTAAGACTTTCAAAGTTCAAGTCTACCAAATTGATACAATATTTTTGTCTAGAAATTGATATTTTTCAGGAAATTGATATTTCTCAGGAAATTGATATTTCTCAGGAAATTGATATTTTTTTCAGGAAATTGATATATTTGTCTTGAAATTAATATTTATTTCAGGAAATTGTTATTTATTTCAGGAAATTGTTATTTATTTCAGGAAATTGTTTTTTATTTCAGGAAATTGATATTTATTTCAGGAAATTGATGTTTATTTCAGGAAATTGATATTTATTTCAGGAAATTGATATTTATTTCAGGAATTTGATATTTATTTCAGGGAATTGATATTTATTTCTGGAAATTGATATGTATTTCTGGAAATGGATATTTATTTCTGGAAATTGATATTTTTATTTTGAAATCAATATTGCACGGATCGGAGTTCCCTCAGGGACTCACTCACGGGATGGGGCCAGTGAGTGAGTACGGGGACTCGCGTCCCCGGGGGCACCCGAATCGCCTATAGGTCGTTTTGTCCACAAATCATTAGATTTGCGCTCGATGTGGTTTCGATTTTGTTTCGACTTTGTTTCGACTGGTTTTCGATTCTATTTCAACTGGTTTTCGATTCTGTTTCAACTGGTTTTCGATTCTGTTTCCATGTTGCTTCAACTGGTTTTCGATTCTGTTTCGATTTTCTTTCAATTGGTTTTCGAGTCTGTTTCGATTTGGGTCGTTTATCTTGCTCTTATTAGTCACAACGAACGAAGAAAATTCATCAGAGGAAGAAAATTCATCAGAGGAAGAAAATTCATCGAAAGAAAAAAATTCATCGAAAGAAGAAAATTCATCGATCGAAGAGGAATCATCGAACGAAGACTCCAGATTATTTATAAATTAGTTCTAGTGCGTGCGTTAGTTATTAAGATTGTATATCGTCGTTGTAATTATGTCGAGTAATTATTGCCGTAACTTAACTTTGCTCGCTCCGTTTTCCGACTCCGACACAGCCTTCTGCTGTGTCGGCCTTGCTTGCAGGTTCTGAGCCGGTCCAGTTTCGGTATCCGGTGTGAAGTCATTGAGAGGGATGTCTAAGAGACTCGTTCACTCGTCTTCTGACGATCCTCTGTGTTAACGTAATCCTGGGCACGCCATGTTCTCATGTCACCCAGTAGCGCCAGAAACCGTTTGAGCGCATCTCTTTGCCATCTTTCTTGGTGATGGAGTGGCGGGTATCGGGCTGGTCGGCTCAGGACTTGTAAGCACTGAACGCGTCGCGTCACCCTTGAACCAGAGCCTTCTGCTCTGGTTCGATCTTGTTTGTCTATTTGAAAGAATCAGAGCCTTCCGCCTGATTCGCCCTTGATCCCTCGTGGATTTGAGACTTCTTCTCCGATTTACACTTTGCCCCGCAGTAATTACTCGACATACGCTAAATGGAAAAGAAGTCTTTTCCATGGAAAAGACTACTTCTCCATTTAGCGACCTGCGAAACTTAGTTCCTAAGAATCTTCGTTGTAAGAAAGGGAGGCAGAACGAAGAGAGACTTCGTTCTGACTCCCTTTCGGGTCTCTTGTGCAGCAACCTCCTCGTGGTGAGACCTGGGCAATCGATATTATCCACAATTCGCAAGATATTATAACTTATAAATTGTAGTATCTTGCATGTAGTGGATAATATCGAGCTAATAGCTGCACATTTAGAGTTTGCGTAAATATGTGTTTTATACTAGAATGTAAGACTTAATAATTTCTTCGTTTTCCTTTGTTCAAGTATTCCAGCTTCAGCATTTTTTTTCAATTAATAATAGAAATA
Source organism: Sphecodes monilicornis (assembly GCA_913789915.3). NCBI lineage: Eukaryota > Metazoa > Arthropoda > Insecta > Hymenoptera > Halictidae > Sphecodes > Sphecodes monilicornis. The sequence goes on from OU565284.1 coordinate 449,536, forward strand.
CGGAATTTCAATTTCAGAATACATGTACCTTCAACAATCACCTCCATTATTAATTTTTGGATTCGTAATTGGAATGTGCTTCTGAACTTTCAAAGTTCAACTTTCTCAAATTGATATTTTTGTCTTGAAATTGATATTCCTCCGATCGAAGTTCCCTCAGGGGCTCACTCACGGGATGGGGCCCGTGAGTGGGTACGGGAACTCGCGTCCCCGGGGCCACCCGAATCGCCTATAGATCGTTGCGTCTACAGATCATTAGATTTGGGCTCGACATGGTTTCGATTCCGTTTCGACAGGTTTTTTATTTGGTGTCGATTTCGTATCAACTGGTTTTCGATTCTGTTTCGATTTTGTTTCAACTGGTTTTCGATTCTGTTTCGATTTTTTTTCAACAGCTTTTCCATTTGGAGTCAATTTTGTTTCAGCTGGTTATCGATTCTGTTCAAGAAAATTCATCTTGCGAAGAAAATACATCGAAAGAAGAGGATTCGTCGAACGAAGACACCAGATTATTCTTAAGTTAGTTTTAGTGCGTGCGTTAGTTATTAAGATTGTATATCGTCGTTGTAATTATGTCGAGTAATTATTGCCGTAACTTGTCTTTGCTCGCTCCGTTTTCTGACTCCGACACAGCCTTCTGCTGTGTCGGCCTTGCTTGCAGGTTCTGAGCCGGCCCAGTTTCGGTATCCGGCGTGAAGTCATTGAGAGGGATGTCTAAGTGACTCGTTCACTCGTCTTCTGACGATCCTCTGTGTTAACGTAATCCTGGGCACGCCATGTTCTCATGTCACCCAGTAGCGCCAGAAACCGTTTGAGCGCATCTCTTTGCCATCTTTCTTGGTGACGGAGTGGCGGGTATCGGGCTGGTCGGCTCAGGACTTGTAAGCACTGAACGCGTCGCGTCACCCTTGAACCAGAGCCTTCTGCTCTGGTTCGATCTTGTTTCTCTCTTTGAAAGAATCAGAGCCTTCCGCCTGATTCGCCCTTGGTCCCTCGTGGATCGGAGACTTCTTCTCCGATTCACTCTTTGCCCCGCAATAATTACTCGACATACGCTAAATGGAAAAGAAGTCTTTTCCGTGAAAAAGACTATTTTTCCATTTAGCGACCTGCGAACTTAGTTTCTAAGAATCTTCGTTGTAAGAAAGGGAGCCAGAACGAAGGAAGACTTCGTTCTGACTCTCTTTCGGGTCTCTTGTGCAGCAACCTCCTCGTGGTGAGACCTGGGCAATCGATATTATCCACAATTCGCAAAATGCTATAATTTATAAATTATAGTATCTCGCATGTAGTGGATAATATCGAGCTAATAGCTGCACATTTAGAATTTGCGTAAATATGTATTTCATAGTAGAATGTAAGACTTTTAATACTTTCTTCCTTTTCCTATGTTCCAGCTTCAACAATTATTTTCAATTAATAATCCAAATACAAAGTTTTCGTTTCAGAATACATGTAACTCTTGCTCTCGTGAGCGAGTGTTAAATAGATTTGCACTCCTGCAGTAGATTGCAGGTTCTGATGTACGTACTGAGATGTACGTTACATATCGCATATTATTTCGATATTGAAACATTATTTTATATTCAAATTAAATAATTGGTTGAAACTAGTTCTTATCTAGACTAAAAGTTAGTTCTGATTCATGTGTTAGAGGGGGTAAAAAGATGAGCCAGTATCTGTTCCGTGTTGCCGCATTACCGTAAAGAAAGTAAACTATTGGTTTGAAGTGTATAAAACTATTATAATATACATTCATTAGTGACACGAGTAATAAAAATAATATTACGTATAGAAACCAAATTAATTTTACTACAATTCGTATTTTTGTAATACATTCTTCATAAATATTATTTTCACCGTTCAAATACACGCGCCGTATGCATTAGTAGCCTCCAAAACACCCGTAGTAAAAATAAAGTATACGGAATATTCGGTTCTTGCTAATACGGCTAAATTCGTGAACTATCGGTAATATTGAGCGCGACACCGAAATGGTACGGGGGCCACTGTGGCCCCCCGAGGCCTAGACAGAAAAGCCCATAGGATGCAATGTCTGTAGTAGTCTTAAGTCTGTGCCTAGACAGAAAAACCCATAAGATGCAATGTCTAGGGTTCCGTGTTGCGCGATCTGAAATACCGACATCGCGAAAAATCAGTGGTATTCTTGCGCCCTGTACCCAAAGGGAACAGCGAACTGGCGAACTAGATCACAACGCACAGTACATACATAACTCATGAATCTGACCATGTTAGTGAGAATCGAGTGTCTTGTATACTTCAAACGATCATGCGAATAAAAATTACTCGGGCATGCTTGACGACATGGTTTCAAAGTTACCTCGAGTATTATTAGCCATTTTCACTAAAAAATTAGGTGGTAAGATAGCCAAGCCGGTGCTCGACAACATCGCTGACAAAAGAAGTTCTTATAATCGTTAAAAAACCAGAGATAATAAATTTATTAATTACATTTTATCGATATAATTATGTTTGGTAATATTCATATGCTAAAAGTTACTCTGTATATCAAATTCTATTACTCATTGTTAATAAAAAAATTGGATGGCAAGATGGTCAAGAGAGTGCATGTCGACATCATTGACCAAAGAAATTGTTACAAATATTAAGCAGCCTGAAGTAATAAATTTATTAGTAAATTGTGTTCGATAAATTAATGCGTGCGAATATTGACGGTTTATAAGTTTTCGGTATCTCGAGTACTGTTAGCAATTCTTACTAAAAAATTAGATGGTCAGATGGTCGCGGAGAGCCTGTCCGCATCATTGGCAAAAGGAATTGTTATAAAGATAATACAACCACAAATAATAGATTAATCAATAATTATCATCGCGGCGATCGAGATTTACCGAAATTAGTTGGGGTGGGCTGAACTCTGCTTCGCTGCGCGTCAGTCAGTCGGGGTTAGTCGGGGTGGGCGCTCCGGCTCCGGCAGGAGCGGATGTGCTCCGGGACCAAGAGGGTCTTCGGCTACCATGGGATGACCATAAGGTGACCAGGGGTTGACCTGGGGTCCTTCGGAGGTACCTTGGCCTACCCTTGCTTACCTTGGGGTTGACCACGGATCCTCCACTAGTGGCCTACCATCGTCTACCCTGGGGTTGACCAGTGGTCCTCCCGAGGTAAATACTCTTGTCAACAATGGTGTACCTTTAGCTTGCTTAGGGTAGTCTAAGGATTATTTATAACTTCCTTGGCCTACTTTAAGCTAGCTCGGGGTGGGCCAAGGTTTCTTCAATGCTTTCCTCGTTTACCTAGGTCCACCTTCAGCAGTTCATTTCATTTAATAATCCCCATATAAGGTTTTTGTTTCAGAATACGTGTGCGTCCACAATTATACATGCCGTTTATCGTCTGTAATTCATATTAAATATTCGTAGTAGAAATAGAGTATAGAAGATACTCGGTCCTCGCTAATATTCCCAGATTCATGAGTCATCGGTAACGTCGAGCACGACACAAAATTGGTAATGGAGCTTTAGAACCTTGCAAACGTGTGACAGAAAAATACATTGAGTGATTCGTCTATTAAAATTCCCTGTCTGTCAGGAAATTTGCAAATGTTTAGCAATTCAATTACCGACCGTTGAACATGAAATCTTTAGCGTTGCGGCTTACCATTCAGGGGTAAGGTAGGGACCTGTTAGACAATTCACAGTGAAATTACCATGGAAAGGTAAAGAAGAAGAGCAAATGCAGTACCGCCAAATTTAAAAATATTGTAGATTCTAGACGTTCTTAAAAAACAAAAGAGAACTATATATTTGAGACCCGTCGATACGAAGTGTTTCCAAGTTTCAATATTGATACTCGAATGTCCCGATTGTTTTAAATACCGCCAGCAAACGTTATCTACCACAACACCTTTCATCGTTGATAACGTCTTATCCAAATTGATAATAATTGTCACTGCCATAAATAGGACAAGAGCTTGTAATATTTAAAAAAAAACCATTATAATAGCACGAGACTTGTTTCATTTTTTCAGTGGCGAAGAACGATACGTTGTCATTGATTACACGATTTGATTAACATTTTTAGATTGGAACTGAAAAGAACTTATAAAATTAATGTATCTATCGTGTAGAACTTATCATATTTTTCTGAAATCGAGAATCGATAGAAATTCTTATACTTTTTATCAATGACTACGGAATTATGATTCAAGACTAGAAGACTTAAAAAATACTCTTAGATTATTTTCATGCTATTAAACATATGAAGAAAGAAAATAAATTTCTATTTCACTCCAGATTATTGCAATTCAGTTGGAACATTTTTGTTTTGCATAAAAATCCGCTGTCTGGCAATTAATATCAGAAAACTAAACTTCTCAAATTTGCTTTGATTGCGTGTGATTTTTGTAATTGTTGAGTAGGCGATCAATGTGCTAAAAGTTGAAAATTCAATCTTATCTTCTTCAAATGTTCCCACTGTTTCGAATCTCTTTTACGCATTTATGCATAAAATCCTAAGTAATATTTTCGTTTAGAATGATGGAGAAGCAGATTCGGAAATAGCCGTAAGTTACAGTTGGATATTCGTTTGATCGTTCGCATCGATCTCGCAGCTGGTAAATAATTACGCACGAAGGAACTCTGGTCGCATCCGGTGACGGCACAGTAACCCACCTGGACGCTCGAATTCCCACGAACCGGTGTTTCAGATAACAAGCCGACACCTGAACAGACCTTTAGGTCCCCGATAAAAATACAACACGAAACAAATTATCTCGCTACCAGAAAACCAGTTCCGATTTCCCGTGTTCTACATTCAAATGCAATTCAACGTGCGGCGCGGTTCTTCCAGAAAATTCAACTCACAAGTATTTCTTGCGCCATCGTCGTTTATCAAAATAAATGAAACTATGATTGTTAAACTGCGGATCTTTGTGCAAAAGAAAAATTGTCCGCAACGATCGCAAGAAACACGAGTCGAAGAAAATTTTCATTCTTCCTTTAATCCTTTGCATTCATTGTAAGATTTACCTTATGATTACAGCGAGATGAACTCTTGCATCGTTCATCATTTTCCAGAAGAGAAAGGAAATTTTCATTTATTGCCCGACTGCGTATTCTCCAAAGGAGAAGCAGCATATCGACAGCAGCAAAATAGAACATGATTCCAACTTAAGGGAAATTAATAATAATAATAATAATAATAATAATATATACATATATAAATTTTAACTCAATATATCAACATAAATATAAAATATATATTAATATCAAAATATTATATATATTAACTAAATATGTTTTTTTTATTAACTTCTAAGAACGAATGACAATTTCGAACAATTTTCATTCTTTCTTTAATAATTTCGACAAGATAAAAATAATACATAGACATTCTCTAATTCTTTTAATCGTTAAACAAATGCGAATATTTTTCTGTTCGTACACTGTTCGAGTATCACCTTGGGAACCAATGTGCCAACGTTTCAATTTCTATCCTTTTCGAATACTTCACAGTCCCGTGCACCGAGTACGTCCAGCACCGTGACGTCCGACCAATTTCAAGTACGCGTTACGCGTTATCCGGACCTCGATTTCGCGGCCATTGTTGCTCGCGTAATTAAAACTTCGCGCCGCTACACATTCCCAACGAATGTGTTCAAAAATCCGATTTTCTTCTGCGGTTTCCATTAACGCGTACATCTTTGTCAGGACGATTTTAAATCCTGGAAAATGCTCCATCTTTGTCTGGATTACAAAAACATAAGATTTCTCTCGGACGTTTAATGTGCAAATGGAAATCGGCCTAAGGAAAATCATTTCTGACGATTTCTTCCAGTAATCAATAATTGGGATGCATTATGAGTACTCTGCGGATTTTATCCATTTATCACAACAAAGAGTAGGCGCAATTTCAAAAAGCAAAAACATCAGAACAATTTATTGGATTTGGTAAACGTTTCACAGAAAAATCAATGCGGGCAAGTTTTATTATTACACTAGTATTGTTTACGTTCAATCCTAGCAGTAATAGATCAAAGGAGTGGAATCTGTACGAAGCGTAAGTATCATTTTCTAAAGGTTGTGCATACATCGAGACATTACTCGTTCTACCACAATCAACACAATGGAAGAACAAACTAGAAGAATCACGGATCAAAGGAAGAATAAAACAAACGATCGGAGCATAGTGAGTGCTCCGCAAACGTCGTTAACGGTCCACCAAACGTCATATTAAACGGTTGAACGGTATAGCAAAAGAAGAAGAAGTAGACGAAGAAGAAAAAATATAAAGAACTAAGAAACATGTAGGCAGACGGCTAGTTGCGCGGGGAGATATAATTCCACCGAGCAAACGATTTTATCTAGAGTCTACGTGAAAACCAGTGTGAGACCGGAAGTGTCGAAAGGGCTGACTGGCGTAGGAGCCTCCTTCGCAACGGTTGCATTCTTATCTAATAATTCAAAGACGTTAACGCTGTATCTCCTCGAAAACTGATAAAAAGGGGTCGATGGACAACCGGGGACCCTTGTAAACGGCCTAAGAGTGACTCCATGTGTTCTCGAGTCTTCACTGGGAATTCTACAAGCTCAAAAAGTTGTAAATTGCTAGCCCAATCTTCCAGGCACCTAAAAAAATCAAAATCGTTAGACAAATGATCGATTTCGTGAACGGTACTGTTCTATCTGAAAATTAAATAATTCTGTTGTTTGTTTAGACTATCAAGACCCAGTCATTGTCTCTATATTATTACTAGGTACCTTATTCTGATTCAATAATATTAAGAATATTGTATATTATTGTAGTACTTCAATGGAAATGATCAAAAGAAGAAATGCATTTTCATTTAATTTCTGTTTTGCGGTCGTATTCTATTAAAAATTGAGTTGTATTGTAAATTAGAAACTGTTCTAAGCACTTGTCAATACTCTTTCCAAGCATGAATGCTCTTAATAGCATTATAAGTACTTTAATACGCTTGAACGTTGTTTGAAGAGAGTAAAGCTCCATTAACGCCTCAATTTTGTCGGATGTCTATCAATTTCAACAATTTTTTATAATTTAACCATAGCAAGTACACAAATGTTTCTTACACTGAACGATTCCATACACTCTCCCAAATACAACGATAAATTGTTTAAACATATCAAAAACACTTTAAAAACACTTACACAATCTTTAAAGAGAGCAAGTCGCCTTTAACGCATCAATTTTATCAGACATTTTTCAACTTTAACAATATCCTACGACTCAACCGCAGAAGCTAAACAAATGTTTCCTCTCCTGCATTACTCTATACACTTCCCCAAACACAAGCATATTTCTTTCAACAACATCGCAAACGTTTATGCGCGTTTAAAAAATGTTCAAACACGTTCCAACCCATGTCGCCTCTTACAGGTCGTCAGAACGCGAGACAAACATCGCACAATCTTATTGCAGTTCGCAAATTATCCGCAACCGTATACACTTTTTTCTCCCCCACTCTCTCCTAATGAAAATGATCGCCTCCCGGCAATACGTCACGGTGATATTTCACTCTGATGTATTTCGCGCGCATATTTTCTTCTTAATTGAAACTCAGGCTCTTTGAGCGTCTCTCCTCCAGGATCCAGGGGTTAAGCTCGTGTAATTTATTTGCCGGGGATCTAGTTTCTGCGACGTTGCAGCCGACATTGCATACAAGAGAGAAAGAGACAGAGAGAACGAGATGCAGGATCGACTTCGGTAATTACGTCGTCCTAAGTGAAACCATTTGGCACCCTGCTTTCTGCACGGGGCCGTGCAATATCTTGACCAGATGCTGCTTCCTCTAATCTTTTCGCGTTATCATCGAATTGTACCGCTAATTGTTTGCAAGCCGATTGCATCGTTAACGAGCCTGTTGGTCGCGTTGTTCTTCATCTTGCGAAGAAAACCACGCGTTTTATCGCTTCAGGATTCTGCAGCTCGATCATTTGAAGCCGTTCCGATTTCCAATATTTCGAGGATCTATTTAACCCTTTGCACACGAAGCAATTTTAATTCCACAATCAAAATATTTCGTTCAACCTAGAACATTTCTATTCTATTTATCTTTTTCGCATTGTGCAACTGAAATTAAACCTGTTTTCTCATACACAACAGATGCATTTTTAGCAATTTATAGAACAGAGGCGAATTTAATAATATGAAAACAGTTTTGAATAATGGTACGGCCATTTTTTGACTGGTGGCTCAGAATTAACATTAGAGTGCAAACGGTTAACACTAGAACTATACCAAGCATTAACGCTAGATCGAGAAAAGGACAGCATGTAAACACGGACCGCTATCATCTCCTACGCAGTGATGCCAGATCGGTTAAATCGAGGGGAATACAGTTTACCATCTCTCCGATGACCAGAGTAATGTGTGAAACGTTGCGCGGCACGTCACATGACCAGTCTACGGTCTTAGTGGGGGACGTTGGAGTGTGCTCCTAGTAGTGGAATGAGATAGTGGAAAGGGAAAAGGAGGAGAGGGAAAAACAACCTGTTCTGGTTGTTTCTGGTGTGGCGGCTACTTCCTATGCTCGTCAACAGAGGGACATTACGACAACACCTTACCCGCTAGTACCTGAATCTTCCTCTGTTTGCATATATACCGTCCTAAACTGTCCTTACGACATCCCGCGTCTAAGGCACGGGTCCGCTAGATAGCCTTACCGATGAGTCCTCTAGCGGGCCTAGGACGAAACGCCTCCTTCTCCTTTTTCCTCCTCTCACACACTTTTCAGCCGCCATACTGGCATCACTGCTCCTACGTCCAAAAGTCACTGTACATATCGTCAATTAAACCACTAAATACAGTTCAAATTATATCGTCTTTGGTGTCATTTTAATAAGAAAAATGCCTCAAATAAGTTGGGGAGAGTCTTATAAAAAAATAATGAAAAATAAAGAAGTTTCGTAATTGGATTAGTAATGGTTCACACCAATATACTCGACCGGTATCGGATTACGCCGCATGTTTACACTTTTACACTACTCGGCGACCGAGGCAGCTCGAGCTTCTTCTTGAGGTATGATCGTGGGGTATGTCGCCCATTGGAGGGTGTAGGCGACTGACAAAGATCGCGTACCTACGTGCGACTTACATCGAGACTTTACTGTACCATGCGAAAGAGGCTAAAAAGATATTGTGGTAATTATAAAACGGCGAACACAACATTTATTTTAGATAAAATATAACAATAACATAGATATTTTACGGATGCACGACTGTAGCACCAATGAAATGATATCATACGAAATAAAAAATTAATAGATTGATCTGTTTAAATATAAAAAGATTGAGCCATGTAAAAAGTGGGAGATTGGCCGCGTTCAAAATTTGTTGAACTAGATCGTTTCGATTTTACAGAACTTTTCAGAATAATTTTCCATCCGATGGTGAACGAACTCGAATTGTTCTTTCATTTGCGTCGATACAAAGGGGCGATTGTATTTTTAAACATTTTTGCCTCGCTTTGCGAGCGTACCCGAAGTAAATTGCGACAAATAGTTGAGTTGCTCACAGGCCGTTTATTCTCCGGCATCTTCCCTCGAAGGAACTTTAGTTTGAATTGGATCTTTGATCGTGCTGAAGCGTTCGAAATGAAAGTGACCAAAGACACGACAAAGAAAGAAAAAAAAACAAAGAAAGAAAGAAAGAAAGAGAGGAAGAGAGAGAGAGAGAGAGAGAGAGAGAGAGAGGGAGAGGGAGAGAGAGAGAGAATTAACACGGGAAATCGAGGAACGTGGAAAGATCGTTTGCGTCCCGATTAATTAGCGATTGGATAGAGTATCGATAAAAGGAGTGGGACAACCGTAGTCGGCGATAATGACGCCCAAAGGAAATTTTACTTTGATTCAAGTTTAAAACTGCTCTTACTACCTTCGCTTTCAGAAATAAAAGGCATTTAGAGCCGTGGTTTTACATTAAAATCTTCCAATGTTATTAAAAATTCTACTTTCGTCAATTCTAAAATATGCGGCCTATAAACTCTATAAATTAAGAAGTCTATATACACTCTACAACTGCTACTATAAAATCGACCGGCAGGAACAATAAAACGATGAGTAGTTTTCATTCAAAATGCCGTCATTTTGTAAATAGTCAAGATTTTTAATTTATTTTTATTCAGGCCATAACCGTGTTCACGTTGATTAACACATTTCTTCACACTTTTGTTTTCGATCGGTAGAAGAATCATGACCAGAATCATGACAACAGGCCACACATGTTTCTAAAAAAAAAGACGCTCCAAACAAAAATATATAATTCCTATTTAAAAAAATCGCACGTGTACTTGAATGGCCAGTAAATATGTATATAAAATCCCAATGCAAAAAGTTCAATAGTTCTCCGGAAAATAATTCCTGAGATATCTTGAAATTTTCTCGAAAATCAGCATACCTCGTTAAGGGCTCTCGAAGCGATTACGATTACTATGTCTGCGAAATCGCTTAACGCGTATCTCGATTAACCGTCCCCTAATTTTTCACGATAATCACGACGGCGCATTAATTGCGCAAACGAGGGTACACACGCGCGGCGTGTCACCACGTTCGCGACCTCGCGAAGGATTCTATGAAAGCCGAGCTTCCGGTCGCACGATTCTGCTTAACGAGGAAAGAAGAACAAGGAGAAAGGAGACGACGGGGGGCGATACGAAGATAACGACGGCGAGCGCCGACACTCAACAGCGAAAAAATCCAACTTTGTAATACGACTTTACCAGGGGAGTATCATTAGGGCGACGCGACGCGTTTCCCTCCAGGACGCGAGCTAAGGAGGTAAACTCAAGCTCCGGAGGATTTCGAGGAGTTTCACGTGCCAGTCGGAATTGCAACCCACCTGGAACCATCTCGTAGAACTAACGAAAAAACGGGCCGAGTGGATCTAACTGTGATTACGCGAGTTGGACCCTGCTGAACGACGATATACTCCAATTAACCCCTTACTATTTCCAGAAATTTTTAATTGGCTAATTTAAATTGTATTCGCAAAAACTTGTATGTCTTTAAAAAGTATATTTCTTGAACTATTTTATGTAAAACTTTGGTGGAAAAATATCAACCCTTTGTTTCTCAATTTTATTTTTAAATCTTCGACGGTTTCAAACAATGGATTTCTTAGACTTCTATCTCTGAAAATGTTACATATAAAAAATACTAACTCGCCGTTTCGAAGTGTTTTTTTTTTAAATTTACATTATATTATATTACAGCCTCAATTTGCAATTTTATTTTTGCCAACATCATCGGCATCCTCAGTCGTTTAACAATCTATCAAGTCTGTTCAATTATTTTCACCTTTTCTTGGTTACTAAAAAATTCTAAAATATTCTTAAACACTCTTCCATGTTTCCAGAATACAAATTGATGAATAAAACTTTAATATAAAAATATTAATCCTTCATTTACAATTTTATTTTTATCGATGTCTGTATCCTGAGTGGTTTAACAATTCTGCAAGTCTATTCAATTTTTATCTACGTTTCTATAGCATGAAAAAATTCCAAGAAATTCTCGACTACTCTTTCGTGTCTCCAAAATATCCACCAATTTCGATTGCTCCCTGTTACCACGATTCTTTTTAGCGAAGCAAAATTTAAAAACAATTTCCCGTGCTACTGACTCGTTGAACTCCTGAAGACGCCGATGAAAAATAAATGGCTTCGAATCGCGAACAATGCTTATTAAAATAAATGAAATAATACACGCTTATCTCGGGTAGATTCAGAGCATCTTACGGTTTCGTTCACCGTAACGCACGCCGCAAGATGCACTTAAAATTCGTTGCGTGCCGTTCCGTATCGCGTCGAAGAAACGAAACGAAAAAGGGACTTTCGACACGACCGATTCGCCGATTCCAGCTGCCATAAGTGAACTTGGAACGTAGTTTCGTAATCGGGGGACAAGCTGTGAAATCGGTGAAGGAATCCGAAACGCGTTACCACGAAATTTTTACATAATCCGTAAACCTGCTCGTTCGCGAACGCGGTCACGCTCCGCGTTTCAAAGTGTCGAGAATGAGAGACGAAAAAAGAAAAAGAGAGTGTTCCATTCGAAAAAAACGACTATTTTTTTCATTCCTCGTTCCGTCTCCTTCTCTTGGCGAATTTTTTCCGGAAAGTGCACGTAACCATTCGTGGAAATTTAATTGACCACCGCAACGTGTACAGTCATTCTCATTAATATTCGGTTACTCCCCTAAAAAGACGATAACTTTTTTAATATTTGACACATATAACTTGGATTTTCTTTTTAGAAATTAGTTTACTGCATGACGCAGAAAAGAAATTTTGAAAAAATTCTAATTGCTCGGAATTGCAAAGAAAATATTAAAAGTTGTCTTTTTACAACTGTTTTTTGTGGGTCTATATTGAAAGTTTCACAAATACGTTTCGTAGATGTGTGTCAACGTGTCAACTGTATACACCAGGCACGGGCACGGGTGGAGACCCTCAAACGCCTGCTTCTCCCACCAACCTCGCTTTGGTGGGTTCGTTGGTGGGTTTGGTGTCCATTGCATCGCGCTTGCTAGAAGGGGACAGAGGGCGCTACGGTGTGGACGGTTTTGCCTCAATTAAGGCAAAATTGCCCATCCCTGGTATACACTCTGAAAATTTCATAAAAATTGCTAACCGTTGCAATGAGCTACAGCCGTTTAAATATGGTGAAAATTGCAGCTTTTCGCAATTTTCGGCCTTAAACTGTAATAAATCGAAGGATTCTTACATCTTTCGATGCTTGCGGCTGTATTCCACGTGATCCGATTTTGATAACATTTTCAGAATGTGTATAATCGACAGCTCACCAAAATCGGTAAAAAAATCCCGTTTCTAGACTGTTAACCCTCGCTCCACGGAGGGTTAGGTTTGCACAGTATTGAAACTAATTTTGGTTAGGCCTAGGTTAGGTCTGGGTTAAATTTCTTGGGGCGGTGGTGAAGAGGGGCGGTTGGAGCCCCTCCCACGCCCTAAAGGACGAATTCAGTCATTGGGAGTTTGCTATAATCATCCTAACAGTTTTTTGCAAATGTCCAAATACTAAGGCCGCGCGGCGGTAACATAGGGAAAAGTTGTTTAGAATGATAACCAAGACGACATATTTCCAGGTCATTGAAATCGGTGATGCGTACCTGTATCTGTATAATGATCGGTTAAAAAGCAGAATATCTTTAAAAAAGGAAGCTCTCACGATAAAAAATAAAAGTATACAATACGGTGCTCGAGCAAATACAATAGCAGTTGCATTTATTAAATTGGAAAAAAGACAAGCAAACGCGTTGTTATCTCTGCTGTTACCGTGCCGTAAACAATATCGCACCGTGGTTCTATCTCAAATAAAACACCTCGTTTCCTACAGGAAAACGTGGAGTGAATTCAACGTTGCGTAAACTTATATCGTCATTGACGGACTGTGATAACGAAAGGTAAATACCGATGATGAACGATCGATGATGACACTGTCAACCGTCAACACCAATTTCCAGTTAGGGTTGGCGAGGTTTGCTGGCTCGAAGCTCGAACGGTTATTGGTAAAATAAATTTGTTTCTCTAGTTCGTCTGTTTAATGTCCACAGATGTTAAAGATAATTGTATACGTATATTACATATGTTTGTCAAGCTGTCTAAATAATTACATAATTGTCTAAAGATTCAAGAATAATAAGAATTCAATGTGGGTTTGACTTCCTTTGAAGAATTTATTGTATTAGCACAAAATATTCAATTTATACAAGTGTCTATAATAATTAGATCTTTATGCAAAATAAAGATTGTTTCTATCAATTGCAAGAGACAGGAGCCGGATAAACGATTGATTAATAATTTGAACAAGTTGAAAATAGTATGCAGACATTCTACAATTATTTTCATTTTCTACTATTTTAAATTGCACCTATTAATTCTTGTCAGAAATGCATAAAGTTGCGTCCTGAAATAAATGTTGCAAACAACTTTTATCGTGCACAAAGATCCAAAGGATCAAATGATTACTTTGACTATCGTCTGTGTGGTGTTTGTACGAATGATTGTTCGTGTCAATCGCGGACATTTCGCGAGGATTAAAATTGCGAATAGCGCAGCATCCGCTTCCGGTGGGATAGACCGCATTCCATCGTCGTTCTGATTGGATCTTGAGGATTATGGCGGGCTTACGTAGATTGCGGTGCTCGATACGATCCTCGTCAGACCGGCAAACGATATTCGCCTGCCGGATTAATCTCTACCGACGCTCCTCGCGAATCCGAATGTAGCGTTTCAGCCTACGGGGTGCAGACTTGACCGGTGCAGATCTCCTTTCCACGGGATATCGGCCGAGAGTTGTGTCCCATTGTTGAAGGATAAATGGTAATTTCGATTGCTTGGATTGTCACGCGCCGTTCGGCCATTTCGAGCACCCTAACGAGATCCTTCTGAACGTTTCTGAATAAGGCGGGGACGTCTTCGAGACGCTTTAGGGTCGTTGGAAGTTAATAATACTGGCCCAACAAATGGAAAGGCATTTTCAAATTCAAGGGGAAATAAATCCTGTAGGAATATACCAGATGTCCCGCGACTCGTGGTCAACCGATTAGGAGGTGATTCTACATGTAAAAATGAGTCGAAAAGAAAGAATCCAATTTTTTCCTCTGTATCTTCGTTTTTGAGAAAATCATTGCAATAGCAAACACTTTGTTTTATTATACGGCATCCACTTTCTTACTTTGTACCAACAATAAGACAAACGACAAACAGCTAACCGAGGTAATTACTATGTATCGAAATGCAAATAATTTTTTAGACAATTCGCCCTATTCGAATTGTAGAAGTGTTCAGCCTATTCGTATTTTAAAAACGTTTATCCTGTTCGAATTTTAAAAACGTTCGTCCAATTCGAATTTGAAAAATGTTCGTACTGTTGAAATTTTGAAAGAGCCCGGTCTATTTAAATATCAAAAAAAATCTCCTTGTTCAAATTTTCAAATAATTTATACCACGCAAGAGCAAATATATTGTTCAAAAAACGACAATTATACTTTCTCTCACCATAGAGCATGTAAGTACGAATTGAATAATCACGACACTCGATAAAGAAAAATGTCTTCCCATACACTCGCTATGAAACTTAATAAATGAATCGGAGAGCAGAGGAATTTGTTCGATTGCTAGTATAAAGCGGTTAATTAATCGCCACAGGAGGCGTAATAAATCGTAACCGGAGCAGTTTCGATGAACCGTTACAAAGTTTCGGCGAGCTGTCTTTGAAGTTTGATTAACGAGGGTGGATCGTAGTTCACCGATATTACCTAAACCCTACAAACACAGGCCCAGACATAGCATAGACATAGAACACACACACACACACACACACACACACACGTATACACGTACACGAAAATCTCAGAGGATTCAATCTCGCAAAAGATGTCCTTATTATTGGCGACGTGGGTTCGCGAAGTTGTCGGATATCGGGAACACGACGAAGAAGATGGCGGGCGGGGGTGTACGAGCGACGAGGGACCACCGCAAAGTTTGTGCATTGGACGGACGCCATTAAGGTCAAGTATAGCGCCGTCCCTTGTCTAAACTTGGCTGCGGCTTCGACGAATTTTGGACAAGCAGTGCACCCTCCACGGTGGAGCTCGCAGAAAAACTATGGCGACATTATTGGCGACCGTGGAACCTTGAAACTACCGAGTCGACGAAACGAAACGTTCCAGATAGACAGTGGGGCAAACGCTTTCCTTTCTAACATTTCATTTCTTGTGCAGAAAAATACTTTTAATCGATGCGGCGAGGTCGCTTTCTTTCACAAACAAATATAATAGTTAGCCCTCCGTAGTCCAATTTTTAATTTGAAATAGCTCGATGACAGCAAATACAGTAATGCATCGTAGTGACAATACTAAAACAGTGACAGAACTTTTAGTAGAGCTATTGAAATGACGAAGATGCTTCCATTAGAAATTATTAAATGAGCTTACTTCTTTGCTAGAATGTTCGAACATACATTTGTTACAACAATTGTGTGGAATCTAAAGAAATTCAATGTAGTAATTTTTATAAAGCAACGTTTACGTAATGTTTATAAAGCAAGTCACATTCTCTGAATCATTGCATTTTTAAAATACGTTTGGGAGATCCGCTTGAATATTAATTTTCCTTTTTAATCATTTTCTCGCTTTCGTGTTTGTCGGAAGAAATCACGTAGTCGACCGAGCAAGGATAATCGATGCAGAGAGTCAATTAAGAGATGCTAGGGGTAATTAACTTCACCGGAAACAAATGGCCGATGAACGAGACGCCGTTATCTATCAGGCTCATCGTCGACTATCATAGCTACTCGTTAACGAGATCGCGCGCGTGGTTTTAATTTTCATAGCAACGCGAAAAAAAAGAATCGGTATTACGTATAGATGCACCGGTAAGTATGAAAAGCGTTAGAGTATCGCTTCTTTTTCATCTCGGAATGAATGCGAACGGAGAACGCGTTTGACGAGCGAAATTAAATCGGAGAGGCACGGTATTCGTACTTATCGGAATTGCGAGAGCCATTTTTAGCGAATCGCAATTTTATTTTACTATTTAATCCATTATTCATTTTACTATTTACTCCATTATTTACTTTACTATTTACTCCATTATTTATTTTACGCTTTACTCCATTATTTATTTTACTATTTACCCCATTATTTATTTTACTATTTACTCCATTATTTACTTTACTATTTACTCCATTATTTACTTTACTATTTACTCCATTATTTATTTTACTATTTACTCCATTATTTACTTTAGTATTTTCTCCATTATTTATTTTACTATTTACTCCATTATTTATTTTACGATTTACTCCATTATTTATTTTACTATTTACTCCATTATTTACTTTACTATTTACTCCATTATTTATTTTACTATTTACTCCATTATTTATTTTACTATTTACTCCATTATTTACTTTACTATTTACTCCATTATTTATTTTACTATTTACTCCATTATTTACATTCAACGTTTTCTTCCAAATTCCGGGCAATAACAATTTCAAAAAAATTTTGTTTACACATTACCTAGTAAACTAATCCTTCTAACACCTCAAAAAAGAAAAATTGGTCATTGTTCCAATTTTTAAAAAGTTATTCGTTTTTAGAGGGTGTGCGCGCTAAATTTTGCGACTAGCACCTACGGAAAAATAAAACATGCAAATTAAACAAAATCATCCCCTTTAAAGGATGATTACGTGCATCGAGGTTAACGCAGGAATTCAATAACAGAGGTCAACGATCGCATAAACAATACTTCTCGTGTTAAACCATATTGTCTCGAAGCAATGACACGCGACTCGATTCGCAAGCGTTATCAGAGGTTATCTGTGCGAGACGAAGGGGAAATCGACGACTCCGATTTAAAAGTAATATATATTTTCGTCTAACAAAGAAACCGTGTTTGCGGTTTGCTTTCCTGCTTTCGTGCTTTTAACTGTGATGTCGTGAAGTGTGAGCGTCGTGTCTACGTATACGGTGGACCACCGTGGCCCGAGCAAGTGTATGATGTTTCCGGTCCCCGGGCACGGACCCCTCCGGAAAGTAACAGTCCACTCTTCAAGTCAGTATAGTATAGCACTCTCGACGTGTATTGGCGTATTATTGCCTTATTGCCCCGGCGTGTACTTCGTCACGTTCCCGGTCGAGTTTTTCGATCGGTTCCCCGAACTACGATTCCAGGTATAGATTTATGAAAAAAAGGGTCCTCCGGTTGTTTTTCAACGACCATAATTTCCATTATGCTACTGCCGACTGTATGCAGAACAGCTGCGAAATTATACTGGCACGTTTCTTTGGTTTTGCATGATGCTAAATTCTGTTGATTTAACATCAATTTTGCGCGAAGTTACATTGGATTAATCTAGAAATGTCAATTTAAATTTCTTTTTGTGGAAACCTGTATGATGGGGTCGAAAAATTGTTTAAAATGACTGCACGTGTGTATCTTCGTTGGCAGTCAATGTTAACTTAAAAGTGTTAATTTAGCACGATAATTTTCGGAAAATCAGTACGAGGTAGTTTCGGAATTTCTTCACGTTTCGTTTTCCTATTTTACTAAATGGTCACATATTTGTTTCAATCTGCTTTTTTTTTAAAGAAAATACATGAAACTCTCTCATTGTCATAATAGATGTCCACCTGATTCCTATAATGTCAGGATTGCAGCAAAGGAGTGGACTGGACAGCTATTATGCCTATGAGTGTATTTCAAGTTCCTTCTCTTAAAAAGCAAATTAAAATTATTGATATATTAACTATCGAGAGTCTATTTTTAGATTTTCGAGTGACTGTATTATATCTAAAATTTGCTCAACCATTTTCATTGAAATATTTGTGTGATTAGGAATTTCTAGAATAATATTACTCGTACTAATAAACTCACATTTATATTTGATTCTAACCCAGATAAAGTATTTAAAAGATTCTTCTAATCAATTTGTATCGTTAAACTGAATTTAAAATAAAAATACATGATAATGGCATTAAATCCCAAAAAATTGATTAATAACTTCCTGTTTACAACCTAAGGACGTGTAAACATTAGAACATGCCAGAAAGTACTGTCCATTTTTTAAGGTTAAGTATCGAAACTCGAACGTCAAAACATAGTAAAAGATTAGAACATGAAAAGATCAGAACGTAATAAAAATTAGTACTACAGTTTGTTTTTATACCAAACATTTTAATATCACTACCTCAAGGAAGATAGTAACCGTGTAATTAGCGTTTAATCAAAGAGAAAATTAACTTACAGATAACTTATGGAAGAGCCCAGGACGAAATTTGGTCCGAAAGGTCACTATTCTTCAGCTTGTAAACAATTTTCAATGCTCAAGAAGCGTGAAAGGTGAAGAATGTCCAGGAAAGCCATAAAACGCTACCTACACCTACACCGTAGACGTGTTAAAACTTTTCCGGTCTACCTTAGAACCGTTGGCACCACTGCTTCAATACGGAAGACAATTATACCCAGCAACATTATTTGCATATTCAAATAGCCTCTATTTACTCTATTAAACCTTTACAACTATCATGCTTCTACGCTGAAGAGGATCAAAACTTTATTATCACCCTGTATTATTTTCTTTATCCACCAGGACAAATATTGTATACATTTACACACTGCATAAACAGTTGTAGATTTTCAATTTTACCGCCAGTAGTCAGTGTATTATATTACAGCAACTGATCGTATTATATTTTCAATATCTCCAGATTTAAAAATTAATTTTTTCACTGATATACCGAACGTTTCTAATCTCCAAAATGAAATAAGATTGCAGGAGTAATTCGAGTAATTCGAAAATCGATCGAATAAGTGCAACGAAGTAACAAACATAATTCCTGTCAATTTTTCAGGATTGTACAGAATCTTCCTTCAACTGTACCACTATAGACCGCGTAATTCTGCATACATATAACCTCCATTTGCATGAAGATTCACATAAAACGCAGAGATTAATGTCTTTAGTACTAAACGCTTCTAAGACAAAATCAAATAAGTTCAACTCACTTTCAGAAAAAGCCTTTACCAGTAAAAGACAGAAATGCACTTTTCCGCTCCTCAAAACATTAACAATATTCACTGCCCTATCACAATCAGTATTGAACAGTATTCATTCAAAGAATACAAAAAATAAAACCGATATACGACGAGAATCTCAGAATGTACATCCTTTAGAAATAAGTAACTTTTTTAAAATTCGACCAAACGACGAAAAGAAACTTGTTAGTGGACGAAAATACAACAGACCCTTTAAAAAGGAATAATTTTTTTTAAACTTTATAAAAACACAAGAATTATGTTTAAATATCACAAGAATTAAAAAGTTATTCCTTTTTAAAGTGTGCGCCAATACTGTATTTAGGCACTGTAGGTACAACAGGAAAACGTATGACAAATAACCAAGATTACCAAAAGTGGACATTTAAACCGAACATTTGAATGTTCCATAAGATGCTAAGTACCTAGAGTGAACATGTTAACAGTTAATTTCCATGATCTTAAACCAACCGCTTCAACCACACTGTCTCACAGATTAACATTCCCCGTGGGAATGAAACTCTCGTTGTCCTTCCTACCTGTCCACGTTGTTGTTCTTGAAGCTGACCATTCCTGCGTAGACAGCTTCCCTCATAACGCACGTTAGCTCACTCGTCACGCACTGCACAATCACCACCAGCCTCGTCACGACGAGGCAACACGAACAGGAACAACAGGAGAACCGTACGAAGAAGACGAGGACGACAGGGAGGAGAAGAAGAAGAAGAATAAGAAGCGATCAACACAAAGGAACATCGTCGCGTCACGTGCACAGCAACACAAACTACAACGTAACCGGTAACAGAGGACACCCTCACGGGACACCGTTTCCGGACCGACTGAAGAGGAGCCACGCTTCGCGGCCGATCTACCCCCACCCTCTCTCTTAGTCTTCCCCCACTCCGTGGTCTAATTGCACCGTTCGACGAGAGGCCAGCTGACGCATCCTTTCGTGTTGTCATTCCCAAGCCGTCTCCGATGACGGCCGATCGCGATCCGATGAATCGAGACACGTTGTCGAGGGTCACGTCCGATTCGAGACCATCCCTTCGTATTTACATGCTGCCGACGCAAGATGATACATACATTCAGTGCCAGGTAAGCATCATTTGTAATATTATACGATTTTAACGCTAGAACTACCGAGAACTAAACGCGACTGGTATATATCGTCTTATAATAACGACAATATTGCATTTATTCTGTTAAGGATTATTGGTCGTGGATATCGGGTCACAAACTGTTCACAAGTCTGAATAACTAAATTATACATTTGTTATACGACGCGCGCTTACTCGCGCATTACCGTCGCAGCGTACAGAGAGCGAACGAAGAGGACGGTCGACACAATGACACGTGCATCCCATGTCCGGTACCCTACTAGAGAAGGTTAGTAAAAAATTACTCGGAGAAAAAATTTATAATGTCAATATTTGTAAAAGAAACAGAAACCAGTCATTTTGACTGGTCCGTTAACAGTTCTAGTGAGGAGAGTACGATTTCCGTGGCCCCTCGTTTTGAGGTTATATTTGTGTTCTTGGGGTTATTTCAAGAAAAAAATGTATATATAACATGGTGTCAAATTAGCCTGGTTTAGTCGGTAAAGTAGATTTCCTATTTTTTATAAATTTGCAAATATCTCGGTAACTATGCGAAATATGGCAAAATATCAAGAGACCTTTTTTGTAGAAAAAGAAATTTTATTCGCATAATCTTTGCATTGTAGCTGTCATCCAGAATTTGAAATAATAATGGAAAAATCATGTGAATAAAATGAGTTGTGGTTAGATCGAGGAGGGGGCGGAAATCGTACTCGTGCCGTTCTAGTGTTAAGGAAAATTAGTTTTCAATAGTCTCGAAAACATAAGAGGACTATCATTCACCTCGGTGGATCAAAAATTTTTAGGACTTTCCTTAAATATAATCCCGTAGATTTTGACGAGATAAACCGAAACGTGTTAGTTTTAAAGTCATAAATTCACTGGTTCCGAAGTGATACGTCTTTGATATACAATTTAACGTTTTTATTATACAATTCAATTTGACATTTGATTAGACCATAAAAGTTAGGCTATTTCTCTTCACTCTTTCACTTTCTCTTTCACTTATGCTCTTCACTATACGCGAGCAGTGAACTATCACTCTTGAAACACTCGAAAGTGTGTCCCTTGCTGTCACCGATCGAACACGCAAAATTAATTATAATGGAGAACATTTTGATCGTTACTTGCATGAAAAATCATTTACAGAAAATATCTCGGCAACTGTTAATTTTTCATCTCGGTAACTGTAAATTTTGTACACTCAATCTACCAACGTAAAAATTAATTTTGAATTCTGTATAAATAATTTTGTCATCCAGATATGGGTGAGATGGCGATCAAAGTGTTAAATGACTGACGCTGTATATGCCTGTTATGTAAAATGCTATATAATATTGAATTTTGGTCTGGTTCTTCGAGAGAATGCACCGCTGCGCGACGTAACGGAGTACTTTAGAGGCTCCGAGCGACAGGAAGGAGAGCCAGTCGAACGGAAAACGGATATGCGTTTCGATACACCCTTGGGAAAGGGTTTTTAAACCTTAAAGCGAGGCAAGTCTAGAGGAGAAATATTTGGGCAGCTACTACACATGGCAGAAACAGAGTTCGGTAGAATTTCTAAGAAAAATATACCAAGATATTGGTACACCATTTAAAAAGGTATCATTTTTCGAAAATTTGACGAAACGCCTTGAGTTTCTTTTTAAATTTAGGAAGAATTAGATTACTAGAAAATGTGCAAAGAAATTTAACGGATGTGCGAATATTTTTTTAGTCGCAGCAGGTCTTGAAATAAGCCCTTCACGCTGGAAATCTCGCGGACACTAATAATAGATTTTGAGGGTCTCGGAGACAGCGATTCTATTTGAAGACCGCTCTTTTCGCGGATAAAAGGCACGAGCGTGATCGTTATACTGTGGAAATGATCTCTGGATAAGAATCCTAGATGCACTTCAACACCTCCATTTCGACAATCGAATATTCCGGCGATTTCGAAGGTTAGTCCACCATCTTGCCTCTCTTACATTAAAAAGTCCTGAATTTTCAGTACTATCGCGTAAAAATATGATTTTTCACGTGCATCGAACGATCTTATTTTAACACTAGAACTACCGAACACTAAACGCGACCGACACTAAATTAGACTGGACAGTCATTTTGACTGGACCGGTAGTTGTAGTGTTAATTCTTAACACGTCAAATTTGTAGAATTCACGGAATTGCGTTAAATTTACAGTATCGATTTTACAGAACGATATATAATATATAATTTATAGGATATTTAGAAATTAATTTAACAGAAATGGGGTAAGCAAGTATTTTGCTTATGCACACTCCGATTTTTGTATTTAAACTTAAATAAAAAGTGAAATGGAATTAAAGATTTCTTATTCATTTCCGTATTGTTTGTCTGAATTGTATTGTTCTAAAAAGTGCTTAAAAATATTCTTTTAAGTAACAATCCGAAAAGAAATAATTAGATGACGTTACAAAGGGTGCCAATTGATTATCATTTAATTATTTCTTTCGGGGGTGTTACTTAAAGGAATATTTTTAAGCAGTTCTTGGAATAATACAGTCATTGAAAATTGCATTAATAGGCTTCCAGTAAGTAAAGTGGCAATATACGTTGTTCATGAAGTAGAGTACCAGTTACTATTCGTAATTCTGTTCGCTCGAATAAATAGCATCGATACCAAGAGGAAAGTAGGAAACTGGGTCTATTGGGCGCCTCCTGTATCGTTCTTTTTTCTTTCCGAGGATAATACACGTGCCCCACTTGGTCGCAAATAAATCACCAACGCGTCACTTATTCCCTATTATTCGCTGATATCTCACGATCGGGATTGCCGTGCGAAAAAGATCGCGGAGATCGCCGAGATTTCGCGTGTGAACGATCCGATCATTTCACGTACGCTTCTTCTACGCTCTACATAGTGCTATACATGTATAGTAAACATGTTAAAACAACGTTAAAATCGTAAAAAAGAATTTTATATCAACGTGACTACCCGACAGAATTCGATAAAATTTTAGTTATATTTTCAGATTAGTGCCTGGTAATTTACAAAAGAGCTTCAAAGCGACAACTAAAACAATATTCGAAAACAGTAAATTTGATTGCGTTGCTCAATTTTATAAAATTCTTGCGAACGCTCTTAAAAATGCATTCAACATGTTAAACATTGATTGAATAGTGTACTAATGTTTCTTAGTTAGTTTTAAGTTAGTGAATAAAATATTTCTTTTATTCACAATACTTTTTTTTCGATTTATTCGTGTCCTCATTTTCATTGTAAAAACGTTGATCTCCGTATAAATACGATAATATATTATCTTAACGATTGCTATTGAAATAATTAATTTCGATAATGCCCAAGCCTGGTTCGCAGTGCATTGTCAACGATACCGATAATTGCCGGAATTAATGCGCTCAAAAACCGCGTATTGTTTTGAAATTCTCATAGTCTCGGTACAAGAAGCAATTCAACGAGACGAAAAGCGTCGCGCGTTCGTAATTCCTCGTAAAGAGAAGATTCGGTTTAAATTGCAAATATTGTTGTTCCGCGTGGTTAACAAAGCGACCCGTTCGACAATTGTGCCGCCGTGAAAGAAAAGTTTGTTCTCGTTCGGCTGACCCCGGTGGCTTTTCACTGAAATAAATTAACGAGCGCGTGCACACCGCATAATATAGTTATAGCGCATAGAGTATAGAATGCATGGTGCATATACATATAGTATGCACTGCATACCTGTGCGCCTACATTCATCCGTCCCCCTGGCAAGTTGAATATGAAATTTCGACCGATTCCCTTTTGAACTTACCGTATACAACCACTCGTACCCTTCGGCTAACAATAAGGAAAGGGGGGGCCCCCTTTTACCTGAGGTGTTCACCTGTGTCACCGAAGTCTCGTCAGGTGAATTCCGCGTAACTCACCTAACTGCGTTCAACGCTCGGAAGGACCTTTCATCTTTTCGGTGAGTCTCTTACCTGAAACATAACCGATAATCCAAACTGTAAACGAGCAAGCTCCAATTACACCGGTCAACAAAATTAAACTATTATTATATGTATATAAAGTGGAGCTTACATTAATTGCTAATATCGAAATGCGGGAAAAATAATTGAGAATGTAGAGTTTATTTATGAAAAATGTAAATCGCTTTATAGAAAATTCGAATATCCTTCTCTGTTAGATTATACAATATTTGTGTTTTCTTGAAATGGTGTACTTATTATTTTGAAACCGACGTATAAACGGTCTCTAATTAAGTGCAATGTGGTATCAAACACAAATTTTGCATGGGATTGAAATAATGATAAAAACTTATCAAAAGATATAGTGGCCTTACAGAAATTTCGGGCAGTGTATATTTTGTACAGTTCGATTTGTTCGCATCGACTAGAACCGGGCCGAATAAATTCACAATTTTTCCTCTCGAGCAGGAGGATCCTCGGGCCCAGCGATTGCGCTTAGTTTCAATTCCAGTTTTCTGCTAGCCGTTGTCGGATACCACGATACACAATCCTGGTGTCCCCGCGGTTTCAATTTGAAGCACCGGTGTCTTGATATTGTTGCGGTCGCGGGAACAAATTGGCAATGCTCGGGCAATCTAATTTCGCTTCCGGTCCACGGGGAACTTTGATCGCGACCACGGACTCGGGAAGACGAGCATAAACTTGCAAAGTAGCCATACGATTCGAAAATAAAGAAGAAAGGTTTCCATTTCGTGGAACGGAGCTTGTCATAATACACTTTCCGATCCATGAATCTCTCCAGTGTAACTCCTCTTAATTTTCTTGTTCCAAGACACTGGAAGGATAAAATGAACATTTTGACAAGATCGTATTTGGTCGGAATGAGCAAATACTGTTGTTTATAACATTTTTACTTTAACCTCTAGAGCAGGGATGTGTATTTTTGTCTCAATTGAGGCATAATTATCCCCACCATAGTACCTACTGTCCTCTACCAATATCCGCCGTTGCCATGGAGGAAGGACTCGCTTCGCTCCTCGCGAGCAGTGCGCGCGCATCTATGCCGCCAGATCAGGGGAAGGTGCCTCTGAAAAGTTACCCTCTCTCCGATTACCGCGTTAAGCTCGCATGCGCGACGGGAACGCAACAGGAATTGAGTGGGGAGCGAATGATGACACGTTGCGCGTGCCCAATGGGGACGCAAGACGCAACACGGGTGAGTAGACAAATGACAGGACATATCGCAGATTATAGGTTATTGCCGCGTATCGTATCTATTACCTACTAAATGAAATTTGAAATGGCTTCACCGATGCCACCGCTACCGTTATGTGTCGCCTCAGTCGCGCGCGGCACGTCACGTGACCAGTCTACGGTCTTAGTGGGGGTCGTTGGAGTGTGCTCACGGTGGTGGAAGGAGCGTCGTAGGGGCGGAAACGACATCCAAATGGATTACGTCTGGCGGCACTGGCACGCATCGCGGCTGCGAGGAGCACCACGTGCGTCACGGTCGCGCGCATTCGAACGCACGTGAAAGACAAATATGGTAATAGATTCTATTTTGTTATCTCGCAACCCGTTCAATCGGAAAGGCGCGAAATGAAAGAAAACGAAACATTGTATTTTGACGCTTCGCGCTCTCGCCAACCGATACTAAACGTCACTTGTTTACATCGGTGACTTGTTTATATCGCGTGCGCGCGGGCAGGTACGAAGGTGCGTATGGCGGGGGCAACGAAGTTTTTCTCGATTTTCGAGTCGTGTGTTTGTTGCGTCATATAATAAATTAATTGTTCTAACTTCTCAAAAAAACCACGTCACATGGTCCAATTTTAAAAAGGTCTTTTTAGATGTGTCCGAATATTAATGGGACTGTATATAATTAGTTTGAGTCTATAAGACACCCGGGTAGAAATGGAAAAGTTTTAAAAAGTCCCTTTTTTCATTTGATCGTGTAATTCTTACGAATTGAAATTTTTTGAAAATCTTTTCCGCACGCCGTTTAGTAAACCGATGCTTCCGATTACTTAAAAAAAATAGTCAAGTCCTTTGCTCGCAATTTTAAACAAATTATTCTGATTTAATGGGCGTTTAAAGAGCCACCGTACATTTTTACGATCGTATTTTATGGTTAGGAGCAGAAGCGATAGCAAACTTCGACCACCAATATTAATCACCCGGCATGCATCCCGCGGGAATCCTGTAAAACGTTTTAAAAAGTTTTGCTGGACCCCTGTTTACCGCCCATGTCCATTGTTGACCGAGTTTCGTGTGTCTATAAGAAGTTCCAGAAGTTCAGCGATTCTTCCGGATAACTGATAACAGGTCGTCGTATCCTGCGTGGTGCACTGGGTGCACGGGGTGCAACGATGCAATTTTTCACGCAGGATATCCATAGGGCGTTTGCGCTCGCATCTCGCGTATCAATCTTGCTGTTCGGTGATTTCGTTGTTTCCATCGCGGAAGGAAAAGTTACGCGAATCTCGTCCGAGGGAGTTTCGAATGGCGGTCTCGGGCTGGGAAACTTTTCCAGGAAAGGATCCTCGCGAGGAATGCGGGACGAAAGGATACCTCGCCCCTCTGCTTTTCCCTCTTTCCCTTATCCCTTCTTTTTCTGTTTCCTCTTTCTACTTTCTACTGGGGAATCCGAAGTATTTACCCCCACTATTTTCCGCCCTTTTTCTTACTTTTGAACAGCGAGAAATCTTCCAGTGGCATAATAATATTGGACAACTAACCTTTACACGTTGACACGTATCAAATTCTATCGAATTTTATATACTAGGATTTTTAGAAAATATTCAGAAGCCATAAATGCATAAAGATCCGCAGTCTAAATATTACATAATAGTATTAAATAAATCTAGCATATAAAAACTCGATGTTTTATTAATTTATTTTGTAGAGCCTTTTTTAATAAATTTCGTCAAGAAATTTGTTTCCATGAAACTTTAACTGTTCCACGAGAATACTTTTTGAAAAAGTTCCGAACAGGTAACAGTTCTTTTCGTAAAAATTCCAAGGGAGCAGATTATTTTGACAAACGAAACGTTCAAGTTCGAACAGAATTTTTTAAAAAACGGAAGGTACCTGTTTATTTCGAGCACTGTTCAAAACAGCTCCAAATGTAAAGGTCTAACATAATATAGTAATTTTAAGTTAAGTGCTTTAGAGTGGTATTCTTTATGTACGGATGAAATGATTAAAACAAGATTGTCGACCGCAACGCGTTGTTGTAAATTCCACAGACGCGACAGCGAGCCGAATTTCTCGCAAAAAGCGGGCAATTGTTTCGCCAAGCAGACAGCGTGCCGCGTAATCTGTTATTTCGCGATTCAATTAATAAAACGTCAAGGCCAGCCGCGGCGTCGGCGTCTGCGACAACGTCTGCGAGGGTGTCTGCGACTTTTTATCGCGTGGAACGACTAGGAGACGTCGTCTTTTACCGGCGAAAGAAAAATTGCACGCTCAAGGGCATCGAACTTCTTCGAACTGTTTCGAACATTTTTCGTTTCTATCGGCGCGTCTAAAGGGGATGAATTGTCCCCCGGATCCCAATATCTCTTCGAAAGGAGAAGTTTCCATGGAATCCGCGGATGTTTCTTCGCCGGAAGTTCCTCCACTCTACCTGCATAATCCGGCCACCCGCCCCAAACTTTCTATCTTTTGGACCAAGGAACGCTGGGGATCTCTTTATGGTTGGACAATCATTGTTCCCCCGAAAATCGGATCAATCGATTGCCCATTGTTAGCGATTCTTACCTATTCCATGTATTTACAATGCACCGTAACAATATTTTTTTACCTTTTTAAATGGAATGGCTAGTGCGTGGAAAACTTGTGTTTATGTTATAAACTGCACTATGATTTTACTAGTTCATTTTCTAAAATACTCGACATTGCCTATCATGGATCTATTTTTTCATTTTTATTACTTCATTTTCGAAAATATTAGATATATTCTAAAGTATTCGAGAAATTTGCGTTTACATCATGAATTTCACTATGTTCTTATTATTGTTCATTTTTTACAATATTAGACATTTTCTAGAGCATTAGAATGATTTCATAAAAATCGGTCAAGTTTGCCACGACCTAAAAATGTTTCAGTGGATGTTCATGCAAAATAAAAATTGTTCGCCATAATTGCAAAATACGGAAGCTACATAGACATTTATTTCTTTTCCTAATAATTTTAATCATTTGGAATTAATACAACAATATCTTTAAATTCTTTAAATGTTTCTATTGTATTTGCATTTGATCTCTTCATTTTTATCACAAATAATGACAAACTTGGATTCATTCAGATTCTGCACGGTTTTCAATGTTACGTGTTCTTATTTGTATGAATTTATAACATAAATTGATAGATGAGATTTAAAACAGTGAAAGAATTTCACTTCTTATCATTAGATTGTGGATTTTGTGCAATTATGAGAAAAATGAGTAGATGAAACACAAAACTTTAAAATATATCAGACAATTTAAAAAGTACCATTACATTACTTATATCTTGTTGAAATTATTAAGAGACGAAGGAAGTGTCTGTACAGTTCTTGTTGCTTTCAAATTGTTTGACACGTAAATGATTGTATTTCGCGCGGCGAGCGATACAACGCCGCTCGGTGTCGTCGTCTTTCGCTCCAGCGCGATTTTTGGTAATCCGAGCGAGTGAGAGGGGGGATGCGATCCACCTGTGCGTGTCGAAGTCAGTCGTGTATAGATTTCAAACAAAGCGAGACATATCCTAAACTCAGCGAAGCGTGCTATATAGAGCAAACGGTTACACGGCGAACAAGTTGTACCTCGCGTTATGATCCCGAGCAGCTGTAATTTTCTAAGTCTTGTGCTGAACAAACCAGTGGTGTGCAAGAACAGTCGTGGACCATCGGCTGTTTATTAAAAAACCTCGAACTGAACTCGACTTATTCGCCTAACGATCCATCGATTCCGGTTCCCGACTCTAGCGCCTGAATCCGCCCTATTAATCCTGCTAGCACCGCCCTATCCTCTAAGGCTCCCCGTGCTAACACAAATGATGTACAAAATGTTGATTTTTTCATAAAGATCCGCTGTCTAATTACCAATGCCTTGCAATTGATTGAAACAATTTGTACTCAGTCTAATTACCATCAACTTATTAAAATTGTTAGAAGAAGGAACGAATATTTGTTTGGTCCCAATGCCTTGCAAATTGATTCGAACAATTATTATTTTGACCACAAATCCGTGATTTATGCGAATTCCTCAGCGATTACGCGAGGAGTACAGAAATTCCTCTAGAAACGAGCGATTACAAAACACACAGAAATGTAAGAATTATAAAATGTGTCGGAAGCAGAAGGCGGTTTAGCCCAAGTCCTAAGTGATTCACGAGTATTGGAAAGCCCACGGTCTTACTTTTTTCGAACAAGCTCGTCGAATGTTATGCGACCGCGAACGTCGCTGATTGGCGAACGCGGTTTGTCCGACGGGGACTTTATGACCCTACAAAACGTCGTAAAGCGGAATCCTCGGACATCCGGTCGCCACGTGTGGCATTCGAGAAAGTCAACAGGCCCCGAACTATTGTCGACGCGAGGCAGAATTGTTCGAAGACCTGGCTAAACACCGATGGCGACGCACGTGGAGGTTAAGTCCTTCCTTACGACACGCCAATTGCTCTTCCGGTGGGTGCAGTGCCCTAAAACAGCACGTGTTCGCCAAAAATGTCAGGTTGTAAATTACGTTCTAATAGCCTGGCTTCTCTAGTATTAGCTGACTGACACTCGGCGACGGTAATATTTCCGTACCGTTGCTTGAAAACACATTTCTGCAATGGTTAGCGTCAATATTCTTCGTTAGAGATGTTCAATGTAATATTTATTAAAATTGCGCACATTTCAAAAACTCCTCTAATTTTCTGTATTCTCATTAGTTCACGGTAAATCGATCGATCACGTCGTATAAACTATTTGCTTTATTAGTTTGTTATTTTTTTGTTCTAGATTTTTAAACAATTTTAAAATATACTGGGATACGGATTAAAGTCCCTATTTTAATACATAATCGTTGGAACGTCAAAGGCTCAAAGCATTAATGGGAGCATATAAATATTGGAAATAAGGAAGTTCTTAGGATGAAGAATGGGGAATAAGAATATTATGTTTGAGATAATGTAAGGCAGCACAGAAGAGAAAAATGAATGAAAGAATAAAAAAAATGCTGGTCGAATATGTGTAAAAATGACTAGAATAAAAAATGTAATAAATAGAGAAAACGCGAAAGAGATTTTAACTTGCCAATAGATTCTGGGAGGTTGCATTTCATTTAGCAAAATTTTCGCGAATCCAACAGATTCAATTTGTAAGAATGATGTATAATGATGTACGAATGATAACCGCAAGCTTAATTAATTGAATTTGGAACAAATTTTCGTTATTTACGCCGTGGGACATTGAAAACGCGAAGAGGATAAATAAGCGCTTAATGGCCGAACTGGTAGGTTGAGTTTGCGAACGTCTCCGGTAATCCTCCCGAAGTTCTGCAAAGTAGATGCGTACACTGGCAGAGTGGAAAGAGGAGCTTAGGTTCTCATGGAAAACCGTGCATACCTCTCTTCGACTATGGATCGCGCGATTCAGTGGTTCGCCGCGTGGAAAAATGTCTCCTGCGAAATTTCCCTTGCCACAATTTCCTCGTCGTAATCCTTTTACCTATGGCTTCGTTACCGGTGGCAATTAAAAAATGAAATTTCACGAGACCCGATGAGGATGCGATACTGGCGAAACCGCTCGACCGATGTACACTCCGAGACAATATTTTATAAGGCACTAGGAGGAATCGTATCAATCGATCGTGCAAATGTCTTTCCGACAAAGAATTTTCTTTGGGTGGGTGAGTGTGAGATTTTTATCGTTTGATAAGAATTGTTGCTTGTATTGTCTAAAAAAAAAGAAACATCGAAACTGACGTTGAAGGATGACATCCAGGAATAACATCCAGAAAACGACGTAAAGGTTAGAGATCGAGGATAACATGAAAGAATAACATCAAGATTGGTAATCAAGATGAAAAATCATGAATAACAACCCAGATTAACAATCAAGAACAATATTCAAGATCAAGAATCTAGAATAACATTCAAGATTAACCATCAAAAACAACA
This sequence comes from Sphecodes monilicornis, assembly GCA_913789915.3. Classification (NCBI taxonomy): domain Eukaryota; kingdom Metazoa; phylum Arthropoda; class Insecta; order Hymenoptera; family Halictidae; genus Sphecodes; species Sphecodes monilicornis. The sequence continues at coordinate 481,275 of OU565284.1, forward strand.
TTCAAGATTAAGAATCAAGGTTGACAATCAAGCATAACATCCATGATTTCCAAAGAAGCATAACATCCAAGATTGACAATCAAAACTAAAATCAAGACTAAAATCAAGACTAAAATCAAGACTAAAATCAAGACTAAAATCAAGAGAAAATTCAAGACTAAAATCAAGAGAAAATTCAAGAATAACGCCTCAAAATGACATCAAGATTAAAAATCGAGAGCAAGATCCAAGAATAGTATCAAAGCTAAGGATCAAGCATAATATCAAGATTAAGAAACAAGGACCACACTCGTGAATAGCATCAAGATCAGAATCAGGAATAACAATCAAGACAATAACAATAAAAAATAGCATCCAAAATGAAAATCAAGATATACAATCATGATAAAAGTCAGGTTAAACATCAAGATTATCAATCGCGAATAAAATCCAGAATAACATTAAGATAAGCAATCGGGAACAACATTATGATCGATGATCAAGAACAACATCGAAGAATAAAATCAAGATTAATAATCCTGATTGGCAATCATGAATAACATCAAGAATAAAATTAATATGAATAATCAAGAACAACACGCAAGAATAAAGTGAAAATAGCGGTAGAATACGGTAGATTCACGAAGGAACTGAAACGGGGAAAATGTCTATGAAAAATCATATTGCGGATACATAAGTATATTTATGGTCGCGGGTGTACGCCGAATAAGTTTCCGAACCCTTCGTTACCCGGAGCGGTGCGGCAGTGGCGCGACAAAAAATACGAGAGAGAAGAGACGCGACGAGGCGAAGCCGTAAAGCGGAGAAAGTGCAGTCCGCGCGCGAACGCAAGCAAAATGCAACCGCATCGCGGTGCACTCGGTACTCGGGACCGGGGGAAAGTATTACTCGCGAGTTGCGACTCGCGACTCACGCGCCGCAAAGTAGGTATTCGTCTCTCGTCCCGTCGACCGACGGACCGACAATGGGGCTTTTAGCGCGACAGCCGAGATCGAATCTCTATGCAAATTTTCCCTGGATATTTTATATTAGCCTGTTACGCTACTCTACGTGGAACGTGCATACGATTTCGTGGTGGCAATTTCATGAACCGTTCACGCATGTGTGTTTGCTGTATTACCGACTCGCGTAAACATTCGAACACTCTTAACAAGACGATATCGTTTCTTTAATATTCGACCCTACGACTTGAATCTCTTTTTTTTCGAGGAGACAGAACAATCGTGCATGACGCGGAAACAATAATTTGCAAAAACTGCAATTCGTCAGAATTACAGAGAAAATGCCAACATTTGTATTTTACAACTCTTTTATGTGAGATTTTTCATCTTGAATACAATCATAATCATAATCCAGAGATTGACGACCACGAATAAAATCGAGAATAAAATGAATATCAATAATCACGAACAACACGAAGATTGGGAATCAAGAACAGCATTCAAAGTAAAATTAATGTTGATATTCAAGAATAATAATCATGAATAAAATCAAGAATAAAATGGACACGAATAATCAAGAATAACATGAAGATTGCCAATCAAGAACAAACGCTATAGAATAAAATCAAGATTGACAATCAAGACTAAAATCCAGGGTTAACATAAAGATTATCAATCAGGAAAAAAATCCAGAGTAACATCAAGATTAATAAACAACATCCGGTATAATTATTTAAAAAATTTCTCATATCTCGAAAATTGGTTTCCATTCTACGATCGAACTTTTCACCAATTGGATCTATCAGAGAAAAGAAAGCAGTTCGACTCGAATCTCCAGGAATCTTCCCTACAGTCACCAAAACGCGGACATTAAAATTTGCCAGGAGAGCGTGATTTTTAAGCAAGCTGGTGCCAGAGTAAACATTCGACGGGAAAGTCAACCACTCCGAAATCCAAGTGGAACCCTTTTGGAGCAGACTGCGAGTATCTGTTCCCAGACGCGTCTCGTTAATAAGGGCCAGCCGTTGCTCCCTTCTTGCCCCTTTACCCGGCCCTTGTTTTAAGCCTCTTATCTATGGCATACCTGTGCGGTAGCGGCTCAACGATCCTGGCGAGTCGAACTTCCTCCGTTCTCGCGACGCGCGTGTACGTTTACCCCTGCTCTTCGACCCTGTGCGTTAGGACAGCCTAACACCCTAAACGAATTCCTTCAAGTTGTCAGGTTAACCCTTAGACAGCAGTGATTTTCTAAGACTTCGTAGAAGACGATGAAGAGACCTCGAACTCTGAGTCTTTCGATTCTCTTGTATATCGTATCGGAAACAGCAGAGACATTAAACAAATTCTTTTTTAATATTGTCGAACAGTCTGTCTTCCAGAGAAAAACTCGAGATCGCTCGCGTATCGCGATAAAAGAGTGAAATATGAAAAAAGTAATTATTACATTGTATGGACCGGTTAACGTCTAACAACTTTTATTCGAAATATTTTTCGATTCGACGAGTAGGTTGCGAGTAAACTCGCCCTGTTCATATATCGGGGCATTACTGTAGTGTACCAGTATTTTCCTGGTTTTCTTCTCGATTGTATCGGACGACATCTCCGTTCAGAAGATCGCTCTCAAAATTTGACTATGGTCCATGTTTCGGCGATTTCGAGCCACTGCGCGGCAGTTAATAATGTCGGAACCTATCGAATTTCCGCGTCTGTTTCCTGTCCCCGAATTTCAAATTTTCACCGCAACTCCTCTGGCTGACATCGAGCAGACCACCGCGATAAGTTCGCAACTCGGACTGAAACTTTACGGCCGCGCGTCGAATCCGTGCTAATGGTCGGGGTAACTAGCTCCGTCGAATTCGCCGTTCGGTTACGAGTGGTCTGCGATCGTCGATCACCGGTGAACTTGCCAAGGCGAAACGTCCGAGCAGTGCTGGATTAACCAATAAACAAAATAAGTACGGGCTTAGGGCACTAGGAAAAAGGGGGGAACCATAAAAATGTTAATTATCACATCTTCGACATAGTACGGCAGTGGTGGGCAATTTTGTCTCAATCGAGGCAAAACCGTCAACACCGTAGCGCCCTCTGTCCCCTTCCAGCAAGCGCGGTACAATGGGGCAACGAAGACACGAGACATCAGCGTACGCAACGAACGTGCGCGCTGTATGAAAGAGAGGTTGGTGGGAGAAGCAGGCGTTTGAGGGGCTCCACCCGTGCCCACCACTGTAGTACAGTAACGTCTTGATCTAAGCGCACGGAGGTAAGCGATCTTTGTCGATTCGCCTACCCCCTCCACTGAGGCGCATATCCCGCGAGGAGTCGAGAAGCTCGAGCTGCCACGTCCGTCGAGTAGTGTAAACAAACATGCAGCGTAATCTGATACAGGTCTACTACATCGTTGTGAACCACTGCTAATTTAATTACAGCACTTTTTCTTATGTTACGAGTAAATTCAGATGGTACAATTAAGTGACTCGCCAAGTGTTGCCCCGAACATTCATAAATTTTCCAGAGAGTGGTGCACGCGAGGTTGTTTTTATTGTTTGTGCGAGGTTGTACGAGGTTTGACGGGAGAGGGCGCAGAGAGCGGAGAAGTGACGCGATGCGAGCGCCAAGAACATCGGGTGAGTCTTAGACCATATAAACCTATAGACACGGCACAGATAATTTTCCCTGAGGCAAAGATGATTAGAAAGTGTGACTCACCTTTTCAAAAGATGTATAAGCTATGCTCATCGACAGTGCCTGCGCTTGACTTATATGGGTGGTGAGGGGTGTCAGCGTGTGGGCCATGGAAAGAATAATTTCAAAGAATTCAGCATTTTATCAGGAAATAATCAATATATAAAAGATATTTGAGATAAAAATGTTTATTCTATATGTTTTGTTAAGGTATTACAATGAAGTATGAAGTAATAATAGTATTATATATTAACTATTTTAGTAACCGATATTTGATTCTGATAATTAACAACTTTCGCATATAATATTTTAAAAATTGAAAATGTAATATATGATTTCTGCTCTATTACAATCATTAAAGGAAGAAATAACGTTCAATATAGTTTATTACATTTATTGATTACAAAATAAAATTGGTTTTGTTAATTTACTGCGTATTTTCTTATGCTCTGCTGTACATTTCCCAATATGATACAATCTCAAGTTACAATACTTAAATGCTACTAATTTTATTAGTAAGTCAGCCATTTTGAAATTATCTAAAGACTTATCTTATGAGTCACACTTTCCGTGGTCTTTGCCTCACTGAACTCTCGGCTTTCCTATACACATATTATACCTATGCCGGGTCTATTAGTATATATGGTCTAAGGGGTGAGTCGTTCGGAATCGGTCCGCAAAGAGAGAGCATAAGAGTGTAATACCGAATTCTATTAAAATATATTGTTGTTATTATATCCAACCATTTTATTCAACCTACAGTGCACACTACAGCAGTGGGAATAAAATTTTCGTAGATATTGTGCACGTCTTTTTCACGCGCATCAAGCCAATCGCTATAAATTCGCGGGTGTCCACGGGCACCCCATGCATTTATCCCATTCGCTGTTCGCGACAGCGTATGTAATTTGCCTCGTAAATACGAAATCACTGTAGAAGTTCACCGTCTCGGAAAAAACGACCGGCACGTGCGGCGATTCTGGAATCTTATCCGGGGAGACCAGTCCCCCTCCCTCCCTTCGTTGGCCCCCTTTGGTCCCGTTTGGCTCCGTTTGGCCCCCGTTACGACCCCTTACAATTTTCTCGGTTCATTCCGTTCGCGTTTACAGGGAGGAGAACGTTCGCCAAAAGCTTCCGTTCCATCGGACCCGTTGCGACAAATTCTGCTCCGACAGGGCGCTCCTTAATTAAATTTCCTCCCCCGAGGCCACCGAAGTTTTCCCAGCGGAATTGGTGTGTCAAGGCGATCGACACGCTCTCTTAATCCCTTGCACTACGATTTGTCTTACAATTACTATGATTCGATTTTCTTTGACGTTTATAATTTACTCCAATGGCTAAATATTGGCTACAATAAAATAGAATTTTATTTCCTTTTTAGTGGGATTTAGCAACATGTGTACATATTTAGCACATGCTGTTCGAAGTCTTCGTCACGAGTCTGACTCGTCGATATTATTAAACAAACGAGCGTGATCGGAACCACGTCATGTTGGGACTCGTTTTAATCAGAAAAACGTCACGAATGTTATGGTAGAGGTTTCAGTTAAAAAATCATTAGAAACAAACAAATTTCAGAACAATCACTGGACCGTTGTTGAAACGGAACATAAAATCGAGATGGATCGTATTTAAAGTTCAAATTCGTAGATTTCCGCTCGAGATGCTTGAGGAACCATGGCGCTGCGTACGCTGCTAACGTGTTTCCGCGAATCGATTCGCGTTCGACGGGGGTTCGTTAGCAACAATAAGAATTCATTGGAGGACGGTGAGCCTCCGCGGAGATTCACGAATTAACAAACGCTCTTACCGGGGAACAAGGGATTCTCATTTTCTCGAGTGCACCTAAGTTGCACTGTATTATTAAGTAAAACCCAGAACACCGTCTGCTATCGCTTTCATCTTTATTACGGGCGGTCGTGGAAGCAGGAGAGAGAGAGAGAAAGAGAGAGAGAGAGAGAGAGAAAAAAGGGAGAGAGTTGAGGGTACACGTCGGGGAGTAACTAGACGTCGTCCTTTAACGTTCCACGGTCCCAGTAAAAAACTTGGTTAACTCTCGAACGACGCAGCCTGGGTCATTTGTGACCTAGCTGAGACGAAGCTTAATCCAAGTTTTTAGTTTCCGGCTGTCGAGTCGAGTTGCATATCTTTCAGAATGGAAGAACAATGTTTCTTTAGGAAACGCTGCCGTTTGTGAAAGATCATTCCTCGAGTATAATACGATCTTAACCATTAACTCTTAGGCACTAAAAAATTCCTCTGATGTTATTAACGATTCTAATTGATCCCGAATATTGCTTCCATTAATTCGGCTCATTCGTTTCAAATTATAAATGCTTAGGATGTTCGTGCTGTTACTAGGCAGCGTTTCTCCTGAAAATAATAAATATTTAAAAAAAATGATAGAGGAAAAAGTAATACTGTTTTTGGTAAGTAACATGATAGCGTATGTAATTTTCTTATGTTTACACTATTTTCTTAGAAATGAAGGTGACCTTCAATTTTTTAAATGAAATGCTATATATTTTTTCATATCATATGAAAGCGTGTGTCAAGACAAATTTATTCGTATACGACACAATGACCTTCGAGGTCGTACAAGGTCAGAAATGGGAGCAACATTTTGAATATTTCATGCGTAATATTTCGTAAAAATGTCATTCACGATACACAACGCCCAGAAATGTAAACGACTTGCAAAGGAAACTGACGCAATCATGTGCATTAATATTTCGGACAACGTTAGAAGAAGCTAACAAGAATGTAATTAATAGAGCCGGAATATGTAGCCATGCGCAAGGAAGTTATATCGAACATTTATTATAGCCTCGTCAATAAAGTATACTTGTTAACGCATTAGCACGAAATGATCAAAATGTTTCTTCCACTTCTGACCTTCTATGATCTTGAAGGTCATTGTGTCGTATACGAATTAATTTGTCTTGACACACGCTTTCGTATGATATATAGAAATATATAGCATTCCATTTACAAAAATTGGAGGTCCCCGACATTGCCATGAAAATAGTGCAAATACAAAAAAATTACATACGCCATTACATTGCTTGCAAAAATAGTATTACTTTTTTCTCTTCCGTTGTTTTATAATATTTATTATTTGCAAGACAAACGCTGACTAGTAACAGCGTGAACACCCTCTATACTATTGTACACAATTTCCAATTATGCATACCGTAATATAGAATATGTATTTTACGAATTTCTATATAGCGCGAGTCACTTAACTGTACCACGTGATTTTATTCACAACCTACTCGTCGAATCGAAAAATGTTTCAAACAAAAGTTGTTAGACATCAACCGGCACATATAATGTAATAATTACTTTTTTCATATTGCACTTTTTTATCGAGATACGGAGGTGACCTTGAGCCTCTGTTTCATAACGTGTAATATTTAATATGCCATTTGCAAGAGTATCGAATACAGAGTAAAAAAACATGAAAGTTATGCGGAGTGAAAACTTAATAATTACCAAGATATTTTTTAGTTAATCTTTGGTGGAGGTACGACGACAAAACTTTTTTAGTTTTACGCACGCGTGGCGCGCCAACCATTATCGATCGGTCGATCGATTTTTTCTTTGCTCATGATCGCGTCGCGTTAAGAATCTTTTGCTCGTTCGTATCGCACCTTTTGAGTACGCGCCTGTGTTCTTACTTAATAAAGTAAAACCGATTCCGATTGCATAAATCAAGTGTTAAGTCCTAATCAATTTCGGGAAGTGTATTTACGATTTCGGACAAAGAGAAGTATGGTGGTCGAGCTAACTCGTCGCAGAACGCTGCGATGGGCTAACCATGTGTCCAAACTTCGTGAAAGTTGACGCGTAATCCTGTAATCAAAAGTCCCGGCGTGCAAAGCGAATTTAATCAAACTCGGACACACCGAGCGCCATCCAAGCTCGTTTCAAGCTGAACGGAAACCGCGCGTTCTCCGTCTGCTCGCTCCGTGTGTCCGTCGATCGATAGGAAGATCTTGCAAGCTGGCTATAATTTAATACCCTTTGGGATAGCGTGAATCGTTCGCAAACAGCTTCCGACTGACTCCGTCGAAACCCTGCTGCCAACGTTTCGTTAACCGAGTTTCGTTTTTCGGACGCTTGACACTTTCCGAAACTATCGACACAGTAGGATGGATCGTATAATAAGTATAGCCATCGAGAATCGAGTCTGCTAAATTTGTTGCGTCCCGTTGGTTGAAAACATAATTTGTGCAAAATTTGAAAATCGATTCGACGACGCGATTGGAAGACGTGTTATTTCCAATTGAATGTTCATCGGGTATGTTGTATACAATTTTTATGTATTTCTGTGTATTAATATCTCTGTCATTTTGTAATATTTTTTCGGTTAAAAAATAGAGATACAGAGCTGAACGTTGCTTGTACATCTTGTTAGAAAATTGGAATTTTTCAATTAGTAGTCACCCGGGAAAAAATTCGCAGTTTTCGACGTTCAGGAATATAACGTAACTCGCGAACCGATCAAGCTGGAGATGATCGATGATTTCTCGTCGATTCCGTTGGATTCTCTAGATCCGTCGGCAGCCAAGATTCACGGAATAGATGCCCGCAACGAATATCCGGCCGGATATTTATTAATTTCCGGTAATACGCCGCGATACCGTAGCCGAGAACGTAATTAAGTGCGCCGCGTACCGTGGAACAACGCCTTGGAAATCGTGGAATATTTGCACAGAAGTTTTGCGAAAGAAAACAACTCGAGCGACTCAAAGTAGAGGCTTGCCTCTGTAAAATGAGCCTAGGTAGATTGTTCTTTGATTTTTTTTCACGGAGCTGCAATACATTGAATATTAACAATTTTTAACTCGAGAACTAGAAATGTATTTTGTCCCAAGCAAGTGACTGTTAGAATATTTATTTAAACCGGACGATATTAGATGGTACTTTGAAACAATTTAAGGGAGTGAAAGTAGAACCTGCAATCTACAATATGAGCCCAGATAGGTGGCCCTTTGATTTTTTTACGGAGCTACGATACATCGAATATCGACAATTTTTCACTCGAGATATAGAAATTTATTTTTAGTCCCAAGCGAATGCTTGTTAGAATATTTATTTTAACAAGACGACATTGAATGGTATCTTAACACAATTTAAGGTGGTGAAAGCAGAAGCTTCAATCTACAACAGCGATGGGCAATTTTGCCTCAATTGAGGCAAAACCGCCCACACCGTAGCGCCCTCTGCCCCCTTCCATCGAGCGCGGTACAATGGGGCAACGAAGACACGAGACATCAGCGTACGCAACGAAATGAAAGTGCGCGCTGTATGAAAGAGAGGTTGGTGGGAGAAGCAGACGTTTGAGGGGCTTCACCCGCGCCCACCACTGATCTACAAAATGAACCCAGATAGGTGGCCCTTCGATTTCTTTTTCATGGAACCACAACACGTTGAACATTAACAAGTTTTAACTAAAGATCAAGCATTCAATTTTTGTAATCGTTCGCTTACGAATAAAATATGTTTATACAAAAGTCCACGTAACATAATATATTAACGCTAAACCTACCGAGCCTTAAAAGTAACTGGAATATGTTTCCTTATAGAAATAATACCATTGAATTTATTTAGACTCTGGTTCCTATTATAAAATGTCCTCTACCAAATATAATTATTTAATCATTCTCCACGAAAGCATTTTCATAATATCGATAATTGTAAAATTAAAATCTGGAACCTCGATTGGATCTATAACAAATACACTACTATAATGCCCTTTCTAATCATTCTAAAAATTGAGATATCTGTTTCATATTCATCCTACAATTTTTCGAATCTCTCGAATCGCGAGGGTCGACGAAGATCGACGAAACTCGACGAAGAAGCTGCGATCTTCGCGCAGATCGCAAGTCGTATCCGCGTCGTCCTATTCCGTGTTAATTGCGAGGCATCTTCGAGCAGCACTCGATTAACTGGGGCAACGGGTACGCCGGCAGAGATTCGACTCTGTCAAAGGAATTCCGATTCCGGAATTCACAATGCCGGGTTCACGAGTCGTGTATCACCTGTAATTCGGATTCCTCCAGGTCCACTTTCGAAATCAAACTTCGTTCCTGCGAGAAGCAATCTCGAGGAAATTCCGTTCCGTATTTCGAACTTCGCCCGATTTCTCTACGGTTGTGAATTTTGCGACAATTTATGCTGCTATCAATGTAGATTAGCTTCGAACCGAAAATGATAACACAATCAACGGTAGGGAACGCTCATTGTTAACGACACTATATCAAATATTGTGCCTTTTTTAGTGGAATGTTCGATCAGAATATTACTATTTTTACCTATATTATAAGAATTTAATCAAATCCCTCTAAAGTTCAAACCACCATTGACATTATTAAATTCAGCCATATTTTTATCAGTCTAATCAGAATATTTTAAATATTTATGCCTACTATTAAGTTTACTTGCATTTTAAGAATTTAATCAAATCCCTCTTTTCATTAAACCACCATTGATATTATTCCGGTGTAATTTCTTTCGATTTATTGATATTATTAATTACAGCTATATTTTTATCAATTTAATCAAAATATTGTAAAAATTTATATCAACTATTTAATTCATCTAAAAGGGAAACTATTGGCACATTCGAATAGTAGCGATTGTGTGGTATACGATCCGTCGCGAGCCATCTTTTAAGTAGGTTAACCAGTACTTGACCTAATAGCCTATGCACCAAGAAGAAGCAACCCCTTATGGGACGGATACCCGTGAAAACACTCGTTAATTTTTCGAGGTACCATAAACCTTGTAACTAAACCGTTGCCATTGGACCTCGGAAGTTCGTGCATATCTGGGTCGCATAAAAATCATTGTGGAATTTGTTGGGATTCAATGACTTGGAAGTTGTTTTAATAAAAAAAACTATATATATATACGATTAACAATCATTAAACTTAAGTGTATTGGCTTTATAGCTTTCGTAACGAAAATAGAATGTTTGATATTAATTTTACTTTACAGGCAGAACTCTATCCAACTAGTTTCTTAGCATTCGACGCTTCACTCGCGACGCCGACTGTCTTATGCGCATACGCAGATGCGCACTCGCACACGCAATACGCACACGCTGAGGGAGGTGTCTGATATTTCCAACAGAATTGTCGAATATAAACTTTGGTAACGCTACAACCCCTTTACCTCTATGCCGCGAAAAGTGTCGAACAACAACCAGGATTAGATCCTATTACCAGCTTACTAGTCTCGCTACCAACTAACTTCGCCAACACTACATTGTAAACCGAATTCTGCCATTTCGTACTTCTACTGTGTATTGAGATTGAGAGTACGCAATTTTCATCTGTTTATATCTTTAATGTTTTCAAGTATCTACACCTAATATTTTACATATATCATTAGAAACATGTATACTAACATCGTGCAAAAGTACATTACAATCGAAGATGGCCACCCGAGGTCCTTCCCTTGTATGACTCGAATCCTTTTTCGCCGGGACATCTTGTAAACCCGAGGCTCATGGGAACTCGGGGGACAGAGAGAAAGAGAGGAAGGGAGAAAGATGGAAATTGTGTGAGAGAGAGAGAGAGAGAGAGAAAGAGAGATGGAGCGTAAAAGTTTCCAACACAGAAGAGTTCTCGTCGCCTCGAAGATCGGATTGCAGTTTCCCCGTGGACATGCCAACGACGATATAACCGAGGATCCAAGAATTTGTCTCTCCACGTGGCTCGCATATGCTCGAAACGTGGATTTCCATGAGAACCGTTCACGCAATCGACAGAAAAGTTTTGCGCCCCACGTGACGCGCCCCAGGGACACCGTGAGAATTGCTAACGGGGGTTGCAGTCGGTAGCGACGACGAAGTTGGGGTGGGGGGAGCCCGGCTGGGCGTTGCATCGCGAATAAAAGGATGCTCTCGGTAACTAGCTTCCGGGCCATTGTCTTCCGAACGGACAGACTTTCCGAAAGAAACCTGTGTCCGGCGTCCTACCGAGACGAACTCCCGTGAAACACGGTCCAGATGACGAACATTCGGACGAGTCTTATTTGCGTTCTTCTACAAAAGAAAAACAGGATAAGTGCATCCAGCGTCGTGAGAGAGAGAGAGAGAGAGAGAGAGAGAGAGAGGGGAGATATTTGCATAAGTAGGAGTTCGCAGTTGTGACTTCGCACGGTGACTTTTGGGTCTAGAAGCATGAATTCTGTATATCGAGATGATTCATTTTTCTATGTTGAAACACAGCCACCTGAATAACTTGGTTGCTCGGGTGATAGATAAAAATGTGTCGGACAAATCTTGCTCGGTTTCGAGAATGACAGTCTCGTGGTGCCCGTTTTTTTTTTAAATATCTCAAAAACGGGGGCCCATTCTGAAGAGACCCAAAAGGGTTTTGTTACCCTACAGGAGCACTACGTCATCCGCATACTGTCGTTCCAAAAGCGAGTGCATCACCCGTGCCTTGTCAAATACAAAAACTTGAAAAAATAAATAAGTTTCAAGGCTGCACGAAATAAAATTTTACTAAGCCAATCATTGCGCGACATTAATAAATTGCGAGTATAATCATAAATAAGAAAACAAAAAAATCAATTTGGAATATAGTAACAAGGTTTTAGCGGCTGCAACGATTCCGACGTCTGTAAGACGGTATTTAAATGTTGGCAAATTTTGGTTGGGCCAATGTGATATGTAGACTGTGGATCTCTATGCAAAATAAAAATGAATTGGGTCAATTGCAAGAAGCAGAAAACGGAAAAAAAATTAATTTTTTTCTTTATTGATCTTAAGAAATGGAAAATAATATGTTTACGTTCTTAGATTGATTTAATTTCTTCCTTTTTTTAAACTGCACCAACCCGTTTTTGCCATAAATGCATAAAATTCGCGGTCTAGTGATATGATTGTACGTAGAGTTCGTCTTAATCAACCAACTATAATAATTGTAGGCCCAGTACTGCATATTCGTTGGCAAATTGTCATCAGTTTTTCATAGTAGGCCCAATTTTGGGAATTTGTAGGCAAAAACTGTATCCCAACTGTTGGATACCGTTGGTTAACCATAAATGCTACTTGGGTTAACGCGAAAGGGTCTAGAACGCCGCTTAATTCGAGAGTTAGTTTAGCGGAGATTTCGCACGCGGGGAATAAAACGCAAATCTTGCCGGGACGGGGTTAGGTTAGGGACCGGTCGGAGAAGATTGTGGCCCGTTAAATTTTATCATTCTGCAATTTCGCGAGCTGTTGTCGCGGTTTATAGCTCGCGGACCTTTATGGCTAGATCCGTCACGTTTCGCACGATTCGCGATAAAAAGCTAGGTTATAAAAGCGCGGCCGGAAGTCCATGGTGCTGTTTTCATCACGGTGCCATGCGTCGCATTACGTTCTGGATCGGCGTGGTAGTGATCCTAGCCGTTTTCTGCTTGTCGATCGAGGATGCGCTCGCGAATCCTGCTCCTGCTCCTAAACATGTGACCTATATCATCACGCGTGGACACAGAAGGAGACACAAGGACATCATCATCATTAATCCGCGGAGGAGGAAGCATAGGACTCGTATCATATACATCACGACTTGAGGAGGAACCTAGGAAAAATCGTGGGTATTTTTGATTATTTTCAAAAAGATTATTACAATACGGTAAAAGCATCTAATGAATTCGAACATGCTGTAGCGTTATTTACAACTGATTCAAGTTATTAAGAACAAAAAGAAATAAATATTCGGTTAACTTTTGCATCTTGCAACGAGTGCCTACAATTTTTATTTTGTATAAAAATTCGCAGTCCGATTATGATATATGCTTCAATAGAGAAGTTCCTCTATGAATTTTTCAGGAAAACATTTTTATGATGTCCATACTTTCTACGATTGTAATCTATTTGTCATTTCTATAATTGTGAAAGAAAGAGTCGGAAACAAGTTATTTTGACCCATTCGGCAAATCTAAATATTTTTAAAGAATTCAACGAATTCAAGAAACAATTTTTATTCCGCAGAAAAATCTGCTATATAATTATTGAAAACAGTTTTTAATTGAATGACGAATAGCGAATTCAATTTTATTCGTTATTTTATTTATTTAGTAGATGCTTATTGTTACTGAATTTTTTAGTTGTTCGTTTATTATTCGTTCTTGCTCTTTATTGTTCAATTATTCTTGTCATAGATCAGTGAATCTCTTTTGGATTAAAAATTCAATCTCGTAAGGAAAATTCTTTGTTAAAATCATTCGTTTGTTATTTGAACGAATGAAAAATATATGGAGGCTGAAAGGTATTATAAATTTTCTTGAGTATCTCAAAAACCAGACAATGTGGAAACAGTAGTATGTTTCTGGATGATATTTTAAATGATATAAGAACAATTCTTTTAGAAAATTTAAAATACCGATTAAGTATTTTGCGTTTGGTATAGTGCACATGGTTTTTGTTTGAAAAATAGGTTCGGAGGCTGGAAAGTGACGGCACGGTGCACGCAGAGAGGGAAAACGATAGATTGCAGTTTCAGGGCGAGTGTGCATACTGCGTGCACAGAGGCAACGTCTTACCTTGACCGAGCGCTTCCGGTATCCCGTTTGCTCGCGGTGCACGGTGCATCCGATGCACTCTGCCGATTCCTTCGATCCTACGTACTATATACTACATACCTATATGCAAAATACGAGGAAACGCGCGTGTTCATCGAGATGAATTTTAACATTTTTATATTTTACATTTACCGCAAGAAAACCAAAGAAACTGTTCCTTGTTCTAATTTTTGCTCTTTTAATCTTCCTTTAGGCTATGTTTTGACGTGTTTCCTTTTTCGAAACAAAGTTTTCAGGCCACTTGAATGTGATTGGTAGAACAAGCAAGCTTACAGAAATTGTATTCATCCGTATTTTAATTTTTGTAATTAATTATCGATTGGTCAGGTCGTTCACAATACATTTTTATATTTTTCTTTGGATAACGTTTTCACATTTTCTTTTTTCAACGCAAACTTGTTTAAATAATTAGAATATGTTTAGATGGATAAGCAAAGGTACTGACATTTTATTCGTCCCTGTTTCAATGTTTAGAATGAATCCTTAATTGGCCAGGTAGTTTATAATGCATTTTCATAGTTTTCTTTAAGTAACATTTTGGCATAGTTTCTGTTTGGAAGTTTTAAAATTATTTGAATATTATGTAGTAATAATATAAAATATGTATGATCACTAAAATTTAATTCACACTTGTTTCAAACCTTACAATTAATCACTAATTAGTCAGGTGTATTCAACGAATACACGACATTTTATTCATAATAAATATAAGTATTCATTCGTATATACATATAGGGATTCATACATAAAGATTCATTCAACCCTACAGTTATATTGTATAATTATACTGTAATTTTTCATAGTCTTCTATTATAGCAATAATTATACTGTAAATTATACTGTAATAAAAATTCATACATAAGGATTCATTCAACCCTACAGTTATATTGTATAATTATAGTGTAATTTTTCATAGTCTTTTATTATAGCAATAATTATACTGTAAATAATACTGTAATAAAAGTGAATACAGGATTAATATTCTTCTACATCAACCAGGAGTTGGCCTAGTTAATATGCTTGTATTAAAAGTAATACTCCCATTGTGTTAAAAAAAAGAACAATTTCACTCATACGTGGATACATGCATTGCACGCATACATGCCACAGGTTTACACTTTGCACATCAATTTTATACTCATTCACATTTTACACACAACTCATTCTCTACAATATTAATATTTAACTACCATTGATTTTTCCTGCAATATTAATTTTTATCCACCATTGATTTTTCCTGCAATATTTTCTGAATCGACATTAATAAAAATTGTCGACAAATAAAGAGGAAAGACTCGTGGACGAGTTTGCTTCGAATAGCAAGAGATATATAATTGGAAACAGAAGTTTTCCGACGGAACCAGCTCGAAAGCTGTTTAAACAGCGCAAACATCGAACCAATATTTAATAACCGAGAGATATAAACGGTGTTGCGAGTTAGAAGAGACGTCACACATTACAAGAGAGACACACGTACACGGAGGAAATTGAGTGGGCCCGGGAGAATCGGAAACGAGAGATCGGGATCGGTAAGCCCGGGACGATCAGCCGATCCGTCGACACCAATAAACGATCACGGCTCGATCGTGTTCTTGCCGAGTCGATTTATCTCGATTCTGTTCGACACCGTGCCCCAAGCTCGATTCTTCTGGCAGCCATACCCGCCTCTCTTGGCTGCTGGACCATTTATCTCAACTATTCGCTTGTCCCTAAAGTCTCTAACGAATGAATTCGACGTGCTCAATTTTCCCAACGACTTATCCTATTGTTGCGCCGTGCACTTTGAGGAAAAAGAAACACTTTCTGCTTTGGTTGCAAAGGAAAGAGACAAAACATTTTTATTTGTTTCTTTACGAGACTTTTATTAACGCATTCGTGACATTTTTCTGATTAAATTGAGTCCAAGTACGACGTATCGTCAAGAAATTTCGTCGTATGTTCTTTACAAACTCATCCCCACTCCTTTTTGTTTTTATATATTTTTTAATGATACTTTTATCAACGTATTCGTGCAATTTTACCGATTAAAACGAGCCTAAACACGATGCAGTTCGAAGCATGATTGTTTGTTTGAGCCACGGTTTAGTAGAACCTCGATTATCCGAACTGATCGAATTCTTCATATTCAATACAATCGATAGACGGTCTACGGACATCACGATTCATTGTACAGTTCAGTAAAGATTTTATCTGTCACTATAGTCGAGTAATCATTTGATTATCAGAACGTTTCAGCGAATAGTTCGGTTAATGGAGATCCTACCACATCGTGAGTCAAACTAGCAAAATATTTTCCAAATTGTCCAAAGCGTTTGGATTCATTTTAGTCAGAAAAAAATTACGAAAATGTTGCTAAAATTTTCATTAAAAAAAACCGTTAAAAGTAAGAAAGATTTATTACTGAAACAGTATCGGCTGAAATTGTGACATAAATAGAAACGCGCTTAGTTATAAGTAGCCAGTACCGAGTCGACCACTTCGAGACGTAGCTTCCGCTGTAATACATTTATTTTGTTTATTCGACCTTCCCGGGCTTTTCCGAAGTTCCCGGAGGATGGGAACGATGGATGGAGAATTCTAAACGAGACGGGGATAAATGGAAGGTAAATTAAGGATGCGACGGGTTCTTGCGAATTAAGACGCGAGCGTCCATCAATTTCCTACAATTTGTTACTCGCGTCTTGCGAATTTCTGTAACCACGCGATATGCAAGAACACAATGTTTAACATAAACTACGCATTTACCGCATTGTGTGTCACAGTGTTAAAGTGTTGTAGAACTGTAGAATACTAGTATTCGCGGTGCTCACGGTACTTACAGTATTTGCAGTATTTAGTGTGTCCACAGTATTTGCAACACTTACGATATTTATAGTATTCAAAATACTAATAGTATTTGCAGTATTTACGGTATTAGTCAATTATTCACAGTATTACGGTATTCGTAAAGTATTCACAGTATTACAATATTCGCAGCATTAGAGTATTTATAGTATTTCAGTATTCATATGAATGCAGTATTCTCGGGTACAAGATACCTACAGAATTGCAATATTCGTAGTATTGCAATATTCGTAATATTACAGTACTCATAGTATTAGAGTATTTATAGTATTACAGTATTCTCCGGTACAAGATATCTACAGTATGGCAATACTCATTGTATTAGAGTATTTATAGTATTACAGTATTCATATGAATACAGTATTCCCGGGTACAAGATATCTACAGTATTGCAATATTCAAAGTATTCGCACAGTTATACCATCCCCAAGTACATCACTGCAATATCTGCCGTATCATAGTAGCCATAACGCTACAAGAAACACCGATAATTAGAACCA
This sequence comes from Sphecodes monilicornis, assembly GCA_913789915.3. NCBI lineage: Eukaryota > Metazoa > Arthropoda > Insecta > Hymenoptera > Halictidae > Sphecodes > Sphecodes monilicornis. The sequence goes on from OU565284.1 coordinate 498,832, forward strand.
GTATGGCAGCGTGCATTATTTTCGTATATAATTGCCATGCAAAACAACGTGTTCCAGAAGTCAACAAACCTGTACAACGGACACAAGAGTTAAAAGCAAAGATAAGCACTAGCAAACAGCGCAAACAGTAGTCGGGCAAGAATTTTTCCCGCGAGCAAGCGAATAAAAGCGCGAATCTACGGGGTTATCCCAGTGAGAAAGAAAAACCGGTTCGACTGGCCGGCGTGCGGCGCTCGTCCAGAAAAGAAAATCCGGAGATAGAGATTCACGATTCTCGCAAACAGTAGCCCGGGAAGAATCATTATTCGATGGTTTACGAGCAGTTGGCAGGGCTCTCGGGGTCGTCGTTCCTTCCTTGCCAAAGGAAATCGGGAATTCTGCGCTCGCCCTTCCCCTTGGCACTATTCTCTCTCTCTCATTCTCTCGCTCGCGACGGCTGATTCTACCGAGCGATAGCGTTGTCAATCGAATCAGCACGCGCGCAATTATTGTTCAGTATTAGATACAAATAATTCCGTATTACCGTATAAGAAAATTCGAAGCCGGAAGTGCATTTACCGCTGAATATGCGAGTTCTATTGTTATAAATTGTTAATCCTTCTCTTGTTCGCGATTCGAGCACGGCGCGACGACATCGCTGCCGCTCGGTAGAATCGGCCGGCACGCCGACCCGAAGTCCTTCAGTCCTTCGGCCGTAGCTGCGCTCTGGTTGACCCGTGTTTTTCGTTGGTAACTCGAACACGAAACCGCGTGTCACAATTTTGGCACAGGAAAAAGTTTTTTAGAATAACCCCGGGAGTCACCCCTTGCAAGAAACTCGAACATTTTTGGACACTCTGTATAGATCAGTGTCCGAAACTCTCCATCTCTCTCCGAGCACTTGAAACTCTTCGGCAGGCACCGTTGTCGGTTTACATTTCGCGGGGAACAGCGAAAAGAACCCCAGAGAATGGCCGGTCCCCCCGCATCCCCCGCAGTTTTCCGGATTTTTACCGCCCGACGGAAAGAGAGTGTTTGCTAGCGGCACCGAGAGTGGCCTCCGCCTCGCCTTCCTCTTTTTCACGAACGTTTATCTTTTCGCTTTATTCCACCTGGAAGCGAACGTTTCTCCTCGAAGAAAATAGGAAACGCGAATTGCGTCGGCCACGGAGCTTCTCTCGAGTTGCTACACTGGGCCGAACCTTGGCCAAACTCTGACAAAATTGGCCGGGTCCGCTACCTTAATTGATAGTGAAATTGGAAAGGTGGCAGGCTAAGGGTACACCGAAGTCTGCCATGCAGACGTTTGCATGTAGCGAAACATCTGTTTCGTCTTAGGACGGAACAATCTTTGTTGAGCCACTTTCGGTATATAATAGAGTAATGACTCGGTGCCTGCCAAAAAACCGAGCAGAGCCTTTGAAAAGGAATCATTTTTTAAATATTGGACCAAACAACTTGAATTTGTTTTAAATATTAGAACAATCACTAGGCTTGTTTTTAGTTATTTGTTAATGAAACTTTTTAACCAACATATTTGCGATGTTTTTCTGATTAAAATGAGTCCAAACACGATACAGTTTGGACCATATTTGCTTGTTCATTTCACGTCTATACTACTCCACTGATTAGTTCGGATAATCGAGGTTCTACTCTATGGGGAATTCAATCAACAAACATGCTGCAAATTAGATCGTGTTTGGGCTCGTTTCAATCAGAACAATGTCAGGAATGCATCAGCAAAAGATTTACTAACGAATAATTAACATTAAAAAAGTTATGTCATCATACTTCAACCAAACATTAACTAAAGAATATTTCGGTAATTATTACTTTTTCACCCCACATATCTTAATACTTTTTTACTCAGTATTCGATACTCTTTCAAATCGCACATTCAAATATTACACATTATGAAACAAAAACTCACGGTTGCCTTGGTATCTCGATAAAAAAAGTGAAATATAAAAAACGCAATTATCACATTGTACGGACAGATTTGTGTCTAACAACTTTTGTTTGAAACATTTTTCAATTCGACGAGTAGGTTGTGAGTAAATTCAGGTGGTACAGTTAAGTGACTCGCCCTGTGCGTATATCGAGACATTACTCTACTGTACTCTACAAGTATTTTCCCGGTCTTCTTTCGCGTGAAATCTATTTTGCGCGGAGCGAAATTGTCTCGGAGGAGGAGATCTCGTTCAGAAAATCGGTCTTTCGGTCTCTCCCCCCTCCCCTCCCTCGATTTATTCACATTTCTAGGTGAATTCGCCTGGACGAGCCATGCCAACGGTTCATTATGGAAAAGTTCGAGGCGGAATTGCAGGGAAATATCGACAGGAGGCTTTCGAGGCAATTACGAGGAACGAGCGAGTCGTTATGCGAGAGTTATCGCTCGACCTTGGCTCCTAAACCCGCGACGATATCGAAAAACCGCGAAAATATACGGGCTTGATGGTACGCGCGTCGCGTTTATTGCAACAACTTGCGTACTTGCATGTTTTAATCCGGCCGTTCGCTATGGACGACTATAATCAGCCGCTGTTACGCGTTCTTTCTGCGCAGGGGCAGACAATATTTCTGTAACAACGATCTCCGGTTCGCCTTAATGAAAATCAATGCTTTCAGACGATTTTCCAAAACAAAAATTGTTCCACAGTTGAACAAATTCAGAGCGCAATTTGCATAGTTTATTTGATGCGCGAGCTCACGTGCGGAAATGTGTAAAAATCTGTCTTGTCTATGGACGTTCAAAATTTGTGCGGTAAATATCGTGTGCAAATGAGAAAATCATCCGAAATTAATAATAAGCGATATGTTAAGATTAATCTCCTTAGGAAAGCAATTTTTTTGGACCAAATGGAACAATATTTTTTCTGTAAGTATAGTAGAATGCGCATTTTTGTGAAATATAAAAATTGTCTACATACCTATGTAAATGTTTGTTTTTTTTATTTAACAATTTTAATGACTTCAGAATTGTACGACTGTGTTTTTAGAGTTTTTTACATGTACTCTGTTTTATATTCAACTTATACATTTTTGTTATATATGAATAAATATCTGCGATCTCGTGATTAGTTAAACTTTAAACTTTGTGGAATTGATAGGTACATCCATTGAACAAGACAAAAATCGAAATACTATTACTAACTGAAATTATTAGAATTTTACTTTAATTTCAGTCTAAAGAAATTTGTGGTCCTACTTCGTTTTTCATTTTATTAGATTATGTACATCAGGGATAGGCGTCTCCCATAGCCGTCCCCACCATAGCGCCCACTGTCCCCCACCAGCATCCGTCGTTACCATAGAGAAAGGGAGTGCTTCGCCCGTCGCGAACAGTGCGCAGGCCTCGCGCGTGAAAGAGCGGTTGGTGGGAGAAGCAGGCGTTTGAGGGGCCTCTACCGTGCCCAGCCCTGGTGTACATTAATTCATTTATGGCATGTACGAATTTGTAAAATTTAAAAGCGCGCCACAAGAATTGCTACAACTTCGTTTTTAATTGTAATCTGAAGCAATTTTGAAGTGAACAAAATAAATTCTGTATTAATTCGTCTTTTTAAGAAGCAGCATATCAAAATCTAATACAAAAATCCAGAGTCTAATTATTCTGTGTAATTACAATTAAAATCTTTAAAATCGACGTTGAAACAATTTTAATTCATTTAATATTAATTCGAAACAACTTTCAGTGAATGAAGCAGCTCTTGTCCGAAGTTTTTATTTTACAAAGCAGTCTATAAAAATTTAAATTTGCAAACAACTCCACAGCCTACTTATGTCCAATTTCAATGATTGCTCATAAAATCGATATTTCAATCCATTTAATACTAATTTGAAGCAATTCTTCAGCGTACGAAACAAATCTTGTATCAACTCTTCATTTTATTAAACAGTCTATTTAAATGGAAATTTGCAAACAGCTCCGCAGCAGAATTATTACGTCCAATTACAATTAATACCTTTAAAATCGACGTTCGAACAATTTCAATCCATTTCCAACGATTCGAAAGAACGTTCCGAGCCAAAGTAAAATATTTTTCTCGGTCTCCGAACTACAAACAACGAGCAGCTCGTTAATTTCTGCTGGCCGGACAGCGCCGGATTGTTATTCACTTTTTATCTGGCTGCAACGCGAACGCACCATAGTGAGTAGAAACACCTAAACCCCGACAACGATTTTCATAACAATGTCAGGCTTTTTACAAGGCATTCTTCTTCGTTTTAGTCGACTTCCCGTAGTCCGTGGCTCACAGATTTCCGACAGAATCTGGTTTCCGTCTTCCATCCGTGTGTTATATCGTATACTTCTCTTTTCTTTCTAGCTATCCATCTTTCCCACTGCACAGTTCGTTGTTTTCACGCGTGTGTCTTTGATTTACGCGACGCTATATTACGTTCTCGTGAAATCTCGGAGTTTTAGGATTTCTTGTCCTGTACATCTACCGAACTACGAGTACTGACTTGAATTGCTATGATGAGGTCGCGTACAAGATTTTTGGAGAACGCTTTAATAGTTTACAATTTAATATTTCTACTTAATTTATATGAATTGGGAGATTTATATAAATTTTACAGTAAATTTAATATTTTCATTTAATTTGTATGAACTGGAGAGATTTATATAAATTTATAGAAAATTTAATATTTCTACTTAATTTATATGAATTGGGGAGATTTATATAAATTTTACAGTGAATTTAATATTTTCATTTAATTTGAATGAATTGGAGAGATTTATACAAATTTATAGAAAATTTGTTTATTGGTTATATCTTATTTTAAACAGTTTATTACTCCGATTTATTCGGATTTTTACCAGGAGCTTGGAAGAAATGAACAAACGGTTTGGTTAATCATTTATAATATACCTAAAACTTTGTGTATCTATATAACTTTACATAGGTCTGTAAACAGTGTGTTTGAAATTTTCTTTATAGTCGCAGATCAAAAAGTTCAAAATGTAGCCTGCATTTCTTTTCTTCGCAATTTCTTCCAGTAACAGTTTTCCAATAATTTCATTGCTCATTTTGATCGATGAAATGTTCAAAAATGGATTCCTTCTTAAAGGATGCGCCAATACTTTTCTTAGACACTGCGATTGCTTTTCCATTTGTAATCGCAGAAAACCGTTTCTTCTCCGATCGAGTGAGTTGGCACAGGAATTGCGGAAGCAAGATCAGCTAATTCCATTTAACTTTGGAACGGTGAAACCAATTTTGTCGAGGATGTTGCGATTAACTACGCGGTGGAGTCGAGGATTAATTTAATTACTGATAGCTGCGACTGATTTTATCGCGACTAATTCCGCGACATCGCGAGGATTACATCTCGTTGGTTTGAGATCGATTACGAGATCGCAATTCCGACCTTGTGACTCCGGAAATGGCGATCTGAAAGGCCACTATTAAAATTCCATTAATGTTAGTAGACAGAGCGGATCTTTATGGAAAATAAAAATCGTCCGCATGAACTGCAAGAAACAGCAACCAGGTAAAAGCTTCTCTGTTTCTTTAAGAACAATAACAAGTTAAGAACGATACATTGACATTCTTAAATGGTTTTAATCTTTTCGTAACAAACTGCGAGTATATTCATAAATAAGAAAACAAAGAAATCAATTTGAAATGTAATAACAAGTTTGTGGGTGCAGCAACGTTTCCGACGTCTATAATCGTCGCACAGAAGATCCTGTAAATTGCATTAGTACGACGGTCATTAAAAATTCCGGAGCAGGCTGTCCATCGGACAAATGCACAAAAGAAGAGGTGCGCGGTGCAGCAGTGCACCGCTAAACGATAAAGTTTCGCGTTGGTCGCCGCCGCCGCCGCCGCTGCTGCCGCTCCGTGAGAAGACGGCGAAATTAGTTAAATCCCAGCGGAGCGAGCCTAATCCGGTGAAAAAGGTGAACCGGACATGCGAGAGGTTCACCGCTGAAACCGCTTGAACCGTTTCAAACAGATTCCTCTTTCTAACTGTCGCGCTGTTGCTAATGTTCGCAGATAACGATAGAACAGATGCAACTTTATACTAAACGATTTCGATGAAACTTGTGCGAGAAATATTTTGAGAAACTCGGGAACATGTGCAACGACATTTAGAACCAGCAATTATATCGTTACAGGTTTTGCACGCCAAATTCAGCCTTTTGCAAATTAAATGCACCATTCTGCAAGTCAATTTCAGCCTTTTGCAAATAAAGTACTTTTCAGTAAGTTTTCATAAAAAAAAATTTGCAAATCAATTTCACCCTTTTGCAAATAAAGTATCGTTAAGTCATGTTTTGCAAGAAGAACTTGGCAAATCAAATTGTAAATTAATTGTTTGGAAATTCAAAATTTTAGGTTTTACAAAGATGCGCATCAAATACTTTATCGCAAAATAATCACCGGCTGTTCTTTCTTTTGGAGGACCAAATGTTTTTAACTTTCTTGAACACTTTTTTTAACTTTTTTGATGTAATCCTGTAGATATCGATGAGAACATTACGAAAATGTAAGTATTATTGTTAGGAATTCACTGGTTTATAAGTTATACGTGTGAAAACATGAGCAACTTTAAGCGTTTTTGACAGGTTAGGGCGTCGCCATATTGGATATTCATTGAGTGGTAGAGGTAGGACTGTTGAGCGCTGGATAGATGATAGCACTGCATAATAAAATAGAAATGTACTGCATAAAAAGAAGTTAAAAAAAATTGGTCCTCCAAAAAAATGTTTAACTTAATTACCAATTCATTAAACTTATAATGTATGAAATTCATAATTAGATACAAATATGCACGAAAACTGTGTGTAAGGTTGACACCAAATAAAAAGGAACCTGATAAATAACAAATTTAAAGACTTTACTGCCCATGTGACACCAACGAAACTTGTTCATTGGCTAATCACCCACTGGCGCTCTTACAACTGACGCCATTGTTGATAAAGGTCTCAAATGGCTGTCTCTTCGACGTCAAACATGCTTTCGCAAATGTTTAAATGTTTATCTCAAAAAATAAAAAGTCATATTCGGTAGAGTATGCAGAATTTTTCGACGTAAAAATCGTTCGTGTAGCTTTTTCGGCTGAAGCAGAAAACAATTGGGATAGTTGAATTTTTTACTTTTTTTCAAGATCAAATATCTCACAAATTGAGGCTAATGGCGATAGACGGCTTTCGGATTTGTGTTCTGCGCACGAGAGTTTACAAGTACGTATATCAGGGATGCGCACGCCAGGGGCCCCTCAAACGCCTGCTTCTCCCACCAACCTCTCTTTCATGCGCGAGGCCTGCGCACTGTTCGCGACGGGCGAAGCACTCCCTTCCTCTATGGTAACAGCGGATGCTGGTGGGGGGTAGTGGACGCTATGGTGGGGACGGTTTGTCTCAATTGAGACAAAAATGCCCATCCCTGACGTATATGAATAAATATTCTCTGCGACAAAATTGACGTTGCCCAGTGTAATCTAGGTAACCAAAGTGAAACTCGCAAATTTCGCATGGATTTGAATGACACGAACAAGGTTAAGAATTAATGATTTCCTGAAAAAAATGGCACATTAATTGGCTCTTTGCTTCCCACTGCGTTCCTTCAGTTTCAGAGAATATGCCAGCGAGAGGTTTCCGTCACGCAGGTGCCGTGGTTTGAGCAAAGTGACTCATCACAGTGGAAACTTGCAGAGACGAGCGAAATTAACGAGTGGCGCGCGACGTCGCGCGAAAAAAGCTGCGAGGCAATGCGAGGCGATGCGAGGCAATGCGAGGCGATGCGAGGCAATAAGAGGCGATGCGAGGCAATACAAGGCGATGCGAAGCAACGCGAGCCAGTGGGAAAGAGTTGCGCGGAAGAATCGTGCCAGTTTCCTTGGTTCGGCTTTTCAAATAACCGCGACCCTGAGCCTTCCTCTCGTCAAAAGGAACACGTCACGCATTCATCCGAGTCACCTTTATCTCTCCGCGCCGATTTTTTTCCTATTCCGCGACCCCAATTCCGAGAGCAGGCCAACGAATGTTTAAAAAACCATCGCCGCGGAAATGTCAGGAGGCACCACCATCCTCGGACCTATTAATTCGCCACTTTTGGAACTTTCGTCCTGCCTTGGGAGAGTCAGTGACGCCTTCCAAGTCCCGGTCGCTTCCTTTTATCTCGCGACCCGGTTTCCGTGCTAAATACAGGCTCGACAACGCAATTGGGACAACTCCCGTTCGAAATAGAAGAAAAAACCTTGTAGAACGGAACGCCGGACGTTAGAGGAACGTCTGTCTTCGCCATACACAGCGTTCAACGTGGTTAGAATCCTTTTTTGTATCGTTCCGCAGCTTTCAGTAAAATTAACGTGGACGAATGATTAATTAGTTCTTAATGAAAGTTTTATGAATATATTCCTGACATTTTGCTGATTAAAATGGACCCAAACACGATACCATTTGGATCACGTTTACTCGTTTAATCCGTGATATTGAGGAATCTCGATTATCCGAACTGATCAGTGGGACATTATTCTTTGGATAATAGGACAATTATTTAGTTACAGTACCAGATTGAATATACACTAGTTAGTACGACGAATCGCGTTGTGTATGGACCGATTTAGTTAAGAAATTGAAACATGTAACGAAACTTCTTTGTTTTTAATTATTTTTCTGTGACACTTTTGCTAACATATTTGTGACGTTTTTCCGATTAAAATGAGCCCAAACACGATACACTTTGAATCACATTTACCTGTTCAATTCGCGATTATGTTATTCCATCGATAAGTTTGCATAATCAAGATTACACTAAATCGTGGATTAAACGAGCAAATGTGCTCCAAACTATGTCATGTTTGGGCTCGTGTTAATCAGCAAAATGTCACGAATCTATTCACAAACGTTTCGCAAAAAAAAAAAGATTAAAATCGAAAAAGTTCTATGAATGAATATGAATAATAATATAGTGTTGCCGACATATCTAGCCTCGTATCATTTTACCGCGGTAGTTGGGATACATTTTTCACAAATATCCGTATAGATTCGTTAAAACGTTTGATTTGCAAATGAAATTACTGTTGAAAAACACTATGCAAGACCATCGTCGCGACACGCGAAGTAAGAACAACAGTGCGCGCTAATTATCCGGAAGAACGTCGTGCTCGCAGAACATTTACAACGAGATTCACGCGCGGTGGCATCGTTCAGCTTCCTAATGTTTCTCGACTGTCTTTCGCGGCCGTAGTTTCTCACTCGGTCGTTGTTTACCCCTCTAGACGCCACGGCGGCCATTAAGAGACGAGAGCTGAATGCTCGTGTTTTAAATTACATCGGACGAGTTCCACCGCTTCTAAAACATCGAGCAACTCCGGAAGACGAGAAAAGTTCGCCAAAAGCGTCTCTCGCTATCTCCGTTTTTAGCATCTCCGCCTTTGACTCGATTTCTTGCAAAGTATAAACGATTGCCACTCGAAAACGGCTACTGGACGAAGTCTGAGAGCTTGGTAAAGGGTCACCGAAAAGGTAGCTGCCCTTTTAGAAGCCCTAGAACTGCCAAGTTCGAAATTGAATGCGGAGAACCTTGCTCGAAACGGGATACTAAATTCCCTCGTAACACGGTACTCATTTTTTAACGAGACAAAAATTCCTGGTGCAGCCCGAATATTAGTGGATAAAATAAAAGAAGATACAACTCGATCCGATTAATAGTTTCCGAGATATAAATCCATAAATGCAGTAAGTGTACTGCACGTATACGCTGTGTGCAGAAAGAAATTGCAATTTGTAGAGTCGTTTAAGGTATCTTATAAACAAATTCGAAGCTAGTCAAATGATGACTTGAACTACCCCTAATTTTCCTTGTACCACAATATACAACCGATACCCATTGCGAATATTGATCGATTCCATATGATTTTATCAATTTTTATAAATTATGTAGATGATCTCATCCAACTCTGCAACCTCCCCAATTCATTTATTTCTACAAGCACTATAAAATTAATTTTTGTATTCAAAAGAATATTTGTACAATGGTTGTACCTTTCTAATTAATATAGAAAAGATCAACTGAATTAAACAAACAGTTTCATACATAAATAAAATATAGGAAACCAACCTGTTTTCGTGATAATTGATCAATGGAAACAAAGGAACAATGGAAAAGTAAAATGCGCAATCGATATTTTATAAACGAATAATTAATCGTAAGTATTCTTCTAAAACGTACGAACTCGTGAGAAACAAAATAAACCTTGAAACATTGATTAAAACAGAAGTATTTCAACTACTATTTCCAAGATTTCATTCACAAATTTCATTCGCTGTAATTCCTGCATAAAAAGGTGGTTCCAGAGAAAAATACTGTGTTCCAAGAGTGAGATGATGCTGTGCGAATGACGCCAAGGTCACGTCTCTCAAGAAAACAATGCATACCTCAGTGTGGTATCCAGCGTACGAGGAGGAGGTAGATCGACTGCTCGATCTGTCCCGTGTACGCAGCGTGGTATCGCGTGTAGCCTATTCGAGGGGCGGCCAGTGGCGCCGACAGCTCTTCAAATTCACTTTCACTCTCACTCCGTACCGACAAAGCCGGCAAAGACACGAGCTCTCTCGCCACGCTGCAAACAGCGCGGCTCGTTAGCAACGCCGAAACATCCTCGAGAATTTCCCTAACGGGATTCCTCTAGCACCATTCCCCAGTGGCGGAACCACCAATGGGGAAACACGAGCGTAGAGATCAACTGAATATTTAAAAGCCCGGCCTCGCATAATCGAATGCGACCCACTGCAATCTCTGCGGAATTATTTCGTCGTCGTCGTTCGACCAGCCAAGGAATCGTTTGCATACCGAAGCAGACTTTGTTTAACGCGTTTATTTCTCCCTCCAAGGGAACGGAAGAGCATGTTCTTCGGAAAGCAATATGGAGATTCGAAGATTTCGGAATGTAGTTCAAACAGATGCAACGGGCTCGTGGTTTTGCTGAGAGTTTACTTTTTAATGGGTTCTGCGTATTGCATTTTTCGAGATCGCAAGATTCTTTGGTTTACCGAATGTTTGGGATTGTTTTCGGATGCTCGAATATTCGTATTTTTACTGTGTTTGTGGGTCCGTTCTTCAAGACTTTAATACCATTTTTGTTATTGTATAGTACGGGGCTATTTTTCAAGACTTCAATACATTTTTGATACTGATTTTTTTAGTATTATTTTGCAATGTTCTAACATTCTTTCTTTACTGTATTGTTGGGATTTGTTTAGGCATTAACGCTCTTCTTTCCACATATTTTTGGAACTAATATTCAGGACTTCAACATTTTCATTGTACTGTACTTTTATAGTACTAATCGTTAAGGTTCTGACATCTCTTCTTTATTGTATTTTTGGAATACTTTTTCGAAGCTTTAACATTAGTTCTTTTAGTATATTTTTGAGAAAAATTTCAGGAATTTAACACTCTCCTTTTACTGTGCTTATTTCGATTATATTCAAAGGCTCTAATAATTTTCTTTTACTGTATTCTATGCGGTTACACACATTTTACATTAAACATTTCATTTTCTACGTTCCAATACGATCCAATACAATCAAGGTTGGTACATCCTTGAGATTAAAATTGAACACGGGTCTTATGTCATAGCATGCTTTAACAGTAATGAAAAGACCTATCGTATATAAAGGAAAATGAATTTTTTCCCCAAGTTCCCGATATCGTACAATCATTTTCAAAAGTTCGTTCTAAAGAAGAAGCTTCAGAGAAACGAATCGTATTTTTATCTGTCGAGTTTATTGTTGTAAAAGGAGACCGACACTGTGCGATATCGCGATGCGGGATCCTTTGATCGTTGGACCACAAGCGGCCGATCGCTGCATCGAGGAGTCGGCCGGCCGAGTGTCGCGCGAGGCGTCTTTTGACTTTAGTCTTGCGACAGCCGTTGTAGCCGAGACATCGTGTCGGTAATGGACACTAATGTAGTTGTTATAATATATACTTCTTGTTCACCGTTGTCTCCGATGACTTTCCTACCACTCCGCGCAGTGATGGGAATGTTGGCGCTTTTCACGCGCATGCGCGGCGATTTTAGCCTCAGTCAAGCACGAAAATCGGGCACCTTGGTCGCCCCGCTAATTTCGCAAAATTTATTATGATTTGATTTTGAAAAATGAATGTACAACATGTGTACGTATTTAAGACTAAGAACTTTAAAATCGATGGCATAGTTTTCGAGATATTGAGCTGTTCAGAGTTATGTGGGCCACCCTGTATATATATATATATATATATATATATATATATATATATATATATATACACACATATATGTATTAAAATGTAATATATACATACGTACATATAATATATAATGTGTAATATTTATGTACCTATGTACAATATAATATAACTTACTCTTCTTCATCATCTTGGTAATAAGGAAGGGAATGGTACTAAAATAACTTTAAACGAAATATATAATAACAAACCCACTACTTTCGCCCCAATAGTACCCCACAAACTTCGGACGTAGCTTCGGTGCTGCCGAAACTCGCGCATGCGCGTGAAAAGCGCCAACATTCCCATCACTGACTCCGCGCCTCCTATTATATTCCTATTTAACAATATTTATCAAAACGAATAATCTCAAATTCTAATTTAAATATTCGCCTTAACACGTCCCCCACTTTTCATAAAAATGAAATGTTCTATTACATGCGAAAGAAAACGATTTTTCTACTTAAATTATTGGACTGGTTCGACCTTTTTAAAACGGTCGTTTTAAAGAACAAGCTTCGGAGAATCGTATCGTATTTTTTTCAGTCAGATACGTAAGTGGGAACAATTTCAAATTTTAAGTTGAATATTTATCTTAAAACGTCACACGTTCTTTCATAGAAATGAAAAGTTCTTTTTAAGGTTTTTAATTTGTTTTTAATTTGCAAAATTGCTATTTGTATTACTGATCCAACCTGTGCGCCGAAACCATCACACATTTATTCTAAAATTTCGATCGGAAAACATATCAAATTTAAATGAAAAGTTCCATTACATGTGATGCAAAATGATATTTTACCTGAGTTTTTCAAATGGTACGACATTTTTCAACAGTTCATTTTAAAGCGGAAGTTTGAAAGAATTGACTAATATTTGTTTAACACGATCGTGTAATTGTAACAGCCTTCCAATTATTGTAAAATTGAACATTTACTTCAAGGCACCATATGTTTTCACAATAACGAAAAGTTCTATTACACATACCGGAAAATGATTTTTTTTATCCAAATTCCCGATATCGCACAAACATTTTAAAACGTCCATTTTAAAGTGGAAGCTCCAAAGACTCGGTTGATCTGTTTTCTAAACATATCATCCGGTTGAAACAGCCTGAAAATTATAATGGAATACTTCAAACACTAAACAACTATAATATTATCAATCCTGACACACGGCACAAATTGTACACCGCAAAAATGAATTGGCCACCCAAAAAATCATTTTAAATCCTCATTTCTCAAAAACTAAATAAAATCACATGCTTCTACAAAAAGAAAATCGACGTTTCCCACTACGAAAAAATGAAAATAAAATTCGCCGTCAATTTCTCAAGACGCGGAACAAACCTGGCGAGTTTAAGAAATATCGGCGAACCCCATGGCAAATTCTGCGCGACCGAACCATAGCTCGTTCGTGAATGGCTCCATTATTATACCAAGCGTTCAATGAACCGTGTTCGAGGCTTGTCGCCGGTTTTCCAGCGCGCGACGCACCGGTCGTCGGAATTCATGCTTTCATGCTTTCATGCTCCGGCGTTTCACTTGTCGGGATTTTTCTAGCTTTGCCGATCCCCTGGGCTCTCTATCGCGCAAATAATGCGAGAGGCGAAAGATCACCGCCGGAATAAATGAAATTGCCGTCAAGCGAACCACCGGTCTCCGAACCACTCTGATTAATGCCGGCACATTGTGCAACTATCTCCGGGTGCACGACCTAGCCCACCGTCCCCAGCCGACAAAGCGATTTTGATTATGGTTGCTCCCCCGATTCTCTTGGCCCGCCTCCGACCGATTCCCGATGGAATTCGCACACCCCCCCTGGAAACTAACGGTTCCCGCAATCATTGGATTTGTCGTTGATGGGAAAACATTTGTGACCTAAACCAGACCTAACGATTTTTAATATTTTTCACTGTGTTATTTTTACACTGGTTTCACGACTGCTGCTTGTGGAAAAGAGCCTTTGTTTGTACAGACACGAAAATTAATTTTTTTGATATTGTATTTTGTGTAATTAACCAACCCGTGTGTTAATTAAATACCACTGGGTGGTACCCAGGTAAGTATTTTTTCTGTGTTCTAATTGTAAAATGTTCAATTTTAATTTTCAAGCTGTTTCAAGTACGTGTTTGGATTAGAAAAAATATCAGTCGATTCTTTGACCCTTCAACTGTAAAATGAGCGTTTTGAAAAGTTCGTACTATTTCAAAAAACGGATTTACAAAATCATTCTGCATCACGTGTAATAGAACTTTTCATTTTAATAGAAAAGGGGAGACGCGTTATGGAAAATATTCAAATTAAAATTTGAAATTGTTCTCGCTCACAAATCTAACTGAACAAAATATGATACGATTCTCCGAAGCTTGTTTTTTGAAACGAGCGTTTTAAAAAGGTTGTACCATTCCAACAAACCAAGTAAAAAAATCATTTCCGTTCACATGTAATAGAAATTTTCTCCATTACGAAAAGATGCGCTGTCGCTTATAGTGAATATTCAATTTAAAATTTGAACTCGTCCCCACTCGCAAATCATCCTGAAAAAAATATGATACGATTTTCGAAAGTTTATTTTTTAAAACGAGATTTTGAGAAAGGTCGTGCCATTTCACAAACCCAAGCAAAAAAAATCATTTTCCTCCACGTAAATAGAACTTTTTATTTCTATGAAAAAACGTGTCTTAAGGTGAATATTCAATTTAAAATTTGAACTCGTTCGAGCAGCCACTGATCCGATTGAAAAAAAATATTATTCGATTCTCTGAAGCTTTGTCTTCGGAATGAGCACTCTAAAAAGAGCATAACATTTCAGAAAGCTGGAGAATAAAATACAGTTTATAACCCGTTCCTACTCTCTCGCATCGAACACATGAATCAGCGCATTTCATGACACACGATCGAGTCCAACGGTGCACGATATCAACCAAAAAAAAAAGTGCGGAAGATTTAGGAGTCGGAACATACTGTGTTGGAGTCCATAACCGTATCGTAAGCTTTCCGAGCCGAAACATGTCGTTTAATGATTCACTGATCTGCGGTGGAATCGCGCGACCAATGTGCAGCGATCGTATGACTACTGTTTCCGAGATGTGTTTCGGAAAATTTACATCCTCTGGAAATTGTGTCAAGCTTTTGGGAAATGCACCGCGACAGATAAACGTAGGTTACTGTACATATAACGGAACTTTTCATTATTGTAAATTCATGTTACGTTTTAAGAGGTAAACTGTCCAATTTGAATTTTAGGACTGTTCCAACTACCGGATTGGATGAGAAAAAAATATTGTGAATTATTAATATCATCGTGAAAATATGTGGTATCTTAAGGTAAATCTTCAATTAAGCGTGTTTCTACTAGCGGATTGCATTATAAAAAATATCAGTCGATTCTTCGAAGCTTCCCCTTTAAAATGAACTTTTTGAAATGATCTCACGATGCCTGGAATTTATGAGAAAAAATCATTTTCCTGTACACGTAATAGATCTTTCCATCATTCTGAGAGTATCGGATGTTTTAAAGTAATTGTTTAATTTTTATTTTAAAGCTGTTCCAACCACCTGATTGGATTAGAAAAAATATCAGCCGATTCTTTGAAGCTTCCCCTTTACAATTAACTTTTTAAAATGATCGTACGATCCCCGGAATTTATGAGAAAAAATCATTTTTCTGTACATAGAACTTCCCATGATTTTGAGAGTATGTAATGTTTTAAACTAAATGTCCAATTTAAACTTTAAGCGTGTTTCCACTACTGGATTGGATTAGAAAAAATATCAGTCGATTCTTTGAAGCTTCCCCTTTACAATTAACTTTTTAAAATGATCGTACGATGCCCGGAACTTACGAGAAAAAATCATTTTCCTATACACTTAATAGAGCTTTCCATGATTTTGAGAGTATCTAATGTTTTAAAGTAAATGTTCAATTTTAATTTTAAGGCTGTTTCAACCACACGATTGGATTAAAAAAAATATCAATTGATTCTCTGAAGTTTCTTCTTTGAAGCGAGCGTTCTTAAAATGTTGAACTGTTTCGGAAACCCAAAATACATAATAAACTCTGCACTGTTCAGTTTCATCATAATAATAGAATATAAATTATAGAATTATATAACAATTATTATATTGGAAGTTATATGTAAAAAAAACTGTACAAATAAACATATGAATCAATAATGTGCATAGACAACTATGAATCCCTTAAAAACGTCCCATTTAATAGAGTTAAAATAAATGGCAAGTATATACACCATATTAAAGTGATAAACTAGATTCAAATAAAAATCGACAAAAAACCATATCAGTAAAATTATAATAATCCCTTCGCATTAAGCAATACCTAACTACACAGTAAATCTGAGAAATACTCATTTAACCCAATTCCACTTTAAAAATCACAGTACACCTTCAATGTTTTCAAAATCCATACACCAGACACAGACATTCTTCTAAGACGATTATGCGAGGCAGGCTCACGAATAGACTGCGGATTTTTATGCAAAATAAAAATTGCATTATGCAAATAGTCATTTATTTCTTGCTTCATTGGTTTCAATAAGCTGAAACGAATACATTGATAGTCTTAAATTCTTTTAATCTGCCCTACTACTTTGAATTGCATCTATGTACTCACTTTTGTAATGAATGCATAAAATCCGTAGTCTACTTTTGATTAAATTGTACCCAAATATCTCGAATACAACCAGAGCTGGGTAAAATTTTTGAGAAACGATATTTCAAATATTATTTTAAATAGTTGATGCTCTACAATTCAAATAAAATACTATTCCAGATAAACATTAAATTTTGACAATCTAAAACATAAAATAACATTTTATTTTGGTAATCTAAAACATAAAATAAAATATTTAACATTAAGTAGTATTTAAAATATTTCTTGTCGGTGAAACTAGATTGAAGAAACGGGCAATATCGAACCGGAAGAAACTATAATATTTTCGAGCCCGATTTTCTCGAAAACGAGGCGTCAAACGAATAAAATTTATTCCATACTTTCGATTTATTTTCTCAAGTAGACGCACCTCCTCAAATAGAAATTCTAACTATTTTGAAAATCCCTCGAACAAAATACTATTTTAACACGTTGATCGCCCCACTCAGCAATCATAAAAATTATACAAAGCAATTCATTTAACGAAAACCAAACGCTGAGAAGTTTAGTTTTTCGATATTAATTACTATGTCAAACCTCTTCTATCTCATAGATCGCAAGCAAATTTCGTAAACTCGACGTACCAACGTAAAAATGAATTTTCAATTCTGTACAAATAATTCCGTCATTCGGATATGGGTGACACGGCGATCAAAGTGTTGAATACTATTTGAAGAACTTTTTCTAACAAATAAAATATTTTATTTTTAAAAGTGCACGTATGGATTTCAAATAAAATTGACGATTTACTATTTGAAATAGTATTTTACGGAGCTCTGATCGAGAACAGGTTGTTCCGAGGTAGAAACAATTTGCAAATCGATGCCGGAAACAAGCAGCGAACGATCACGCAAGAGAGCACGCACGCAGAAGCACGCACGCACTGGGAAGATCACGACCGAGGATTCAGAGAGATTAAGAGAGATAGAAAGAGAGAGAAAGACTCGCGGACGTCCGAGATCCGAGTCGCGCGAGAGTTCCTGCGGAACTGACCGGCTCTCGCGATCCACGAAAAATCACGAGCTCGTACCCCCACCACTGGGGTGCGCCGCGCTCACGTGACCGAATGCAACTCCGTTGCACTCGCCCCTCTGCAACGCACAGTGGAACGAAACGACTTGACGGCGATCAAAAATCTGAAACGTTGCTTCTGCTTTGTATACCTTCATGAATTTGTCAGCAGTCGATCGTTACACTGCAGCCTTTATGTTCCGTTCATCTTAGCGGTAGAAAACTAACGTAATACACATCAGTTCCATTTCAATTGCTATTGAAATCAATTCAATTACCATTTTATTTTCACAGCATTTTTAACTTTTTATCTCCAATCACCTAACCCATCTTTGATGAATTTTTTTATTTTTTGAAGGTAATTTTTTGGAAATTTTTCTTCTTTCGAGATATTTAAAGATTTGCATTTTATTCGATTCAACAATATAAATAGAGTGTACTAAGTTTGACAATGTTTCTATGAATTCAGAAATATTTAAATTGATTACATTAATGACTTTTAGATGAATTTAAGTAAAGCATTTATTCTTTCTGGATCATCGCACTATTTTCATAACCATCGTTGGGAAATTTCATGTACTGACGAATTTTAAATTGATCAAAACATATGAACATTTTAAAATACTAAGTGTGAATTGTTTATAAATACTCTAAATTATTTGTTTATTTTGTGATTTCTCAATTTTTATTTTCGTCCATATAACGAAATGACTCTGTATGAACAAAAGACCTAAGAAAATGTGTCTTCAAATATTCTTGCACGTAAAATTAATTGCAGCAAGTATAGTCAATCTTGAAATACCACCTAATTTAAATGAAATTGTTTGAATTATCATTTGCAATATTTTATTCGAAATGCATCTGACTCTGCTTAA
The DNA here is from genome assembly GCA_913789915.3 of Sphecodes monilicornis. Lineage (NCBI taxonomy): Eukaryota > Metazoa > Arthropoda > Insecta > Hymenoptera > Halictidae > Sphecodes > Sphecodes monilicornis. The sequence continues at coordinate 517,595 of OU565284.1, forward strand.
TTTTTTCATTTTTTAGAAGACCATGACGAAATCACAGCGGATTGTCAATTTTTCGAAACTGGAAAACTGTAAGTGACTTTTGGACAAAATGTCACCGACAGTCCTCGACCGGGACAAACGTATTGCGCCAGTCGAGGCTCCGGATGAATGATCGCGGAAAAACCGCAGTGGCTGCGTGCGTATTTCTGCAAAATATGTATTGCAGATCCGTGAGATACGCGGGGGAACGGACACGAACCTCAACATCGATTCCCCCACCTCCCCCCACCCTCCATTCGCTTCCCTTCCCGAAAACCTATCAAACTCGCGAGAAATTGCTTTTCACGATTTTATATGCCCCCTTCGATCGAAAACGATTGCCATTGGTGAAGTTAGCTGCAGAGCTGTCCCTCGTCACGAATTAGCGTGGGACCAGTGTTGCCCATCTAAATGTTTCAAAGTCCGTAGGCAAATGCTGAAAATTCCGTAGATTTCCTTTTGAAAAACCCGTAGATCTACGGACTTTTTCATGAGTGTATAATAACTTTACATAAACTCATTATATATGTAAATATATACACGGAAAAGTCCGTAGAACTGGCAACACTGCGTGGGACCTTTAACTACATAACCCTTCCTCGGAGGGGATTATGGTTGCTGAGTATTCGTTAGTGTACTGGACTCACCTGCAACAGAAATGAGAACGATTCGTTAAAAAGATGGACAGAATCATTTTTCAAATCTGATCGACTTAACTTTTTGCGGTCGAAGCAATTTTAGTTCCCGAAATAAGACATTTTTTCAAGTTAGAAAATTATTATTATTATTACTTCTATAACATTAAAACATTTTCATTTTACGTAATCTTTATTAGGTTATTTCGCGTAAAATTGAACCTGTTTTCTCATACAATAGTTGAATTTTTAGCAATGGATGGATAACAATGTTTTTCTATCACATTTGGAGATTAATTTTTGTTGAAAAATATTGAAGAAAATTAATTTTGTGTTAGGATTGAAAAGAAATAGAAAATTTTGCAACGAAAAAGTCCTGTATGTGGATGACAATATTTTTTAACCAGATTTTGATATTAATTTTTGCTGGAATATATCGGCGAATATTAATTTGTTATTAGTATTGCATTTATTGGGATGCAGAAGAACTCGAGGCAGGGTCATTTTTAATGTAACGCGTATATCGAGGGAAAAGAAAATTTTCAAACATTTAATAATCGTTTTTAACACATTTGGCAATTAACCTGACGGCCCCGGCAGGTCTGACAGCGTCGTAACGAACACTCGGCTTTCTCCGGTGATTCCTCGGGCTTCTGAGAGCGTCTCTGGCATCTTTTGGGAGCTTGACAGTGCTTGCAAAAGAGATTTGCGAGCTCAGCGGCTGATAAGTGTCCGATGCGCGACCGCGAATACAGCCGCAGCAATTGGACATTGTGCTCGTTCCGGGACACTTATCCGTTTTTCAATAGGACGCTGTCACTGGGACGTCGGCAAACTAGCACAGTCTCTTAACAATTCCTTTTGACTACGTTCGAATATGTAATAAATCAGTCATTGATAGATTGCACTTTTACTTTGCGCGAAGTCAAAATTTTCTGCATTCATGATCGGAGACAACTTCATTTTTCCACTTGCTACATCGTGCAAAAATTTTTTAGAAAAAAATTAACAACGGGTTATAAAAGCAGAGGCTGCAAGCTTTAAAATGTATCTAAACTTATTCTTCTACTGTTTTTTTTTTAACGAAATTATCGTGGTTTAAACTTTAACAATTTTTCCAGATCTTTTGTCGAGATTATTCTAAATTGTGTACATGGTGTCAATTTTGTAAATATTTTAAATACTCAACATATTCTAAATTATCTAACTATTCTAAATTATCCAACTATACTAAATTACCAAAATATTCTAAATATGCTAAATATTCTAAATATTCCAAACATTCTAAATATTCTAAATCTTCTATATATTAAAATATTCTAAATCTTCTATATATTAAAATATCCTAAATCTTCTATATATTAAAATATTCTAAATCTTCTATATATTAAAATATTCTAAATCTTCTATATATTAAAATATTCTAAATATTTTAAATATTCTAAATATTCTAAATATTCTAAAAAAATATAACTATTATAGGCAATCTTATGAATTCTGTCCTAAAAGTTAAAATGCCCGCAAAATGCAACGCATAAACAAATTTCGGACCAAGGAAAACGTTCGCATTTTTCGCGACGTTTACTGATTTTCGCCGCACAGTTTTCTGCATCCTATTTTCCCAATCTCGAAGTAATTTGGAGATCAGGGAATTCTAGTTTTCATTCCTCGCGTAGATTCTCCTCTTTTCGCCCCACTCCTCCAGGAACTCTAGGTGTCCTTTAAACTCGCGTCTCGCCGGGCTTCTCTTTTTCTTTCTTCTTTCTTTATCCTCGGTTTATCCTTGCTATCGTTCGTTCCGCTGCGCATCGCGTCCTCTGGGACCGGATTTGCACGCGTTGTGTCCTCAGGAATCCCACTGCACGGTTCTTTCGATTTTTTTACTATGTTTTCCGAGTCCTCTGCGTGTTCTATCCGCGACGTTTCCTTGTTTAATGAATCGGTAATTGGATAACTGTGCATCGCGACGAGCAGCTGATGCGATAAAAACGTCGACGACCCGTAAATTGCGAATCTTTATGCGTCCGTAGCATTATTTTGTATTTACCTATTTATTGGCCACAAGTAGATGGATTTTTATGCAAGATACAAATTCTGTGCATTAATTGCAAGACACAGACACTTCATACATATTTGTTTCTATTCTTAATAATTGTAATCAGACGAAAATAATGCGACAGCATTTTCAAATACTTTGAACGTTTTTTCTATTTTACATTTGGTGAGCTCATTTTTATCAAATATTAATAAAATTCGCAGTGATTAACCCCTTGACTTACGATTTATTTTACGGTTTTAGTGATTAGAATTTCTTTGTAGTTCATAATTTCTTAGAAAAAGGAGAAAATGTATATCTATTGCATGTCTATATGTTCTCCAATGTCTGTACATTAACAACAACGAAATAGAATTATATTTCGGTGTAAAGCAAATTAATAATATACATCTTTATTAGACTCTTTTCAGAATCTTCATCGCGTCTCTCACACGATATTGTAAGCGAAGGGGTTAACGTAGTACCGTGGATTTGATGAATTTATGGCAAGAATAAGAATCTTACGAACATCGACGTATTAATTTCAGATTTTTAAGATAATTAAAAGGGGATAAAATTTTTTATTTAGCTTCTTCTTCTTGCAATCGATGCAAACCATTTTTTATTTTACATTGCAGTCTAGTCATTAGAATTATATATTGTGGATTTGATGCATTCGTCTCAGGAATGACCAACAATAAGTGAAACTTAAAAGAGTCGAAAGATTAAAAGTAGTTAAGTATGTAGATATATTATTTCCAGTGGATGTAAATAAAATACCGTTGATAATATGTTTTAACAAAACGAGCAATTCTCTAAACAGAATCAAAGATTTCCATCTTTGATCTTCCATTATCCGCTTTCCTAGTGTTAAAATAACACATGTAACTCGTGAAATCAGTTAAGAAAAATGCGAGAAAATTTTCGACGAGACGACGGTTAAAATAATTGAAAAGATCGCTCGAAGGGAAACTGAATTTTTCAGGATTCTGTAGGACCTGTCCCACTGGTGAAAATATGGCGAGCAGTCGTGTCAGCGTGACGCGCACGCTGTATAATAGAATCAGCTCGGCACGCGTTGCTTGAATATTAAGAATCGTCGAACAATTATCAAAGGCGGTGCAAAGGGGAGAAGGAATAAGAAGAAGAATAAAAGTTGTAGCCTCGGAGAGGGACGATGTTCTACGTATATACACGGTGTACGTGCTTGAAATGCTCGACGAGTGTCGGCCACGCAACCCAACCGATCCTTCTCGAGCAACATTGTTCGTTCGTTCGACCGTGTACAATGTACAGTGTAAAGTGTATCTACGGTATACAGCGCGGAGAGACCTCGTGCCTCCGCGAATTTCGATCGTGGCTGGAATCGCGGCCGGATCGCTGGAACGCGATAATCGATCTCCGTTTGCCCATGGAACGGGAACCATTAACGTCTATCGATCGACCCTTCGATAACAGACCTTCCTCAACACTATTGCTCGATTCTAATCACACTGGTCAACATTACTTCTCAGAACATTCATCTCAATTATCATCAGAATCATAGTATTGGAGAACATTCATTTCAATTATTATCAGAATCATAGTTTTGGAGAACATTAATTTTAATTATCATCAGAATCATAGTTTTGGAGAACATTGATTTGAATTATCATCAGAATCATAGTTTTGGAGAACATTAATTTCTATTATCATCAGAATCATAGTTTTGGAGAACATTAATTTGAATTATCATCAGAATCATAGTTTTTCAGACATTTGATTTTGAAAAGAAAAGTTCAACTTTCACAATTTTTTCCTCTTCAGCCGAGAAAGCTGGAGGAATGATTCTTAGGTAGAAAAATTCTGCAGACTCTCTCGAATATGATGGCATTTTTCTTTATAACGTTATAAAGGTTTTAACGTGTGTAAAAGATGTTGCATGTGCGAATTTCGTTCGAATTTTTGGGAGCATTTGCCGATGTCACATAAAAAAATAAGGGTCCAGCTTGGAATCAAATCACATCACACGATAGCCCAGACTGACTACCTTTCAGAATCGTCATTTAGGGTTTTGGAATCATTTTTCGCTTCTGAGATAAAAATCAAAATAGGTCCGCTTGTAGGGAGGTTCGGTCGGTTCGGTCACCCATTCACGACGCGCAATAATAATTTTAATAAGTTACGAACAATATATTATTAGATTCTTAAAATATTCTGACATCGTCCCTGTTTCACGAGCAATATATTACAATTTTCAAAATCTTCTAATATTGTCACTATTTCTTGTTTCACTTATTTTTGTCATAAATGCATGAAATCCGCAGTCGAATTATTTAATTATTACTAGACTACGGATCTTTACGAAAAATCAAAATGTTGTGGATCGATTGTAAGAGATGGGAGCCGGATATACATTTAATTTTTTTTTAAATAATTTCGACACGTTCTAAAATATCAATGATCTTAATATTTCTTCCGTTTTAAATTGCTCCAATCAATTTCTATTATAAACGCATGAAGCCAGCATTCTAATTTTTATCAATTGTATTGCAATGCTATTATTATAAATTGTTACACAGCGGATTGCATACATTTATGAGAAGAATGAGTAAGTGTAACATAAAACAGAAGAAATATCAGAAGTATTTTATGTAGAACCTATTGAAATTATTAACACTAGATTAACACAGATTTTAATATTTTTAATTTACGATTATCGGTATCGTATAGATGCATTCGTGCATTCAATTGATTTCGGTATATGTTAAACTAATACTTCTAACATGTTCAAACATCTCAACTAGTTTGGTTGGATTTTTAAAAAATTGTGCTATTTTTAAACGTGGTTCCATACTTTTTGCCAGGGATTGTAAAAACGATATCTTTAAAAAAATGTTCTTTTTGTTCGATTCCTCTTGCTTCCCTGCATACTTTAACGAATGGGGATTTTTCAAAATTGATCTCAGCTTTTATCCTCCATCTTACAGATTTGATCGCAGCTCCAGCACGAACGTGCCACGAACGCGCGGCTTAAACGCTTACGTTCCTCGAGGTCGCGAATTTCCACGCGGCGAAGAATCGGACAACGAGCGTCGCACGGATCACCAATTTTTTCCCGGGAATCGCGAAAATTTTCTGGGCGAGCACCACCGCGTCGAATCGGGACTAATTTCTGCGAAACGGATTCCGATTAGAGAGCGCACGCATTGGCGGGTCATCGAGTTCTTTCGCGCCGGCTGTTTGGAACGGTACTAACCGGCCAGGACTTCGCGCTCGGAATGAACCAGCCGGCGAATAAATGGAAAGAGAAGAGAGAAAGAGAGAAATAGAGAGAGCGAGAGAGAGAAGAACAGAGGAGAAGCGGAGACACACACGTGTTCGCGAATCCGTCTGCCGAAGACGTTTGTCCGCGAGGCCTGCAGAATTCTGAGCGTATTCGAGACTTATGCTTCACCGTTCGCGCTCGGTAATGTGTCCGTGTATCAAACTAACGAAGTCGTAAAACATCAATGGTAGAAAAAGATGTGTACTATTTTTTATGCGACTTTAAAATTAGACGGTGCCGAAAAAAGATACAGTGACTCGCATAAATATTCGAACAGTTTTAAATAGACGAAAACTTTTTTAATATCCGACACCTACGACTTGAATTTTTTGGACAAATTGGAACAATGAGTTTACTACGTGACTGGACAGCGGATTTTTATGCGAAACAAAAATGTTCTACGTCGCTTGCAGGAGACAGAAGTTAAATTAAAATTGATTTTCTTTTTCCAATAATTTTAATAAGTCGAATTTTTAATTTCTTTTAATGTCCTCACAATTTCAACTAGTCATTTAAACTGTAAGTGCATAATTGTTGCGATGATTACTTCAATGATGCAATCTATTCAGTAACTCTAGTAGCATTTATGGTTGACCAACGGTATCCAATAGTTGGCAGTTACTACTATTACTACTATGAAAAACTGATGACAATTTGCCAACGAATATACAATATTGGGCCTACAATTATTATAGTTAGTCGATTAAGACGAAATTTACGTACGATAATATCACATTGGCCCAACCAAAGTTTGCGAACGTTTCAACACCATCTTACAGACGTCTTAATCGTTGCAGCGACCAAAAACTAGTTACTATATTCCAAATTGATTTTTTTGTGTTCTTATTTGTGAATATACTTGCAATTTGTTACTGTCGCGCAATGGTTGGCCTACTAAAATGTTATTGCGTGCAGCCTTGGAACTTACTTATTTCTTCAAGTTTTTCTATTTGACAAGGCACGGGTGATGCACTCGCTTTTGGAACGACGGTGTGCGGATGTCGTAGTGCTCGCGTAGTGTAACAAAACCCTTTTGGGTCTCTTCGGAATGGGCCCCAGTTTTTGAGATATTTTGATTTAAATTTCTCGACGTATCTAGTAACCCAGATCATCGCGTCTACACCCAAGAGGACTGTAGATACGGCGATAGCGTATCAACTTACTACACAGAGGGCCCGAGTTCAAGTCCGACGAAGTATTTTTTCTTTTTTACAATCTTTTACCGTGGAGATACATTGTTTAAATATTATTTATGATATACTGTGAAAACAACCGTAGGAAAGAAGTTCGGAAGTTGGGTATGATCGTTGGACCAGTTGTAAAAATGGATGACAAATTTAACTGTCGGCCAACCAATGCTGCCTCGAAGGCCCAGCAAAATGCCAACAATAATTGTTACTTGATTTGGGAATTTACCGATCCGAGAGCTGTTCCCTTTATCGAGGTAACGTTTCGCGTGATAACGAGCCGCGAAGACAGTGCTGTTTGCTTTTGCCACCTCCTAGAAGTTAGCCCCCCACTTGTTGAAATAAATAATTTCAACAGTTGTGCTGAGTTGTGCTAGGTTTGAGCTACATTGTTCTCGAATATTATAACAATAATATAAACAATGAGCCTAAAAATTGAGAAAAACGATTTTTTTTAGTAGCCCCCCGCTTTTCGTTTTTTTTCAATTTTCTCAATTGTGCTAAGTTGTGCTAGGTTGTGCTAAGATTGTCCTAGAATATTATAACAATAATATAAAAAATAACACCAAAAATTGAGAAAAACGATTTTTTAGTAGCCCCCCACTTTTCGTTTTTTTTTCAATTTTCTCAATTGTGCTAAGTTGTGCTAAGATTGTGCTAAAGTATTACTTTATAAAAATAATAAATAAAGAAGTTATGGTAAATAATCGTTTTGAACATACAATATTATTGTTATAATATTCTAGCACAATCTTAGCACAATTGAGAAAATTGAAGAAAACGAAAAGTGGGGGGCTACTAAAAAAAAATCGTTTTTCTCAATTTTTAGGCTTATTGTTTATATTACTGTTATAATATTCGAGAACAATGTAGCACAAACCTAGCACAACTCAGCACAACTGTTGAAATTATCTATATCAACAAGTGGGGGGCTAACTTCTAGGAGGCGCTTTTGCCGAGTATCACGACGACGAGTTATGGCTTCTACAGTAGAATTATACAGGATGGTCCACGCAACTTGCACACCTTGAATATTTCCGTTACTTGCACTAATTCGAAAAAATGATGTATACAAAAGTTGCATGGTATGGAGGGAGGAATATTGTGATGCGAAGGCGCTTCGGAGATTCCAAGGTCACCTTGATTTCTTTCAATGGAAGAACCCAACTATCATATCACGAATCGATAGAGTATCAAATTCTGTGTAAAAATGTATTGACCTTCGTTTGTCCTAGATCTAATAGTTATGATAACCATGTTCAAGTTGAAGGACCTGCGATTACCTCGAGCACCTGATACTAGGTTGTTGTACATGAAATGTTCGAGTTTTAATAGTAACGTTTAGCAAGCCCGATTTTTTTTCGAAATAAACTTGTTGGTCAAAGTAACCACCATTTGTAAGCTACGTATTCTGCCAATGAATTACAAGTCTCTTAAATGTATTACCGTAGAAATTGGATCCTTTCGTCGTCGACGTTCTTCATTTATAACATTGTCGTTTCAATCTTGTAATTTCTTTTTACCATCAACTTGTAGCGTTTTGCTGAATCACCACATTTAGACCAAAAATCGCGTAGCGCTATCGTTAACGTGTTGTTTTTTTCAATCAAATAAAAATAATGCACCACAGTTGCGTTGATAGACGTTGAAATTGATTTAAAAGTAAAATTAGATATCTCGATGAAAACTGAAGATGGAATCTCAAACATCAGCTTCGTACCTTAAAACAATATATGACGAATTTGTATCCTAATAGATCCGTTGGCTGATCGTTGGACCAATTAGGAAACACGGTGACGATTCTAATTGTCGGACAACCAACACAGCAGCGAAGGCTCATCGAAATGTCAACAATAATTGCTACTAGGGAACTTCCCACAACAGTATCCAACTTCAACAAGATAAAAAATCGAGAAACTGATCGTTCGATAACCGTCGGTGGAATCATTGTTGAAGAACGGATTTTTTCACCAACATTGACAAGATAAACGAGCACTTCCATCGGCGTGTTTTCCGCGAAAAGCAACAGGAACCTCCGTAGCTCGCCCCTAAACGAGATAATTTCGCGGGATGCTCGACGCTTCTCGAACCGGAGCGTTCGCTAGAGCTAGAGGATCACGGTTTCCCAGAAGTCTGCAAGAGCAACTTGTTTGCGCATTAGGCAGAACCTCGGAGCAGGAAAAAGAGCGTTCGCGATCTCGAAGAAGCGAGTCCGGTTCTTCTTGGCGTCCGAAGAAGTATAGGCAGAAGACGCAACGAGGATCAAACACGAATGCTAACAGTCGAAAAATTGCGGGACGCCGCGGTGGAGCACTCAAATTACAGGTGAGCAGCGAGTACCGCCTGCTGCAACTCTCTTCGTTTCCGGTTCGAGAACTTGATGCACCGGGCCTTGTTAACGATGTTTACAATTATGCTGTTATGTTCATCACCGGACTGGGGATCTTTTGCGCAGTTTGTAGCGGCTACGAATATGTGGAATTCAGAAAAATCTGTTTGTTACAGCGAAAAACGATAGCATTTTTCTTGTACGATCGACACGAGTCACTGGACTATTTAAAATTCGAGCGTGTTCATAGAACGAATGTGAATTTTTAAATTTAATAAAGGGTATAGCCGGATAAGATGGTCAAAACTGCCCTTGAGCCGAATGATATCGCGGATGGGTCATTCGATAGGGCATCCAAAAAAACCATACTGTTTAAAATTTTAACCCTATATCTTGATCGGGAGGGTAGTTACGGGGTAAAATTGAAAAATCAGTTTTTGGCCTATTTGCCCTAGTTAACCGAGTTTAGAAATTCTGAAAAAAATCTGAGACATGTCAAACACCCGAATACATATTCTGCAATTCGTTTTAGATTTTTAAATTGAAAATCCTGCATGTAAAACATCAAAAAAATTGAAAAAATGCAGATTTCACATGGAAGTTCTAGAGTGACTAACTTTATATTTTTACAGTACCGATATATTATTATAAGTGTCATATATGAATTTTTTCACATTTTTCGGTTTCTTGCGCCGTTGTTAAAAAAAATAAAAACCGATTTTTTCGCCATTTTTTCCGTGAAAAACGAAGCTAACCTTCAAATTGTAACATTTTATTCATTCTGTGAGCCTATTGGATACTGATAAACCTTGAACATCGGTTCAACTCGGTTAACTAGGGCAAATAGGTGAAAAACTGATTTTTCAATTTTACCCCATAACTACCCTCCTGATCAAGATATAGGGTTAAAATTTTACACAGTATGGCTTTTTTGGATGCCCTATCGAATGACCCATTCGGCTCAAGGACAGTTTTCACCATTTTATCCGGCTATACCCTTTAATAAATTAAATAAATTTAATAATCATTTTAAATTTAATAAAAGTGTTATTTTAAAATGGGCCATCTTGTAGATTTTGTAGCGACTATATTAACATGATCGTTAAACTGCGGAAGTTTACGCAATTATGACAAATTCTATCGGTCCATTCATGCGTCCCGCACATTTCGAAAAGACATCGCACGCAAGCATAGTCCTCGGAGAGGCGAAAGAAGCTCAGGCTCGTCCGGTTGTTGATCCGGCCGCGTCTGGAGTGCACAGAAACGCACTCGTCGAGTGTTCTGATGAACGTTCTCACTCGTATGCACTCGGATGCGATCCGCATGTGTTCCAAGCATTGGCGTAGCAGCTTGTCATAACCGCACATGCGAGAATACCTTCCCTGCGTTCCTGAAGCTTTCTCGTGCGATCACCCTCGATAGATCGATTCAAACTCAAATTCCCTTCTTTAGATATTCTGTTGCACATTGTTCCCCATCGTTTTAAGTATTATAAATATTTAAGACGTAATTTTAAGTTTCTTAATTTATATAAATTCGAACAATTTTATTTAGCAATTATTAGACTGCAAGTCTCTATGCTAAATAGAAATGTTCAGCAGCAGAGATGAAAACTAAATAGAAATGTCTTTTCGCCTCCAATAATTTGAATAGGTTGCAGAAATATTTGTGTTAAGTCGCAGACGCGATTGTTCGATCGATAGACACGATCGATGGATCAAAGGCCGTTAAAATTAGTTTTCGTGGCGTCGAGGCGGCAGTTAGGCAGCTTGCGGGCTACTCGATGTGATTTTGGAGAGCGACGCAGAAGGAGCGTGGTGAAATCAGGTCCAAAATTACCATCGTGTCGTTATCCGCTTTGCGGTGTATAATGAAGCTCTCCCGGCGCGTCGTAATAAAGCTCCCGAAACCTGATTGATACATGTAAAGCGTGCATAGGATGATTCACTTAAATTTTGATCGCTAGTCTACTGATCTTTATGCAAAATAAAAATTGTCTGCGTTAATTTCGGGAAACAGGAGCTCGATAAAAATTTATTATCTTCTTTTAAGTATTTTAATACATTGAAACTAGTCTGAAATTATTTGAATTCTTTTTAAATTAGAACAAGGATTGGCACACCCTTTAAATAGGATATAATAATTTTAAAAAACTTTTTTCTTGTTGTCTTGTAAAAACGCCTTTGAACTTAAAGCTACCTACACGGATAGAACAATAGTCTTGAACCATCTTATCTTTACGATCTTCATAGTTTCACTTTTACGATTCGCTGGTACGTAAAAAGTTTTTAGTCCACTAAGTTGTCAAACGCTTGCGGCAAGCTTGTACGGTGCACGTAGCTTGCGACTGTCAGAATTTCTAGCTCGATTTAAAAAATGCACATGCACGTGTAGACCCTTCATGTTTCGGGAGAATAAAATTGCAAAGTTCGCGACCATAGTCTCCTAGTCGCATCTAAATTATTAACTGAAACTCATAGCGAAATAAAAATGATTTGGATTGCTGGAATTTCCAGCCAAAATCTAAAAAATGCAAATCCACGCGCTGTTCTTTCTCGTTTGGACCGACTAAAGTTACAAACGTCGCGAACATACTTCCCTGACAGTAAATAAATTATTTTCGCCAATTATTTTGGCGAATTCAATTATTTCGACGCCAAACAAGGACCTTCGCTTGGTAAGTACCCGTTTCCTTTTCTCATTATACGATAGAAATCAAGATTTTTAATCCTCATTTTTGTTAAAATTAATTCTTAAATTTATTTTGGAATTACGTTACCTTTTCGCGATAATTTGCTATTGTGTCGATGTCGCGATTATTAATTGAATTTAAATTCGTATCATGCGATGGAAATCGATTTTATTTCATTATAATCAAAATTTTTCGGCACTGCAAATTCTTTAACTACACCTGAATCCCTAGTCCCTATCATAAACATGATACTTACCGGGCGGTGTAGTGGTCGTGGAGCTCGCATCGGTTAAATCGAGGGGAATACAGTTTACCACCTCGGTGATGCCAGAATCGTGGAATCGAGGAACTCGCCCCTCCGGTGGATCCTCCGGCTGGACCCCCCACTCTGACGTACCGTCGTCGCCTTACGTTGTTTCTTACTGCGCACGCGCTGCACACAAGCGTACCTCTAGTCTGTCCGTGTGAGCTGCCTATTCGACTCGACGGCGTCGAGGTACGCTTGTGTGTAGCGCGTGCGCAGTAAGAAACAACGTAAGGCGACGACGGTACGTCAGAGTGGGGGGTCCAGTCGGAGGATCCACCGGAGGGGCAAGTTCCTCGGTTCCACGATTCTGGCATCACTGTACCACCTCTCCGATGACCAGAGTGATATATGTAACGCGTTGCGCGGCGCGTCACGTGACCAGTCTACGGTCTTAGTGGGGGACGTTGAAGAGTGATCATGGTAGTGGAATGGGATAGTGGAAGGGGAAAAGAAGGAGAGGAAAATCCACCCAGTTTCGGGTGTTCCTGGCGACGCTGGCTCGCGACGAAGCAAAATTCGGAGTGGACATGGTGGGGACTGACTCGCCGAGCAGGCGAAGAGGAGAAACAGCATCATCTGTTTCAAGAGCCATCGTTAGACACCCCTGATGTACATAATCGACGTGAATCCTCAAAGAACATTTTTCAAACTTGCAGGCCCAGATCAAAAAATTACAAAAAGCAATTTTTACTACATTTTCCGCGATCCTGACCGAATGCAATTTGTTCAAAATTTTTGTTACGCGTCATCTAGTAATTTAATCCTTTACTATGCGTTATCAATTATGTGGGACACTATTTATCCAACTAAAAATGATTTGAACTGCAAGAATATCCAGCAAATTCTACAAAATGCAAATCCACGATCACTTTTTTCGCGTTTCAAGCGAATAAAATTGTAAACGTCACGAGCAAAGCGTTCCAACAGCTCTTAAATTATTAACGAAGCAAATACCCTACTTAGAAACATTCAGAGCCGCTAGGAAAATTGGGAAACCATTTAGCTAAGGAGTTACAACCTAACTGGCGAGTCACGTTCGCTCGAAAGTCACGAGAGTAGAGGAAAAGGGAAAAAGCAGTCTCGTTTTCACGGGTTACAGCTTTCGCCAGGGACTTTGAACGGTCTCCCTCTCTTTCTCGGCATACACAGGGTGGTCTAGTAAAGATTCGCACTCGAGTATCTCTGTTATTTTTGGAGATATGTAAAAACTTGATTAACCAAAGTATTTCAGTGTAAAGAGTACTATAAAAATGATGGTTCAAGTTTCGTTTGTAGGTGCGGGAGTTCTGGAGATTTCAAGGTCACCTTCAGGTTTTTAAATAGAAACATATATTTTTCTATGGCTTATTCGATTCAACTTGTCATTCTCTATAAGAAAGTATGTGTGCGTCGAAAAAATTAATAATCCAAGAGATATTTCAACTTTAATTTTATTGAATTCTGTAGATTTTGTTTACAACATATTCGAGTTTATCAACTGATAGTAGTTTTCAATACGAATACAAATGTCGTTGCAAGGTCGGTTAGAAATTTATTTATTTACATTTTTTTTGTTTAATCTGGTACACGCATTGTCTTGTACACACTAATATTACAGTGTTATCCATAACACGATGACTTCCTGAAATTCAATAGGGAAGACGTTCAAGATAAATAAAGTCTTAACTGACCATGTAACGATATTTGTATTTGTATTGAAAACTACTATCAGATGTGCACGAAAAAATGGTAAAAAAGATCTAGAGAATTCAACAAAATTAAAGATGAAATATCGCTTGAATTATTAATTTTTCGACATACAAAGGTTAATAGGAAAACGCGGGCCAATCAGAACATCGTTACTGCGCACGGATTACGGCTCGGCCAATGGTAATGTCGCGCTCAGTGGGACCTGTCGCCGAGGCGGGGTCCGTGCGCTGTCACGGTGTTCTGATTGGTCCGTGTTTTTCGTTAATATCTCCTGAACAAAGCTGCGGAGAACATTTTCGCAAAGGAAAAAGTTAGTTCAAATGACCCGAGGAATCATGCCTTTCAAGCAAGTACAATATTTTTGGGATACCCTGTGTAAGCATAGGTATAGCTAGTTTCCCCGTGCAGTTAAATTGCACGGGGCTCGGAAGAACCGAGTGGGGGAAGAAAAAACGAGCCGCGAAAGAAGAAACGGCTTGTTGCAGGAAGTCCAACCCTATCGGAAGCCGTATTACAACCGCGGAGAGGTCTTCCCTTCACCGCAGCTTACGGCAAAGTGACTTTGCCTTATCCTTTCCTCCGCCCGTGTTTCAGCAATCTTCTCTCTCTCTCTCTCTCTCTCTCTCTCTCTCTCGCGCGCGCGCGCGCGCGCAAGACGCATTTTTCGATGAAGCCGCACCGTGTCGCCTTGAATCTTCCCTTTCATCCTCCTCTTATTGATCTTTACAACAAATAGTCCTGTACACGAGTCGTCTTGGACTGAATTGTTTATACACAACACAATAGATAAGGAAAAATTTAGTTTAAGGGCAGATTATCCATTTTCTTATTGGAGAGAACCGCATCGACATCCAGACGTTAGATTGCTTACATGAAAGTTGTTAACTGAACTGCGGATTTCTGTGCAAAACTTTTCGATTTCTTATAAATTCTTTGTGAAATTATCACTAGCATATTCGTGACAATTTTCTGATTGAAATGAGTCCAAACAGGATACCATTCGCATAGTATTTACTCGTTTAATCCATTTAATCGGACAGAACCTCGATTATCCGAACAGATCAGTGAGATAAGAGTGATTAAGTAATGGAACAGTTACAGATAGCTACAATGCTATGTAGATTAAATCTTGACTGGTTTGTACAGTGAATTGTGTCGTACACGAAACGCTTTAGATTGAATTGTTTAGATTAAAATTTAACAGTATAAACATGATCCAAAGTGTATCGTGTTTGGTCTCGTTTTAATTAGAAAAATGCCACGGATATGCTCGTAAAAGTTTCGCAAACAAAATATTGTCAACGAGAATGTTATTAACATTTGTCGAATGGAGGGTAAACAATATTCTCGGCGATAACCAGAGCGAGACAATTTTTTTCATTAGGTTCTCGATATCGTTCGATCTTTTTAAACCGCTCATTTCAAAGAAGAAGCTTCGAAGATTGGAGTTTACTGAAACTTACTCGCATCTAAAAAGTAAAAAAAGGTCAACGTTCCTTAAGATATTACCAAATACACTTACAATAATGAAAAATTACATTACATGCAATGAAAGAGCATTTTTCCATCTTCAAAACGCTATAATGAATATCAACAATTATACTCGTACATTTTCATATTTCTATTTGTAAGATCGCAATAACAGTTCATACCATGTACAGTTAAAATTCTGTTAAATCATATAGAATCTCTTTGTCAACGGAACAGCAACTACATCAGAGAGTATCATTCATTCTCTAACGGGGGATCCTACGTAGCAGAAACATGCGGACTTTCGTTCACAAGGACTCGAAGCCTAAAAACCATATCCGGATCGACGCGGAGCGTGAGACCGTGAGACACTGGCTAGCATGTGTGCATTTAATACCACATCAAACCCTTAGATTTTATAATAATATCCAACAATATTCACGGTTAATAATATTCAGCTTTTTATTGAAACGGTTAATATAATAATAATTGCCCAAACTCAAAATTAAAAACAGCACAGACACTTGTAACAAAAATATCCGTTTACTCACTGCGTACGATGAATAATCGCCGCAGCAAAATAACCACAAGTTCCGAGATAAAAGAGTGTGCAAGCACAGATTTCGGAAAAAGCGTTCGATTCGCAGAAATGTGTACAATTCACCGGTGCATCCGTTTAAAACAAAAGAAACACGGCGTCGATGAGAACAAATTGAAATGGCAATCGAAAATCGGTTGAACCGCGGTCCGGATGATACATCGTCGGCAATATCCACCAGTTTCGCATGAAATACGAAAGCCGTGCGTTGTCGCTGCACCCCTGTACAATAGATCTCCGATATTGCCAGCCGAGGAGGCTGTGAGTTACGAGATCGTTGCCATTTTGAACGGCGCTCATTGAATATACGGACACCGGACCCCGTATTGGTTCCATCGCTTGGCTCTCGCCTTTTCCGCTCTGGCTTCCCTCGTCGATACCTAATTCCGGTCTTGACATCTTCGATCAATTTCACTCTTTCGCGAACCGACATCTTTAAATAGTCCTCTCCGATAAATTCAATCGGATTATCATGTCGAAAAGACGAGACTCGAATGTGGAATCGTTCCTCCTGAATATGGAACTTTTGCAAAATGATTTTTTCTTCTTTTACCGACGGAATGATGAGGTTGCTTTTGTTATTGGCACGTGTCACTGGTAGTTTTGTCTATTGTCTGATTTACGACGATGGGATTTGTGGTTTCTGTGTGGCAATTGTTTCAGTGTGTTCGTGTTGATAGGAGATAATGTGAGTAGACCAGAATGTACAATTTACGAGTTTCTGTAAGGTTTAAATATTTGCGACAGAATGACTATTTTCAAATAATATTACATTAATTTTCATTAAACGTACTTTTTCTGCATCATTCAATTATTATAGTTTATGTTGAAAGCATCCTAATCGTGTTACGAAGGTGAAATAGGTGCATTTCAAAATTAAGAGATCGATCAATTTTTACCGAAAAACAATCGATTTCTTTGAATTGCTGTAACTTTGTGAAAAATGATCGTAGGTTACTCTACCTAGGCTCATTTTATGCGTCAAAGCCTCTACTTCCGCACCCCTAAAAGGAAATTTATGAAATGCTTCTGTATATTAAACAATAAATATACAAATGAGCCTAGTCCTCGATGTGTACCATTAGGTTTCCTTCGACCACGCTGTAAATTTTTCTTTTTCCATTTAAAAATCCTCGAATATCGCCACGAAACACATTGAAAGACCAAATTCTCAATTAGAGGATGCGATGAGAAGAATTTTTTTTTTTCTCTTCATTGTTCTCTATTTTATATCAATTTTTAATACACGGAATCAAAAGATCCTGAAATTGTCACCAAAAAATAGTCAACGCCTTCAAATTACCATAATTTTCTTAAAAATGATCGTAGATTACTCTACCAAGGCTCATTTTATACGTCAAAGCCTCTACTTTCGCAACCTCGATTTGATTTTTCCCAAAGGCTCCTGTTCATTAAATAATAATTAGAAACATGAAACTGTTTTTTAACGTGTATACTGTCAGGTTCTCGTACGACTATGAAATTTTCTGTTTCCATTTGAAAATCGTGAAATATCGTCACCTAACAGACACAGACAGCAAATTCCCGATCAGATGGTGGAAAGTTGGCAATCTTGTTCTTGGTTGATCTAGTAAAAATCCTGAGCAGTTTGATTCGCCGCGGCGATAACGTTCGACGATTTTTTCGCGACTTGTTGGCCGGGGACCACGGATTTCCTGGGATTCAAAGGACCGCGGATTGAAACCGTTCCAAGACCGTGCCGCTGCCGCGCCGTAGATGGGGGTTAAACCGCACAGTCGGATACCATAAGCCATATTGGTTTAGGTTAGATTGAATCCGAGCCCCGGCGAGAACGATGGACTTTGCAGCGGCGATGCTAAATGAAAATTGAAATAGAGTTACGGATCCTAAATATTGCGACCTCCTTTTCCCTCTAACGGAATCAATCGATCGTCATTCTCGAGCTAAATGGGTCACTGGATTGGTCCTGGATCGTTCCAGCGACTCGATCTTCCTCAAAGTCCCTTGAGTTTAGGAAATACTGTAATTTATCCTTTTGTAATGTTTCTTGTTTAATTTTTGATATTCTTCGTAGCTAAACCTTTTGTAATTTTTCTCGTTTATCATTTTGCAATATTTGTAGTTTAATTCTTTAGTAATTTTTCTAGTTTAATTCTGTTGTATTCTTTGTAGTTTATCTTTGTCTAATGTTTGTAGTTTATCATATTGTAATAATTTCAATTTAATGCTTTTGTCATTTTTGTTGTGTATCTTTTTGTCATTTTTCTACTTCGTCATTTTGTAATATTTGCAGTTTAATTCTTTAGTAATTTTTCTAGTTTAGTTCTGTTGTATTCTTTGTAATTTATCTTCGTCTAATATTTGTAGTTTATTATATTAAAAATGTTGTCTGCATTAATTATGGAAACAAGATAATACATAGAAATTTGATTCCAACAATTTAACAGTTGTGATACTCAAAAAAATATCATAATAGCATAGTGAGTTTTAATGTTTCTGATCTCGTGTTAAATTCGATCCTTTTAGGTTTCTTACAAATGCAGAAATAAGTGCAGTTTAAAATGCAATCTCGTTATGCACTCGAAGGTCCTCCTAAAATGCATCGTTTATAAATTTCAATTGAATAGGAATTATTTTTATAAAATTCAATTGTAATAAGAATTTTAAAACAAAAATTAATTCGAATAAATTATTCGTCCGGCATGGAATTCGGTAATAAAATAACAAAAATAATTAAGTCAATCACGTTGCATGGTCAACTCTGCATTCTTACATATAATTCTTCATAATGCAAACAATGAAAGAGCGTTGAAAGATAGAAACTGTTTGACCAATTCTGTCCACGACCATCGCAAGATGAGAAGGCTGAGGACCACATAGAACGTCTCGCAGAATTTTGCCCATGAACATAAGGGCAGACTATGACCAGAAGCAAGAAAATGCGATTACACAAGATCTCGCAGAAACAGGCAGAAGGCCGAGAGGATAAAGGTACAATTCGTTCTGTGTTACGGTCGCCCAGGCGAATTTTCCCGAGTGGCCGCCTTCCCTCGGCGAAACGTCCATTACACTCGTTCGCTTTCTCCACCGGTACTGCTGCTGTTGCTTGCATTCATTCTACTTACGCTTATGCGCGCATATCTTTGCAGTTTGTAGTTTGCAGTTTGCAGCGTTGGAACCGTTTCTCTTGCGTCCACCTTCGCTGCGAGAGGTACATAACAGAGTTCGTTGTAGTACGCGTTACAGCACGCGCCGAGATTCTCCGAGATTCTCTATACTACTCCAGACTACTCTAGAGCATGAACGAGAGATGCTGGGATAAGTGGAAAGATGAGAGCGATGAGGGCTCTAGAGACGCCGTTCCCAACGATGCGCTCCGGTGCAGTTGCAGCTGGTTGGCGCGGGCCAATTGACCGGTGAACTTGATCGATTTTTTTCGTACGCTACAATAATTTATTCGTACTTACATTATGATGTTCCGTACCGTCCGTCCATCAGGAGATGGCAGTGATTTTCGACAGTGGGGTGCAGGGGGACTGCGAGACCCCACTCTAGACGCCAGGCTGCGGACCCCACTCTTAAGGTCTGGGTTATACACATCCGTCCGATATCGGACGCGTTTTTAGGATGTTTATACTGTAGGATCTCAGGAAAAAGGAAGAACACCGCGCCGGGAATCGAACCCGGGCCCTCGCATTGGTAGCCGATCGACTAACGCGCTCACCCACGGAACCCTCCCCCCTTCTTCCTAATTTCCTACGGTATTTGTGGTCTGGGGGGTCCTAATCCCACAATACATTTCCGTCCGAACTTTGAGGTAACATGAGAAGCGTTCGAGATGTTGTAAAGGAGAGCTACCGATAGTTTACTTGAAGGAGTTGTGGAGCCTATAGGAACCTTTATTTTGTGCCACGCACAGCAAGGAACCGTCACCCGCTGGAGATATATGGCCTCCCAAACCCGAAGAAAAAGAATCGTTGAGAAGTCGGACGTCGATTTTCGTTTGCGAACACTCTCATTTAAACCTGGGTAACAATATTCGGTCTGATTCGAATTTCGGACATGTATAACCCGACCTTCACGCTCGCGTTCTGCCGGGAACGGTCGTCATTGGCGCTCAGCGTCACTACATCTCTCTGTTCCAGTCACACTAATACGCGCGCTTCCGTCTTTGTCGAGCGATTCGGCCAATAGCGGTAGACGCGAAGCGCGCAGAAGGGGGATCACGTGGTACCTACAAGTTTCTCACTGCCATCTCCTGATGGACGGATGGTACTTTATCGAGCTTCGATTCCTAACATTTCTGAAATCATGGAACTGTGTTTTTGTCACGATGCGTTTTGCATAACTGCGCTCCGTTGCATTCGTTGTGGGCCAATAGACAAGTGAACTAGATCGATTTTTTTCGTACACTACAATAATTTGTTCACACTCCTCGTCCACGAAAAGATGACAGTGATTTCTACAGTGAGGTGCAAGGGGATCGGCAAAGCATCGCTTGATACCAGAGTGCGGACCCCACTTTTCCGCTTATGGGTTCTGGCGGGAACTGTCGACATAGGAATAAAATCCCCGTAGGCCGTAGACCAGGAATGGGCACGGTAGGGGCCCCTCAAACGCCTGCTCCTCCCACCAACCTCTCTTTCATGCGCGAGGAGTGCGCACTGCTCGCGACGGGCGAAGTACTCCCTTCCTCTCTGGCCTCTATGGTAACGGCGGATGCTGGTGGGGGACGGTGGGCGCTATGGTGGGGACAGTTTCATCTCTGCCGTAGACTAAAAATATTGCAGGCGTTTGAGGGGCCCCTACCGTGTCCATCGCTGCACTAAGCACTTAAAAGATTTCGAGGCCCTCTTATTCACAGGATCACTTCAACGCAATGTACAGTGTAAGTACACATAACATTTTTTAGGCATTTTCGATAATTTGACTGAAAACTGTTCTCAACAAATAAGCACTTAGCAATATTATTATTATATAAACGCTATAAAATTCAGACAATGTCTGTGGTACCCGTGTTCCCCTGATGCCCTAAACACGTGCTTACTTTGTTTATTGGTTAATCCAGCACTAGCATAATTCGCTGTATAGCAACAGATGAGTTCGGAGAACGAGCTCGACAAGAAAGCGTGCAAACGGTCCCGCTTACATTCAACGAAGAGAGGGGGGGGGGTGAAAGAGAGAGAGAGAAAGAAATGAAGAGAAGTGGAATGCGGCGCGGTCGCAACATCAAAGTGAAACGAGATGGCGAGCCGTCTGGCCGTAAATGAGCGAGCGAGCCAACAAACCCGTTCAATTCGAGATACGAGACTTATGGCAGCAAGATATGAAGTGTAGTCACTGAAAACGAACTTGAAAATTAACCAAACAGAAACTGTTCATCATTCAATAATTCCTCGTTATCCTTCGCATGTACAACCGACATTCTATTGCATAAGAAAATTTATTAGATCGCGAATTGTTATGCAAAGTAAAAATGATCTACATTAATTTCAAGATACACGAGTTACATACACATACAGACATTTATTTCTTTTCTTAATAATTTCAACAAGCCGAGTAGAATGCAATAGTAATCTTGAAATTTCCTAAATGCTTGTACTGTTTGGCATTTGAACTCGTTTTTCTCATAAATGCATCAAAGTCTGTTTGTAGTAATTATAACAATTGGTATTATACATATTCGATAAGAACGAGTGCCTACAATTTAAAACAGTAGGCACATTAAAATAAATTTAAAAGACGTCGATATATTTCTCATTTTTCTTTTTTTAGGAAGATTCAAAGATTCGAAGAGTATCAATTTTATTTAAACAAGTAAATTTCTATGCATCGAAACGCGCAGTGGGTAATCTATGACAGAAGGAGCAGTCGATATATAAATAATTTCGCGAGTGTTTAGCCTCGAGACCAAGGGCTCTCAGAATGCAACATCGAATTCGAATCTCCGCGACGCGAGCTCTAAATACTTAAACAACCCTGCAACAAGATTTTCAACCGTGTACACCGGTTCCCCGCAGTGCATCGTGCATCCTGATCACGGTGCAACGCGTGACATTGTTCCCGATTCCCTGCAAGCCACGCTAAATCTATATTGTTTCTTCGTATCGGACGCATTATCGCATTCCGAGTAGAATTCCTACAGCGTTGCGCTGTTCTAATTCGAATTGCAACGCTTGCTGAAGTAAAGCGATTGCGTTCTAGGCGTTATCGATGCGGGAGGGACTATCATGCTTGAAGAATGCAACAGCCGACAGACGTTTGTCACAGTCCAGTTAACACTAATTAAATTAAGTTTATCGCAGTCCTGGTGATCCTTCATCCTCTGGGATCCAGTATTATACTTGTAAAATGTTACTGCATTTTCCTGTGTGGCGATAATTGTCGATACATTTTTTCCAAAATTAATATTTGAACGATTTCAACGATTTTAATAGTTTTAACAGTTATAACGATTTTTACAACTTTGACAATTTTTAAAATTTTAACAGGTTCCACGATTTTTACAACTTTGACAATTTTTAAAATTTTAACAGTTATCACGATTTTAACAGTTTTGAGTAATTCAACAAGTTTAACACTTTAACGACATTGATAATTTAAAAACTTTCAACAATTTAAAAAATTTAAACGGTTTTGACAGTTTTAACAATTTGAACAAGTTTAACCATTTTAACAGTTTCAAGGATTTGAACAATTTGAACAACTTTGATAATTTAAAAGAAATCGTGCCCGAAAACGCATTTTTTTTTAATTGTTTGTTACTACCATAAAGAATTGAGCGTCAATTATGTGTATGAAAAAGAAAATTATCAAATTTTTCCACAGTTTTTCCAGGAAAAATCTCTTTCCCTGTCTGCATTAGTACAGAGTCCTTGCTAATAATATTTCATTATTTATTAATAAAAGTATGCGTGTAATTTGCCTGCATATCGCCATAGCTTTCTGCCAGAGGTTCTAGAAACGATAATGTAATTACAATAAATGGAAGGGACAAATTCAAAGAATTCAACGGCCTTCGATTTTGACTTTTTGATGGTTTTGATGTTGTTTGAGTTAAATGAGATTCTACACTTTGAGGATAGACCACATCGTGACCTAATCCACTGTTCCTGTTTCACAAGGGACGAAACAAACTCTCCGACATGAGCGCGACCGATTGCTCGCAGGCTGACCCAGTGTTCCACTCTATCATCACCTTTCTATCTGCTGTTGTTCCTCGAACAAACCCACGTCGACCCAATTGCTCCAGTAAAAAACGATTACACACGAAAAATCTGACGAGTTTCCCACGAGTTAGTCGACGATTTATCTGAACAGAATGAAGAACGACAACCGAGGCGTGATCGGGTCTTTTCTTCCTTGATGGGAGCCGTTTCACGCCAAACGATCGCACTTTGTCTCACCAGGTCGTAAATACAACTTTTACTATTTTCTCTGCAATTTTTTCCAACATTTATTTCCACGTCGTGTAGTATAAACTAATTGTTCCTCGATTTCTCAAAAAAAAGTTGCAATGTTAAAAATGTAATCGTCTTTTTGAAACTGTTCTAATATTAATGAGGGTCACAAAATTATCAGGACACCCTTTATAGACGAATAACTTTTTCCAAAATGCTCCAAATTTAATTTTTGAAATGTTATTAATCCAACTCCGTCCAATAGCAATTTTAAGAAAGTTTTTTGCACATTATCTGGTAAACTAATCGTTTTAACGTCCAATAGGTATTAGTTTTAAGATGTGATCTCATATTTTTGCACGTCATAATGTAAGTCAATCTAGCTCCCCAATTTAGATCCTTTTGATCCTATATCGTGTTTGAATTATTTTTTTCTGGATCTCCTGACAACATATTCATAACATTTTTCTGATTAAAACGATACCAAGCTGACTCGTTATTGTATCGCGAAAGGTTAAAAACAATGGAAACAATCATAACTGTTTTGTTTATAATTATTTTTTTATGACACTTGTATTATCGCGTTCGTGACATTTTTCTGATTAAAACGAGTCGAAACACGACACAGTTTGGATCATATTTACTTGTTTAATCCGCGAAATTAATCATTGGAACGCGAGCGTTCGCATAATCGAGGTTCTACTGTGTCGTGGATTGAACAAGCAAACATGATCCAAATTGTATCGTGTTTGGACTCGTTTTAACCGGAAAATGTGACAAATACACTGAGAGAAGTGTATCTACATTTAGTCGAATGGTTAAATAGTGACAACAACGAAATATGAATTGTGTTTCGGTTGGAAAGAAATGAACGACGTGATTATTTAGTGGAGACTGTTCGAACTCGATGGTATATTTGATTCCGAGTTGATGCGTTGCGAGGCAGGTGGTTAAAAATTGTGAGGAATAAAACGGGTTCTCTTTGAGAAACGTGGACCCCTAAAAGAGTATCGACGAAGTTGATGGCTCGGTAGGAACGCGAGGAGCAAACGCAACATTCCAAGGAGAAGAGAGCGGACACTCACCTCTGGTTGCGGTTTCAGCTACTCCGTGTTCTCCACTCTTCGTTTATCTCCTCCCGCCAGTTTCTGCCGCGTGTACACGTAATCGGAGAATGTGCCCTGCGACAAAGTGTTCTCCGATTAGATTTGCCGTCATCGCTCATTCAAAACCTGTACACTCCAAAATGTTTATTAACGCTAGAACTACCAAGCACGAAACGGGACCGGCGTATATTGCCTTGTAATACCAACAAGATTGCATTTCTTCGGATTTCGTACAATTTTTGTTTAAATATGTACTCCAATCGAGAAGATTAATAAAAAATTGTTCCTGAAAATATATTCATAATTTCAATATTTCTAAATGATAAAGTAGTAGTCCGGTAGTTCTAGTGTTAATTGTAGTGTTGGACATCACTTTTACTCTACAGACACGATTTAACAATAGGTTTACATTATTTTTTAATCTACGATTATTGAGATTGCGAAGATGCATTCATGACAAATTGTTCAGCAATTTTATTTCTTTAGGTATACAAGGCGAGTCGCCGAAGGTTTGCACCAAAAATACCGCTGCTGTTTTTACGACGGAAGAGATTTTGTTTTCTCAAGGTCATACATTTCGAAACTTCAAGGTCGCCGTATACTATTTTAATGAGGTCACGACTTTCATTGGTGTAATGTTACAGCCGACGAAAAAACAAATTCAACTATGTATAATATGTTGACCTTCAAATGACCTTCGGAAGTATTATTCTTCAAATGTTTACATTAATGAAATCTTACTCGAACACGTTAAGCTTGAACATTTGATTCATCTTTTAAATTGTGTATTTTGAAGAGTAAATCCTCTGAAGGTCATTTGAAGGTTAACATGGTTGAATTCGTTTTTTCATTAGCTATAACTAAACGGTGGACTTTACGCATTTATAGCAAAAATGGGTTTGCACGTGGGAAGATCGATAAGTTTACTGCATACACGGTGGTTTAGTTTTTAATTTCAAAAAATTCAAAACATCATTGGAAATTGTTAAAGTGTAATGTGAAATATTACGCATTACATTGCATTTACTGCGAACCAAACGAATATTATATACCCTTGAACAATCCCTGAAAATTCTTACAGTAATTTTAAGGAAACCGTTACAAAAGAGAGACGTCAATCTCTAATTCCTTGGTGGTTTTAGTCCGTTAAAAAATTGTTCAGTGTTTTTAGATCCATTTAAATGTAAACAATTTTAGAAAGAGAAAGTGAGATTCGTCTGTTAACTGAAAAAAGATGCTAAAATCATTGTAAGTCGTTGGAATTCAATGTGAGAGAAGATTGTTAATCGGTTGTTGCGGGACACCCTGTACAGGTTTGAGAGCCAACTAATTCCTTCATTACCTGGTCGTGGAGCCGGCCAGCCGTAAAAGTCACCGAAAACGCGTTGCACAATGGGCACAAAATAGGCTCGGACCAAAAAGGCGTTTTTGCTTCTTTATTTAATCGACGGTTGAACGATCGTTTCCCCAACGAGCTCGAACGTTCCCGGCCGAGTGCTAACGACACGACAAGAATTCGAGAGGCCGCCCACCATTCAAATGCCTCCTACGGCTCCTACCTGCCCGGTGCAGTTCTCTTGGAGGTTATGAGTCACGAGGCCGTGTTGTCGCACGCTTTACCAAATATCCCGAGACATTTTGTCACGCGTTCCTTCCACCCTCGATCACGACCGGCCTCCACGTTCCTTCGCTCGTTCACGCAAATTCAAATTATGATTTTTTGGTTACTCAATATTTCTGAACGGGGCTGGATATATTTACTATAATATAAAACTGACTATTATAAATAATTTTATAGAAATAACGAACGTGTGTCTATCCAATTTTGTTACCACACAACTAACATAATTTATTTATAATATATTGACTATAATATAAAACTGACTATTTTAAATTATTTTATAGAAATAACGAAAGTGTGTCTATCCAATTTTGTAACCACACAACTAACATAATTTATTTATAATATATTTACTATAATATAAAACTGACTATTTTAAATTATTTTATAGAAATAACGAAAGTGTGTCTATCCAATTTTGTAACCTCATTTTAAATTAATATATACCCAAAGAAATAAATCGCGCTGCACAAAATAAAATCGTTGCACAAAAAATTCGAATACACTCCGGGACAAAATGATAGCACAAGTACTTAGTAAATTTCGCTTTTTCTTAATCACTGAATTCGTCCTTATATTATCTGGAGCATGATTCTGAGAAATTTTTTAAAACGGGCGGGCCCTACCAAGCACGTGTTCGGACAATTAAAAACGGTAGAATTCGATGTAGTGGGGGTCCGTCGATTTTTGTAAATATCTAGAAAACGAAGGCCGAGCGGCGGTGACGTGTATAGGAAAATGTTGTT
This sequence comes from Sphecodes monilicornis, assembly GCA_913789915.3. Lineage (NCBI taxonomy): Eukaryota > Metazoa > Arthropoda > Insecta > Hymenoptera > Halictidae > Sphecodes > Sphecodes monilicornis. The sequence continues at coordinate 544,717 of OU565284.1, forward strand.
CAGAATGGTGTGACCTTGATAACATATTTCAAGGTCATTGAAATCGGTGAGGTGTCTCTTTTACCGTATAATTATAGTAAATGAAATGTTGTTTCATCAGTATTTCAAAACATTAACGATTTGAAACAGTGCGTTTTTGGACGAGTGGGATAATAATAGTCAGAAAAAGTATTAAGAACATTCTATAAATCTTCATGAAACAAAGCGGTAGGGATCGTTAAATGTAAAGGAAATCCTACAAAAATATTCAGCACAGATTTCTATTGATTTATTGTTATATATTTCAAGTTTTTCGTTAAATGTACTATCAGTTTGTCCCACTATGTTTCGTTAATAATTCTATTTCTTTAAATAAAAATATATAGGGTAATGAAGCTTCGTTTCATTTCAATCATGTACACCCCCGTTCGTAAGTATGAGGACACCCTTTAGAAACGAGTCACTTTTTTTAAATTGTTCCAAACGACTGGTGTTTTTCTTGAGATGATAGTAGGATTAGTTTATTACATAGATAATGTGTCAACAACGTTTTTTAAAATTGCTATTGGTCGGAATTGAAAAGAAAAACATTGAAGGTCACGATTTTAAAATTTTTTTATCTGTGCTTACAATGAATATTTAAAATATGCCTTTCGTAGTTCTAAGTAAATTATAGTACACGAATTATCAACGAAATCGATAAAGCTTACTACGAGCTATAAATAATTAAAAATGCCAAAAATTGTGAGTAAATACGATTTAAATAAATCACAATGCCTATGCCTTTTTTATGCATCAGTCGATTTCAATCAAATTTGGTACACGTATACAACTCGCATAGATTTACAAAAGACATCTAAATTTTCGTTATCGGCAAAGATAAAAAAGTTAAAAATCATGACCTCCATTTTTTTTTCTTTGCAATTCCGACCAACAGCAAGTTTAAAAAATATTGTTTGCAAATTATTTAGTCAACTAGTCCTACTTACATCTCTAGAAAAACACCAGTCGTTTGTAAGAATGTTTAAAAAGTCACACGTTTTTAAATAGTGTCTTCATACTTATGAAAGGGGGTCTATGTCAAGAAAGGCGCTCTGTATGAAAAGAAATTATATTCGTAATGTTTAATAAACAGAAATTACATTCATTTCGAAGTGTGCTATCTTTTTGTCCCGGAGTGTAGGTTCCTCTATGGTTGCAACAATATCATCAAAATCTGTAATCTGCATGGTTGATTCCCATGCAAACGAATCATCCTATAGGCAAGAGAAGGCTCACCGTAGCCGAAGACCGCTGTAGGCCGAAGCGAGCCGTAATGGACGTCCAGAAACGGTACACACGACTCACCGGACTTTACTTCACTGCACCTCGCGCGGAACACACGGACACACATCAAACACTCACAATACACGAACCAACAAACCTGAGAAGAACCCGCTTCTCTCCCGAGAGCGTTTCACTCTTACAGGAACACGATTCTCTTTATTTCTCTCGCTCTCTCTCTCTCTCTCTCTCTCTCTCTCTCTCTCTCTCTCTCTCTCTCTCTCTCTCTCTCTCGTCCGCGGTCTCGTTGAGACGTTCGTCGATCGCGTCACCGCAAAACATCCGAGAAATTGCGAGTTCCCATTCCCAGCAGCGATCCCAAATTCCCAGCTGTACACACGGACATCAACCAACCATCTTAATCTCCACTACATTCTTTACCGATTCGAAATCTCCAACACCGTCGGAAGATTCGATCAAAAATCGACTCCGGAGGAATCAAACTTCACCGATATTGCAATTTAAGTCCAATTTTGTTCCATGCAATAAATTTTCTCACGACTTTACACAGTTTAGCACCGTCAGGATCCTCAGAGTTCAACGAATAAAATATTCTTTTGTCTTCAAAGGCAAAGATCGGCTCCGGAGGAATCAAACTTCGCTAATATTCCAATTTAACCGGAGATCGAGCAGAAAAGCGTCGAAATCGATGCAATAAATTTTCCACAGTTTCCTACGGATGTATTAATACTATTAGCACCGTCAGGATCCTCAGAGTTCAATGAATAAAATATTTGTTTGCCTTCAAAGGCAAAAATCAGACTTCGCTAATATTACAGTTTAAGCAGAGATCGAGCAGAAGAGCGTCGAGATCGATGCAATAAATTTTCCCACGATTTTCCACATCTTCCCACGAATGGTGTTAGCACCATTAGTTTTCTTTGAGAATATTCTCAGAATTCAACGAGCAGGATACTTTTTTTGTCTTCAGAGCCGAAAATCGGTGTTTCGATTAAAGCTAGTAGAAGCTCCGGAATTCGATCACAGTGTTTCGGGACGAATTTCTCGAGCGATCTCGAGAGCGAGGTTTGAGAGATTCAAATGAGGTTCGGGAGATGGATCTAGCATGCCAGCGTCGCTCGAGGGACGCCGATCTCCTCGATCGGAGTCGGAATTGCGACACGATCCTCGAGATCTCCACGTACGCGGTCGAACGAGGCGATCCCATCGTGTTTCTGGGACCGGTCTGCTGTTGCCGAGGTCATTTTCAAGAATCACCGAAGCTGCTGGTCCATCGAACTTGCTCTTACGTCTTCTAAGAGCTGGCAGCTGAGATCCAACACCGATAATTAAACCGATAACTGCGATTTTTAAACGATCTTTGTCGAATCTCGAGGAGTCTCCATGGATCTTGATGATTCTTGATGGGTTTCTCGATTGTGTCGCGTACAGGAGTTGTTTCAGGTTGAATTGCCGAGGCTGTGGCACGAGTGGCAAATGATTCGGAAGATTCGGATGATCCGGTGAGATCGATTATCCGCGGAGAACGTTGAGGAGGAACAAGAGCGGCGATGAATCGCGGCACGACCGCCGTGAAAGCGACACGACACTGGATGAGAACGGGCAACAGGTTCGTCGGGTTGCCCTGAGGAACGTGACCACAGTGAGAACAGGAGGGGAGAGAGGATAGGTAGGTATACCGGCCAGGTAAGCCAGTGCCGCCATTGCTGCTCCTGACGCAGCATCCACCGATTTGCAGTGGCGTAAGGCGTAAACGCCAGCGCCGCGCAGTGGCCCGTCCGCTAATAACACTGGTCTACGTCAATTTTGTCGCACGGGGAACATTTATATACACGTCCTCGTAGACTCACGTGTGCGGTACACGAATCCGAAAGCCGTTTGTCGCCGTCGGCCTCAGTTTCTCAGAAATTTGATTTCGAAAAAAAAGTCAAAAATTTAACTTTCGGAATTTTTTCTGATTTAACCGAAAAAGCTAGACGAACGGTTCTTGTGTGGAAAATTCTGCAAACTCTCCCGAATATGAGGGTATTTTTTTGTAACATTATAAAAGATTTAAACGTGAGTGGAAAATGTTTAATGTCGAAGAGACACCCATTTCACACATTTCAAAAATTTATTCTTGCAAACAACATCTTATTTCTAATGATTTTTTAATGAAACCTTCGTCACAATATCTGTGACATTTTTCTGATTAAAATGAGTCTAAACACGACACGAATCTAAGCATATTTGACTCTGTAATTCACCATTAAGTAGAACCTCGATTATCCGAACTGACGGTATATACATTCATCTGGAAACACGAATATTATTCGAATCCGTGCTTCAAACAACTCGATCTAGAACAATCCACATACAACACAATTCCTTGATAATACAAATCAGTAACAATTTAATCTAGCAATATAGTTATCAAACTGTTCCACTGGTTAGTTCGGATAATCGAGGTTCCACTTCATAGTGGATCGAACGAGTAAATGTAATTAAAATTGCGTCGTGTTTGGTATCATTTTAACGAGAAAAACATCACGAATACATTACATAAAGTTTCATAAAAAAGTAATGGAAAACAATCAAGTCTTGTCAATGAAACAGTAGTAGCCACCTGCGACGTTAGCGACAAGAGCGCTTGTACGCAATATAAACAATATATCGGTACCAAAAATTGTCCTATATACAGAGTGTCCCACTGAAGTTGAGTATTTTAAATTTCTTGCTTATTTTTGGTGATAGAAAAAAATGTCAAAGGACAAAAGTGTTTGATTCATGGGGGAAAATTTTGTAGTAGACAAAATATTTTCTCAAGTTCATATCTTTCGAGATATCAAGGTCACCGATTTTTCCGTGGCCTTGAATTATAAAAAATTCACATGGTATTTTCCGAAATTTCAAGGTCACTGTTGATGTCCTAAATGGGACGATGTAGTATAATAATCAAAGTTTGATTGATACAATGACCCAGCTAATAAAAAAAACAAATTCGACCATGTGTAATATGTTGACCTCCAAATGACCTTCGGAAGAGTTATTCTTCAAATGTTTCAGAGTTTACATGAATGAAGTGTTACTTGAATACGGTAAGCTTGATTATCACATTTTTATTTTGAGTTTTGCTTTTTGTAAAATAATTTCTCCGAAGGTCATTTGAAGGTCAACATATTATATACGGTTGAACTCGTATTTTCATTAGCTATATCATCCGATTATACAAGAATATTAAAATCGACATCTAAGCACTAATTTTCTGGCAATTAAATTAAATAGCCAGATGCTGCATTGCGGAAAGAGGAATACTAACCAAATATATTGTACCAAATGGCTTGAGTTTTTTGTCTACTACAGTATTTCCTCTTTTGAGCCAAACAATTTTGTCCTGTAACAATTTTTTTTCTATCATCAAAAAATAAGCGAGATAAACACACTCCCATTAATATTGAGACACACCTAAAAACACGATAACTTTTTTAATATCGCACGATATAACTTGGATTTTTTTTAGAAGTTAGAACAATTAGTTTACTACATGATGCAAAAGAAGAAATTTTGAAAAAATTGTAGTTGGTCGGAATTGCAAAGAAAATACTAAAAGTTGTTTTTGACAACGGTTTTATGTGGGTCTATATCGATAGTTTGACAAATACGTTTTGTAGATCTGTGTGAACTGTATACACTCTGAAAATTTCACCAAAATCCGACCAATTGCAATTGTTTCAAAATTTCTTTTTCACGTCATGTAGTAAACTAATTTAATTCTAACTTCTCCAAAAAGTCCAAGTCATGTGGTCCACTATTAAAAAAAGTTATCGTCTTTTTAAGAGTGTCCGAATTTTAATGAGAGTGACTGTATTTAGCATGATCAACTTAGGAGGGACAACCTGTATTGAAGCATTACCGTAGCATATTTTCCCAGGAGATACATTTTCGTCAGTGACAAAAGTTAGAAACAAAAAGGACGTAGAGAAGACAAACCCAGCGCGAGAGTACGATCGGTTCGTTTTGCGGGCACGTTTACACCGAGAAACGGAGTTATTAACCATTGAACCGTATCAAAGAGAAATACAGAGAAAGAGCATTGTGCGGATAGTTTCATTTCCCGTTAAGCGCCCCTTGCGCACCTTTTGTGCTCGGATAATGCCCCAAGGCGAGGATACTCGAGAGTATCCGCAAAACGACCGAATAAAAGCGTTAATGGCCGCGTCAGCTGGAGTTCGCGAATACCCGCGGACGATAGGAGATTCCTCCTCCTCCTCCTCTGCACAGCTTTTTCGTACACGTTCTTTGCTTGCGAAACACTAAAAAAGAAAAATTCTGTGCGCAACGTCAGCGTGTTCGCTGATCTACGCCACTGCCGGACCCGACGCGATGAATCTTCCACCGTTCAAGAACAATGCCGGCTACCTGTTGTACAGGTACGATTCGAACTAGGTCCCGGTCCCGGGACTCATTGAGAGCTGCATTGCACCTGCTTCTATTTACCTGGCAATTTGTTCTGTTCGGTCGTTTCGGAAATCCTTCCTGTACAATGTTGTGTAAATGCTGGGAAAATAAAATGATTGAGATGCTTTCTTTATCGATTTTCTTGTTTAAGCTCCTTTCGAAAGATGTTTTACGTAATTTGTGATGATCAGACTGCGGAGCTTTATGCATTTATGACAAAAACGAATAGATGAAGTGCGATGATAAATTAATGTGAATAAAGTATAACGAAATTTACTTTAAATGTAACAGCATTTAAACAGTTCAAAATACTGTTGTATTGTATAATTCATTATTGTAATGTAAAATTATTTTAATATTCTAAAATATTGTGACAGAAATATTGCAAAATATTGCAGTATAAAATTACTTTCATATTGTAAAATATAATTATTTTCATATCATGATATATTGGAATATAAAATTTATTTAGAGTGCTAGCCTAACAGTATTGGTAATGAATGGGATTCTTAGGCCCATTATGCAGCTAGAAGCAACGAATTTATTGTTGTTTATTACGCCGACCGAAAAGTGTTGAAGTTAGTTTGTGCTCGTAGCTTTTCGGTTTTCAATCGGCGCTCTTCGTAGCGCATCGCTGCGCACATAAGGTCGCTGAATGCGCTCAGAAAGTTATTCGGGCTGGGGTCTCCGACAGGAGCACATGGGCTCCAAGACCCGCAGGTATACCTTGCGCTATATTGGACTATCTTCGGCCATCTTCGACTGTCTTCGGCTACCTTGGGCTACCTTGGGCTACCTTGGGCTACCTTGGACTACCTTGAGTTACCTTGATGTACCTCGGGCTTCATCAAAGGTTCTCTAGAGCTACCTTGAGTAAGAATCATCCAGAGCTATATTGGCCTAATTTGACCTACCTAGTCCTATCTTGGCCATGCTTGGCTGAACGTAGAGTGCAATCATCGAGCTTTAATTTAAGCCCTCAAAAGTCCAAATAATCAATAACGCTATGTTCCACAAAGTCTGTTCCCATTGTTTAAATATATACAACGTATGAATTTATTAATACCTGATTATATTAAGTACTATTAAAATAGTCGAAGTAGTAGACAATGGTAATGGACTGGCTCTAGGGTCCCACAAAATCCAAAAGCTCGCGAAAATATATTAAATCCTAAGATTATTCCTATAGTTTTTGCTAGAACCGTTTTTATTTCATTTTACAATTACCAAACGCAGAAAAATCTACGAAAAATTAATATCTATTACTACCTAATATTTGCAAGAAAACTCGTGTAAAACCTCAACAAATGCACAGTTACAGTTTGCACGGAAAAATTAAAAACAGCTAACATTGAAATCCTCGAAACCCTCCATCGAACCTCTTAATTAGACTACGGATCATAATACAAAATAAAAATGATGTGCACCAATGCCAAGAAAAGGGAATCACATAAACATTGATTTATTCTCTTAATAATTTCGATAGGTCGTAAATAATGTGCCAGTAATCATGAATTCATTTGATTTATCATTTTTGTCACAAACGCGTAAAATAATTCTGCTAATATTTCAAATGGATCGCGCCAACGCTCGGCCGATAAAGCAGATCCCTCATTGGATAAAGTGGCCGCGCGTATTTTGGTATCGCCACGGTATCGCGAGTCGCGAGCAGTCGCTGTCAAAGATGTACGCTCCGATACAATTGCATTACGTAGCGAGAGAAGGATCCGGGAAAAAGGCGCGCCCGTAGAAACAACAGAGTACGATGCACCGTACGGATAACACTGGTCCCTCCTTCTGATGCAAAACAGCCGACATTGTCAGTCTCTCTTGTCCGCGATCCAGGATAACCTCTCGGCCCGATCGAAAAACAGTGACAACTATTGCCACGTACGAGCCTGACACGATTGCCGAGACTACCTTCGCAGGATGGCGTGTCTTCTGCTGAACCAGGACGACGTGCAGATCAAAATACCATCGACGGACACCGTCGACGGTGTCACCTACTATTGCATCGAGGTTGGAATCGCGTCGATCAAGTGGACTGTGAGACACAGGTGAGCACCCACTGTGACACGAAAACACAATGACCTACGTCTTATTAGCCTCTTACATACCTTCAGAATTTTTCAAGGACTCTAGTTCTGTTGGTACGTTGACGTTCTCATTAGTGCATTAAGCTCCTCCGTAGAGTGATTCTGAAGCTGCGATCAACATGGTACTTTGGTTCAAGGTTCTTCAGGGACTCCTGAGCTGTTGCAACATTGATGTATTCGTTTATTACGTTCAGTACCTCGGCATGATCGTTCTAAAGCTGTGATTTAGATAGTAGTCTGTTTCAAGCTTCTTCAAGGACTTGTACGCTATTGCAACATTGATATATTTATTAATACATTGATTACCAAGTCACAACTAAGCAATACGGTCCTGAAAGCCAAGCTCGAAATAATAGTACTCGCGAGATCGATATATTCGTTGTCTGATCAATTTATGTTATCCGTCACAGGTACAACGACTTCGCAGAGCTGCACGACAAGCTGGTCACAGAGCACTGTGTCGAGAAGGAGATACTGCCACCGAAGAAGCTGATAGGCAACAAGTGCGAAGCGTTTGTGGAGAAACGAAGAATGAGCCTGGAGGTCTACCTCGGTGCAGTCTACCATTACCTGAAGAAAGCGATGCCCAGAGAGTTGGCTGTGTTTCTAGATCTGCATGTCTACGATATATTTTTCTTACTACAGAGCATGGCTTTGGAGTTCTTCACGGAGGGCGAGAGTATCCTGCAGAAGTCCAAAACCTACAAATTTCATCCCCTACAGGTACGTGCAACCATCTCAAATCGTTCACTCTCGATTACAACGCTAACAAAACCTATTCTTTCCAGTTGTATGCGATCAGCGAAAGATTGAAGCACCCCTGTCCAACGCTGGAGGTCGTAGACAAGAAATACGACTTTAGCCATGTCCTAGACTTCAATTCCCATTTAACCGGCCTGATAATCGAAGGTAGCTCGGAGCCTCACAGAGCCAGCAACATCGACACGTCGATGCTCCCGATAGAACTGTCCACCTTCAAGAACATAGAGGACCTGATGATCGATCAGTACCCTGTAGAGAAGATCTACAACATGGGCAATCTCAGGGACACCGTCGTCAGACTATCGGCGAACCACACGAGGCTGAAGAACATCGTCGAGTTCGCTATGTGCGAGGAGGTGCACAAGAACATCGAGAACGCGAACGACTCCCACGTTTGGCTCAAAGTGACCCACCTGGACCTAAGCGAGAACCGAATAGAGGTGATAGACGAGGCGATCAAGTTGTTGCCGCACATAGAATGTTTGACCTTGAACAACAACCTCCTATCAGAGATCTCGAACATAACCTTGCTACCAAGACTCTCGCACCTGTACCTAGCGTCCAACAATTTCACAATGTTGCCGGACGACTTGCACACGAAGCTCGGTTACATTGTATGCATTGACTTGTCGCAGAACAAGTTGACATCGTTATCGAGCTTCTCGAAGTTGTATTCGCTAGAGAGTCTGGACGTGAGCTGCAATCGGATAGAGAAGATCGAAGAAGTGAAGAATATAGGGCACTTGCCTTGTTTGGAGAATCTCAGACTGACTGGTAATCCTGTGTCAACTATCGTTGATTATAGAGTAAAGGTTTTAGAGCCCTTCGGTAAAAGAGCAGCTGACATCTGTTTGGATAACGAGAAACCTAATCAAAAAGAGCTGGATACCGTGTCCGTTCATCAAGCGCTTCGCATTGCCAGAGAGGGAAAATCGCCAACGTTCACGGCGTCCGACGCGCCTCTTTTCTCCGCGGAGATACCGGGTATATAGAGCACAGAGGGCGACAGGAGCTGTCTGCCCTCCGGGTTCACGCTTTGAAACAAATGCCACCAGAGTCACGCGATTGCGGGAGTCGCAGTGATTAATGACTGAAACGACAGCTGTGCTGCGGTAAACAATGAAAGAGATTCTTTATGCTGAAGACGAATCTAGAAACAGTTTTGCTCACCTTCAATTTTTTAAAATTAAATTCTAAAGTCGCGTTGTCGAGGTTGAAAATTGTTTTAAATTTAACTGTGAGGGATATATATATATAGAAGTCTTTTAGTCGAACGATTGTGTAGACTTTTCTAGATGTAATCCTATATTTTTTAATAATATTGTGAATATCTGAATGTTTGGAGTGACTGCTTTTATAAGGAATAATGGAATAATTACAGTCATATTTTGACTTCTAGAATTTTTTGTACTCGAGCCGTGAAAGTTATACGAATGATTTTTACTCGAAAATGTTCCGTAGACTCTCCCGAACAAAATAGTATATTTTTCTGCGAAGTTACCATCGCCTAAATATGTTTAAACAATTTTTTAATCGAGTGAGACACTTATCACACCATTTCTCGGACACTGTTTAACGCCAGGTATGCGGAGCACTGAATGCTCACTAAATGAGCACTGAAGCATCTTTACTCAATAATCGTACACTAAAAAGATATTTAAGTTATTTAAAAAATAAGTGTTTTCATCAGTGATTCTCAACGTCGACAAATACTATGCAGAAAAATGGTTTCAGATTTGTGTTCAGCTAAAAAATAACCTGTTTACCACAACTGGAGAACAAAGAGCCGAAACAGTGCTCCAAACCCGAATTAGGGGAGCATTAATTTTATTCTGGAGGCAATAAACTTTCCGCGCAACAATGAACTTTGATACGAATCTTTATAAACAATTTGTGGGAGGGAGGAGACCTGAAGTCAAGGTTTGATGGACCCTCGGGGTCCGATTAAGGTGACAACCTGTAAAAAACGAACAAAACGATGTTACCTCGGAACCATTACACAAAACGGATCGAACGCACGGGGAGAGGGGGTTCAGATTTTGAAAATCCTCTCCGAATCGGCGAGCATCAGTCTCAAAATCTCGAAGACTGTTTTATATCGTGTTTATTAACGGTCGATCGCGTCGATGCTTTTTATCGCCTTTTGACAAAATGATATCCAGTCAGTATGATATTATATCGAATCTGAGTAAACGAGTAACTTGTGCGTTAAACGTGTCGGTTGTATTTACGTTGTAATTCGAGTAGTGGCGCTTATGCGATTAGGACAGTCGGTTGTAAAAGTCGGTGTGCCATTGTCGAATTTCGAATGTTTGAAATTTGAAATCGACGGCAGCATTTTTGAGCATATTGCGGGCACTGATCCATTTTAGACAATTGAAAAGCAACATATTACATATTTTTATTAATAGACAGCGGGTCTTTGTGCAAAATAAAAATATTTTACTAGAATTGCAACAAACTGGAGTGAAATAAAAATTTACTTTCTTTCTTGATACGTTTATTGAGAAGAAAATAATATAAGATTATTCTCGTTTTTACTGTTTTAAATTAAACCTATTTTTTTGGTCATAAATGCATAAAATTCGCTGTCTATTTACGAACCTATTTATCAACAAATTTATTAAAATTAGCGTGATTCTATAAAGACAGTTTACTAGGCAATATTACATATATGAAGACTTGTACAGTGTTATTTTAAATGTTGATATTAATATTATTATTAACAATAATAATAATAAATCGCGTATTGGCTTTCGCCTTTATTAATATCGTTATACAACAATTTTTTGCGACAGTTGTGGTAATCATATCAACAAGCTTTTTGTTTTACATGATATGTACAAGGTTTCATGTTTATTTACAGCATTGTTATTTTGTTATTAGTATCTGTTTAAATTTAGTGATAATTTTTGCAAAATTTGTAGAATCGTAGTTGCTTTTAAGTTGTCTGAAATTTATTCAGTGTATTCAGACTTTTGTCGTTGACTGTACGTTGCGAGAATGTTCGAAGTGAACAAAACGAGTTTCTGAGACTCTTCTGTGTATATAAATAATTGCTTTTAAGTTGAATAATGCGTGTTAACCGTCGTATATTTTTTATACTCGAAGGCAATTGTGAATCGAAGCGAATGAAATTGGTTGGAGATTATTTTTGGATTTACAGGAACTCAGTTCGAGCGCAGTGGTTCTCAACTTTTAAAAATTGTAAATATACCATATCATTAAGTATATGCGAAATTGCATTTTTGTCTTTCTAAATGAAATAGCTGCAGATTTGATAATAGTGGAACTAAAGAAAATTCGATTTCCTTCAAAATTAGCTTCAGCAAATCGAGAAATAAAACAAAATGGCGTAATTACACAGTAAAGGGCACGCCTCATCGGTTTCAATGACCTTGAAATGTGTTGTCAAGGTCACAGATAACCTCGACGACATATTTCAAGGTCATTAAAATCGCTGAGGTGCACCCTCTTCTGTATAATTACCCAAATTGTTTAACTGTGTTAAATTTTATTAAATAATTAATATCAATATAATTAGATATAATTCCGGATCAAGATAGACCCGGCAACCGCCAGGAAAGTGTTAAATACGTTAAATATGTAAAATTTTAAACGGCTAAAAAATTGAAAGAATCTGTGTCGCAATTTACTAAAATTGTTAAAGAAATAACGAAATTCCAATTTGGCTCTTGTTCCTTGCAGTTGATGCAGAAAAGTTTATTTTGCACAAAAGTCCGCGGTCTGATTATTAACGATCTTTAGAGTGTTTAGCACTGTCGTCTTAAATTAATTTCGAGAACCACTGCAACAAACAACGTAATCGCTTAAAAATGAAAAAGAAAAACAGACTTATTCCCGCTTGTTAAAGTTCAATGTATATCCTCGATACTTTGCGGTCCGCTGGCGTTGCCACTTCGTTTCGTCAATTTCCGGTGTGTCGCAAAAATTCAAATCGCAATCTCGCCAACCGCGAAGCGTCAACATGTTTGGAATAGTGTAACCGGGTTCGGTGCATTAATTTTATAATGGTTTCACCACGAACTATCTATACAATATGTACATAAGAAGATTTAAGAATATTTTGTTAATAAACTACTATAATAATGAATCAATAAACTGTGATAATCCGCGAACAAAACTTGATAGTTTTTATTTACGTTTTTTCTTTGGGAAGTTTCTTAGTGCTTCCCATCTGCCACAAACCTTTGATTATGGTCGTAAATGGCGGGCGGAGCTTCACGACACTGGAAAATCTCGTTTCATTGAGAATCGTCGGCTGAATGTTAGGCTAACTTACCGATTGAAGAAGTAGGTACTATGAAGAATATTTTTGAACAGTTTTTCTACCGGAAATGTATTAATAGGCTCCCGAGTGTGATGCTTCATCTAAAGAAAGCGCCGAAATTTCTTTTTTTAAGCAATAATTTCAAGATCAATTAAATACTGGATTATATTGTCAGGATCTGTAAGGATTGAAATTATTATTGCTATTGGGAAATTCATTATGAAATCTTTAGATATGAATCGTAGATATTTTAAAAATTGTCATCGTAAAATTCAACAGTTTTTTTTTGAAAATTTGAGATTATCGATTTAGTCGATGCCTTAAGCAATTCTGTTTGTAAATCAACTAGTCATTTTGAACAACATATTTTAATCGTTTAAGGTTGTTAATCAGAAGAGAATTTAAGATTGTTGTATAGTTAGAAGATTATAAATTTTCAATTTTGTTCGAAATGAACTAGTCATTTCGAATAATATAATTTAATTGTTTCTTTTGAAGTTGTTATTTAGTAGGGAAATATTTAATCTTTCTTATGTAGCGCAACTATTAAACAACACTTTATACGTATACTATTATACATGCAATTGTGTACCTATTAAATTCTACTATACCATTATTATATTTTCTTAATAGACTCCCGGTAGATAAAGTGACGACACGACATTGATTATTATTAGTAGGATGATTAGAAGAGGATTAATGAAGAATGCGTTCGTATATCGTAAAAGGAAGCTGCGTGTCAGAAATGAAAACTATGACTCAGATTGTAATTCTTACATATTCCTTTTCAAATTATTTTATTTATCTCCCGTTCAATCGAACTTTTTAAGATTAAAAAATTGTAAGCAATGAACAGTGCTGAACGACTAAAATTTCAATGCAAAACAATAAAGTTTTCAAAAACTTTCATATTAAATTTTACATTTTCTACGTATCCTATTATCTTTGTTCCCAAAACAATATTTCTAAAATTCAAAGAATATTAGAATGAAAAAAGGGTGCTAAACAAAAGAGAAGACAATGTAAAAAAGAACATTTGTTTTAAAAATAATTAAAACACTAGTAGCTAAAATTGTTCAACTATTCATCCCCTACATACTCTATTCTCTTTATTTTTTAACAATATCTCTAAGCTTAAAAAATGTGCAAGAAGATGAATAAATGATAAGAACAATTTCTGAAAAGGAAGCTGGAAACCCAAAGAAAGATTTTGGAACCCATAAATGAACGGAAGAAATGGATTTTAGGAAAGCATACACGGATCGGAGAATAAAAACGTATGTAACACTTTGAAGGTTTATTTTTATTTAAACTTCCACATTGTTCGCATTACCTTTTATACATTGTACGTATCTCGACAATAGTAAAATATTCATAAATAATAATAGTAATCATCATCATCACCATCATCATCACCATCGTCATAGCGATGCTTACATACTCTAAGCATTCTCGTGTTATAGTCTTTTAACGTAGTACCTAAAGCTAACACATACATAAGTTATCGTTCACGGAAGATCGCTCTTCCGTTTGCGTTCGATTGCACACGACAGTAATATTTGAATTTGTTGCTGTTATTATTTTTATTTCTGCACGTGTTTCCCCCACGAAACAATATCCAAAGATAGACGATTATTAATAGTTCTCTCGTTTTATTTTTCTTTCTTTTTATTATTCGACTTTCAAAGGCAATGCGTGTTATTGAAAAAGTTTCTCCGTTACTTCTAAAAAGGAAGTATATATATATCAAAGCGTCAAAAAAGCTGCTCGTACCAAAAAATCAAGAATAATTTATCAAACATTCTCCTATAATTATACTGACGCTCTAGCGCCTACACGATCGTGGTATCGTTCACTTTTTCGGATTTTACGTCGACAAAACCGACTGGTCTTGCTCTGTTCCTCCGTTCGATTCTCTAAACGTTTAAATTAGGCGACTTTCAATCGATCAATGTGAATTTTTTAGCTGCCCGTAGTCACTTAATCATTCTTTGAGAGGTAAAGATTAATTATTACATTCGAGACTTTGTGCTGTTAGATGAGAAATTAATAGGTGGAGTTTTAAATTGAATCAAAAGATTAATGAAATTTAAATTCGTTGGTGTGGAATTTTTAATACATAGTGCAATTTTGAATTTTGCATTCTGCAGTCTATGTAGACCATTTTTATTTTTCTAGAACAATCCACAGTTTATTGCAGACCATTTCTATTTTTCTAGAACAATCCACAGTGGTTTGCAAATCATTTTTATTTTTGCACAAAAATCCACAGTGCATTGCAGACAATTTTTATTTTTGTAGAACAATACACGGTGGATTGCAGACAATTTTTTTATTTCTGTAGAAATGTCCACAGTGTATTGCAGACAATTTCTATTTTTGTACAAAATTCCACAGTGAATTGTAGACAATTTTTATTTGTGGATTCCCAAAAATCCACATTCCAATAATTAATAAATCGTTCGATAACGATAGCAATAATTTCATCTATAAACCAATAAATTATCTCCATTGCTATATCCTTTAATAGCTCCTTTAAGGATTGTTATTAAAAAAGAAAGAAATAATTAAGCACAGTCGTTAGAACACTTTAAGTATTGCTACTTAACAAACGAAAGTAAAGTAAAGCAAAGTAAACGATTAAATTGTTTATCTGTGTCAACACAGTGAACAACTGAAAGTAAAAATGTGTTCTGATACCTCTAATCAGAGACAGTCTGTTTGATTAATTTTCACTCGATCGAACAAATAAAGTCGCCCAATATAAACGCTGGCGCCTCGATCAACAATCGAAGAAGAAGCTGCTGTGTCAAAAACCATTGTTCTCAAATGTATCATACAAAACTAAGCGATTCGAGCGAACGTTCCCGGCGCGTCCTCCTCTAAAGTTTTATTCTCTAAAGCTTGGTCCGTTAAAATCTCTCTAAAAAACAGATCGGTCGACGATCCTTGACCTTCAAAAAGTACAAAATGGTTCTCCATCGTTCCCCATTCGCAGTGCGCGACTCCAGCTGTGTCCTCGAAGTGGATCTCGAAGATCTCGATTCGAGAACCTCGCGAGAAACCGTTCCTTTTCGTTCGAGCACGTTTTCTTTTCTCGGACAGGGTGCCAAAAATGGTGGATACATTTTGCAACGGTCGTTTACCGTGGGAAACGAAAGATGGCGGCGATGGATTGAAAGAAGATCAAGAGAGACAACATTGGACGAAAAGATTAGAGAATAGAAAGTTAGAGAGAAAAAGAGAGAGGAGTTGTCGGGACTTACTTCGACGTGAGAGTTGTTGTCACGAAGGAACAGGACAGGAAGCAGCGATCCGATGTCACGGACGCGCATCGGATGATGGAATTTCAGGGGGAGGGAGATTTGAATTTGTCGATGGGGCTGTGCCGTTTCTCGTTCTCGCGCGCGTTCGTGAGGGTCTCAATGGTGGTTTTTACTGTTGCGCGATGGGGATTAATTTTTCGCCGGAGCCGATCGCTGGAAGAGGAGCTTCCACGGTCAGGACGCCGTCCTTGCTCAGCGAGGACTTGATGCTCTCGGGGTTGGTTCCCTTCGGCAACAGGAACTCGCGATTGTACTCCCGGTACACCGATTTGCTCTCTGTCTTCTCCTCGTGCTTCGCGTGGACCTGCAACAAACGAAACACAACAATTTTAATATGTATTCTAACATATCCACGAGTAAACGTAGTCGTTTAATTATAAAATCTGCTCGTTTTTAATTATTCCTTCGTAAAACGTTTAGCAGTGCGCCCGTCACACTTTTCTGGTTAAAATGAGTCCAAACACGACATGGTTTGGTTCGTCTCTACTCGTTTAATCCACGATATTGTAGAACCTCTACTATCCGAACCGATATCGTATCCGATTAACACGTTATTTAAACCAGAGCTGGGTAAAATACTATTTCATACAGTAAATAGTAAATAGTCTATTTTTTTAGTTTTTAGTTGAAATCGTAGATGCAGCTTTTATAAATGAAATATTTTATTTGTTGGACATTGTTTTCGAAACAGTATTCTGTTTGAAGCATTCTGAAAATAGTGTGTATTTTATTTAAAGGGGTAATATTCTACATGAGAAAATAATTTCGAAAATTTATGCATTTTATGCATTTATAAGGAAAATTAATTAGCGAAATTCGAAATATCAGAAAGTTTAAACGAATTAAAGGATATGCAATTCACAATCTTTTAAAAGGAAAGAATTTCCTGAGTCACTCCTGTATTTTGCAATCAATGCAGATCATTTTTATTTTGAACAAAGGTCCGTAGTCTATTCGTGACTTAATAAATTATAAAACAATTTTAACGATCTAAAAATTATATTTTGGTCGGTAAAATTGCCGAAGTTGTTGAGAGTTATCGAAGGGATAGGAATTATTCCAGTTTAATAAGGAACCGCCCATTTCAAGGATTTACAACATTTTTTAGACACCCTGTATTTGTCAAATAAATATTGTCGAGCTGTAGCCAAGGTCAAATAAAAACGGCAGACATTTTGTCCTAATGAAAAGCGGATGCCGTAATACCAAACCGACCCCGATACGCTGTCGCACCCCATTGACCACTGCGAGCCACAATCGACTTTCAGCGGTCGCGTGATCGCAGAATCGAGCCTGTACAAGCTGATTTATTAATACGGCCACTTAATCGAACCTGCTCTGGCCTGATTTCGTGGCCTTGTCCCGCCGTCCTTTACGTGGAAATTGCTAAATTTCTCTGGAAACGGGCTATCGATGCTGCTAATATTAAATCTGCCGCACAACGCAATCTCGAGTGTTTAGTTGCGAGGCAGACCTTGAAAACTAGAACGATAGTCATCCCCAAAAAATTTAATTGCACTCTGTTATTGAAGTTGATGGTACGCTCTAAACGTAGTCGTTATTAACTTAATATTAAATTGATTTGTAGATAACTTTATACGACCGAATAGATTCGAATCAATATGAAATCGAAAAATATAAGAATACAGTTTTGTTCAATTACAAACATTAACAACAATAATAGTCCTATATTATGTAATAGTAGGACGACGCTCGACAAGAGTATTTTTTATACTGAGATAGTAAATAGAAAGTCTGGATCAAAATGGAAAATTGCGGACCTGAATGGACGATTGTTGATCAGAATAGAAAATTGTAGATCAGACTGAAATATTGAGGACCTGAATGAAAAATTGAGGATCAGAATGGAAATTTGTGAATCCGAATGAAAAGTCGAAGATTAGAATGGAAAATTGTGTGTCAGAATGGAAAATTGTGGACCTGATTGGAAAATTGTAGATTAGACTGAAATATTGTGGACCTGAATGGATAATTGTGAATCCGAATGGAAAATTGAGGATCAGAATGGAAAATTGAGGATCAGAATGGAAAATTGTGAATCCGAATGAAAAATTGTGGGTCAGAATGGAAAATTGTGGACCTGAAGGGAAAATTGTAGATCAGACTAAGATATTGTGGACCTGAATGGAAAATTGTGAATCCGAATGGAAAATTGAGGATCAAAGTGGAAAATTATGGATCAGAATGGAAAATTGTGGCTCAGAATGGAAAATTGTGAATCCGAATGAAAAATTGTGGGTCAGAATGGAAAATTGTGAATCCGAATGAAAAATTGAGGATCAAAGTGGAAAATTATGGATCAGAATGAAAAATTGTGGCTCAGAATGGAAAATTGTGAATCCGAATGAAAACTTGTGGACCTGACTGGAAAATTGTGGACCTGACTGGAAAATTGTGGACCTGACTGGAAAATTGTAGACATGACTGGAATATAGTGTTTCGCACCCGGTAGATTCTTGGAAAATAAGGTGAATAGACACTATGAGGAGGATGGTGGGCGAGCATAGCTCGTAAAGCGACGCAAACACGTTAGGTAACTAGGTTAGGGGAGGCAGTGATAATGCTGCGTAACCCGAGGATGTTTTACGAGAAACTGCTCCGTCGTTTCGACGACCCGATAAACCCGAGAGAACGCGGACGTGGGTGTAACAAGGAAATTGAAGACCAGGGGACAATAAGACGAGGAAAATGGCGACCGAAGGACGCCACAGATTCGGCGGCGACCCCATGGCGTTCCTGGAACGAATCGATACCATAAAAAGAGATTGCTATCGCCCACTTCCGTTTCCTTCGGAGATGCTTCGTATAAAGTAATCGCAACAATAATTCTTCTTTTATTTTAACGTGCTTGGCTCAATGTTTTGCGTGGTTATAAACATACGTATCTATAAATGTGTACCAGCATCTAAATCGGTAATCCAACTATGTTTTGTCGCAAGTTTGTATCTCTAACAAACACACTATTGTGTGAAATTAATGGAGCAATAAACCTTCGTCTAAAAGCAGCTGACATGACGTTGAGACTGCTTCAATTCTGACGGCGCACTACTCGTTCAAACTTAAATAAAACGGTCACCAAAAATAGAACATGAAATTTTTGAAGCTCATTGTAAAGAAGACACTCTAATGTTCGAATCTATCATGGTTTTAATCCGCCAAAAAATTTGTTGAAGTCGACAGAGTACCGTTTGAATTTCCAGAATTTCCGAAAGCAAAATGTATTTTTGCTTTTCAATCACGCATGATGCAGAATTTTAATTTGTTTTTATGTAGAAGTTTAATTGCCTAATTTTGTATTTTTCTATAAATCTTTATTTTTTAGCTAATATTGAAGAATCGTGTGCAACAATAATAATAAGTCAGTGTGAAATAATTCTCATATCAAAAAATATCGAGAGATTGGCTCTGCCTCGGTCACCGACGGTAGACGATTCAATACTGATAAATAATGATCGATGAGGATTTCTAAAATTCACACAGGTGTCGGGTATCGTTTACGCAAAGAGGAATCTCTGGCCTGGTCGCCAATTCGATGATGAAACGTTGGCAAAGAGGATGAGGTCGCTGCGAATAGGTCCGTTTGGCAACTGTTTCGGCGAATAATCGTAACAGGTGGCTGATTACTATAATAATTCTACTTTGACGTTACCTGCGCGCTCCGAAACAATTCAATATAACAAAATAGTAATAACAGATTACTACACTGTAATAAATTGTTGAAAAATTGTAATGGACATGTCAAGCTTCGCAAAGTTTAATAAAAGAAAGGTCTACTTTAATCAATATCTCCAATATTCAAGCTTTAATTAATATTTTCAATATTACAACCTGTTTATTATTCTTCTTTCTTATTTTTTCCATAATCTACAACATGCAAGCTATAGTTTAAACAAAATCCCCTTACTCCATCTCAATTCCATTTAAAGTTCTACGATTCTGTAGCAAAAACGGAACGAATGGCTTCGGTATGCGAGGCCACTTAGGAGTGTCTTCCTTTTCTATTTTCTAATTAAACTTTCAAGACATTTGTTCAATTTAACTTAATCAAAAGTTCTTATCAAAATTTAATTTTAGAGTAATTTTAAATTAAACTTGTAAGATGTTTATTAAATTTATGTTTATATAAAATTGTGATCGAAATTTAATTTCAGTATATCAAAAACAATATATTGATGCTCTTCGATTCCTTTAATGTGTTTCCCGTTTCAAACTGCAGCTTGTGATTTTTGTCAAAAACGCATCACACCTCCGTCTACTAATAATTAATTTCTACATTCTAAGAGATCGGTTCAAACGAGACACCCTGTAGATCAAGGGACCACAGATCGCCGATTCTATCAGAAAAGTGATCCTCCAAGTGTAACGACTAACAAAGAAACGCTCACGCGAGCCCAACGTTCCACGAACGTGGATTCCACGATAGCTGCGCGATCTATGATACGCAAATGACCCATAATTATTAATAATTCGACGATCTCGTCTGGAACTCGTCTGGAACTCGTCTGGATGCGGTGATAAAGTACAGTTGATAAGCCAGTAGGAAGAAAAGGACGACGAATACGACGAAGACGCGACGCGGCGTCCAGGAAAATGGCGATCGATGGGACGCGCACGCGAGCAAACAGAAGCGCGATTATGCTGACGGACGTTTCTGGAACGATGAAAGTTTACAGTCGACGCGGAGTCAGCGAGGAATCGATCCTCGAAGGATTACGGCTCTAACGAGGGAACAGGAAATCAAAATTTAAAGTCTTTCCGCTTTCTGCTACGACAAAACTTCCGTTATACGATCACTCGTCTTACTTGGTTCGTTAAAACGTTCGCGGCCTCGCACCCGGATCATGAAAATTAATAATAACAATTACAAGTACGAAGTTTATTGTTTCAAGTATTCATTTATTGCATTGTTTTATTATATTTTAAAATTAATTTTATTTGTAGCGCGTTGCCAAATTAACTTCGAAGTCTCTCTCTAAGAAGTCTCCTAGAAATTTGTAAATTAAAACAATGCAATATAATTAGAAAACGATTTATAATTATTGCTTCTAAAATAGTCGTTGAAATGGTGAAACGTTTGGTAAGGTTCACCTTCAACAAGTGCAATTTTTAATTTTTATTTATAAAATAATGAATAATATTCAACAAAATTTCATAAATAATGAATAATATTCAACAAAATTTATTCAACAAACTTCAGACTGTACGATATTTAACTCTCACTTCAAATAATCTGCAAAATGTAAGAACATGTAGAACTTTAAGAAGAGCAATTTTTTTATTCTGACTTTTAATATAATGAATAATGTACAAACAATTTTAGAACATCCATCAGCACAATGTTTAACTCTGACTTCAACCAATCATTAATACATAAAAATATGTAGAAATTCTTAAATTGCAATGTTACTGAAAATTGCCAAGTTTACGATAACAATTTTGCCGAGCTGTTTGTCCACGCGATCGCTAAATACGTCGATGACACCACAGTACCGTCGATCGGTTCCACGCTAATCGCCATGACGTAACTCGCTCGCTAATGAGATTCATTTATACGAAATCCCGTAAGACAGTGGCCGGAGTGCCGCGATATTTGCATGGCATCGAATAGATACTCGATGCTGGCCGTACACACGACTGATGCAATCTCTATTTTTAATGCGCCTGCAGGCGTAAGTCGGTCTAGGTGCTGGCCGATTTTACAAACCGCAGCTTCGAAACCGCACAGAAACGGCAAACGGGACTTTCTACCTGTTTGTTAGCGTTTGCTGAATATCATTAACACTTGCAGAATGCTGGTCATGTTATTTCATACCTTGTGCTGCTATCAATGAATTCCACTTTATTCTTTTCTTCCGCCATTTAATCTTATGTCCGTTCAATCGTTTGCATTCATTCTATGTTGTTCCATTAGCCATGATTTATTTAGCCAAAAAGTTTGTTGTTACAAATGCATTTTACTTTATTGTTTTGTTTCACAATTTTATTTCATATTCATTTATTTGTATAAATTGATTTTATTTTACTTTATTGCTTTGTTCCCCAATTTTATTTCATATTCATTTATTTGTATCAATTGATTTTATTTTACTTTGTTGCGTTGTTCCACAATTTTATTTCATATTCATTTATTTGTATAACTCGATTTTATTTTATTCTCTTATGTATGATTTATTAAGGAGAACTATGCGTTGTTATAAATTGCATTTTACTTTGTTGCATTGTTCCACAATTTTATCTCACATTATTCTTCGGGGGCGAATATTGTCAACCCATGAATATAAAAATCTCTAAAAAAATAATGGAATAAAGTTCCTTGTAAAAATATTTATTTGACGGACAATTTAAATAAATTTAGTGTTGCTATGTTTACAAGGCAACATTTGCGAATACTTTCAACGCTTGGGAGGTTTAGTGTTAAGAACCACTGGTGTACAGGCGTGCTGATAGTGATTGTCGACGAATGAACCGTGTCCAGGTGGATTCGACAGGAAAAAATGCAGGTGTAAAAATGCGTTTGGACCGCACCCAGAGGCAGACGCGTGAAAAGGCAGCGAGGCTGATCCGCGTTAGCAGTCGAGGGTGGGCGAGGCTTATCGCGCTAATTGCGTTACGCAAACGACGCTAATGAGAACTGCGTTTCGGTGTCCTCTCCTCAACTAGCAGACGAGAAGCAACGCGATGCTAGGAATTCTCGTTCTTGGACCAGTTTCGACCAATCTGTCCGCGCATTCGTTGCTTGCCAACGAACCAAATAGCCTGGCCTTCACCTTGCGTGAAATCGCGGAACGAATCGAACTCTACATTTAACTCGAATCCAATTCGTCGATTTTTCATAATCGAAAAATAATTCACTCTTAAATTACTGTAATCACAAGACTTACTTTTCCTAATCTTGATACTGTAAATTAATAAACTTTATGATTTCGGCGCAAGGTTCGATCATATTAAGAAGCAGCAAATTTGCAATTAAATTATTCTCGACGTTTCGATCCTAATGTGGATCATTTTCACAGAGGCGTTATTGCGTTTGCTGTGCCAACGGCTAAAATAAAATAAAACAAAAAAAAAAGAAAAATTGTGGACAGAATATTAGGAGTTACGAAGAAACGGTAATTTAACTCATGGTGGTAGTTACGTATCTGCCACCATGAGTTAAATTACCGTTTCTTCGTAACTCCTAATATTCTGCCCGTAATTTTTCTTTTTTTTTTTTTTTGGTTTATTTTAGCCGTTGGCACAGCAAACGCAATAACGCCTCTGTGAAAATGATCCACATTAGGATCGAAACGTCGAGAATAATTTAATTGCAAATTTGCTGCTTCTTAATATGATCGAACCTTCCGCCGAAATCATAAAGTTTATTAATATACTTCATTTTCGATCTAGAGGAATTTCACCTGTATACTGTAATGCAGAGTTGGGCAATTTTGCCTCAATTGAGGCAAAACCGTCCCCACCCTAGCGCTGACTGTTCCCTTCCAGCAAGCGCCGCACGGTGGGGCAACGAGGACACGAGATATCAGTGAGCGCGGCGAACGTGCGCGGTGTATGAAAAAGAGGTTGGTGGGGGAAGCAAGCGTTTGAGGAGCCCCATCCGTGCACAGGCTAGCTGTAATGTTTCGATAGATTGTGAAAACTTCGGAACCAAATCTCACTCGAATGTCAGAATTAAAAAATACGTAATCAAAAATATAGGTCTGCACTAAAAAATTTCAATTGTAATATCTACAGAGCTTTTCAAGGTTACTGCAATGTCAAACAAATACAATCATAATGTACTCTCTTTTACACCCTACAACTTTCGTCTGAAACTTGTTTTCGTGTCACCTATAATTTTCGAGTAATGGAATTTTGTCCAAGAAGCGGAATTTTGAACGCATCGTGCGATTCTTCGAGGGCATCGTTCACCGGAAGTGCAATGGCTCGCCGCAGAAAAACATCGCGGAGTCGCGTTAATCGGATCAGAACGTTTGACCAGCCTACAGGATTATTTTAATACTCCCCTTCCGCATGAACTCGTTTGAATCTCCGGTTAGGTCTCTAGACCACGGTTATATTCCACATCTGGCAGACGCTAAATTTCCCAAACAAATTATAATCCTATTAAAATTGCTTTCACCGTGTACATGTAATAAAACACTGCTATAGCAAGGCAGCCATGAGCTTTACAGGTGTCAGTGTCCAGTATACAATATAACAAATTGATACTGACGATAAACAAGTTTTATACCGTGGAAGCATTGCGTAAATAAATTTGTCGTTTCATCACATACGGAATTAAAAGTGAATTAAAATTAACAACCCCATTAGAAGATGTTACTTTTCTATTTTATCGTTACTTTCCACCATTTTTTAGCTGTTAAACGCGACACCATAAAATTGATGAGTGAGTTATGGATTTTTATGCAAAATAACAATTGTCTGCATCGATTGCAAAAAATAGAAACCATATTGAATATTAATTCTTCTCTGAATAATTTTAATAGATGAAACATAATTCTTTATATATTTTTAATTGCCTTACAATTTTAAATTTCACATATTCAATTTGGCTGTGAATGCACAAAATTATTGTTTTTCTCGACTCGAGTGCAAAGGGTTAATATAATTACTATACCGAGTAAAATGAATGCGCTATTAAATCACGCAGAGTGGTGAAAAGTTCGATCAAGATCAACGATCCACGAGCGTCCGACGTCTCGGTGGATCGTTCCGGCAAGGAAGACGATTAGAAAGGAGGCGGTTAGGGTAAAGCAACCGGAGAATCGCGGGTTTTCTGCTCGAGTAAAACCGTGTTGCGGTGTGGAGGTCGCGGGACCCGTTTCACCGTCTGAGAACCGTCTTTTTAACCGGCGGATTGCGTTTCGCTTTGCTGTAAGCGTAAACTGAAAAACAAAATGCACGAGAGACCGTTCCCCGTAATCCGACAACTTTCCCATACGTTTGACGGAACCGAGAAACTAAACGCAAAAATCGTCGGTCATTTAACGGGTGGCTTGCTTCGCGTGTAACGGCAGCAAAAACGAATTTTTAAGAATTATTTTCCAGAATAACTATTGCACATATAGGACTAGACCTTTTAGGGATGTAAGTAATTTCCTTTGCGAAAATGTGATAGGCGACATCGTTTTTGAAAAACACGGGCGAACAAAAGCGCGGCTACATAGTTCCGGCTTGGCACGGCGGCTGACCGATTCTACTGAGCGGAGCGATGTTGTCGCACCGTGCTCGAATCGTGAACAACACAATCGAGCCAGCACGCGTGCGATTAGTGTTCCGTATTAGATAAAAATAATTCGGTATTGCCGTATAAGAGAATTCGAAACGGCTGAACATGCAAGTTTTATTTAACACTAAACTTACCAGGGTCAAAAGGACCGGATATCTATTTCACTAAAGTTGAAATTATAAAAATGCTTATATAGGACATGGCTGACTTGACTCGTATTGTGATAAACACGTATCGCGATAAAAACCGTACAGAGTTTAACCCTTCCGTTACATTGGACGAGATATCTCGCTACCCGATACTGGCCGATCAACGCTTTTGACGAGATATCTCGCGATCCGGTAGTAGCGGATTAACGCTTTTGACGATAATCTAGCTTTCTAGCACCAATGTTTTGACATTCTAGATGAATATATTTTATAACTAATTCTATTCGTATTAATAATTAATAATTAATTTAAATTAATAAAAACTGTATTTATTTCTTCCTTTTAGCTATACGAATAGAATTAGTTATAAAATATATTCATCTAGAATGTCAAAATATTGGTGCTAGAAAGCTACATTATCGTCAAAAGCGTTAATCCGGTACTACCGGATCGCGAGATATCTCGTCCAAGGTAACGGAAGGGTTAAGTAAATTGAATCCTCCTCACTTCGATAATTGTTTCAGTTTTAAATGTTTTGTGCTTGGTAGGTTTAGCGTTGAATAAATTGTTACTCCTTCTCTTGCTCGCGATTCGAGCACGACGCGATAACATCGCTACCGCTCGGTAGAATCGGCTGATCCGGAATCGGTCGGCTGTAGCCGCGCTCTGGTTGGCCCGTGTTTTTCGTTAATAACTCGAGAACGAAGCCGCGTATCACATTTCCGCAGAGGGAAAAGCTTCTTAGAATTAGCTCAGGAATCACCCCTTTCAAGGAATTCGAACATTTTTGGGACATCCTGTACATGGTCTAAGCTTTGCACCGTTCACAGTTCGGTCGAACTCTGCCAAGGCACCCGGTGCACAGTGTATGTACGTGATATCGATCGGTGGTGGCCGTAAAAGACGAAAAGCGGCCGAGCAAGCAACGCAAAGCAACCGGAGCAGCGGCGTAGGTAATCCTAGACACAGAGGGAAACGGAGGGAAATCGCGGAGAGCAAAAAGGAGCTACCGGTGGACGAGCCCCTGGGTAGCAGGTAACTCAACTCTCGCGAGGATCTAAGCTTTCCACCTCGGTATCGTCTTACTGGACCGCGGGGATTACGCAAACCGTGGAACCGGCTGCCCGACGACACCCGATCATCAATTTGCCGGCATCGGAATCCTCGGAACTCGCAGTTTAACCCCGAAACAACCAAATCGGTCCCCGCAATCTTCCAGCGCCCTCATTTGACAAATTATCTTCAGAAATGTCTCATGATATTTCGCAAGAAATGTCTTTGGAATTGTCATTAGAATTGAATTTAGAAATGTCTTTAGAGTTCTCTTGTCTTTAGAATTGTTATTAGAACTGTTTTTAGAACTGTCTTTAAAAGCGTCTAGAAGAGTCTTAAAAAATTTGTTTGGAATTATTTGCAGAAATGTCTTCAGAAATATCTTCAGAAATATCTTCAGAAATGTCTTCAGAAATGTCTTCAGAAATATCTTCAGAAATGTCTTCAGAAATATCTTCAGAAATGTCTTCAGAAATATCTTCAGAAATGTCTTCAGAAATATCTTCAGAAATATCTTCAGAAATATCTTCAGAAATATCTTCACAAATATCTTCAGAAATGTCTTCAGAAATATCTTCAGAAATGTTTTCAGAATTGTCTACTTCCGAATCAAATGTCTTGTCAGATTCGAAACTGAAACTATACTAAAACTATTCTTCCATTATTGTCTATAATCTTGCACTGCAGTACCGTCTGGACATATTCTAATGATTAGACTGCGGACCTTTATGCAAAATAAAAATTGTCTACATATCGATTCTTTCTTTTCTTTTTCGTTGACAATCTTAATAGGTTGAAAACGATATATATTGACGAAATTAAATTAATTTAATATTTCTACTGTTTTAAATGGCACCAACTTATTTTTGTTATAAATGCACAAAATCCATCTTATCTAATAATGATAAGCTTCGACTCTGCAGCTTCGGTTACAACGATTGAATTAACATTGATTTTGTAGGATTTCTTTTTAGAAATAATTGCGTGATCATACAAGTATCATATGAACAAATGAGTTGTTTAAATAATCGTATTCCACATGAATCAGGATGGATTGATCAAGGATAAAATACGAAGAGGGTAACTATGAGTAAAAAAGGACAACTGCCGCGACCAACGAGTGTGTCATAATAAGCTTGATGCGCGCGAAACGGCATGTCGACGAATGACCACTCTATAAAACTGAATGGAGCGTTTTTAAAAGGCGTGGGGGACTTTTACGAGCGCCTTGTTTGGCGTTAAAATTTAGGTCGCGGATGGAACTGTTATGAAAACACGTGTGGCATGGTGTCGTCGTCGTCGCGGGCTTTCCTTTTTCGGTCAAGGAGAGTATACGCCATTAGACGGGTCCGGAAAAGAGTCTCGCGTTACACCGACGCTTTTAATTGACTTTCGAGAGCCCGGATTATGTGAAATTTTAGCTGTTGTTCTTACAGCGTTTTACCAACCCAAATCGTCCCGTTGTTGAATCGACTGAATAGCAAATAGAAACAATACGACGAGAAGACAGAATTGATTCAATTTTCTGAATAATTTCATAAATTCATTTCTAACTGTTTATAGATTATTAATACACGATAATAATAATAAATGATTCATGAATAAAAACATCGATCAGAAGCGATCAGTATATCGGCGAACACGATACTAATCTAAATTTTGTTTATTTTAAATTGAACTTTATTGTTCGCTATTATTTCTTTGTAAAACGTTTGCTAATATAATCGTGATATTTTTCTGATTAAAATGAGTCCACGCACGACATAATTCGGAGCATATTTGCTTGTTTAATCCACGATGTAGTAGAACCTCGATTATCCGATCCGTTCCGAATTTTGAGTTCAAACAAACCGTACAATTCAAAGCAATGCATAACAAAGTTCTACCACTCTAAGTGATCAAGATTGGTGTCTGCACACGATATAAGCGATACCGGTCTCGAATTTCGCACATACACCAAAACAAGATTACTTTTCCCATAAAAGCAACTGTGTGCGTCAATCGAGTGGACTTTCTAGGACACTTGGTGTCGGAGGATCGAGCCAACAGACACCTGTAGCAGCCCCAGACGGACAAGACTATTAGATCAAGGTGTTATCGGCGGCGCCCATTAAAAATCGATTCGAGTTGAATCGAGGGAGGTGTTCGCGACCCAGTTGCCCTAAATGGACGCGAACCAACGAAAGGACTATACGACGAGGAACGAGACAAGATATTTCGCAACACGTACACGACGCGCGTGTGCCCTCCGCGTGCGTGGTGTTTGAATTCAAACCGGTCCATGCCCCTATTTATCAGGGCCTCGTGTGCTTTATCGAGCGAGAGAGCGTGACGTCAGCGAACTCTCTTGCATTCTTCGCTTCGTCTGCTACTCTGCTCATCCTTCGGAACGCGTCCTTGGGCCAGCCCTTTAAGGACCAGCCGACGACCAGAACGAGAGAGCTCGACCTCGATTCGAGACGGACCTTGACCACGATTACACCGGGACAACCTGTTTCGAGGTGGTCGACGGTCGTTCTTTACCCGTTCTGCACCGCCGCGTGACTAATTGTTCGCGAAATCATCTCGCTGAATTTGTTTATACAATTTTTTTTACCAGTCTATCCCCCATCGGGATAGCAATTTTGCTCAATTTTTAGTATTTTTGTACGAAGCACATCTTGAGGACGTTGGCTCATCAATTTGGGAAAAGGAGAATGATCCTTGAAGCTGCCTTCAACTATATAGCAGGACATAGTAAATACCCATGAGAGGAAATGCGAGATTAAAATTGCCAATGCTATTGTTGCACGAATTATTCAAACATACACTGAATATGAAGCATTTTGGTGTTTTTGCACGGAGCAAATTATGAAAACGTTGGCTCATAAATTTGGGAAATGAGAATGATCCTTGAAGCTGCCTTCAACTATATAGCAGGACATAGTAAATACCCATGAGAGGAAATACGAGATTAAAATTGTCAATGCGATTATTGCACGAATTATACAAACATACACTGAATATGAAAGAATTTTGGTGTTTTTGCACAAAGCAAATTATGAAAACTAACAGGACATAGTAAGTAGTAAATACCCATGGCAGAAAATAGTATTTCGTTTGTTTCTTTTCAATTCGTTTTTCAAAGAATCCACTTTCCAAGGTTCCATTTTCTATTGAAGCGATTTTTGTCGCTGCGATTCAGAATCGATTTTTTATGCAATAATTGCGCATCCGTAATAGGAACCGTCTGACGCGTCTGGTCACAACCAACCAATTCTACTTCCTGCATATACGCCAGTCCGCCCGGATCTCGAAGACTCGATTTTCTCCAAAACAAGCTGTCAAACCAAAAAATGTTATTTCTTTTTCACGATTTATTTTTACATGTAGAATCACCCCCCCCCCCCCGGTTGTACATGTTATTCGGCCGTACCTTGTATAAAATTGAATTTGGATACATTGCAAGGCATGTTTCAGTTCTAAATTGTTAAGCTTGTTTGTAATCAATTGTTGAAGATGGTGAACATTTTGTATGATTTGATGGAGTGGTTCATCTTATAAAGATAAAAGAACCGACGAGATTTGTCAGGGGTCGTTTGACCAAGGAAATCGAAATAAAGCGGCGCCTGTTCGTGGATGCAGAAGATCCTCCTCCGCTTTGATCTTTCCTCCATTGCACTAAGAGAGAGAGAGAGAGAGAGAGAGAGAGAGAGAGAGAGAGAGAGAGTGCACTATCGTGGTGCAACGACCTCTCATCCTCCGCTTCCCTCTTGCGCCGACGGTGGTGCATTATTTTTCTGTCGCGACAGTCGAAACTCTCGTTGCTATTTCTACGAACCGCTCACGCCATCAAAACCATTTCACAAGGAAAAGAACATAATACGCAGATTCATAGGTTCGTTCAAACTGAATGAGCTAAAAAAGATGCGTGTCTCGAGTTTGAAAATTTAATTCTTGCGCCAAACAATCGGTAATATGAACTATTCATCGCTTAAAGAGATTACACATCATTCGAGCATCGTTTACATTTTACTGCAGAACTAATGATTGGTAGACTGCGGATGTTTACGCAAAATAAAAATTATCAGCATTAATTGCAAGATAAAAGAGCCACATAGACATTCATATTAGACGAGTCAGATTCGTGATGAAGATTTTAAACAAAGTCTAATAAATATGAATGTTTTGCCTTCCTTTGTACACGAAATAAAATTTTCTTCTTCTGCAACAATATTTAAGCATTGACATTAATGTAGCCGTAAAAAAAGTATTTAGATTCTTTTCTCTTCTGTGACATTTTTGGGGATAAAGACCTTCTATTCACTCTAGCCGTAAAGTAAATGGTACGGCAAGGGATTAATAATTTTAATGAGCTGAAAATAATGCAGAAGTTTTAAATGGTTCAACTGTTTTCGCTGTTTTTCATTCGATCTACTCCTTTTACCATAAATGCATAAAATCCGCAGTCTAATGATTAATAATTATTAATCATTAATCAATACTGACTTTTTTAGATGAACTTCTTCGTTGAAACTCCTGTTACAATAAAAATTGTACGAATTCTCGATAAATGGAATCTTGCCATTGTCATAAAGCAATATACAATTAGATGGCACATAGTGTTCGATAGTTCTAATGTTAAAGAAACAATTTTTCTATCCGCTGCTATTACCGCAGACAATTTTCATTTTGCACAACGATTCAAACTGTAATAATAGCTTCTATACAACAAACAATAAGACAATAACTCTGTCAGTATTGTTTATTTAATTAGAAAATGCGTGAACTTGGTTTGAATCGACAATAATACTTCTTTAATTTAATATGTACACAAAATGAAAATGTGAATGTGAAAATACACACACTCAGCTTAAATCAACGAAAATAGTCCTCTCAATTAATAAGAAATACACAAACTCGGCTTAAACCAACAAAGATACTTCTTTAA
Organism: Sphecodes monilicornis; assembly: GCA_913789915.3. NCBI lineage: Eukaryota > Metazoa > Arthropoda > Insecta > Hymenoptera > Halictidae > Sphecodes > Sphecodes monilicornis. Next base: position 576,274 of record OU565284.1, read on the forward strand.
ATTAACAAACACACGAAAACCATACACTAAAGCAACTCTATCCATTTCATCGTAACAAAATAGAATTTATGAAATAAAAGAAAGATTGAATTCAATTTTCTGATATTAATTCACGTGTTTTCATGTTCGTATGAGTTTATTGAATTAAGAAAAATTCGATTTGTCAAGTGCTGCACCCGTGCCAAAGAGGAATACTTTTTAAAAATCGTCGTCGGCGCCGGCCAAGTTTTTGCTATTTTCTTTTCAAACGGACAGAGAGATTCGCAACGATGCACGGAAAGGAAAACCGATTGGAGAACGAACTAGCTCGGAAGAATCTCGGCGCTGCCAGATTCGCGTTTATGAGCTTCACAATGGCCGAACATTATTCTAAGCCGTCGCGGTGTGACGAGCGCCGCGAACTTATTTTCGTCGACGGTTATTTCCGTCGACGGAACACCGGCCAGAGAAGAAACTTGAACGCGAGGCACGCTTCGTCGAAAATTCTGGTTCCCACTTCCTGCGAGAATTGGCCCTTTCACGATTTCAAAGAACTTTGGGCTTCTCGAAAAAATTGGAGAAAACTTTTGATTAAAGCGATTCTTCAAAATGCCTCGGAAAATATTTCAGGGTCTTGGGTTTAAATTTTTTTACCCGGAATGAGTGGATGGATCTTCATAAAAAATATATAGTCAAACGAATTTTTCAACGTATTTATATATTTTATAGATGGAGCCATGGCTTGTACTTTAGAGAATCATGTGTTTGCAACTTTGTGAATTTTTTTTACCGGAAAGAGTGTGAAGAATTTTCATAAAAAATTATAACGATAGTAGTCACCCTCTATTTTGATAAGTAAGAATTTTTGTTTAATAAAAATTGAAGAGTGCCTTGGTTAACAAAATTTTTAAACGTATTTATACATTCTATAGATGGAACAATGATTTGAAGTTTAGAGGATCAAGCATTAGTAACTTTGAGAATTTTTTTAACAGCTGTGAATAGAGAGCACATTATAAAAAAAAATATAGGGATGTTTATCAACCTTCGTTTTAACAGATAAGAATTTTTTTAACCAAAAATTGAAGGGTGGTGTGTTGAACAATATTTTTTGAATCTATTTGGACCTTCTAAGTCTGTGGTTTAAAATGTAGAGAATCAAATATTTGGAACTTCGAGAATTTTTTTCACCACAACTAGTAGAGAGACCATTATTAAAAAATACAGAGATGTTTATCAACCTTCATTTGAATAGAACATAATTTTTTTTACCAGAAATTGATGGGTTAGATAGAGAAAAAAAAATGGTTGCACTCATACGTTTCGTGTGTATAAAAATGACGTAAGACTTTGGGACGAATTAGGAAGTAACTTTGGGAAGTTTACAGGATTCATAAGGTATCGGAGACGACAGTGCCGGTCTATTTGAGAACTAGAGAGCCTGGGTGTTGACTATACGAGCTTATCGAAGGATTTACGATCGCCTGGAGCGACCAGGAAGCGGAGGTACAGAATTTTCCGGCGGTTTGCCATCTCGGCTCTCCGAGGCTCTTCACGAACGATGTAGAACGTTTTAATTGGTCTTGTTGCGTCACTTCCCGGCAGGAAGTCGACTCCAACGCGTGTAACTCGCGAAAGGGCAATTCTCGTTACTCGAGAACGCGTCTTCGTAATTAAGCACGGCGCGAGATGCACCGTACGTTGTCAAACGGCTTCGCGAGCTTGATTTCTGGCTTTCAGAGACGAAACTAACCCCCCACGACTGCTACAGAACACCCTCAATATAGTAGTGCAATTTTTTCTTTTTACTTCATTCATATTTAATTCGTTTTAATTCGCGTTAATTCTGCCATCCTTACATATACAGATGAATTAATTGTTTTTGTTTATATGGAGATTAAGAAACATTACTGTATTTTTTGTTTAATTATTATTCTCGTTTTTTTCAGTTAGGACAATTTTGAAAGATTTCGATGCTTGGTTCATAAGTGGAATATATACAGAAATTTAATCATTTTTTTGCCCGTCTAATGGCTTAATTTTTTAGAGAACAATATTATTTCCTGTTTAAACGGAGACTAAAGGACATCACTGTATTTTTTGTTTAATGATTATGTTGGTTGTTGCAGTAAGGATAATTTTTAAAATTGCCGATAGTTGGTGCTCTAAAGAGTAAGCCATCGTTCCATACGGTGGATGTGCGAACATAAATTAAAAAATTGTTTTTGCTATCTAATTCCACAATTTTTGAAAGGTTAACATTTTTGCCTGGGCATATGAAGACCGAAGAACATTCACGAATTTTTTTTATAAGAAATGCATCGGTCTTTTTTGTTTAAAAAATTCTTAAACATACCAAGATTCATACATACATACAAATTTCAAAATTTTCTTTTTGCTATCTAATTCGTCGATTTTTGGAAGGACAACATTTTTCCCTGTTCGTATGAAGATTGGAGAACATTCCCGTATTTTTTTTTTTAAATTATGCCACTGGTTTTTGTTTAAAATATTCTCAAGTAGCTAAAGTTTGCTGATGCTCTAAATTTGAAATCTTCCTGTACGAAACAAATTCAACAATTTTGTTGACCACCGAATTCCAAAATTTTGTATAAAAGAATAATTTACCCTATTCAAGTAAAAGTCGCAGAACATGTCTATATATTTTTTTATAACAATCCTATCGTCTGTTATATTTTTTAAAAAATCTCAAAGCCGCGGTATATTCGGTTCTGAGATAGATTTTCGCGAATTTTCAGAGGGTCAAAATAAGAAGCAAAGAACGTACAGAAATACGCAAATAGGTTCGCGAGAGTGTAATCGGAAAGCTTTGATGGTACGTTAACGGTGGTCGAAGCGGGATTGCGTAAAAAGATGGACCAGTTTCGGCCGGTGCCAAGTTGCGCAACAGTCGGTTTCGCTGCGAAATATGCGCGCTCGATGAGTCAGGCGTAATAATTTCGCATTTGCGGCGCGGCGGGGCGTCGGTCGTCGCGGTCTCAAAGAAGAAAGTCGCAAGCCAATTGTCTTTCCGTTCTAATTAAGCGACGCCGGTCGGCCGATAGAAACCCCGCAAAGAAATCAAGCGTCCCGGCAAATCGCGAGCGCGCTTGGCAGCGATTTGCACGCCCACGGAAACAACCGAGTTGCGGATTCTTACCGTTAGCTACTCCCTAAAATCTCTATCCTTCAAACCCTATATTGCCTTCATTTTCAAACTTCAACTTTAAACATTCAGGCAATTTTTGAATTTAAATTTGAAATTTTGAACGAGTCCGCATTACATTTTCTAACTGTTGCTACTTGAATCTAAAGTTTATCGAATCTATTTCTACGATGAACAATTCGATTGTGCAAATTGCAATGGAGAACACTTTGAGCAGTACTTGTATTACAAATGACTTGAAGAATATCTCATTAAGTATCTGTTTTTCACCGCATGTACCCCAATAGTTTTTTACTCGGGATTCAATTCTCTCTTCAACGGCAGGATTGAAATTTACCACTCATAATAAAAAAACTCAAAGTGACCTTTATATCTCGGTAAAACATTGAAACAGAAAAATACGAATTACTACATCGTATGCTGCTCTTGAAATCGAAGAACTTTCGTTTGAACTATTTTTTCGTATACCAAATAGTTCCCGAGTAATTTAGGAAGGGAGATGCGGATGTCATCGGTTCGGATAACGGAGGTTCTATTTAATCGTGAATTACAGGAGTAATCGTGAACCGAAGTTTGTCGTGTTTGGTATCATTTTAATCAGAAAACTGTTACGAATACGTTGGTGAACTCCATTTTTCTAAATATTCAACCTCCAGCTAGCAATAAACAAATAAAGGTAATTGCGCTCCAGTTTCCCCAAGAATTAATCGATGACAGGTACTCACCAGCAGCTTGTTGTCCACGGTCTTGACAACGATCTCTTCGGGGGTGTACTGGGATACGTCGAATCTCAGTTTCAGCATCTTGCTGTCACCTTCGTCCTGGATGAGTGGGCTGTTGAGCCCGTCGAGCCATGCGGAGTCATGTTGCGGGCTGAGAGAGCTGTTCTGAGTGCTCTGGGTGGTGGTGCTGTAATTTATAACAAACAATATCTCGATTATCCACCGTGTATCTTCCTACAATAACACTGGTCAACAAAGTTAAACTTTTTTCTTGTCACAAAAAACATTTATGTACGTCTCAGTTTTCGAGAAATATTATTTTGAAAGAAGAGTCAAAAACTCATGTTTCCGAATTTTTTCCGCATCAGCCGTAGAAGATGGACGAATAATTCTTACGTGGAAAAATTCTGCTGACTCTCCCGAATATGACGGTATTTTTTCATAGCATTATAAACATTTAAACGTGTGCAGAAAATGTTGAATGTCGAAGAGACACCCATTTCACACAACCTCGTTACAAGCAAACCTATTTTAACTTTGTATCTCGAAAACGAAAAATGTTTTTCAAAAACCAAAGGCGGATTCTGAAAGGCGGAAGTCTGGGCTATCGCGTGTCGTGATTCGATTTCAGGTTCAACCCTTACTTTTTATATGACACCGACAAATGTTCCCAAGAATTAGTGCAAAATGGGTGTCCCATTGACATTAAACATTTTTCCACACAAGTTTAAACGTTTCCAATGTCATAAAAAAATACCGTCCTATTCAGAAGAGCCTGCAGAATTTTTCCGCGCAAGAATCATCCGTGTAGCAATCTCGGCTGAATCCGGAAAAAATTCTGAAAGTTGAATTTCTGACTTTTTCGTTTAAAATCAAATTTTTCAAAAACTGAGGCTGGCGGTGACAAACGGTTTTCGGATGCGTGTTCTACACACAAAAGTCTATAAGGACGTATTGTATAAATGTTCTCTGTGACAAAATTGATGTTGACCAGTGCAACCTGTCTAACAATAAGATACAAATATGTGCGGGACAAGTGCGCTCGAACGATGAACGAAAAAACAAAGTATAATATGCGTTGACGGCTGGATGAGACCCGGATGAGAGAAGACAAATATCGATCGACATATAATATGGCGTCTCTCAAGGGCAAAGACGTGTCTCGGCTCGGCTGCAAACCCTTACCTAGGCGGTGATGATGCTAACTATTGAAAACGTATAGGAAAAACAACATAGAGACTGGACAATAGGGTGGTGCTTAGCTGTAGGGGTAAAACAATTTTTTTTGGTTGGAGATCTTTTTAGTCTTACCCATCTAAATGAAGAAAAAGTTATGAAAATGATGTGTGCAAAATTGGGAGGCGATCGGACGGCGTCAACCCTTCCTATATTTGCAAGTTTGAAAATTGTAATGATTTCATGTACAGTATTTCACCGGTACTTGTCCCAAATGTCTCCGACATAATTGTCCCTGAGATATCCCCACTAGTGCGGGGTGTACCCTCTTGAGGGGCCGTGAAGCTCGAGAAGCCTCGGTCGCCGAGAAATATGACACCATGCGGCTCGGGTATATCGGTGAGACCACACTAATCCGAATTTCCAACTTCCTTATTATTCATTATTTTTTTATGGGACTTCGATGACCATATTTGTGGCATTTTTCTAATAAAAATCATACCAAATATGATACAATTCCGATGATATCCTTCCTCGCGCCCGAAACTTTAATCGTCGATTACACAAGTAAATATCATCGGAATTGTATCATATTTGGTATCATTTTTATTAGAAAAATACCACAAATATGGTCATCGAAGTCTCATAAAAAAATAATGATTAATAAAGAAGTTGGAAATTCGGATTAGGTATGTTTACATTTCTCGGTGACCGAGGCCTCTCGAGGTCAGTTGTCCTTCTCCACGTTCGGCAAACCTCAAACAATGATATCCCTCCGGCATAATTGTCCCTCCGCAGACCCGTGTTGTGGACAATTATCGATGAAATACTGTAATTTCACATGTGAAAACATGCAAAATGCGAAACGCGTTCACGTTGTCCGATAACTTCGAAATTTTGCGCAAATCATTTTCTTATCGAGTCTCTCGATTTAAACGGGATGAGAGCAGAAAAAAGATCGAAAGTCAATGGAGGAGTATCGTGCGCAAAACTATAATACTTTCGTGAGACAAGCGTCGAGGGTGAAAATGCTCCGACAACAAAATTCCGGGAAAACAAAATCACACACCAAAGCTCTGTTACGTTCGCTACTGTGCTGGGTCGTGTTAGGTTAATCGTGAGGCGTGGAGTTAGGTCGCTGAAACGTGAACAATGCGTGGCCCCATTACCTCTGTGCGAGAGCTCGACGGTGAGAATTTGATTGACTATGGGACTGTCGGTGCTCGTGTCAACGACTGAATCGATGGCACTGTTCATGGAATTTGACAGCGTTCATTTAGTATTCTCTAATTTTGTTTTGGTAATTATACAGTAAAGAAGACAGCCGCCTCCCCAGAGTAGAAAAGGTGTACCCTCTTTTGTATAAATACCATTTTTTAAATTATGCGTACTGTTTTTTTAAAGGGTGAATTTAATTCATGCCTGATGGCATCTATTAGAATTGTTCTTTTCGTTTTTCGATGAATTTGCAAGTTAACGCTAACCGTATCAAGAGACCAGTTAAATATAACCGACTTCAAATTTTTTAATTATTAAAATTATAAAGATGTTTTTATTAGAAATCATTAAATAAATTGCTTTATTCGAGCATATATTGTTAACAAAATTGTGAGGAATCTAAGTAACTTCAGTTTTATAATTTTTATAAAACAACGTAGATGATCATCAATTTATTACAAAATCTGCTTGAATAAAGAAACTTCTTGAACCATTTCCCTTGTAAGCATTTTTATAAATTCAATAATTATGAATAAAAAACATGTGAAATCGGTCATTTGATTGTCGGTGGTAGGTGTAGCGTTAACTTCAAGCAAATGCAATTATTGTAATCATTTGTTAGGTGACTACATAATTAATGCGAATATTCCTTTATATTTTTAGAAGGTACAATATTGTATAAAGACGTTGCAATCTTGTATCTGATTGGGTTGTAAATTTTTATATTGTTACGCTATTTATATTTAATATATTCATATTTTACATATATATTTATTTATATGATTATTGGGATATTAAGGAGTGCCATCGATTTTCAGTAACGTTCACACGATTTTCGTGACTTGACGAGCTGTGCAGGCTGACGAACAAAATGGCGGAAGTCTTCATCTACAGTGCTTTGCACAAGTTTAGCACTGACCACGTTTTCAAGTGTTTCGTAATTTTAAATAATAATACAAACATTTTAAATATACAGGCATTTGAGAAAAATCTTAATAAAGTCGCTTCAATACGCAGATAAAATTAACAAAATAATAGATTCAATTTGATAAAAATTTTTAATCTTGACTTTCACGAGAAAGATAAAATTTATAAATTTTACAATACCATACATGTACACTAAAAATCAAGGTATGCAGCTAAGACCTTAATGAATATGATCAACTAATCAATAGTTGCCATTTATAATCGGCAAGTTATAACTAATTCCGTAATTGAATTTAATCAATCGACTGAATAAATATCGAAATTTTGATTTTGAATCAATCGTGACTCGTACATTTGATCAAGGAGCTCTGAGAAAATTGAAATTGTGGTCGATGCACCCGTGATGCAACGCGCTGCAGTCTGCTAAAATGAAGGCGTCCCGGAGCACGTTTTTCGTTGGCAGTGATTGTTCGTTTTTTTTTGTTTGTTTTCTGTGCGTGTTTTTGTTTACAGTGGCGTCACCTTTTGAAGCTGTCGAATGCGGACCGCTTTGGCGGTGCTGCAGGGTCGACCTTGTCCCAACCTTCGGTCTTCGAGGTCGTCGACGTACGGTGTTCGCTGGAGCTCGTATGATGCCGACTTCGAGTTAGTCACCAACGTGCCAATGCAGAGAGAGCCAATCAGAAGGCGAGACAGAATTCGAGCAAGAGGGGAAACGAGGGAATTATTATTTTCGTTAAAAATTCTCGGCTGGTTAGTTTTCTTTCGAATCGCCCCTCCCTCCCCTTTGTCCTATTATTCAACTCTTGTATATTGTTTTTTTATTTTTCGTTTCAGCGGCTCAATGTTACTTCGGAAAAATCGCTAACACTCTTTACGAACATTTGTAACGTTCCTTGGCGATCAACCATAACTGTTCTTCAGAAATGTGTGTGCACATTTATTAATTTAGTATTCGTTTCAAATATGCGATAATTGACAGATACAGTAATGCCATATGAAGAAGGCAATACTAATTTAATGACAGAATTCGCATGTTTTTAAATATTTGTTTACGGAACGTTTATGAATTTGTGCATCACATTTTTCTGGTTAAAACGAGCCTAAACACGACACAATTATGGCTCGGTATATGCGAAAGACAATACTAATTTAATGACAACATTTTTATGCTTTTAAATATTTTTTTATAGAACGTTTATCAATATATTCGTCACACTTTTCTGGTTAAAACGAGCCCAAACACGACACAGTTTGGTCATTGATCATGTTTGCTCGTTTAATCCGCGATATAGTAGACCCTCGATTAGACGAACCGATGATATTCGAATTCTCCAATGAAACATATTTCACGTTTCATCTATGTCGTGTTTGGTATCATTTCAGTCAGAACAATGTCACGAATATATTGGTAAACGTTCCAAATTATTGAAGACTTAATTGTTCTGAAAATAAATATATTCAACTTTGTTTTTTCTTATTTTTAAAATTAAGTTTTGTCGAAATATCGACCTTTTGGAGTCGAAACAACTTCCAACTGCAAAGAATTAACGCTTTGACTGCAGTACAATGTTCCTCCAACTTCAACACTTTATTTTGGTTCTAGTATTTTATAAACCGAATAATAATTGCATGTGCTGAATTAATTTTTGCCTCGATGCTGCATAAATTATATAACAGCTCCAAAAATCGAATTTGCTTAGGATTGAAAATGGTGTAAATCTAAAATGTTGAATAATCATTGTGGTAAATTTTGGCTGTTCAGGTCCAATTGAATAAATTATTATAATTTACAGTTTCTCGGAGTTGATAGAGGAGTATAATCGACGAACGGTGAGGTTGATCGCCAAGAAACTTTGCGTACAAGAGGCGTTCCAAAAAAGGTCCATTCCCAGGATACAATTAGACGCTTCCCTCCGTATTTACAAGTGTGAGAGACAGAAAAAGAGAAAAAGAGAGGTGTAAAGTATTACAGAGCACCGGAAGCTTCATCCCCGTCATTATTATTTGAAGAACACGCGTTTATACATGGCACTCGTGTTTAGGGCCTCTGTGCTTCCGTTTGCTGGTCGAATTGCCGAGCGATGTACATTTATAACACATTATCTACCGGAAGTTACTTAGCACTCTCTCGGATATACATAGATGAGCAATAAAACATTTGTTCATAAGTTGTTGAATAGCTGTACCAGTTTCTTACGTCGACCAACAAATTATTTTCAGCAATACAGTCATTTTCAATTTTATCTGATCATTCCACATTCGTTTTCATATAATTTCTAACTCTTACTATTAATTTGAAAAAATTTTTATGTTACAAAAGGGTCTGCATGAATGACTGTTTGATATTACTATTTCAAAGGAAATTGTTAAAGCTTATTTTAGATGTAGCGCACTCGTTAAAAATAGTGTTAGTGGCTTCAGGTAATTAAAACACCATGTCTAGTGCATACCCTGAGAGAAACGTGATTTTTAGGAATTTTTTCTGAATGTACGGAAAGACATTTTTTTTAAACAAATACTTTAATTAAAGGTATACACATTGTACAACGTGTACTAATTTTTTTACTTCGAAATATTTAAAATTGTCCGAGTTACGCAAATTGTTACTGTTCCTTTTCAGGAATACAAGTTCTGTGAAAGAGAGGCGGGTCGGATACTAAATTGTTATTGAAACATTTTGCAAGATTTTGCTATGAAAAAATTACTACGAATTATTCAATATATTTACTTTTGAGCGGTGTACTCGTTTGAAAAAAATGTGGGTCGACTTCTTTTAGGAAAAAAATTTCTAAAGATTACGTTTCTCTGAGATTGTTTGCCAGACACGATCCTCTGAAATGTTAATTATTAAACAAAGAAATCGAGTTCAAAATTCTCCAGCATCACGTCATTCAGCGTTACATCACTCGGCAATCCAAAAATTAGGAGGCTAAAACCAACTGTCCGTATCATGCCAATCAGCTGGAGCAATTAAAGTTATTCCATAGACTCGAATTATACTGTACAGAATATATTAATAATATCGAAACGCGGGTAAATAGAATTTATTTTAAATTACATTTCTATTAAAAACCGTGCATATAATAACGCTGCGATTAAGAAGACCATAATCGAGGAACGGTTCGCGAGCCTAAGCGTTAAACAGCGATCACGCCTGTCTGGTGGACAGGATCAGCATTTTTGATCATTGCAAAGCCAAACAACGACTAACTGTGGTCCTAATCAGTGAAAAATCGTGAACTAAAGGTATAGTTGTTTTAGTTGGTTTTTTATGAAGCCCGAGAGGAAAGTTTTGGGGATTTTTTCTACTGAGAATTTACATTATAATTCACTGAGAATTCTCTAAGAATTTACTAAGAGTTCAACTTAGAGAATTCACTGAGAATTCACTCAGAATTCACTGAGAATTCACTGAGAATTCTCTAAGAATTTACTAAGAGTTCAACTTAGAGAATTCACTGAGAATTTACTAAGAATTCAAATCGGAGAGTTTACTGAGAATTTAACTGGGAGAATTCACTGTGAATTTAACTGGGAGAATTCACTGAGAATTCACTGAGAATGCACTGAGAATTCGTCCGAAAAATTTCTATTTTATAAATTGCATGAAATCTTGTAGTTTAAAAGAACAGTCAAAAAGTTATTATAGTACTTTTTCTGGTAACTAAGACGACTCTAGATTAGGGGACAAAACTATCCTCCATGGTTCTCAATAATTACAAATAATTTTTTTGGAAAATTATATAAAGCAGTCAATTTCGAATAAAACAGTTCACCCTAAAGAATTGAATAAATTGAAAGAAAATTTGAATTATTTTCTCAACGTGGTATAAAAGTTGCATTTAGTTCACGTTTACAGGATCCAGGCCACGTTATCGAAGATTAAACTGATCATACCTGTTCGCATTCTCTTCGAAAATCAGGAAATCTCTTGGTACTGCCTCGACTCGACTCAAAACACGTCACACGCGGTGCTGATTAATGCCATAAGCGAAATCGCCTCGATTGTGGGACACGTATCGATCGATGCTGCGCTAAACTGTTTCAATTCACTCTTAAACGCTTAACAATATTCTATGAATCCCCGAAAATTATGCTACCACAATTTTCTAAAGTAAAGTTGATATAATCTGCGAAAATTGTATTATTTCCGAGAATTTTCTAATGAAATTTTTACCATCGTATTCGTCACATTTTTCTGATTAAAAAGATACCAGACTCGACACAATTCGGATCTTGATTGGTTGTTTAATCCACGACGCAATAGAACCTCCCTTATCCGAACTAATCAGACACCAATTTGTGGATAATAGAAAAGTTATTGGGTATAGTTGTATAAGTTGGGTATGTGCAATTAATGACAAAGGAACGATTAACAAAATTTGGGAATACCGGTACATTATTTTCAACTCCTTAAAACGATTTAAAAATTATTTAAAGCCCTTTAATTTGGCCCTCGTCACTCACAATTTTTATCTTGCATATAGATCCACACAGTTTAGTTATCATGCTAGACCAAATCTATACTAATTTGTTCAAAGAATAGTGTTCTACATTTGTGGATCGCATTAAACTGAACTGTTTCAAATATACGTTCGGATAATCGAGGTTCCACAAAATAGTGGATTAAACAAACAATTAAGCTCCGAACTGTATCGTGTTTGGTACCATTTTAACCAGAAAAACGCCGCAAATGCAATGGCAAAATACTCATAAAAAAATATTTAAAAACAAAGAAGTTATCTTTGTTTTATATAAGTTATACATAAGTATTATATAATTTATATAAGTTATACAAATGCTAGTGATCAGATATGATGCACAGGCGTGCCGGGATAGTGATCACGTATTAATTTGTCAACGAACCAGCCTGGTTATTTATAGGAAAACAGATATAGGCTCCATAAAACCGATAACCGGAAGTGGCGACGCGTCCTCTTCGAGGAGGCCGCCGACCTGGAGGATACTAAAATAGTGCGCCAGCTGCGACGCGGTGTCATGGCTCGATATTAACCCCCTGGCTCGTTTTCTCTGTCCTTCCACAGAGGGACCCGGCTATTTTAAGGAATTCGATAATCCCTTGTCGTTCCAGTTCTCCTCGGAACGGAGAAACAGCTGTTACCATGCGATCTCGGGACTAGTGATATACTTTCACGTTACTCTCGTCCCGTGGGGGATGATCGCGGGCACGGGGATGTTCGGGGAAGTACCATAAACCCGTCATGTTGCCTTAACAACGCCGATTTTTATTGGACCATTCGTAGAAACCTCCGTAATTGAACGCTCGAAATAGAAAACCACGTAGAACAAGATTTCAGACAGTTCCGAATGAAACTCGACGTACAAAAATATTTGAGAAATTTGTATTTTCACTCTGGCAAATTATTCTTTTGACAAAAATTCTGGCATTAGGTAACCAGAAAAATTGTTGAATTTGCGTACATGTTTCACACCTGAAGCTTTAATATTTAAAGAATCGAATTTTTGTAACTTTGAGAATTATTCTTACAAAACGACCGACACGATATTTATAAAAAAAAGGACAGGCGTGTTTGCCAACAAAAATTGAGGTGCTCGATTCTCAGAAAAAAAATTCAAATAAAATTCAGCATAAAAGAATATTTAAAAACAAGACAGAAGTTAACATAGAGGAGTATTTTTGAGAAGGTTTGAAGTAAAAAAAACGGACACAATAATGATTGTGATCACGTTTTGTACGTCCCTTTCAAAAATACAAAAGTATAATCGCATTGCTCATGAACTGCTTGTTTCAAAGGAATTGAATTTGCACAAAGATCAATTGTTTGGTAATAAAAGCACCGAACATAACCTAGTTTCGAAACGAGAAAAAGCTCGATCGAGCCTTTAATGGGACGCGAACCTTAAACGGAAGATGTTAGTTCCTATGAAACGAGAGTTGCCGACAAATATCGTGGCCATCGCAAATTGCAACGAATGGGACAATTTCTACGAGGAAATCGTGGTCCGCATATATCCCGTCACGCGACCTAACGTGTCGGCACGCTCCATTTCATCCGTCGCGATCGTAAAAATAAATAAATAGGTAAAAACGAACCAACGGGAGAGAAGTAGAACGACGAAAAAACAAGACAATAATCCTGGAGATATACAGGGTGGCTCACATAACTCTAAACAGCTCAATATCTCGAAAACTATGCCATCGATTTTACAGTTCTTGGTCTTAAATTGCATGGAACTGAAGGGCCTTTCTGACTACATAAACGTGAATTGGCATCCCTTCCCCTTTAACGGGGGAGGGGAGGTACCTTTGTAATTTTAAATGGAACCCCCTATAAAATGTGTTATGTGGGCCACCCTGTATATCTTGATAGTTCTATATTGAATGCCCGGTCGTTAGTCTCGGCCAAGAAGAGACTAGTTTCTGCTGGCAGCAAAAATGAAGTCGAAATGGAGTGCGTTTTTTCACGATTAATTAATTAATTCTGGACAAACGGATTTATGTTTCCAACAAATGAAATTTTATAAAAATTGTAGCAATAGTCTGTGGTGGAGTTTTTCCGGCTCATGCCGTGCTGAGCGTTTTATTAGAATACTTTTCGTGCGTGTGGACCCCTGTTTGTCGTAGTTTGACGAAAATAAAAATGTATAAAACGATTAGATTGGTAGAAATTTGGTAACTTGGTTCACCATCGCTTGGGAATGACGATAGTGCTGATTTTAGATGGAAGGATTTACGTTTCTCGCATAGAAAGATTTTTAAAAAATTGTAGAGGGCGTTTTATGGGAGAGGAGTCCGTGCGTGTGAACCCCTTTCTAATTTCTCGAAAAGAATTGGAATTCAACTCATACTCATTAACTGAAACGAACTATATAAAGACTTTGTGCGTTTCATAGCCGTAGTAAAATTTTATAAATAAACGTTTCCAGCTACATCTGCAATTTTCTTAAGAGATAATACAGTCCGTGCGTGTGAAACCCTACTTCGTGTCTCCATAGAACCCAAACAAGAAGAATCCCAAATCAGCCTAGAATCATCAACTGGAACAAACTATACAAAGAAGTGTCAGTCTTTAAAAGGCTATAAAAATTGTAGCTGTGAAATTTTGTAAATACATTTTCCCAGCTACAGTTAGTGTTCGTGACGATAGAACGCAGTCCGTGCGTGTGGACCCCTATTAACAACACACTCCTAGGAATGCAAACGAGGAAAAGCTTGCAGCTCGATGAATCGAAGGGCAATCGTCGGTCAACCCATTGTCGTGACCGTGTGTCACTCATCGATTTTTCTTAAGCCGTCTTTCTGGGTCAAGTACGCGTCGACGAACGCCGTAGACACTGTGTTTATATGCGATGTTTATAAATTATACGTTGACTGGCTGCCAGTTGGAAATTAGAAGTTCTGTGCCTATCTTTACGCTTGTCGAAGAACTTTCGAACCGTGCAAATCGAAATAATTACTTTGTACTCGAGAGAACATTTATAATTGTCACAAAAACAAGATTAACATCTCTGCGGATCAACAATAGAGGCGTCATTAGAACCACTACATGTTAAATTAAATAAATAAATATGTATATGCTCCAATAAGAGGATCAACTTATTAAATGATTAACAATAAAAAAAATCAAGGTCTCAAGATAATAATAGAATTCATTATAGTGACTGTTATACATAAAATAAAATAAATAAATATTTATTAGGCCTAATAAGAGGATCAAAATCTTAAATGATTAACAGTAACGCCATTATCGAACTCTTCAAAATAAATAAATTAAATATACATTTTTATAGTTCCCAATAGAAAATCGACGAGTCCTGAACGAGCACAACAAAATAAATAAATTAAAATTAAATATTTGCACTAGTTCAATAAAAGGTTCAATCTCAAAGACGTAGATAGAAAAATCATTAGAAAAGAATTGCAACTCGATTTTGCAAGCAATTCGCGTTCACTTTGCAAGGATTAACACTAACCGTAACACGATCGGTTTTACATGTTTTGCTTTATAATGATTGAAACGACAAAGAAGCTTCGATTAGAAATAAATTAAATTCAGAAATCAAATTAAATTCAGTCTTGTAGTTTTCATGAAACAATTTACATATAGTCAGATTTTGTGCTCGGTATAGTTAGCGTTAAACTTCAATCTCGTTAGAACAGTTAGGGTGAATTACAGTATTCCGTGTCAGAGTCCCGTCCATTTTCCCTCTGAAATTCCGCTTGCCACGTTGTAGTCGCCGCGCCGGCACGAGGAGCCCAAGTCACGAAATAGCATAATCGTCTAGAGTCTAGAGAGCTGGATAATGAAATATCGTGTGGCCTTTCTCGGCGATTCATTCCTCGGGAGAGAGATCCTGCTCGACATGGTTGACCTCTCTCGGTCGTTTCTGCCGAGAGACACGAGGCTAGGACCTTTCTCCTGCCTAGGATATAATTGTTGTCTGCGGCTCTCATGCTCTTCCCGCCCGTTTTACTCTAAAAGACATTTTGACAGACACCGCGATCTATTCGATATGGCTTGGTCTTTGTGCCGTGTGAAAGGGGTCTCCCTAAACAGAAGAAACGCCCCTTTTAATATCACTGGCTCTCTTCTTCTTTCTTCTTCTTCTGGGGATGACCAATTGTGTCCGAGCCAAACACGCTTCTCTTCTTTCCGCACACGATTACTCTCTTTAGTCTTCTCTCCGTTTTTTCTTACTTTAAACCAATGTTTGCGGAAACACGTCCCCTCTTTGTACACTTTATTCGAGCTCCTGAATGAGAGTCGGCTCGCTATACACGGGGTTCACACGCACGGACGCTCGTCGTGTTCTCAAAATTTCACGATCTCGAAGAAGTTGAGAAAAGGTGCGGGGAAAAATTATCTGCGATTTTTATTGATCCGAAGTTTAGGGGAATATTAATTCTACGGAAAGAAACACAACTCCTCTTTGTGCTCATTATTCGAGTACCTGGGTGAGAATTCGCTCGCCTTAAACGGGGTTCGCACGCACGGACTCTGCGACGTTCTCGAAAATTAGCATTCGTAAAGACGTGGAGAAAAGTTGCGAGAAAAAATATTCTGCGATTTTTATTTCAGAAGGAAATAGAACAGCTAGCTTAGTTAACTAGAATTAAATGCAATATGCAAACTACAATTTCCCGCTTAGGTTGAATCATACTCGAATGCACTGTAAAATCTTCTTTTCGATCTTTTCAGTCTCCATCGCGCAGGTTGTTTCTCAATAACAAATTCATAAAAATGAGCTATATTTTGTGTGTGATTAGAATGCATTGCATAATCTCTCTTTTTTGTTCTTTCAGTTCTACTTAATGTAGGTAATTTCCCTCTAAGAAATTCATAAAAATTTTATGTGCGATTAAAAGGTTAGAACAATTACGAAAAAATCGAACCATTACGAACTTCGGTGTAATCATGAAGAAGTTTTGTTTTCCGAAGAATCGGATGCAGAAGTTGATCGATAGAGATGCGATCTCGACTTTGGAACAATTGCCTGTAATTCTATTTTCTTGTTACGCATTATGAACGGTTAGGTCAATCGCTTAATTCAATCACAGGGAATAGGTCAAGCGGCAACAGCTTATGCGAGAGAGCACATTGTAGATACACGATCCACCGTGTGCGTATCGTAGATCGTAGATCGCGGGCGTTAAAGCTACCTTGCGTCTGGCTTACGAAACAGATATACGTATTTACATGTAATTAAAATCTCTTGCATTCCCGATGCGACGGTCGTGATATCGGAAATCGGAGCTTCGTTTAATACCGGGTGCTGTTAACAATGTTAAAATGAAAAAATTTTATTTTTCAAGCACTTTACGAGTTTTTATTAATTTTAATCGAAAACTATTTGGTTTTGTGCAATAGAAAGATCATCAATTTTACGTAAAGCATCTTTACAAGAAAGTTGAAAAAAATGACGAAATACGTTGAAAACAATACTGAAAACAATTGCTAAACTACCTTTAAAATTGCACTAAGAAAAATTGATAAAATAGTATTAAGACAAATTGTTAAATTATCTTTAAAACAGTACTAAGAAAAATTGGTTAACCAAGTTGAAAACAGTATTTTTAAAAATTGATAAAATACCTTTAAAACAGTCCTAAGAAAAATTGATAAACTATTTTCAAAAAATGTTCTATAAAAGTTGACATGTTACTCAAAAAACAATGTTCCAAACAATTTTCACAGTACTTTTAAAGCGGTATTTGAAAAAGTTCATAAATTACTCACGAAGCAACGTTCAAACAATTGGTGAACCACTCATAAAGCGATGTCGAAAAAAAACCTGAAAAAATTGCCTAAAATGGACCGAAACCTTGGCTTCCACACGATTTTCGAAAGCGACCGTTTTCTAAGGGGTTAAAGAACCATTGTCTTCCTCTGCATTCGAGCTTAAATCTATGAATAGTGAACGAGACGAAGTCCCTGGCCTTGAAAACAGATGACAGGGGCTAGAAAGAATGGCGAGCACTTTGTTGGACCGAGAATAACGTTTTGCACAAGAGAAATATTTTGTTCACAGCACTGAAAATGATCATGTATAACTCCAACGATCCTATTACCATCCTATGACTCGATATATGTGTCCGAGGATGTGCGCGATATTTGTAACGAGATACGAGATTAGTGAGACAAGACTGAACCAGTAACAAAACATTTTTGTTCTTAATTATTTTTTGTTAAAACTATTATCAATATGCTTGTGGCATTTTTCTGATTAGAATGAGTCCAAACATGATTAAATTCGGTGCACGTTTACCTTAATTCACTGTTTAGTGATTTTTTAAATATTTTTTTCCAATTATCCAAATCCAAATAAAACTACAAAAAATTGAAATGAGTTAATAATACTTCATAGTTGATATATTAAACGAAGAATCATAAAATTCTATTTCATGGTTACGTTGCCGCAACACACGGAAGGGTTTCCGTAAAGGATTCTTGTCCCGATCGGAGAATAAGACTTGGCGCGAGAGATTTTATTAACAAATTGTTGTGATTCGTTTTAGGTAAACTCGGGTTTTTTGGGATTGGTCAGATACAGTTTTGAGTGGAGGAAAATTGTAATTTGTCATTGGTCGTGGGTGTGTCTATTTGGTGTCCTAGGGTGGAAAATTGTCAAGAGTTTAGTTCCGTCTTGTCTCGTCTTGTCGATGTCGTGATTTACAACCACTCAGCCGGTCGCAACTCGCTGTTGCGTGGCACATGGTGTCCTGGGGGGTTTTACAATGACCGCCATATTACGGTGGGTCATCAATTTAGCAGAATTCCGGAAACGGCCCGCGGTACCTCTGCGCCTGGCGTGCAACTATAAATCAATCGTTCGGCACATCTTTCGTCTTTCGTCGTTGTTGCGATCCGCGACGTGTAGGTCGGATGTAACTATGGCGGCTGAAAAGTGTGTGAAAGGAGGAAAAAGGAGAAGGAAGCGTTTCGTCCTAGGTTCGCTAGAGGACTCATCGGTAAGGCTATCTAGCGAACCCGTGCCTTAGACGCGGGATGTCGTAAGGACAGTTTAGGACGGTATATATACAAACAGAGAAAGATTCAGGTAGTAGCGGGAAAGGTGTTGTCGTAATGTCCCTCTGTTGACGAGCATAGGAAGTAGCCGTCACATAACATTCATTATTATTTTCTTACAGAATGTGGCCGAATAACATGGGTAGGATCAGTGTCGCCGGATCGGTTAAATCGAGGGGAATACAGTTTACCACCTCTCCGATGACCAAAGTAATATGTGACACGTTGCGCGGCACGTCACGTGACCAGTCTACGGTCTTAGTGGGGGGACGTTGGAGTATGCTCATGGTAGTGGAATGGGATAGTGGAAGGGGAACAGGACGTGAGGAAAATCCACCTAGTTTTGGGTATTTCTGGTATCACTGGGGTAGGATCGTAAACACCGTTATATAGTGTCTTAACCTTCCGTCGGGCGCAATGCCTCGACCGCCGAGTTCGGGCGCAATGTGCTTGACGGGCACACATTCAAAAAACACAATAAACACCTAATTAAGTTCATTCATACAACTGCTGTTAGGAAAATACTGCAGTTGGTACCGTCTATACTTGAAGGAACGCTCTTTTGGGCCCTCCCCAAGGGTGGGGGTGACTGAGTCGCTTGTGTTTTCCAGATACTTACTCGCTACCTGAACCTTCGGCACTGGGACTTTACGATACGGTCAATGTATTTTCACAAAATTAATGAAAACCCTTACATTATTTAAATTAAAGCGAAGATAATAAATAATTTCTATGCTAATATTTCGAAAATACGTACATTTAAAAATGTGATGAGTTCGGACGCACTGAGCTGACCTGAACAAAACTTGAATAACTTCCGGTAATGATGGTCAAAGGCAAACTAAGTGGGAAGGATCCTTAGAGCACGTCAAAACAGGCAGTTACTGGGAACGCCAAATGACAATGTTGCCTGGTGGGGGGGGGGGGGAGGTACCCAAATAACCAGCGCTGTGCCTCACAGATCAGTTGCGCCCGACGGAAAGTTAAACAAATAAATATGAATCAAACTGCACTATGGTTGGGCTGATTTTAATGAGAAAAATGTACCGAATATTCTAGTAAAACTCCCATAACAAACTAATTAAACAAAGTTTCGTCATTGAATTAGCATTGTCTCGTTGATAAGATGATATAAATTTATTTATTTACTTATTTACTCGCTATCCCTTTTTCCTTTGGATCGATTCCAATGGTAATAAATCTTACTGGAAGGAAATACAGTCTGCACACGACGCAAGTGACATTTCGAAGTTTTCTCCAACATAGACACACTGCTGCAATCGTTCGAATAGAATCGAGCAGCACGAGAGTGTGAAACGCTGCGCTAATCATTCCCGGGCACGCCATTCAGCCACGAGCCTTATTGTTAGCTGAGAGAAGGCATAAATCTCAGCTCTGTAGACGACGACGTCGACGACGGCTGCACGTTCCTCGAGTTTCGAGCATCGATTCCGCGTCTACTCGTACACCGAGTGCAACGTGTTGCACGCGATTAATTTCCATCCGACCAAGCATTGCGAAACGTGGAAGGAAAATAATGCTGCTCGACAAAATTCAAATCTCTTTGCCTTTTAGACAATGGGATATAATGTACGCGATTTTATATTTTAACCCTTCGCACTCGAATTGAGTCACCAGTAAAAATTTGCATATCATTATTCAAAATAGTTTTAATATTATTAAATTCGTCTGCATTCTACAAATTCCTAAAAATTCAAATCTTGTATGGTAAGATATGATCAATTCATAATGTAAAAAAAGATTACGTACAATGAAAATGTTGTAGGTTGAAAGAAACGTCTTGATTTTGAGATTAAAATTGCGTCGAGTGCAAAGGGTTAAAATTTCCTGTGCTGATTAAATCACTCTTCTCTGTCACCTTTAATTTGTAAGAAATTTAATTTTGAACAGAACAATTTTCCCTCCTTCAACCCTGAGTTGTATAATTTTAAGAGGATAGATTCGCAGGTTTAAATTGAGAGAGTACATTGAAAATGCGAATTCTCGCGCGTTGCTTTTGAATGAGTCATCGACGCGAGGAGGAGGGGGAGGCGATCGCACGCACTAGAAAACATTTTCGAAAGAAGCTCTCGCCGGAGAGCATTTATTTCGAACGATACTTGTCTATTTGCGGCGAGCCGTCCCTGAGCAACGATTGCGTCACCGCCAACCATGAGTCCTCGGACCTCGTAATGGTCCATATTCGCCTCCCACGGGTAAACCGACGATCTATCATCGACTATAACACACCTGACTACTTTGCAAACGCGTTTAGTCGTTGCTAGCTAAATTCGGAGCTCTAACCTACCGGCTGAAGTCGTACAACTAATTTTGAAACGTGATTTCTGTTCTGATCGCACCTGGTTTTCGACTTATCGGGGACCGGAAGTGAACCACCATTTTGGTGCGAGATCGTTTGGGTCGATGATTTGGTAGCCATTTTAATGTAGATTAATATTTTAGACATTTTTGTTTGCGATTTTTAACTGGAAATCATGAAATCTCTTTTGATTATTGTTGACTTGGATTTTATGATTATGATTTAGGTTTCATCTGTAGCCATTTTATCGCAGATCAATTTTTTGGACATTTTTGTTCGAATATCTTGTGCGATTTTTAGTTTACATGCGAAAAACACGGAATCTTTTAATTTTTCTATAAATTCATTCTTTGGACCTTCTATTTTGATTATAGTTGGTTTGAGTCAATGATTTAGGTTGCATCTGTAGCCATTTTATCGCAGATCAATTTTTTGGACATTTTTGTTCGAATATCTTGTCGGGCGATTTTTAGTTTACATGCGAAAAACACGGAATCTTTTAATTTTTCTATAAATTCATTCTGTGGACCTCCTATTTTGATTATAGCTGATTTGAGTCAATGATTTAGGTCTCAACTGTAGCCACATCACTGTAGATTAATTTTTTGGACATTTTTGTTTGACCATTGTTTAGTAATTATTATTTTATACGCGCAAGCGGGGTGATCTTTTCGATTTTTCTGTGAATTTATTTTTTGTTGTAAATTAATTTTTTAGACCTTGTCATTTGCGTAATGTTGCACAATTTTCATTATGTGCACGAAGTTCGAGCAATTTCTGAAGGGAAGCATTTATACTTTGGTTTGCAACGGCGTCCATTTTATTGTAAATAAAAGAAATTGAGAAGTTTGTACATTGTACAAGAGACAATGGACTTTGTAAAAATTCTGGAAATTTTTATCTTCCATGCCTCAACACAGTGTGACAGAGGTCACATGGAAAATATTGTAAAACAATTCTTTTTTTGCTGGCATAGTGGATATCTCGTAGAAATGTGATTATTTTTTGGAGATAAAGTTACCGATAGTCCATAAATATGCACTCTTCAAGACACAATAATCGTCGTTTTGAAAGAACCGAACGTTTTTCCGCCAAAAAATTGTCAAATGCTCGCATTCCTTTAAACATTATTATAAAACACCCTAACAAATTACCGTGATAGAAACCAGTTTAATATCCCCAGAAATTAAGCAACAAATTTTTCATTTAAACCAACATGCTATAATTTCACTTCGACTGTAAACGCAAACCCTAAATTTCAGAATTTTTTTCCGAAAAATGCTCGATTTCTTTTTAACAATTATTATTGGATCAAAAAGAGCACATCAACAAAGAAGCATCGGAAATTTTTTATCAGAAAATATTAAAATTTATGGGAATTGCAGGCGCCATAACATCGTATCCTCAACATAATTTTTCAGTTTAACTACTATCACTCTGTCTTGAATTATCCGACACAAAATAACCCCCCCTCCATTTCTAAACAATATGCTCCATTGTCCGTCCATCTAACTAGATTTAAAAATTTGTTAATTTAAAATAAAATAGTAGCTTTTGAAACCTAAAGAATTTATATTTCGCTCACTTTTTGAAAAGTAGAAAAGTACTAAAAAAGAATGAAGAATCGTAAAGAAGAATGAAAGGTAAAATGTAAAATCAGAAAGAACAAAAATATTCCACAGTTCGCAGAATATGAAAATTCTATGATGGACGCGTAATCGCGATCGAGTAGATTTCTAGATCCGTGATACGCGCGGTAACACGAGACGATCTCAAATTTCACTAGGATTGGATTGGATTCGATTCGATTCGATTCGATTCAAACGAGGGAGGAGAGCTCTATTTCTGCCGGTCTTGTGTTCTTGTCTAAAATGAGAACTCGATCTAGACGCCGCGCGAATAATTTATAACTTTTACACAACCAAGACCTTGACAGACAAGTTTCATCGGCGGCCAGTTCGTGCGTCGCTTACGGACAAGCGTTACGCGAGTTTATCTCCTACGAAATCAAAAATAACCGACTTTTTTAACGCTAGGGAAATACACATTGAATAAACAGTGACGCAACTGTTTTGTAATCCTCGGAAAAAGAGTACGGTTCGATGCTTCTACACACAAATACTCATTTATAAACACCTTCGACAAGAATTGCTAACTTTGAAACTTTACCGATTTTCAATTTGAAAAATTGGGAAAAATTCGCTGAGGTGCAACTCTATGTCTGCAATATGACAGATTTATTTCAGAATTTTTGCATGCAATCAAATGGCAAAAATGCAAAAGAATCTGAATCTACAGTGCTAATCTGTATTTCTGGAAATCTGTTTTCATTTTTTCACGTTTAGGATTTTCATCTAAAAAATTCGGAAAAATTCTGTAATATTTATCTCAACCGCTACAATATGGCAGTTATTTTTTTGCAACATTTTCGTTTGCAATTAGGTAGCGCAAATGTACCAAGAACGGATACTTCCAGTTTTCACTGTAACTAATCTCGCGGGTCAGCATGGATGATTGAACTTTGCTAATTTTATTTTACAGTTGTGCATTCCTTATTACTATTCGTAATTTTTCATAGGAAAGCTTGAACATTGAGCTACCTATATGAATGTTTACCATATTGTCCTTTCAGTATTAAAATTTTAAAAAATTGTACAATTCGAGGATTGTTGAGACTCACTTTTCGTTACACCAGTTACGATTTCA